>OX637402.1:17324343-17926843 GCA_951799425.1 Ilex aquifolium
CTTGGCCTAGTCTTCTCGCCCAAGACAGCAAAAGCTGCGTCTGCCCCTTGTCCGCCTGGTAGCGTGCAGACCAGCTCTCTCGCCACAAGAGCTGCACTTTTTTTTACAGAGCTAGTCCGCTCACCCAAAGCATTCTCGGCAGCAAGAACAGCCTGAACACCCGCGGAGTAGGTGGCAGCAGAGCCCAGCACTGGCTCACCCACGGCGCAGGCAGCGGTGGCACCCAGATCGCCCACGGCACGGACAGCAGCGTCTGAAGCTTGTTCGCCCAACCCCTGCACGCCAGAACCCCTCTGCTCGCCCAGCCCCTGCGCGCCTGAACCCCCCTGCTCGCCCACCTGCTAATCGGCGCATCCAATGGCCATTGATGCTCGCCCAACCGAGATCTGGACAGCAAACACTCCTCCCTCTCTCTGATCGCCTACTCCTCCGTCGCGCCCAGTCGTCCCACGCGCAACACCGGCGCCCAATGGTGTCGGCTCCACCACGCCGACGCCTACCTCCCCCACTTCTCCTTCATTTGCCATGGATTCCTGTGTAACTCAAGGAATTTTTTGAAGATTTTGGGGAAGAAAGCCTTACCTCTCTCAAAAGCTCAAGGAATTTTTTGAAGGTTTTGGGGAAGAAAGCCTTACCTCTCTCAAAAGCTCTTTAGGAAATAGGAAAATAATATAGGAATCCTATATTTATAAACCTAGGGTTTTCAAAAGAGGAAAAAGCCCCAAATTGAAAATCAAGGCCTATCTTAAAACTCAAGCAAAAATGGAAAAGACTTGAGGTGTTCACCAGGTCAATCCCCGAGTTGAAGCGTAACATGGTCATGGCGGGAAAGAGGAGTCTTCATAAGCCAGAATTCAAATTCAGCTAAATGCCCCCTTTTCCAAGTTTCCTCGAACACGGGGCATTGGGGGGCAAATGATGGGTCAGGCCCAAAAGGCCCAAATCCATGTTGAAGCCCAAGTGTAATCAGAAGCCCAAACTCATGAAGACCCAGCAGGTCCAATGAAGCCCAAAGTGCAAAGACCCACCAAGTCCAAATTCAAGTCCAATCCAGCTGGGGCCCTCCTCCGAAGGAATTGGAGTACGAAGGAGAGAAATGCGGCGCACGAAACCCTACCTAATTACCAAAACAAGTAGGCTCCCTCACGTCACCGCCTCACCTGAAAAACCCTAACTCTATAAAATGTAAAACCTTCTCACCATCTAGGGCACGCCTCCCAAGAAACCTCCTCTCCTACCCTTGCTCAACACTGTTGTTCCTCTTTCCCTAAAAGTCCTGTAGCTCCGGTGACGATTATCAATTAATAAAGAACACCAAAGGCCACCGTTGTCATTCAAAGTGGACGTAGGCCACGGCTGAACCACTATAAATCTCTGTATTTAATCCTTTATTTGTTATTTTTGTCATTGATTGTTTATTTACTGCATTTTATATTATTCACTTGACTGTGGTGCACGAAAACCAATTTGTGCATCATCAGAATTTATCCAATTAACAATAATTTACTTCACATGGATTCAAATAACCAAAACCTCAATACATTTAATTGTAATTAAGACCATCTTTGATTTTATACTCTACAGGTAAATGTTTGATGGAGCCCATCATAATCCACACCCAAAATCCAAGGTAAATGTTTGATGGCCTTTATTCCTTCTACTGTAAGCTATATACATATATATATAAGGCTTAGAGGGGAAGTGAAATACATATTAACCAATACAAGCCATTGTCCATCTGTTTGAGCCCTCCTCTCTGAATCCTAAGAACTTCTCTTAATGGCAACCGTAGTTGTGCCTCCTAGGATGCAACCAGCAAAGTCGGGACGGGGCGAACGCAATGTGTTCACAATGTCGGATGATACTCCGGCAATGAAGCAAATCTTGGAGACCCATGCTCCTGATGGCCGAGACAGTGGCTTTGATGTCAAACCTCTTTTCCAAATTGTAGAGGACATCATTCATCATTCCACCTCTACTGTCCCTTGGATCACTCATGTACGAATATCATCTTTCTGTTTTCTGATCATCTTTTCTATATATATCCTAGTCTTTGGTTGAACATCCTGCATAGATATGTTCCTATGAGCAATTGCACTGATCTTTATATGTTTTGGCCACATCCGTTTTTGCTCCGTAATTATCCGATTAATCGTAACTTTTTTTGTGTAGGTAACTCGAGAACATTTGGGTGGATCAGAGGATAGGGCAACCCAGAACGGGTTCAATGAAATGCTCCAACTTTTGGCACACCCAATAAGTACAGTTTCCTGTGAGGTATAGTTCTGGGGTCTACACAGTAACCTTTGATACCGTACCAAAAGCTATCAAAAAATAAGAGAGGCTTGTAACTATCTTCTTAAATTGTAACTTGACCTCAAAAAAATCGTAATTAGTCTCTATTTACTTATAAATGTTGTTATGATAGTTGGTACCATTGTATTGCCCTACACTGTCCTACGAGTAAGGTATTAAATGGCGTTTGTGACTCTTTAGTCACCGGTGCACTAGCCTGTGAAGTGTCACCAAACTGAATTGTAGACTGAGCAGTGAGATTGGTTTAACTGCTACCTGCAAAGGTGCAAATAAACCTTAAGCATTTCCAATATGTATCAAGGCTTGTCCTTGTTTTTGAGCTTACGACTCAAAAACAAGAATGACATGACCCATTGACCGTCTTAGTTATACTCAGTTTTACAACATTACTCAAAGTTGATAAATTGGTGGTGTGACAGATATCTTGCAAGTGCTCCGGCGGCAGCGACGGACACTCAACCACCAAGGCAATTTGTGTTACACTTTCAGGCTACTCCTGGGACGCCAAGGTGGTGATAGCATTAGCAGCCTTCGCCGTGATCTATGGCGAGTTCTGGCTGGTTGCCCAGCTTTACCTCTCAAACCCACTTGCTAAATCTGTTGCATACCTCAAACAACTGCCAGAGACGCTCGAGCGGGCGGACCTGTTGAAATCAAAGCTTGAGTCACTCATCAACCTCATCAGGGCCATGCTTGATGTGACCACCTGCATTCTCAGGTTCAAGGAGCTCCCATTTCAGTACATTACCCCTAACACACCGGCAATGGCAACCGCCAATGCTCATATTCCTGCAGCCGTTTATTGGACCATGCGTGGCATTGTGGCCTGTGCGTCCCAGATCATGAACGTTATAAGCATGGGTCCCGAGTACGTATTCCTTATCGATGTCTTATCTTGCTGTAGCTATTCATATTTTTGGTAATTTTAGGTATAATTCTAAAAAATAACTCTTTATTACAGTATTCTTATCGATATATATGAATTGTACATGATGTTAAAGTGACTTTGACCATAAATATACATGTTGCCACTAGAGAGAAGCCATTGTAGTCATTTCTCATTAGACCCAAGTTATGTTTAGAGTGAGGGAATAGTGGGTACGATATGTTAAAATAGAAAGAAAAATATAGAAGAAAAATGGAATTCTCCAATGCTAGCTTTTACCAAGGACTCATCATGGTAGATCCGACAAAGTTTTATGCTGGTTGGCGGCTACCTAACGCAACCCTCCTCATTTATCCTGACTTGGGATAGACAGTGTTAAATAATACAACACTGGCGGAGTGAGGAAATGTATTCACAGTGGACAATCCTTAAATTGGTGTTATATTCGCCAGTTAGACCACAACTTTCTGCTACAGAGACTTGTGTTATACTTGATTAAAGACAACGTTAATTTTGTCACTGATGTTAGGTACATATCCTTGAGCACCGAGGTCAGTTGGGAGCTATCTACCCTGGAACATAAGCTGAAGAACATACTTGAACTCCTTCAGAATCAGCTGGCTCTTTGTAATAAGCACATTGGTGAGTCTTTCGCATCTCAATTTTCATCAAACAGTTGGTATAGGATATCATCTTTCTTAACCCCATTCTTCGATTTAACGTTTTGATTTCAAAGAGAAATAAGAGGAGGGCAAGAACATTACACATACACACACTGATACATAGTATATAGATTGAAATTGAGACGAATAAGTGTTGCTGCGCTGCAGGCGAGACGAGAAGTGAGGAAATGTATCAAACTATCGTGCGAGTCATGAACACAAGCCACATTGATAACCAAAAAGTTCTCAAGATTTTGATTTATGGCAAGGACGATCAGCTACCACTCCATTATGGAACTGAAAAGAGACTGGTCTGCTCATAGCTTGTTTGCTCTTTTTTTTTCCCTTAGCTCCTGTTTACACCTAGTAAACCATGAGCTAATGACATGTGACATGACAAATGCCATTGTTTTATTTTTGTATGACGACAGGTTGGTGTTGAAGAATTGAGGAAGAAGGTCGTCTTGTTATTCATCTCGGATCTTGATCTGAACCTCGACGAAGAGCTTTGGCTTCTTCAGTCTATCTACGAAGAGAAGATTGCACAACCATCAAACCTAGAGAGCCACTATGAGATTGTATGGCTCCCAATTGTCGAATTTGATCGAACAAAACCATTGGATGAAGAAAAGGTTCATCAGTTCGAGTCCTTGAAATCCACGATGAAATGGTACACGATAACTCACCCTTCGTTGATCAATCCTGCGGTGATTCAATACACCAAGGAGGTGTGGCGATTTACCAAGAAGCCTCTTCTTGTGGCTTTGGATCAACAAGGAAAAATGGTGAACCAAAATGCTATCCACATGATTTACATATGGGGAAGTTTGGCTTATCCCTTCACTAGCTCCAAGGAAGCAGCACTCTGGGAGGGAGTAGGCTCGTGGAATTTCTCTGTATTGGCAGATAACATTGATCGAGCCTTGCTTGACTGGGTATTGCCTCTGTCCTTTCATATTTTAGCTCTCACTAATGTGTAAACATAGCTAAAATTCACAGTTCATGCATGGAAATTATATATTAAGTACAAGCTACTTAAAACCATTCACTCATATATATCTACACAATTTTTTTTTTTAAAACCGTGCCCAGTTATATGGAGTTGATTCTGGGTTACCCCGTACACTCATAACGTTTTAAATTCGACTCACTTTTTTTGACCTAAAAAATAAGTGTTGTGCAAGTGATAATGGGCGTTTGGACTTTCACTGTAAATAGGTTCTAATATAACTCTGTGTTCAAAAAATACTTAATCATCGAAAAAGAAAAAAATTGGCAAGCTGGAGAAGCAAAAGTGACCAAAATTGACTGGCAAATTAGAATATAAGCCAACTGCCAAAGGCTAAACCCAAATGCCTTTTAGTGCAACAGAAGTTTGAAAAATTCAGCAAGATTTTGGGTTGTTCTGTAATGAGGAGTACCTGATACTCACATTTTCTGCATAGCCATGTATTCCTTCATACTATGTGCATCTTTAAATAAATTGATCAGAGATCCAAGGAAAGCCACACCATCAAATCATATATACATACTACTTCCATTGTAACGTCCGAGACCCATATTGTACAATATTATCCATTTTAAGTTAGGCCCATACCACTTTAAAAGGCGTTGTACAAAGTCCAAATTTCACACTTACTTATCACTCACACCATCCTCCATTAAACTGCTAGAGTTTTTATATATATTTTGTTGTTATACAGATAACCCAAGACAAATTCATTTGTATGTATGGAGGAGAAGATATTATGTGGATCCGTAAATTTATAGAGGCTGCTAGAGTTGCTGCCCAGGCTGCCAACATCCATATAGAGCTAATCTACGTTGGGAAAAACAACCTTAAAGAAAAAGTTCGAAGAAACAATGTCATGATCGTGGATGAGAAATTGGGGGCTGTTATTGAGCTGGGCTATGTCTCATTCTTCTGGGCAAGGCTAAACAGCATGTGGCACTCCAAATTGCAGTTAAAGGCCGGGGACTCAGAGAATGATCCGATAGTGCAGGAGATTAAGACCATCCTCAGCTACGACAGCAGCGAACAAGGATGGGCTGTGATCAGTAGAGGCACCGTTGAGATGACTAGAGCAAAAGGGGACATTTTTCTGCAGGCAATGCTGGAATATAATAACTGGATAAGTCAAGTTGGGGAGCTTGGTTTTGTGCCTACAATTGATAAGTATATTCGTGAGAAGCTCCACCCTACCCACCACTGTACCCGCCTGATACTGCCTTCGTTGACCGGAGACATCCCAGAGAGGGTGGTGTGTGCAGAATGTCGCCGTCCCATGGAGAAGTTCGTCATGTATCGCTGCTGTGTTGATTGAGCTACTACTGACTACTGAGCCACCTTCTGTGTACTTACTACTAGAGTTTGGGTGATGTGTCTAGTTTTTTTTAATGTAATGACTGCTTTAAAGTTTGCTACTATATGTATGTGTGTAGTAGAGAGGCCTGTGTTGTATTGCAGTTTCTCTGTAGTTCTGGCTTGCTGTGATGCTTTTAGTAGTGGTTTGTAAGGATGCAAGTATTGCTAGTAAATAAATTCTATCAGTTTGTGTGAAAAATGTGTTGTTTAAAGTGTTTGTAATATGAGTGTAACATGAGAAAAAGGATAAAAAAATTAAACAATTCCTCATTTGAAATATCAGTAGTATTGTTGTTGCTAATGTTGTCAAAATTGTTGTTTAGAAAAAATTAAATTCTATCTTAGTTTCTTGTGATATGAACCATTAACACTCATTTTGTACTTTATTGCCTCATGATTTTGGACTAGAGTTCCTATTGTATGTCAAAATTGATGGTCAAACGCCAAAAAAATAAAGGGAGAATTACACCTAGACCCTTTGAAATTTGTCACTTAATTATTTAGACCCCAGACATTTACAATATTTTACATAGACCCCTTGAATTTTATATGTGCGTAATACTTAGACCACAGTCGTCAATGTCCGTTAGTATATCTGTTAATAAATTACATTCAGACCCACTGAAGTTTATCAGTGTGTAATACTTAGACCCTTTAAGTTTAAAATATTATACTTAGACCCCTTATTAGTTACAAATCTAACAAAATCTATTAAACGACCACATTAACCCAATTAAAGATAGAAGATATTGTGTACATTGCAGTTTGACCCTTTATTTAATTTTTTAGTTTTATTCCAATAAAATGTATAATTGTATACTAATTATAATTTTTTAAAGAAAAAATTGGATTTTTATTTTTAATTTTATTTCAATAAATGACATAATAAAACATGAATTTTAGTTGTAAAATTAAAAATATTTGATATTATATCTTTAATTTGAGTATTTTTTATCTAAGTATACTATTTTAAACTTGAAAGGTTTAAATATTACACGCATACAAACTTCAAGGAGTCTGGATATAATTTATTATTAGATATATTAACGAACATTGACAACATGAGTCTAAGTATTACGTGCGTCTGTGTGTAATATTTTAAATGTCAGGGGATTTAAATAATTAAGTGACAAATTTCAAATAGTCTAAATGTAATTTTTCCAAAAATAAAATAACAAGACTCTCCGTCACTATTTTCGATCACCTTCTATTAATTCAACTGAGATCCACAATTTGTAAATGGGGTCCGCACTCATGCATAATTAGTGATAGGATAATTTGGAAGTCGGTATAAAAATTTAGACTTATTTGAGCTAAACTACATTAAAAAAATTTATTTTGTCTTAAGTGCATTTTTTTGAAAAAAGACTAAGGTCATTTATTACTTCATTACTCTCTCTTTCCATTACTCTCTCACTCTCTCTTCCATATTTTCTCTCTATCTATTTCTCTCACATTAATAATTTATTTTTTTAAAGATGCAAAGAT
Source organism: Ilex aquifolium (assembly GCA_951799425.1). Lineage (NCBI taxonomy): Eukaryota > Viridiplantae > Streptophyta > Magnoliopsida > Aquifoliales > Aquifoliaceae > Ilex > Ilex aquifolium. Next base: position 17,332,061 of record OX637402.1, read on the forward strand.
TTAATTTAATATTTTCATCTCTCTCTCCCCCTATTTTTTCTCTCTCTCCCCTATTTTTTTTTCTCTCTCTCACTCCCTCTCCCCTTATTTCTTTATTCTCTCTTCTTATATTAACGTTACAGCAACACAATTACACGTTACACCAATAATTATCTTATAATACACTAAACAGTTACTTATGTATTCTAATAAACAAAACAGTTACACCAAACAATTATACGAAATTACAATACCAACCCAATTTGTTATTCAGTTATTTACATAAATCAAAGAGTTACACCATTTATATACACCAAATTGGGTTTATCATTACACAAAAGACTTTATCATTATATTAAATTTGGTATATATAACTGGTGTAACGATGCCGCAATGTTAAATGGTGCAACTATTTAGTTTATGTAAACAACTGAATGACAATTGAGTTGGTGTCATAATTTTGTGTAATTATTTGGTGTAACTGTTTGGTTTTTTAGAACGCATGAGTAAGTGTTTAGTGTGTTATAGGACAATTGTAACTGGTTGGTATAATTGTGTTGTTGTAATGTTGATATAAATAGAGAGAGAAAGAGAAACAGAGAAAAAACTGGGGGAGAGAGAAAAAAAATAAATCAAATCTTTACTGTGTTTGAAAAAGAAAATAAATTATCAATGATAGAGAGATAAAATAGGAGAGAGATGGAGAAAGTAACGGGGAGAGAGAGAGATGGAGAGAAATAGTGAGAGAGTCTAATGAAATCTGTACATATTTGATTAAATATATAACTGTCAATCAAGAATGTATGATTTAAAAGAGGATATTTAGGTAAAAAAATTTGATTTCATTTGAATTTTGTACCTAAACACAATATATTTTATTAAAATTGAACTTAATAGAATAAACAAATTATCCATATATTTTTTCTCAAATAAGTCTAAAAAATTATACCCACAACTAAAAAACCTTTAGTGATATATCATTGAGTAAATGAAAAAATCTCAACCCTCATTGGACAAAGGAAGGAAAACCAGGCTAGTGCTTTAAGATCTGACGAGACACAAGGCTTGGGCCAGAAAAAAAGCATCAGGTCATAGGCCTGAGCCAGTGCTTTCAATGGGCAATATTTGGGCCCATCTGTTCACAACTCCTAAGCCAATGCAAAATTGGCAATATCTTGGCCCAACATTGATTACAAAGCTCCCCACTAGTTCTGTCTGTCAATGGACCGGACTTTAAATGATTTTAAAAGTTCCATTCGATTACTTGACGGATTTTATTTTTATGGTCTATATTGAATATGTTAACACTCTAAAAACTAACTCAAAATTTCAATTCGAATAATTAAAATTTAACAAATTACAACTAAATTTCTTCAAGTAATAACTTAATTTCTTTCATATTTATATATAAATATATAAATATTTCAGATGTGATCATAATCGGATTGGATATGTGAATATATCTAAATTCGATTCCGTGAAATATAAAATAACGGATTCGGATTATCGATAAAAAATATCAATTCATATCAGACTAATCGAATTTAGATCAAAATTCGATCCATTGGTAGGTCTACTCTCCAGAAATGAGCTATAGTATTTTGTGCTTTAAACATTAAATAGTAATGTGTGCACCAAAAAGGGTTACTACATCTTTTTATGTACAATAACGTGACATTGCTAGATGAGTAAAGAAAGTTATTAAAAACTTTACTGTTCCTCTATTGACATTGATTTGATATGAAAAACTAAATAAACTTTTGATAAGTGTTACATTATTGATGAAAATTCATACTCCAAAAATAGGTCAGTGAGAGCCGCTGGCCACGGCTGATGATATGGGCCTTCTGGGATCTTATATGTACAAAGTGATGAGTCCGAATTTGACTAGGTCAAGTCCAATTTAGCTGAACCAATAAAGCCTAAAAGAAAGTCCAATCGAAGCAGAAGCAATCCAAGAGTCCAAGTCACGGGAGCCTAGAGGGAATTGGACTCACTTGTAAATCAATACGGAGTCAAATGGAGCTCAAGTCAAAGGCCAACACCCAGCAAGGATCAAGAGGGCGCCGCCCATGGCCTGGCCCTCCTGGCTTCTCCTCCTTTGTCCTCTTGACTCCACTACAAGCTCAAGCCTCCTTCAATTCAAGTCCAAGGTTAAGATCAAGCCCGGTCCAGTCCAAGATCCTTCTCCGACTGAATAGAAGTACGAAGGAGAAAATATCAGGGTACGCATTATTACAGAAACCCAATCCTACTAAAATTATACTTACCAAAATAGTGGAAGACCCCTTCCTCACGTCACCGTCTTACCCTAACTATATAATGTAAGCCCTCTCAAGAGTAAGGGCACGCCTCCAATACCTTACATACTTCACTACACACATTGCTCTCTCTCCCCTAAGCACTATAATACTCCCAGAGTTACTCTCCCGGTAATATTGTTCATCAATAAAGATCTCTGGCCACTGCAGCCGTTCCCGTGAATGGAGTAGGTCACCTGGACCGAACCACTATATATCTTTGTGTTCACTTCATATTTACCGTTTTGCCATTGATTTGTCATTGATTGCCTATTTATTGTTTATTAATTACACATGTTCCTATACTTGACTGTTGATCTTGCGTAATACCGATTTGTGCATCATCACAAAGAGCTATGAAATTTGAAGAGAGAGAGAGAGTCATGTACGCCAAACTTTTTCACGAGACTTATAGTTATAGTTTACACGAAACATGTGTAGAGCCAGACATGACTCGGTGGAAGCCAATGTATTGAACCCCGATAAAATCTGTAACCAACTTTTGATGAGTCGGGGATTAAGATGTAGTTTTGTCAAATTTGATGATGAATTTGGATGGAAGGACCACATTGACACAAATGTTATAACTGAGAAGCTAAATTGACACAAAACGTAATTTAGGAACTTGATTAACACAAATGGTATAATTCAAGTGCTAAATAGATATTTAACTCTTATTATGAACCAGTCAGTCATACAAAACAGCAAGAAAAGCAAATATATACAACCAGGCTGCTTAAAACAATTGTTATTCTTTGGTACTTTCTCATACAAATGTTCTCACAAGATAAGCAAATGAAGAGAAACACTTACACTCATTTTAATCTCATTCATAAATTACAAACTTCTCCATGGGTCGCTTGCATTTTTCACAGACTACAGTTCCTTCCATCAATCTTTCATCATATGGAACTACATTAGAGTGATTGCAACGTGTAGCCGGAAGAGGAGGTTCAAGGGCAGCTCTTATTGCAGCCATTAATCCAACCTTCCCCACATTTTCCCCCCACACCGGAAAAAGATCAAAGCATTCCATGATTTTCTTCCCCTGAAGTTTCACTAAATCTGTTGCAGACCCCCTCCCAATTACTACCCAGTCTTTCTCATTCTTATCACTGTCTAGTATTTCTGAAACTTCTTCTAAAATTCTCCGAGTATGAACTGTTTGTTCTTGGCGGACAATTGATTTTTTCATACTATCTAACCTTAGCCAAAAGAAATTCATCTTGATCAAAGTAAGGGAACCACCTAGCTTTTCGTCGTCAATGATGGCTAAAATTTTCCAGACATGTTCACTCTGATTCCTCGTACCAACATAGATCATGTCAAGCTGCATTCCTGTGCTTTTAATTTCCTTCACTTTAGAACTGAATTCTCTGATCCAATCCAGACTGGAACTGCTGAAAATGCAGAGGTTTTTTCCTTCTTCCACCTGACAGAAATATGATGATAGTAACGATGAAAAATAAAACAAAATGTAAAATAACAAATCGTCCTTGAGTGTGCAAGTGACAGTTCAACTCTATATGCAGTTAATCAGTGGATTGGAAGAAGATTTTTCTCCTTTGGGTGCCATCTTAGCTGAAATCAAGAATGAGTTGCGGAAATTTTGGTATTCTGAAGCGCTAATGGTCCGTAGAACCAGGAATATAGTAGCATGTCACCTAGCAAGGCATGCTAAATTTGTTTGAAATATTGATATATGGAAGGAGGAAGCACTCGATGATAGAATCAAGGAAGAGTCAAGAAATCTCAGAGAAGAAGACAGAAAACATAATTAGGAAGAAACATATTTTCCATTCTATTTCATTTGCAAAGATTACAAGCGTATATATAGGACAAGCTATACCTCATCATACAACAGTGTAGCTGAGTTCTAGCTCAGCATTTCTTACTCTTAACAGACTGAACCTAACAGAATTACTAACTTCTATAATCTTAGTTAGTAATTCTGTTAGGTTGTTAAGTCTGTTATGACTCGATTCATTATGCCTTTTCTCCTGTAAGGTATTCCCTCTTAATAAAATTCCACCGTTTGTATAAAAAAATATGTATAACTACATAAGGGGACCTTACCCACTTAGTCAATAGAGTGTCGATTCCATCAACCATAAATTGTAGTGTCCAATTCTCCTTTTCCCATAGCTTCTTTTCTCTTGAAACGGAAAAGGGGAAGGCCTTCGCTCCCCAGATCAACATCATATCAATGGCATTTGAGTTGGTAACCATACCTTGAACATCCAAAACTACCATCAAGGGCTCCTCTTCGTAGTTCAACTCTTCTTTGATGAACTTCACCAGTACTGAGTTAAGTAACCACGGTCGCCGAATTGATAAACATGGCAAGGAGTTGGCATAAAAATCAAAACTTCTTTCTTCAGCAAAATTCCATGCATCAGAAGACAGAATTGGAACCCATAAAATTTCATAGCTTCCCTCCAAGTTCTTATGATCAGGATGATCATATGTCTGTTGCACCAGCAAGAGTATTTGCTCTATGGAGAGTAGCTCTGGCTTTGAGATCAGGAGTACAACTACCTTACTTTTCAGTTCAGAGATGCCAAGCTGTTTGTAACAACCAGCATGATAGTCAGATAATTGATATAAAAGGTTCTTTTTTTCCAGCAAAGGTCTATATGAGTTTTTCTTTGCTTAAGAAAAAAATAAAGTATGAAGATAAAGAGAAAATCAAACATCGATAAAGAGAAAAAAGCGAGTCTCAAAGGTGAGAGCCACAAATGCATACCATCCAGATAATTACTGACTGGAGGAGGACTAGTCGATCCTTATTAACCATACCTACCACATCCACCTAGTCGATGTAGGACAAAGCCAAATGAGGGGTTCTCTATAAAGGATAACTTTTCTTTGCTTAAGGAAATTAGGAAATAAGGGGAAATCAAGTATAGGCAAAGAGGACGGAAAATTGGTCTCAAAAACGAAACTCACAAATCCACACCATCCATGCAATTTCTATATACCTATTGAACCTTATTAACCACCCATTCTCGCCTAGCTGATGTGGGACAAAGCCCATAGGGAAGGTTTATATTTGCTGCAGGCACTAGATTGAAGCTGGCATAGCTATTTAAGCCCCTGCCAACTATTCATCGACAAATACATTGATACAAACTTTTCTCCACATTTTAAGAACAAACTACCTTTGTTTGTGAGGAACAATTCCTAAATGGCAATTCATCCTTCAAAGCAAATAACGTACAAAGAACCTCTTGATTGTCAGCATGGGTCTCCTTGAAGAGATTCAGTAGCTTCTTATACCACCCTTTCTCTACATGAACACATGCACACAACTGGGCTTCAAAATCAAATGTTATACATATTTACCTAGAGGAAGGCATTTTAGTCAAAAGCTTCCAAAATTTTTTGTAAAATAGTAACCTATCTGTTGATGGCACAGATCCACCTGCTCTCTGAGGTTACTGCATAATCCCCTTAACTTATATGCTAAACTTAAGAGTTCCAATGCGGCAATAGGTGTTGATTTAGAATACCTGAAGACAGAGAGAGCTCATACATTACTAACAAATATTGAAATTCATCCTGAATCCTCGAAACTTGAAACAGACTAAACTGAAAATAAACCAAATTCGAAGTATAAGATGATCCCTTGATTGCCTGAAATATCAACAAAGTGAACAGCATAAATTAGCAGATTGAAGGGAAGGAACATGCACTTGCTCATGTTTCATCAAGTCTGTGATTTGAAAGCAGCATGCCAATGAGCTTCTAAAGATCCAGTAAGTAGCTATGTAAATCTGAGACTTTGTAACCGCCATTGCCTTTCTATCCAAAAGTACTTGTTGCAAAGGTAATCCTTCAAATTTGATAATACACTTTGTCACTTCAACCATAGTCTTAACCAGCAAGCTCAAGGCCTTAAATCGCGGCTTTAGCCAGCTTATGTCACTAGGCATATGCTTCAGTATTGCAACTGCTGCTGCGAGGTGGTCACGATCATATAGTTGCATTATGAGCCAAAACTCACCATAGCTTGTTACAAATGCAGCCAGCACTAAAGCTACCTTTGCATCCCATCTGTAAGGCCCTAGCATATCAAACAAGGACATTGTCTGTGTGTGTAAATCCCCGTCCACATAGCACCTGCACTGTATCTGCAATATAGAAAATGGATTTGAATAATACAGGGAAAGAGAGTAAGAGAGAGAGAGAGAGAGAGAGAGAGAGAGAGAGAGAGAGAGAGAGAGAATTATTGCCTCTTGTGACATCTTATAAATGGTCTGTCCCAATGGTTCTTCAGATCCAATAGCTTCAATATTACATCTATTACTGGTTCCAATGGCATCAAAACGTTGATCCAAAACCTGAAACAGTTGTTTGATAACTAGTAAATCCTTGGGATGCAAGGTTAGGTAGTCAAATTCAGGTTTTCCATGCTTAAGAAATTAATGACTATAACTCTCAACCAAGAAAGGCAGCCCGGTCCATGAAACTCCACCCGATTGCAGACTCTAGGTAAGGCCAGACACACAGCTGCAATAGAGTTCGAGTATCATAAACTCACAACAATTAACATAACTGGAATGTACCTTAGTGGTTCTGTTGCCAATCTTTTTCTTGTTTTTCATGGTTAGTTCTCTATGACAACCCTATTCAAATCGATCAAATAACATATATAATTCTTGGAATTTTACGCAGTATGCGTCATCTATGCATTATATTTCTAGATTTTGTACTTGGGGTATTGCATAATAGTAATGCTACTTGAAAATTTATTGAACTAATTCCCTGCAACTATTGGATTAACAAACAAATTCCAGGGGCCTACTGTCAATCTAACAATTGTAGTGAATTGGGTCATTAAATTAGATCAAAGTAGCATTACTCAGATAAGCAACATAGCTAGGCTGAAAGGCTTGAGTTCTTACATCTGGTGTAGTGGCATAACACATGATATTTTCCGTTGCACGAAGCAGAAGCTCAGAATCAAGGTGGCGACCATCAGGGTCATGAGTGAGGAGGATGTTCCTTATCAGGAAATCATCATCCACAGATGATGAGGAACATGAAGAGAAGCTCTCAGTTACAAGCAGGTTCATGGTCAAAGTGGATGTGAAACAGAGAAGAAGCAATCAAGCAATTAATATATAGAATGACAGCCGAAAAAGGCAAGACAAGTACCCATGCTTACCTAAACAAATCAGCATAAGCTTGTCGTACAAGGAGAGCACAAAAATAAAAGGTTCATAAATGAGGAGTCTTGACCAGCTGACTTCTGTTTTTTCTCTTTAACTAATAGACTTCAAGAATCATATTCAAAGCTTTCCTAGCACTTTGTCCTAGTGCATACTTCCCAAGAGACGAGCACTTCAGAATTGTGGCGTAAAATGCTAATACTTCTATGATCCAAAACGAGGTTTGTTAATATGTCACACTTCAATCTAAATCCCATCTATTTCTGTGCATCTGGTACGAGAATCTCATTTGAATATGATCTGATTATTCATACTGTATCAAATCCGATTTGAATTGAATTTTGAACATATTCATATACAATCCAATGCAAGAACTCCCTTTAACACCAAAAAAACAATCAACAACAAATATAATAAAAATCATTGATTCAAAAATATGTATCATTTCAAGAGTACCCGGGTGGCCGAGTAAATACCCACTTTGGTAAACTATCGGAAAAACGAACCTTAGGATGAAATCATGGAAAACGTTCTCAGGTTTCGACCCACTTCTACACAGTCGCTTACTTTATGTACTTCATATAGGGAATCATGTACGCATCAAGCTTAATCTTTAAGACATTAAAAGTAAACAAAAATACAAAAGATAAAGAGGGTTTCTTGAAGCATTTGATTATCCCTACGGAGACAAAAGCAAAAGTAGCAGGCAAAAATGGGAAGGAATGTATCAAATCAAAGATCAGTAAACGATACTGTTTCGCTACTTTTATGACTTGTTTTGAATGAATTTTAGGGAGGAGTTTGGATTAGTTTTTCTAAACTCTTCTAAACTCAAACCCCACCTTATAAAGATGAGATTCAACATTCAATTCGGTTCATACCCATATTTAGTATGTAACACATACACATAGGACCCACGGATATATCATAATTATTAACAACAATTTATTCTATAAATGACTATTTTACCCTTGATCAATCTAATTCATATACATGTTAAGGGTTACAATTGTCTTTTGGATCTTTAACTCCTTACCCATCTTTCCAAACCAAACCCCTCCCTAGGTTTGACGAAACTTATGATCATGGATAGGGGTGTTCACCCTACCTTACGGGTAAGAAATATAGTCTTTCGTCTTCCTACCAGATACTTTGCGGAAGAATTTTTTCTTATCCTACCCTACCCGATCAAGTGTGGTATTCCTACCCGATTAATCGGGTAGGAAGTCGGGTAAACACTTTTGTAACTATTAATTTTTGGATCATTTTAACAATTCAATTAAATAACATGTATCAATTTAACAACACAATAAATCAATAACACTAAAACATAAAACAGCTACAACAACAATTACAAAAAAAAAACACAAGAAAGCATGAACATCAATCCATCATAATTGTTATACAAATACAATAACAATTATTTTAAGTTTAAACCATATGAAACACATTAAAATCATAACTACTCCAATAGATCACCAGTTCACCACAAATCATGTAATCTATACAAAAAAACAAGTTCATGTTTTAGCAACTCAAACATCCACAACAATCACAATGTTATAATATAAATTATACCACACAAATACTCTTATAATTACTAAAAAAATATAAAAAAGTTAAATATATTTTTTGCGGGTAGGGTAGGGTAGGAATGCGGAAATTGATAAGCATTCCGCATTCCTACCCGATTTAATCGGAAGACCAAAAACTCTTCCGCATTCCTACCCGATTTTTGCGGCTAGCCGTTCAATAGGGTAGGGTAGGGTAGGAAATTGCGGCCAATCAAAAATTTGAACACCCCTAATCATGGATTTAATTTTCGGGCCAACTATGGGTCGGATTTGGAAACCGGGACTAAATTTTTCATACAAACATGAGATTTGGGAATCCTTTAAACTATTTTCCCTAAATTCATCTTGCCAAGTCCCCCCATGCTCCTTTACCAAACAGCCTCTTAAGGTGTTGAACAGCTTCAAAAGCACTAATGACATTCTGATAGATTTGATTATCACTTACTTGAAGAGTTCCTCCTGTTCGTGAATTCCCACTTTCAGGGAAGTTTTTGGAAATTCCATTTGTGATCGTGAAGGTAAGTTAAAACATTCAATGTATGCATTTATTATCTATTTGATCTCCAATCTTTTAATTATATTTATTTAGTCCTTAAAGTTCCTAATTTATATTTAAGCAGTTCAATCTCAAATGTCCGTCAGAAAATCGTGACGATTTTGATCATGCGTCAAACACATAATTTTTAACTTTGTATCTATTTGGTCCCAGGTGATTGACGCATGACTAAAGATATTAACGATTTTTTTTCACTACGTTTGAGATTGGACCATATAGATGCAAATTAAGAATCTTAGGAACCAAATAAACACAATTGAAAGATTGAAGATCAAATAAACGCTACACGCATACTTTAAAAACTAAAAATATATTTTACCCTAAGTAAAAATAAGTCAACAAGTAAACCACATAAAATTCAGTAATCTCGTATTCACGTCATATAATAATCATCTCATATAGAAAGGTGGAGTTCATTTTATATATTTTTAAAATTTTTTATTAGATAATTTCACAACATGACATTCATGATATGATGTAACCGTTACGTCGAATACTTACTCGTCGGATACATTGCATATGAGTTTAATATATTTACAATTGTTCCACATTAATTTTTTTGTGTTCAAAATATTGTACGATAATTTTATAAATACTAGTTATTGCACACGTGCGTTGCACGTAAATTATTTTTAGTAATACTTGAACAATAATTCATCCATGTAATTAACATAAGTTTATAATGTAACTAATTTAATATCGAAGATTAGATCAAATCAAACCAAAATCTAAGATGAAAAGTATTAAACAAAATATAGCTTATAATCCTAAGGAAGTTTATCAATTTCTGAACGAATATCATATCTACGTTAATACCCACGAAGAAAATCTACACCCATGTGTTTATTTTTTGGAATTTTTATTTAGTTGAAACAATAAATAAAATAACTAGAACTCCTAGTTCAAATGTCTCTGACCATTAGGCCACCAATCACTGTTCATCGATCATCATCTTAATTACAATTGTTAATCTTACCTTGTGCTTTGTCTGCTTATTTCTTCTATTGCCCGTGATAGGAAAATGAACATGCTTTATTCTTGGACATATATTCTTTTATTGGTTTTTTTTTGCTCATTTTTTTTTCGATTTTATCTTTGGATTTTGGTTCCTTTTGGCTTAGGGAAACTGCTAAAATTCAATAAATATCGGCTACCTACTTATGGATGTTTTTGTACTCTTATCAGAATATCATTGCTATTTTCAATTCAACCAAGCTGGATAAAATCAAGGCGAATAAGTTTGCTTTATGTAAAAGAAACATTCACTGATGGAGAATTGCATGGATCTCATGAATCAATTCCACTTTATGCCAACTCCCGTTGATTGTTAATTGCACGGAGAGAGTTTTTTGATAAATTTTTAAACATTTCATTTCACTCTAGTCATGTATACTTGTCACTTCACCATAGATTTTTTGTTTGATACTCAAATGTATGTCTTTTATTTTCTCATTTGTACCACAAAAGAAATAGTAGGGTATTAGGTTAAAATTTATTGGTCAATTCATCTACTAACTGGACCTCATTAGTTGTTTGTTCTCCTCCGCTAATATGCATTCCACCTTCATGAAGCTTCTCAATAACCTCTTTTGTCATATTCTCCACTTCATATTGCCCTCCACAATATCTGACACATTTTCTAATGTCTCGATCACATTTTTAAGCTCCCATGTATATTTAAAGTGGAGGTGTTTACAGAGGATAAACTCGTTCTCTAAGAACTATAATAATCAACAAAGACTAATCATGTTTTTTAAGATAAAGTATACAGATTTGTATTCCCAAGTAGATATAATTTGTTCATGGATCCGTACTTATGAATTTAAAGATTCAATGGCTCAACAAACGTACAGCTCCAACCACTCCAACGATGCATCTCAGCTCCAACCTCTCCAAAGATGCAACCCATCCTATAAGAATATTAGAGAAAATAGTTATTACCGAATTAGAGAGAATAAAATAGATAAAAAAATTAAATGAGATCTAATATAGAACAAAAAGTGGAAGTGTGATTTTTTTTTTTTTTTCATTCACATCTCTTGCTTCAAATTAAATAAGAGCATGCTCTAGGTCCAAAAGTCAATAAATATTTTTTTTGCATGATTTATATAGATTTTTCTGCATTATATATACGATGAATTCAAAATGTTAAACTAGACAATTTTTTTTTTGGAAAAATCAATAATAAGTCATATTTTTCCTCTCACAAAACTACCAAGTCCTATCAATTTTTAGTAGTAAATCAAGTCATACTTTTAATAATTTTTTTCCCTTGAAGTCTTAAACTTTATCAATACTATGTTTTGTTTCAATTTTATCATTCTCATAAAAACATCGATTATATATTTTTAATATAGTTTTGTAATTTAATTAAGAAACAATGTTGTATCTTTAGAGAATGGAAATATTGTATAACTTATAGAACAAATGCAACCAAAAACTTATAATGAAGAGTAGAAACATTTTCATAATCAACAATATGATTGATGTTTTCCAAAATATACAAGAAAATACGATCTTTTAATGAAATAAAAATTGATTGTATACTCATCAGGAATAAAGTAAATGATGCTTTCGAAAATTGGAATTAAAGGTAGAGTTGATAAAATTTAAGAGTTCATGACAACAAATTATCAAAAGTATGACATAATTATTTTAATAAAAAATATGACATGACCTACTGATTTTTGTGAGAAAAAAGTATTTTTGGGGATTGAAGAACTCTCCTTAGAATAGATACAAGTTAAACTTGAAAATTGGTCGAAACCAAGTTTAAAAAATAGTCCAACTTTTTACAGAATCCAATGAAAGATTTTGGACATCTGGTACAAAAGTAATGCATCTTCACTCAGTAACTTAGATCATTAAATTAAATCAATTTTTTAAGTCACATTAGTATTACCACACTGCTATCAAGTATCGATTTGGGGCCATTTTGAAAATTTTTGCTTCTCAAAAATTTGTTGTGATTTATGAATTGGTTGTGAAACTAATAAAGTAAAGTAAAATAATAAATATAAAAAATTCACCCGTTTCTTATTTTGATTTTATTTTATTTTGAGTGCTAAAAAATAAAAGATACGGTATAAGAAATAATTATTTGGTATCGTAGATAGATCTATCGTAATATACTTACAGAGTTATCCCGCTCTGGTATCCAAATTGGACATCCATGAAGGCCCGAAAATTGAACTAATAAAATATGATGGATCATGGAACTAACCAATAGTAACCAATTATACTTGAACCTTATTTTTTATTGTGTTTTATCTTTCACACTTTTTTACATGAGCTTATTCAAGGAAACGGAATTGCGCTCTTGTGGGCTAATTCAAGGAAAAAGATGGGACAAAGTATCAAAATCATCACTTTGAGTACAGAAAAATCTAAACAACTGGGAATTATTCAACTAAATAAAATAATCACATGCAGTGCAAGAGTATAACAAGCTTTCAAGGCATTAGTAAGAATCATAACAAGCTTTCAATGCTTCCATCAATATGTGAAAATTTATTAATAAACCCACCTTAAAAAAAATTTAGAGTAACAGATTCGAGATTGTCTTTTTTTTTTGTTTGGGCATGTGTATTTTTTTAGTAAAATTCAAAACTTGAGAGAGGATCAACTGCTCATTAGATGAGGTTCCATCCAAATTCATGCATAGTGAATTTAGAATGTTAGGAACAAGACAGAGGTACCTCATACTTAAGACCATACCATAATTGAATATTCATTTATTGAGATCATCTAATAATGGAACAAGAGGGAAGTACCTCATATAATTCCAGTGGTTTTCTTTCGGATTGCCTGCACGCTCCATTGCTCCAGTTATATGTCATTGTCCAAGCAACATCTTTTCCCTTGATTAGAGGTGGATTGGCTTCTAACTTGGGTTTCAGTGTATTTATAACCAAGAAATTATTGATGTCTAGACAGAGAGATAAAGATAACCCAACAACACATTAGAAAGACTACATAGAAAGAGAGATAGAGACTAATTAGGACCTCACAAAGTTTTGGGTGGATAATTGAGAAACTTTTAGCATCTTGGGGAAAAGAGATGCCACTCCATTGCATAATCTAGACTGTTCAAGTTTTCAAGCTATTGAGAAAATGATAATATACCCAACATCCAGTTCAAACAAATTAAAATCCTAAAAAAAATATCAAACAAAACAGCACCACAAAACCCTATGATACATACTTCCCTTTTATGTGCTTAACTCAAAACACAACGATTATTATATGCACCGACTCATCTCCATGGTCAGCTGGTTTCTTCATCTCTTTTTCTCTACAAGTAGGTTGAAGCAGAAAATTGATGGAAGCATACTCCCTTACCGGTGGAGCGAATATGACAAGCTTCCATTAACAAAAAGTAGCATTTGTCAATTGAGCTTTGGGATTGAAGATATCAGGCGTTAGTAGCAACCCAAGAGTCCACATGAAAAGTGTTTGTAACAGTCACAATAAAGAATAATGTTAATGAACATATATTTACTACAAGTATATAGTGTTGTAATTAGTTCATTTGTTAGGGAATGTGAAAAGGTTATTTTATTGTTACCATTATTCATCTTTTAAATTTTAATCTATTGCCTTTAAATGATGCATTAAGTGTATGAGAAATAATCCTATGTTTCTCAAGTTGTTAGAATCTAAGGATGAAATTGCCTTTTAAAAATTAATTAAGGTTAAAATAGAAAAACAAAAGTTTTTCTTCTAAGGGACTTTTATAAGTAGTATAGATGTTATCAAACATATTTTTATTGACATAACTGCTGGTGTTAATGTTGAATTTCAATGAATTAGGTCACCTAATTAGTTCATAAGATTAAGTCTAAATAGTACTAATGTACTCAAGAGGCTTAGCCGAAAAAAAAAAAGGGGGGCTCGGAAGGAAAATGATTATACTGTGAGAGAAGAAGATCAATCTCTTTTCAAATATACAACATGCAATGTAGTTGAACTCTCATATTGATCTGAATGAATCATTCTTTCTATGGAAGTAAATTTTTACTTACTAGGCAAGAGGATAACAAATTAAAAATTCTGTCTCGTTAGAACATGTATTTTTATTATTATGAAATTCATAAATAAAATAGTTAATGGTGGAATTAGCATTATCCTTTTTATAGGAACGAGATATCACCAAGAGCTTAATATTGTTCTTGATTCCACTAATTAAACATTAGTTAAGTTTGATGATGCACAAAATAGGTTTATGCATCACATGTTAAGTATTAAATGTAGTAATAAATGACGAGGGTCAACATAAACAAACCACAGTTTAAGTGGTTCGGTCAGGATGACTTACTCTACTGTGAAGGCTAAGATAACCTGAGTATTTTATTGCTTAAGGAGTGTAGAGTGCTTATATGCGAGTGAGATGTGAGAGATGCTCCCTTGTGTAAGTGAGACTTACAATTTATAAGCGTTTTCCTAACAGATTGAGACACATTTCTCGTATCAGGTGAGATAGTTTGGTGAATGTGACACCCTTTTCATAATAGGCGAGACAATTTCATGGAGATGGTGACATGCGCGTTCCAATGAGATCTTTTCGCATGTTAGTTGTAGACTCAGTCTCTCACCATGAGGCGGTTGATCTGACTCTCTTAACATGGCGTGGTTGACCTAGCCTAGCTTCTTTTTTCTAATGGTGGGCTTAACCTGCATTCTTAAATTGGGCTTCTAAATGGAGTTTGGTCTGTGATTTTGAGCCTAGTCCATAATTTTGAGCTTAATCTGGACCGAGCCCATCAAAGTTTCTTTGGTCGAGGGGTTAGGGTTTTAACCAAAATATGAAGAAAAAAAAAAATTAAACGAATCAAGGTCCATGAAAATTAACGGGGGAATTGGATTCCTTCTTGTATTATATGTTTTCCTGATTTTTTTTTACTTCCTCTAAATTTTCTGGTAATTATACAAGTCCCCCTCTTACTTTCTTATGCCCCAAGCCTTCGCCGTTTTTTGCGAAGCATCAAACTCAGAAGTCTTAATTTACTTCTCTCTCTCTCTCTCTCTCGTAAATTTCCACCTGTTTAGCTCATCGATCACTCCGGCGCACTTCGACTCTTCAATTCTTGTAAGTATGTGTGTGCGTAATATTAAAATCAAGTACATCCTCTACCTTTCCTCAATTTCAATTTGTATCTAATAATAGGAACCCTAAATCATTATTATTTATATCTATGACGGTTCCCTACTCGAAATTAATTTGTTTTAATTTCGAGTTGTAGCAGATTGTGTTGATCTAATGGAGGTATTTGTTAGTATTTTGATCTGACTAGGTTAATTCGGACTTAAAGATGTCGAAGGTAGCAGTAGATGTTCCTTCAAAGGGTGGGTTCAGTTTCGATTTGTGTCGGAGGAATGAAATGCTAACGAAGAAAGGTCTTCAGCCTCCGTCTTTTCTCAAGACTGGGACTACTATTGTCGGTCTCATTTTCCAGGTATGTGATTATTTTACAACTTCTCTCTGTAAGAATTATTTAGTTTATCGTTTTATGTGGAAAAAGTGATGCAAATTATTAAAAGGCGTTAGCTTGGTATTGAAATTTGATGTTGTAGGGTTGATTTGTTACCTTTGTGTAATTGAAGAATTTTAGCAGGGTAAATGTTCAAGTAATTTGTTGGCCATTGTAAGTTTTTTGTTGGAGGGGGGGGGGGGGGGTTGAGAATGATTTCTATGTGATTTATTGGCATGGAATTCTGTATTGGACTGCTATAAGGACAAATGTTAAGTGTTGGAAGAGAGTGTTGAAGACTAATGCAGCTGCAGAACAATAAGGCAACAGATGCAGATGCAGGAACATCAATGCAGCTGCAGAACATAATGAAGCAATGCAGCAGCAGTACAGAACACATGATGCAGCTGCAAGCCTCAGTTGGTTAGAGTTAGTTAGGCTGAGCTGGCAGATTAGTTAATTGTAGTTAGTTAGAGTTAGTTAGGAGTTCATTATTTATCTCCATGTAATGTATAGATATGGCAGTAAACATTGTATATAAATAGGTGTGTAATTTTCTTTCTTCAATGGCGTCTAATTCAGCTGTTACCCGTACCCAGACTGCTACCTCTTCAATCTCGATTGAGGACTTTTCTCATCCATTTCATCTCCATCATGGAGATAGTCCAAGTGCTCTACTAGTTTCTCAACCTTTAATAGGAGAGAACTATAATTCTTGGAGTAGATCTATGCTCATGTCCTTGAGTGCTAAGAATAAGATTACTTTCATCGATGGAACCTCTGCAAAGCCTACTGATCAAATTGATCCTTTGTATCATTCATGGATTCGTGGCAATAACATGATAATCTCTTGGATTCTGAGCACGTTATTGAAGGAGATAGCACAAAGTGTTCTTTATGTCAATTCTGCATAAGAAATTTGGGAAGAACTCAAGGAGTGGTTTTCACAAACCAATGGACCAAGGATCTACTAGTTGCATAAATCTATTTCTTCTCTTCTACAAGAGCAACTTTTTGTAAGCTCTTACTACACTTAGCTCAAAGGATTTTGGGATGAGTTGAACAATTACAGGCCTTTACCAGTTTTTACTTGTGATGCTTTGAAGACATTGATTCAATTTCAGCAACAGGATTACGCCATTCATTTCTTAATGGGCTTGAATGACTCATTTTCCAATATTCGAAGTCAGATCTTGTTACAAGATCCTATACCTTCAATTAACGAAGTCTTCTCTCTTATTCTACAAGAAGAAACACAACGACAAATTGTCTTCTCTTCAATTTCTACTGTGGATTCTACTGCTCTTTTGAGCAAGTTTAATTCATCAAATCAACAGAATTTTGGGAAATTGAATCCTAACAAGTCACAGTCTCAACCTATTTGCACTCATTGTGGAATGCAAGGACATACAGTGGATAAATGTTACAAGCTCCATGGCTATCCTCCAGGATTTTGTTTTTCCAAAGGAAAGAACAACTCCAAAGCTGCAAATCAAGTGGTTAGTGATGGTCAGATTGATATGAATAGTCCAATTCCAGTTGGTAAAGCCAGAGAAGCTTCTTCATCTATGCCAATAACTCGAGCAAATCTGACAGTTACTCAGTCTTCTACAAACTCAGAATTCATACCCTTATCAAGCCTCAGTAAATCAAGTCATTAATCCTCATTTTGAGTCCTTTAATGTGTCAGGTGAGGATTCTTCTTCATGTTCTGTTTTAAACAATTTCTCACAACATGATTCTTCATGTTCATCTCCATGGATCATTGATATTAGAGCAACAGATCACATAGTCTGTTCAGTCTCCTTTTTATCCATTGTTTCTTCAATTGTTAACACCTCAGTAAAATTGCCAGATGGAAGTGTAGTTGCAGTCAGTCATGTAGGTACACTTAGAATTTCTGATTCTCTTCTGCTAAATGATGTGCTTTGTGTACCTTATTTCAAATACAATCTCCTTTCCACTAACAAATTAACACAATTATTTACTGTTTGTTCATTTTTCTTCATTGATACTGTTTTATACAGGACCTCTCAACATGGACAACGATTGGGATGGGTAAAGAAAGGAGAGGCTTGTAATTTCTACAACTACCAGATGCTTCACATTCTTTTCTTGCTTTAACAACAAATTCTTCTTCAAATATCTCCTCTGTTCAGTGTAACACAGAAGTGTCTATACATCTTTGGAATTTTCGTTTGGGCCATCTTTCTCCACAAAGATTAGCTTCTTTGCATAAGATAGTACCTGAAATTTCACACTCTAGTGATTCTCATTGTAGTATTTGTCATTTTGCTAAGCAAAATACATTGTCCTTTCCAATTAGCAATACTAAAACGACTGGTTCTTTTGAACTCATTCATTGTGATATATGTGGGCCTTATTGATGTAGGACGGGAAGGACTAGAAATCAGAGAATAGAAAGAGAAGAAAAAAGAAGGGGGTGGAAAGGATTTACCTCATCCTCGTAAGAAATCGGTCAAGAAACACACAAATCTCTGCAGAGAATACTTAATTCTTATTCATAATCTCTCTAATAAAAATAGTTTACACCATTATTTATAGGTCAAGCTCTCTACCAAAATAAAAACTATTCTCCTACTAAAATTCTAAAAGAGTTTCATAATCAAACTCTTAAACTCCTATACTACTAAAACTCTATAATAATTTTCTAGTCAAACTCTAATTAATATTCCTTGTCAAATAGATATTTCTAACTAATATAATAATACTAAAACAAATAATAAAATTCAATTATTCAATTTAAGCTCATCCAATGCCTTTTTGATCTCTATCAATTCTCCCAGGCTAAAAAAACTCTTCTAACAAAAATACTCCAAGAGAATTGACATCAGATGGTGAAACACATCTTCAAATTTAATAGTATAGAAGTAAGATCTCCCTGACATAATATAGGATATCACAATAGGAGGAATCTATATCTCGAATCTTCATAACCTTCAGACTTTATTCCAGA
The DNA here is from genome assembly GCA_951799425.1 of Ilex aquifolium. Lineage (NCBI taxonomy): Eukaryota > Viridiplantae > Streptophyta > Magnoliopsida > Aquifoliales > Aquifoliaceae > Ilex > Ilex aquifolium. Next base: position 17,351,091 of record OX637402.1, read on the forward strand.
TAAAAGGATGGTGATGATATTGACGAAAAAGTAGCAACCCCATCTAAAAAAATTACGCTTGAAACTTGCTCAACTTCATCTGTAGGAACACCTTTTGCAATCAACTTCTCAAAAGCAATTGTTGTAGGATGAGTAGAAGTAGAACTTTTAGGCTTATCAACATTGAATGACTTCGGTTTATCGCCATTCAATCGGATTGGAACTTGTAGTGGTGGAATTTGTGGTGGTGGAACTTGTGGTATAACTGGAGGGCTGTGGTCAACCACTTTTTGATTGACAGTTGAAGAGACAAAGTTAAAATCTTCACTTGTTTTGGTTTCACAAACAGTAGCGAGCACAAGTTCTCTATGGATGCTTGAATCGTATCTAGTCTAGCATTCATGGCCTTTTGTGAATTATCATGTTCTTGGGATAAAGCCTCCATTTTAGCATTTAACTCAGCGTTAGAGACCATATTGATTGGAAGAGAGTTTTAAGAATTTTTTTAAAAAATTCTGTGGTCAATCTATAATTTCAGAGACTAAACTGTAATTTATGAAACTTTAGGGGTCAAACTATAATTTCAAAAACTTTTGGGGTGAAAGTATAATTTCAGTGGTGTGTTGGGTCAGACGGTGGACTAATATTTTTTTTTAACTAAAAGCAAACATGTCAGGTTGGGTTAAGCTTTGAGACCCATCAAACTAGTTGAGTTAAGCTTTGAGACCCAGCAAACTAGTTGGGTTAAGCTTTGAGACCCAACAAACTAGAAGTCTTCTTCGTGTCAACTTACCTGGTCAAACCCTACCAACTATAACAACCAATACCGATGTATAGTCAAAATGAAACCTGATATACTATGTACCGATCATAGTTATCAAAATTGTACGATTTGCGATTCGATTTGTACGATTCAGTTCGATACAGGTACAAAACGATTCGTATCTTATATGAGAATCGTTTTTGAGTTGAATCGCACCTGAATCGTACGATTCGATTCGTATCGCATGAATCGCACGATTCAATCACTTTTTTTTAAAACTCAAATTTTTTACAAAACGACGTTTTGTTCGCTAAACAATAAAACGTTTTGTTTGCAAAAGAACCCACGCTTTAATAAAAACTCCCTCTTTGCTCGTTCTCTCTTTGACGTTGTCTAAAGCTCGCCTTGTGTTGTCTAAAGTTGAAGGTCACGGTTAACGCTCTCGCATCATCGGTTGATTTTTGCTCTCAATCCTTTCATGGGTAGTTTGTTAGGTTCTAATTTTTTGTTTTAAAATGTTGACTTGTATGTTTTTTCTCAATCAATTTTCTTATTTGTTCTTTTTTCATTCATGTTTATAACCTAATCTATTATGGGTGTCATTATTTTGGTTCTTGAATAGCAATGGTTCTTTAATGAAATTTTTTTTTTTAAGTTGTTGAATTTGAAAATGGTTAAATAAAAGATAAAAATGAAGCAAAAGGCTAACGTCTTTCCATTTAGACGATGTGATTATGTCAATTGATTATTTTTAGAATACAGTAATGTTCAATATTCAATATTTTGTCTATTTTAAATATGTAGTATTATTTTTTATTTTTATTTAAATTTTGTGTCGAAACTTACGATTCACGATACAAATCGCGATTTGACAACTATGGTAGCGACCCAAATCTGCTGTAATAGACCTGTATGGCGATGTTTATGCTCGAAAATTGTCAGCAACAGTCAAGAATGATGATAGAAGACAGAGCTGTAATGGTCTGTTGGGGTCACCACAAAACAGTGGTAACACTGATGAAAAGACCAAGAAACTGATGAACAGTGACAAAGGGCACGTCTAGTGTCCAGTTGAGCGCAATGAAAAAATAGCAGTGACAATGGATCAAAGTTGGGCTTTGATACCAAATTGATGTAGGATGGGAAGGACTAGAAATCAGATAATAGAAAAAGAAGAAGAAAGAAGGGGGTGGAAGGGATTTACTTCAAGGAATCAGTCAAGAAATACACAAATCTATGTAGAAAATACTTAATTATTATTCATAATCTCTCTAATAAAAATAGTTAGGATTACACCATTATTTATAAGTCAAGTTCCCTACCAAAATAAAAATTATTCTTCTACTAAAATTCTAAAAAAGTTTCATAATCAAACTCTTAAACTCCTATACTACTAAAAGTCTATAATAATTTCATAGTCAAACTCTAATTAATACTCCTTGTCAAGTAGATATTTCTTAACTAATATAATAATACTAAAAAAAATAATAAAATTCAATTCTTCAATTTAAGCTCATCCAATTCCTTTTCGATCTCTATCAATTATTCTACCCTTTCTCTTAATGGATCTCATTACTTTCTTATAATATTCGATGAATACTCTAGATGTACTTGGATTTACTTGATGAAAAGTCTAAAACTAAATACCAACTCATTTCTTTTTATGCTATGGTGGAAACTCAGTGTCATGCTAGAATCAAGACTATTAGATCTGAAAATGGACAAGAATTTGTTATGTCTTCTTCTTTGTCTCTAAAGGAATACTTCATTAGTTAAGGTGTGTTGACACTCCACAACAAAATGGGGTTGTGGAGAGAAAGCATCATCATCTTTTAAAGGTGGCTTGAGCACTTAGATTTTAAGCCAATCTTCCACTTTCTTTTTGGGGGGATTGTGTTTTAACTGCTGCTTACCTTATAAATAGACTCCCCACACCTTTTCTTTCTGGGAAATCACCACTTGAAGTTTTCTTTTTTAAAAAACCGTCTTACTCTCACCTAAAAGTCTTTGGTTGTTTGTGTTATGCTTCCACACTCAAGCAACATAGATCCACATTCGAACCAAACAATGTGTCTTTATTCTAGCAAAGCCTACAAATTGTTTGATTTACACACTAACTCAGTGTTTATTTCCAGAGATGTCATTTTCTATGAAAATGTCTTTCCTTTTTCTTGCAGCAGTGTAGCACCCTCATCTGGTGCAACATCCTCTTCTGGAACAGATTCAGTGGTCTTACCATCTTTGATTTTTAATCCTACTTCTATTCCTAGTACTTCCAGACACTCGACCAGACTTAGGAAAGCTCCTAGTTATTTACAGGATTATCATTGCAACCTCCTCTCTTCTCACACATCCCATTCTACCTCCATGGTTGTTGGTTCCAAGTCTTCAGGTGCTTCTCATGCTCTTTCTCAGTTTGTGAATTATCTCCTTCTCACGGAGTTTTTAGTCTTGCTATTTCCTGTCAACAAAAATCTCAGTTTTTTCATGAAGCTGTTAAAACTCCGGAGTGGTGTGAGGCTATAAATGCTGAGATTAAAGCTCTTGAATCAAACAATACCTGGGGTCCTGGACTATCACCTCTCCCCCTCCAGGTAACTAATAGATTGTAAATGGATTTATAAAATCAAATATAAAACAGATGGCATCATTGAAAGGTATAAAGTCTGGCTGGTTGCTAAGGGATACACACAACTAGAAGGGTTAGACTATTTGGAAACCTTTTCTCCTGTGGTCAAATTAACTACCATTCGATGTCTTTTGGTTGTAGCTGTTGTCAAGGGTTGTCATTTGTTTCAAATGGATGTTCATAATGCTTTTCTTCTTGGTGATTTAGAGTAGAGGTGTAATTTTTGACACGACACGATAACCCGACACAAACACGATACGAATAAATGGGTTTGGATTGACTATTTTTTGGCATAAACCCGTGTATGACACGATCCGCCAACCCGAAGGGTTAATGGGTCGTGTTCGGGTTCAACCCGCTCAACCCGAAATTGACCCAATTAACCCGTGTATTTAATCGGGTTGACATGAACCCGCTTAACTCGTTTTTCAACTCGAATAGCCCGACATTACATAAATGCACTTAGTTGTTGGATTCCTTACCCTAAATTCATTTCACATCTCAGACCTCACACTTACTCTGCTTCTCTCTCGCCTCTCCATCCTCCTCACTGTCGGTCACCACCACCTCCGTCTCCCTTTCGTAGGCCCACTGACCACCGTCAAACCACCCCTAAATTCATTTCACTTAGTTGTTGGATCCCTAACCCTAATCTTCCTCAATTATTATTATTATTATTATTATTAAATTAATTTTTAATTTGTAGAAAAAATATGAGCATGAATTCAATTAAGTGATAATAGAATATTAACGTTAAATTTTTTATTCAAAATTTATGTGGGTCAACACGAATATGAACACGAACACGACACAAAATTAAACAGGTCAACTCGACACGACACAATTAGTTAAATGGGTTGGGTTAGGGTTGACTAATTTTCGACACAAACTCGACACGACACGACTCGATTGCCACCCCTAATTTAGAGGAGGAGGTTTGCATGAAGATTCCTCCTGGTTATGACAAAAAGGGGGACAATTTGGTTTGTCTTCTGATCAAATCTCTTTATGGTCTTAAGCAGGCCAAGACAGCTGGTTCCAGTTTTATAGCTTTATTAGTCTATGTGGATGATATTGTCATTGCCACTGACGATCTCAATGCAGCTTCAGAACTTAAGGATTTTCTTCATAGTCAGTTTCATCTTAAGGATCTTGGTAATTTAAATTTATATTTGGGCCTTGAAATTGCAAGATCCTCTAAGGGAATTTCTATTTGTCAAAAGAAATTTGCCCTTGAAATATTACAAGATTCTGGTCTACTTGGTTCCAAATCAGCTCATTCCCCTATGGAGCAAGTAGCAACACCTCAAGCTTTTCAAGGATTCTGGTTCTCTTTTACCGGACCTTTTTGTTTACAGAAGACTGATAGGTAGATTGTTATCCTTGACCCTCACAAGACCTGATCCCTCCTTTGCTGTCCAAGTTCTGAGTCAATTCATAAATAAGCCTAGGCAACCACATCCTGATACAGCATTCAGAATCTTGAGATACTAAAAAATTTTGCAGGGTCTCTTTTTCTCAGCAACATTCGTTTTTCATCTTAAAGGCTGTTGTGATATAGATTGGGCAGGATGCCCTAACTCCAAGAAACAGGCTACTGATTCATGTTCTTTTGCTGAAGCATAATACAGAGTCATGGTTGCTTATGCGTGTGAGATCACTTGGCTCATTGCTCTCCTTCGTGATCTTCAGATTTCTCACTCTACCCCTGTCTTACTCTTCTGTGACAACAAGACAGCCCTTCACATTGCGGTCAAATCTGTTTTCCATGAACGAACCAAGCACATTGAGCTTGATTGTCATTTCATACGAGATTAGATCTAGACCGGTCTTCTCTAGACTCTTCATGTTGATATCTTCACTAAACCCCTTGGGATTCAACAATTTAGTGTTTGTTAGGCAAGATCATGGTTTGGAAAATCGGCCGATACGGTGCGTAGCGACTGTTACGTAACAGTAACTGAGGTCGATGATACCGTTACATTCCGATTTAACGGTCAGAAAAATTTTCACACCCGTATCGGGCGTTACGGCAGCGTAACGGGCTGTAACGTGCGTTACGGCGGCGTTACATCCCGTTATTCAGCCGTTACACATCAACAACCCTTGCTTTTGTTACCAGAAAACCAGAAAATATATGAAAGGAGAAGAATAGAGATTAAGAGAAGGAGATGTGTAGATCTGGTCCCTCTTTAACGACATCGGCTTCTGAGCTTCGAAGTGCTCTGTTAAGCTGGTGCTCCTTTGAGGTAGATGGATGGCAGAGAAAAGGAGGTAAAAGAGATTAGCTTTAGGGCTTGATTATTATGTGTGAAAAGACAAGTTGCCCCTTGTTGTGAAGCCAAGAGATATAAGTTGGCTCAAATGTAGAAAATGGGTCTAGCTTGGGCCCAATAAAATTAACAGATTTTTTGTTTATATTTTGCTAATATTTTTCCATCTTTTAGGAATGTATAACCATAATTAAAAAAAGATTCTAGATTGGCTATGGTTTCTAAATTATCCCAAAAATATTTAAGTGGATTGCATTCAATCAAAAGTCACTAGAAATCTTTTATCATACAATGATTAAAAGATAAATTCATATAACATTGTTTATGATACAATAAAATGTATAACATATCACAAAATGCCTATATTTACATAAGCTTAAGAGTTAAAAATGCATAAATTTGCTTTTTGGGGGAGATGTGATCGAAAACAAAAAATTCACGTTCCTGGTTTCCGTTACTGTTACGTAACGCCCGTTTTGTCCCGCGTCCATTACTCCGTTACAGTTACTGTTACCGTTACGGTGACCTTTTCCGTTATTTAGAACTATGGGCAAGATGGGAGTTCTCAATATTCACTCTCCATCTTGAGGGGTACTGTTGAAGACTAATGCAGCTGCACAACAATAAAGCTGCAGAACAATAAGGCAGGAGATGCAGATGCATGAACATCAATGCAGCTGCAGAACATAATCAAGCAGTGCAGCAGTACAGAACACATGATGCAGATGCAAGCATAGAAGAAGACTCAGTCGGTTAGAGTTAGTTAGGCTGGGCTGGCAGATTAGTTAATTATAATTAGTTAGAGTTAGTTAGGAGTTTGTTATTTATCTCCATGTAATGTAGGGATATGACAGTAAACATTGTATATAAATAGGTGTAATTGTTCAAATCAATTCAATGGGAAATATCTTCTTTTCTCTAATTCTGAGATCTCTTCTTCTCCAAGTCTCTTCTTCTTCACTTCTTAACACACAGATGGCTTAATTACGAAATTGGATGGACCAAAAAATTAGCACATCGAGAGGTCCTATGCCACCTTATTTGAGAGCTTTGTCATGTATGCTGCAGAGATCTTAAATTGCGTGTATTTATTGTAATTATGACCACTTTTCATCTTCACTGGGCTTTACTTGATAAATATGAACCAAGTAGCAGCAATTGCAAGTGACAACGTACCTTAGCTACTTTTTATTTACATCTTTCACTTTGCTTTTCCTGGGTCCCAAAGTAATTATAGAGTGGGCGACAAGCAGCGGATAGGCACTAATCCTAGAAAGATTTGATTCAAACAAAACGGGTGGTTTTCCTTCCGATTGATTACCTAAATGGTTCAGTGGATAGTTCATTCTGGTTTAAACATTGCTTTGTTGAATACCCTCTGATCTTTACTTCATAAAGTCTTTGCAGTGGAATAATGGTGCTGTGTGAGAAACACTTTATTAACTTGTCTTTGATTATTTTCTAATCGTATCTTTAGGATGGTGTGATTCTTGGAGCTGATACACGTGCTACTGAAGGACCCATAGTTGCCGATAAGAATTGTGAGAAAATTCACTACATGGCTCCAAACATATACTGCTGTGGAGCAGGGACTGCTGCTGATACAGAAGCAGTGACAGGTATCTTTCCCGACTTTTGTGTTCTCTGTGAAGGTATGTGGTGTCATGCACAGGACACAAGAATGTAGTGTGTGTCAGAGAGAGAGAGAGAGAGAGAGAAAGAGAGAATACGAGAGCAATTTCTTAACTAGAGCGAAAATTTCTTGAAAAAACACATTCCAGTGCAGCGCCAAGAGATGCAGATATGAAAAGATGTATATGGGCATTGATGTATATATAATGGATACACATCTATACCATAGAACCGTATGACAAAAGCACATGTAGCCTGACGGAGTTGGAGTATATTTAGTAAATATGTGATGAGAGTTCAACTCCCCTCTGCCGACATGCTGACACATTCTTGGTAGGGGTGGCAATCGAGGTGTGTTGTGTCGGGTTCGTGTTGTGTCAAACTTTGTTCGTGTCGAACATTAGTCAACCCTAACCCAACTCATTTAACTAATCGTGTCGTGTCGAATTGACCTGTTTATTTTCATGTGGTATTCGTGTTGACCCGCATAAACTTTGAATAAAAAATTTAACGCTAAGATTTTATTTTCATTTAATTGAATCTCTTCTCATACTTTTTTTACAAACTAAAAATTAACTTAATAATAATAATAATAATAATAATAATAATGAGTAATGAGTAATAATATTTTTTTTATACAATAATTATGACAGTGCTTGATCAACAGTTACAAATAATTAATATTTTATTTCTATAATACTAATTAAATATGTTAATCGTACATCGCGCAACCAAATTAAACATCAGAAGTAATAGAAAAAAAAAAGTCATCAGAACATGAAAACTCATACATGCAACGAAAATGCCAGGTCAATCTCCTTCGAGTTAAAAACTTAGTGATAACAGGTCAATTCGGGTTAAGAGGGTTGAACCCGAACACGACCCATTAACACTTCGTGTTGACGGGTCGTGTCATACACGGGTTTGTACCAAAAAATAGTCAACCCAAACCCATTTATTCGTGTCGTGTTCGTATCGAGTTATCGTGTCGTGTCAAAAATTGCCACCCCTAATTCTTGGCTTAAAATAAGTGGCACCTCCTTGTGTAAAATTGTGCCTATGAATTTAACATCGATTCCTTAGATCTGTTCATTGCAGAGGAGTTCACTCCTCTACCCAGCGAACTAGGTATTACGCATGTCTTTTTGTAGTTGATGTTTTAGTCATGCGTTGACAACCCCAATATCCATTGCGCTTTTAGACATGGTCAGTTCCCAGCTGCAGCTACACCGCTATCATACTGGTCGTGAATCAAGGGTCGTGACAGCTCTTTCACTTCTGAAATCTCATCTTTTCAAGTAAGCCTATATTTTTTGGACGTGGTTGTCATTAGAAGTAGCAGTGTTTGATGTCTAAGCAGTTATGCATTAAAAAGCCTGACTCTGTCGTGTCACTTATTTAGCTACCAAGGTCATGTCCAAGCTGCATTGGTGCTCGGTGGAGTTGATATCACAGGCCCCCATTTGCACACTGTGAGTCACCTAATTTACTGATATCCCATGTTTCATTTTCATGCAAAAAACTAACTAGTGTTATCAAATGTATAATATCACAGATCTACCCTCATGGATCAACGGACACTCTGCCATTCGCTACAATGGGATCTGGTTCTCTTGCTGCAATGTCTGTCTTTGAATCAAAATACCATGAAGGACTGAATGTAAGTTCACTCAGTGCAGTTAATTAGAAGTGCTGGAACTCATGGACAATTTGACCAATCTAACTTTTTTCTAAACCACTCATATTTTCATATCTAGTTTTACTTCAGCTGTAGATCACATTATTTAGTTCTCAAGACTAGTTTGTGGGGATATGTTTCTCAATTATGTTAGTGATGATGGAGTGTCCTTTTTATTTTCACCTATTTTTTGTTGACAGAGGGATGAAGGAATAAAGCTTGTAGCCGAGGCTATCTGCTCTGGCATATTTAATGACTTGGGAAGTGGAAGCAATGTGGATATCTGTGTTATTACTAAGGTTTGTTCTTAAGAGGATGAGAATTTTCACACTTTATTCTTGTGTTTTTATGCATAAAGTCTGTGAGGACTGAGGAGTGCCTTGTATACTTCTTTGACAATGCTGGCTTTTCCAGGGGCACAAGGAGTACCTGAGGAACCACATGTTGCCAAATCCTCGAACCTATGTCAGTTCACAAGGTTGCACATTTTCTAAAAAGACAGGTTAGTAAATCTCTCCTAGTAGCTTGCATTTCAGAAGTCATAGCATTAGCAATTGTATCGTTTGCTAGATTTATGGATTTCTTCTATTACATACCATACGGCAGCCTAGATATTTGAATTGTTTAATTGTTGTTTTAAAAGGAAGTCAGAGTTGTTAATTCCCTTAATATCAATCACTTGAAGCAAACTTTGTTCTTAGCCATTCTTTGTCCAGTGTTTGTTACCTCATAGTTACAAGGCCAGAATACCACGCATCTAGGTGGTTTCCGTTTAACAAAATTACTTAATTCTGGATGATATTATTGTATGCATAATGACTCTACTACACATATTGGAGATAGGCAATTATTTTCATCTATGACTAAGTTGCTGGGTGGGACTAATGATGAAGATCAACAAGGGATAGGATAGCTTAGGGATTGAGGATTAGATTTTTAGGTTTTTAGATGCGTTAGGTTTAATTACTTGGTATTAAAACTTTGATTATTATGCTCTTTTATTTAGAATGATAGTATTGGGTCCCTGTGGAACTGCCTTTAAATAAACTTGTGTAATTGATTACAGTTTTTGGCATGGTGAAAAATGGATATTGAATTGTCAACTGAGAGTTTTCTCTCTATGGCATCTCTTTTCCTGTTTTTCCTTGGCCTTTCTTCTGCTGTATTCTCATCTCTCTTCTTCCTTCTTTTCTTCTCTCTTTCTTTTTTCTGGTTCTCTCCCTCTCTTGGCTGCTCTCTCTGCCTTCTTCTCTTCCCCATCCTTTCTTTTCTGGCTTTGTGATTCTATCTTAGTAATGGCCTACATCAACTAAGTTTATGCATTTCATGGATGGTGATATCATTAATATGCTAGTGGCCAGTTATTTGAATCCAGACACAGCTTTACTTTCAAGTGTTTCTGCAGTTGTCAACTTTAATTTTTATGCAAGGTCTGAGAATAAATAAAGCTCCCTCTCTATTCTGCCTACGAAGTGATCCATTCCTTGGTGCCTTTTGGGATGCATTGAAACACTGTTGTTTTGTTCTGCTGTGATTGCAGAGGTTCTGCTGACAAAGATTACACCATTGAAAGAGATGGTGGAAGTGACTGAAGGAGGAGAGGCAATGGAAGAATGAGTTGTGGTTAAACTTTGCTTAGTAACTTTTGTATGAAATTTTTTTCACATCTATTGCTCTATGTTTCATCTTGTACTCGATATAAAAAAATGTTTTAATTTACAATCAATATTGCCTCGGATTGTTTTATTACTTTTGTTTTAAGTTGGTATGGGATTATCTTGCGGTCCTCCGTCACAATTTGGGTGTGAGTTCTGTGTTGGTAGTTGGTACTCTTGTTTCTTCGATTTTTTGAAACACTGACCAAGCTGGACAATTGGACTATCCGGAGTGCTAACCTGGTCCTTATTCACGAAACCTCTCAAAAACGTTAGCTTCACTACTTTCCTCTCAGGTTAGATAAAGCCACCACAGTTCAGTTCGATTATTTATGCTTTTTATTGGGATTCCTATGGCTTACCGCTTATGGGCGTAATTGGATCCCTTCCTGTTTCTTTTGTGAGCAGTGTTTTAAAACTCGGCCTGGCTTGACAGGTTAACCCAGTGAACCAGAGCCTGAATTGGTCCAGTTTAGCTATTAGATTGCTCGCGCAAAAGAGTCGGTAAGAACCTGTTGAACTGGCCGATTTCGTAACAAACCCGCAGACCTAGACGGTTTAATTTGAAAGCTATAAAAACCAAGTTCGAGGGCATTTTTGCTCAAAAATGCATTTCCTTTGCTCTGGACGATCTCTGGTTCAGAGCCTCTGGTTCTTCGACGAGCGAGTAACGCTCTCTTTCTCTCTCTGTCTCTCCCCCTCTGTGCTCTCTCTGTACTCAGATAAAGCCTCAGCAACACATTGCTGATCGAGTATCAATTATCGAAATCGAAGTACTCAAAATTTCAGATCCATCCGGTTCTTCGACTCAGTTCTTCTCAAGACTCAAACAACAGGTCTTTGAGACTTTGACTCACAAGCTACAACAGATCTTCATTCTTATCTCTTAGTCTCAGGTATTAAGTCTCTTTCTCTCTCTCTGTGGTTTGCTATTATGATAGTATCCATGGTAATTTTGTAGTTGATTATGATATTAGGTGTTGGAACTTTGGTAGTGTTGGAACTTTGGATTTGGAAGAACAGATTTTTTTCAAGAGCAGAAATCGAACAAAAAACGCCCAAATCATCAAAATTTGGCAAAGAATCACTGTAATTTTGGAATTGCAAAAAACTCCTTGCTGCAAAGAATCACTGTAATGGCAAAGTCCCTTCGAATGATCAGTAAGCTTTTCACTTCGTATTAGTTCTTTACAGTGTTCAAAGAATAATCCATGAACTCCATAGAAGCTTTCAATTACAAAAGCTTTGGTTCCTTATCTGAAGGCTTCACTAGCTGCTCCTGTCATGTTAGAACTTCTATATTCCAAAGAAATTCTTTACAATTGAATCCACTATTGATCCAATGGACATAAATGATTTTGTACTATCCGTACTTCTAGTACTGTTAACGATTTTGTACCACTGGCTTCCCGGATCGCACGAGTTCTCTCTGCTCAAACATTTGCAGGCATTAGTAACAAGAGTGTTGCTGGAATCTACATCTAAGCAGACGGTAGTGCCATCGTCGAGCTTCGATGTGAGGTGCATCTTAGAGTTGGAAATGGTTTCCCATTTTGAACTATCATCTGTGCATATTATTCCCAGTTTTGCTGGCTGCCCCAACCCTACTGCTTGCAGGCAAAAATATGTTCCCTTTATTGTTAGTGTTTTCTGGGTAGTGTAGCTCCAAGCCTCGGCCTCAGAACATGGACCTAGATACAATGGTTCAAACAGAGAATTTCTCTTGACGCAGAGGCCTGTTAGAGGATGGAAAATAATTTTGTATGGACGAGCACTTGAAAGACCTGGTCCTGCATTTCAAGTAAATTACACACAATCTTTAGTCATCTCTAGAACACATCTCAAAACCCAAATTTAACTTGAATCTTTGCACAATTTGTGTACCCCGACCAAACTCGACCTGAGTTTCAGCCCGAGTTACATCACTCAAGAATCAAACCCGAATTTCAATTTGAGTTGTATAAGTTACGATGGACAATTTCTTTGGTTGAAAATCGAATTTGGGTTCGGATCGAACTCTTGTAGAGTGTTTCATACTTGGTTTGAGCATTTGAGCACAAGTTAGTCTATCAACCAATTCAACTTGCTCAAGTTGCGCCCATATTTCTAGGAATTCGAATTGATAATAATAATAAGAGTAAATTATACATATAGCCCTCAAACTATGACCTTTGTGTTAATTAAGTCTCTGAATTTTTTTTATATGAATTAAGCCCCTGAACTTTTTAATTGTATCAATTGAGCCCTTCTATCTGCCTTCGCTAGATTTTCTAACGGAAAGTAGAGTAAACTACACACATGGTCTTTTGTCTTTTTGTGCCATATAATTACGTGAGTGACACTATAACGGATGTAAAAGGGCTCAATTGACACAAAAAAAAGTTCAAGGGTTTAATTGACACAAATGTCATAGTATGAGGGTTGTATTTGTAATTTACTCTAATAATAATAATTGAGGAGGAGAGGTCTGTATATTATTGTTTTCATGAAAGTGGATGCTGGCATACCTTGAAAAGGAGATTGGAGAGTACTGATCCTATCCAAGAAGCTTGAATTGCGAACTTCACACCAATTCCAATTCAAAATGCCATAGAACTCATTCATTCCAATCACCCCTTCTCTATAATAATAACTCCCCGCCATTGTCCACAGTGCCCAATCCCAGTCAAGATCAGCTGCCACACCCATGAAGCAATTCAAGTACCTATTGTCATTCACATTAGTACCCCTTTGGTCTACCCCAAACTCACTCACAAACAAGGGGTACCCTTGGTCCAACACAAAACCTGCTCTCCTCATCAAGTTATTGACCACCTCCCCACACACTTGGTTCGGATTGCCGGTTTCCCAAGCCTTCGAGTCGGAGAAACTGTACCAATGCACCTCGAAAACTAGCTTGTCGGAGAACGACAAGTTCACCGGTCTCTTGAGAAGGAACGATAAATCTTTGTCGTAATTCAACCCAGAGAGAATAACAAGGACATCTGGGTTTACTGCATGCACTGCCTCGGCTCCTTTTTGCATGTACCTAGCTCATTTCATGTGGAGCATTTAAATTAGATACTTGCATAGGCTATTGCATGGTATAGTGTAAACTATGCCGGGCCAATATTTCCCTTTCGCTTAGTCTAATGAAAGCCCATGGACCATGGGCTGGCCCCCTAATCTGGTAGCCCACTGTGTCACCAATGACCCGGCCCATTACTGGGCAACCCGTGTGTTGCCCATTAGGGGGCCAATTGATGTCAGCCAATTCAGTCTGGCATATTGGCTCGACAAAATTAGAAAGAATATATAGTTGGTAAAATTCAGAAAAGAAATTGAAAATTTTAAACTCATTAGGCCGATGGGTATGGTTCAACGGGCAGGCCATGGTTTTTTTTCGGGCGGGCTAGCCTCCAAACCCGTTTTCGATAAATAATTACTACTCAGTACTCAATACATGTTATATGTGCAAGTGCAACAACTTTGTTTAGTCATCGAATAAGATTGAGTATATACCTGTACCAGTCGGTAACATTCTGTTTGGCCCCTCGGAGTTCATTCCTCAAGCTCATGGCGACCACATTGGAAATGCCATTGAACATGGTAGCTACCTTTGTTAGACCATTGAGCCAGAGGTCAGGGCTAAAGTACTGGTCACCAAAGAAGCCATTGCCGTCGAAGTTACTACAACACCAGCCTGGTTTGCTTATGTGGTTGTCTAGTACCACCATCACATTGTTGGCTGCTAGGCTGGATACCACTTCCTGGTATATAATTTCTTGATTAGATATGAGAGGGTTGTTTGTCTGCCACCCTTTTTTGACTTTAATGTAGTTATCTCATTTGATTAGAACATGCAACACTTTCACAACCATAAAATATTTAGGTAGCGTGGATGAATAGAACTGTAATAGTTAATGTTTTTGTCATCAACATCATGATCACTTGTCTAAGTTGAAAGAACGTTTACGATTCAAACAAATTTTAATTAAATAATTCCTCTTTATATGGTGAGCATATCTTGACAATGACTAAATTTTAATTAAACGATTACCTTTTATATGATAGTACTATACTACTAGGATATTTCCCTAGTCACTATCACCACCACCTAACTCTTATCAATTTCCATGCCATGACATATCAATCAGAGTCTGTCTTCAATCAGTTTGAATCCTGTCAAATGCAGTTTCTCTACTTCAATGGATCACCTTATCTCAATATAAAAAAGTACTCTCCTTAAATGAACCCCATACACTCATAAAGTTTTCCATAAACTTTTAGCCATTTTTTTCAAAAATACACATATATTATAAGATTTTAATCCTGCATATTGAAAGAGTCATTTTTTTTTTTAGGGGTGTCTGGGTCGGCTTATGTTCATCTCAACTACGCTCCTGGTCAGACCTCAAAAAATTATCAATATTCAAATTCAAAACGTCTGAGTTTACGATTCGGCCTATTATCTACTTTATTTAAAAAAAAAAAAAATTTACTACTTTATTTGCGATAAGTTAATGTCAAACTCCTAACAGGAAAAGAAACAGTTTTACCTGGTAAGCATCGACGAGGCTAAGGTCAATGATGGAGGGATTGTTGGCTTGAAAACCTGCAACGGATTCAATCAACCCAAGGCTCTGGAATGACTGCCTAACTGTGAGAGAAGCCAAGGAGTCATTTGTGAACAAGAAAAGTGGCCAAGTGAGCCTAACACAATTGAATCCCATGTCCACGATCTTCTTCGAAATCGAATCGACCGGCTGTTTGCTAAGGCCTTCGGCCACCATGGCTTCGAGGTGTGACACCCAATTCACGCAGGCGAGCTTCACTCGTTGCCCGGATTCATCCACGATCCACCGTGAATTGGTGGAAAGTGGCAGAGCCACCACAGGCTTTGGCGTTGTAAGACTGAGGAAGACAAACAGAAGAGAGAGAGAACATAGGAAGAAACAAGAGAACTTCCCCATGTTTGAAGTTTTTTATGACTTGGCGGACATTGGGGATGGATAAAATAACTCCCAAGTCTTTATATATATAAGGTGTTCTTTTCTTCTTTACGTTTGTTTTGTCACAAGGCAAACTTATAGGCAACAGATTCTTAACTTGGCAACCTTTTTTTTTTATTAGGTATTGATAAAGGAAAAATTCACATGGTCTAACCTTAAAAGGTTACCAAGATTCGAATTCAGGACGTCTGAGTTTACAATTTTTTCTATTACCACTTGAACTACCCCTTGAGGTCAGGTCATGAGGAATTTATCCCTTATGAATACTTTAGTTCTGGCATGGATGGTCTGTCTTTGACCAGAGTAAGGAGATGATTAATCAAGTTGCACGTAAGTCGGTAAATTGACCTGAACACCCCTAACCGTTAAAAATATATATATAACACCTTATAATTTAGGCTGCAAATAGCACTGACCAAATGATTAATTGGGATTGGACACTGATGGTACTCAAAATTAAATCCTAAGTAGGAGCTCAGCCCAGGAGATCAGGTCCGGAGGTCGGTTCGAAGCTCCAGAGCTCAGAGGTCCAGAGCTCGTGCTCCACCCAAGCGGAACGGTAGCCTGATCAATAGGGGAAGCAGCTGGGTGATAGCTGGCATCTCCCAAACGGAAATCAAAAAACATCCCAAGCGGGAAACCCTTAATTTATCAGGATCCCCTCCTAAGATTAAGGGGGATCCCATGAATAGGGGGCTAGGATCTCAGTAGAGATCTTGGAGGGTTAGGAGCAATATTATAAGTACTGTACATTATCCCAAAGAGAAAATCAATCTGTAAGCATTCAAAGATCATCAATAAAGGCAAAGGAGCAAGAGTTTCCATTAGAGAGTGGACTAGCCGAGCTCATCAGCCGGTGAACCACTATATTTCTACTGCATCACACTCCTAACACCTCGGATAATTAGAACACTCATCCACCAACTCATGAGCCTTGTAGCTCTGACCTATCCCGTTAAATTGAACCTTATCTCATTATTTATTCGTGTAATATAACACCATTAGACACAATCATCACTTTAGTAGAAATAGTTTAGCACTAGGATTACTCCTTTCAGCCGTGCATAACACTAGACTGACCAAAAAATAAGTATCAAATTACGTGGTGTTGATATGGTGACGTTTTTGGTTCCATTTTTCCTAACTTAAATTAGAAGTTTACTCATCGTGTTAACCTCACAACATTTGGTCCATGTTTTTTTTGGTTAATTTTAGCATTTCCCTTCATTTCTTATTTGAAAAAGAGGGATGCCGTCGTGAATTACAACTTAGCTCAACATGATATTAGTCTTATAATGCTGTGTTTGGTAGGTTGTAATGAAGCTTGAAAATGGAATAATCATTACTTAGTAATGTTTATTCCAATGTTTGGTATGTAATAATGACAATTTATTCTCATTCCCATGGAATTCTTAATCCCATCAACATAAGATTTGTCATTCTTCAATATTTGGTGGCATTTCTCATTCTCAACTACCATCACTTGTCACCACAACCATGAACACCAAGGCCTGAGATCGGGTCTAAGGATTTTTCAAATGATTATTTATCTAAATATTTGAGTGGATTTTCAAGTTGTTATCAAACATTGGAATGGTAATATACATTTCATTCCATTCCTACCTTGATTGCATTCTCACTTCGATTATATTCTCTTGTAAAAGTATTACCGCGTACTAAACGAACATTATTATTTTAGAAAAAAATGAGCTGAAATTGGACCACTAAATTTCGATGAAACAATCCCCCGGAAGGGCCTTGGATTGCACAATTGACACAATTGACACAATCATTTTGCACCATTTTTTATTATTCAAAGATCCTTGTAGGAATCATGGATGCATTATCATAATAGTTGTGATCAATGTGTGCTAAGTGTAGGTGTTTGATAAAATGCTCAGTCGAGATTAGACACCTTTGACAATGTTTGATAGGCAAAAAAGGGATGAGAGCAAATGAGATCATCTAGAGACCACTCCGATAGACTCTTATTGGTGGGATCATGAGACTCTTAACTGTGTCCGTTATTTCTCTCGAAAATGAATCTAATTAGGTTAGTATAATGATCAATCACCAAGCTCTAATGTGAATTTTAAGATTTAAACTTTCAATTTTATGGTGAGAAATTCGACCGTTAGACACTGTTGAGAATGTGTATGATCATTGATGATGTTGCAAACACGCCAAGAAATAGACTTATAGAGATGACCACGTTTGGACAATTGTTTAAGGCAAGGAGGTGCCGTTAAGGAAGGCCTTTGTGAGCACAACTTATGACTTTCGGGGTAAGAGATGATTGTTGTTGCTGCCCAGCTTGGACTTTTAACTTACCAAGGCTTTTGGCAGTCTTACCGGCCAATGCAGGTCTAATTGCTTTTGCCAATGTTTGTTTTTTGGTTCGTGTTGTCTATCTTTCCCCATCCCCACTAAAAAAATAAAATATAAAATTGTTGGGATAGTGATGACTCATATTCATTAGATCTTATTAATTCTAATGTGGATAATATCCATTTAGGGATGTATTCCCTATTAAAAGTTAATGGGACAATTTAACAGCACTGTTGTTTGGTTGTCGAGTCGAATAATTATCGTTTGGTTGCCGGGTTCGAATAATGTGTTAGAGCAACTCCAACGGGAGTTGCCATCAGGGGTGCCATCCCCATAACCGCTAAAATGGCACCCCAACTGCAAAAATTCGAACTCCAACGGAGGTGGCATCAGAGGTGACAAAATGGCATCTAGGGTTTTGGGGTGGCATATTGGGCAACTTTGGAGAGAAAATTGAGAGGTTGCAAAATAGCAATTGGTGGCTACTGTTCCTCTCAACGGCTATATTCCACCCAAAATTTCTATAAAAATATAGAGAGAGAAGAAAGGGAAGAAGTCTTGCCTGCAAATCGATTTTTGTACTGCTCCCAGAAAATAGCTTCCCTGAATCCTTGCCTTTGATATCGAAAACCCTAGCTTCCCTGAACCTTTGCCGTTGGTGTACTACTCGCATAGCTCCGTTGCCGTTGTAAGTTGCAGAGAGGCACAGGGGAAGGGGAGGAAGGGGAAGGGGAAGGGGAAGAAGACGATTTGGGTGAGGGAAGAGGACCCGTTTTATTTAGGGGAAGGGGAAGGGGAAGGGGAAGGGGTTGTAATTTATAATTACATCTGCCCCCTATTCTTGTTTTAATTTATAATTTGTAATATAATTTATAATTTATAAATTGTTTATAATTTATGGCAGGTTTATTTGTTTTAATTAAGGGTAATTTTATTTATTTTTTAATTGATTATTTTATGCTCATTCTTTAAATTGATTATAATGCTTTGAAATTTGAAAATTTAAATTTTAACTATAAAAATATATCCGTTAAATTGCGATCATTATGAAAAATTATACCCGTTAAAATATAACCGTTAAATTTAATTATATTTTTTAATAAAAAACATTGAAATATTAAAATGGCACCCCATTTTGACACCTACCATTGGAGCAAAAACACTGTTCAGGGGTGCCAAAACACTGTTCAAGGTTACAAAATGGCATTTGACACCCCATTTTTGGCAACTCCCCTTGGAGTTGCTCTTAGGGAAGGTAAGGAATACCCATAGGCGGAGGGACATATGGTTCAGGGTGGGCAAGTGCCTCCCCTCAAATTTTTTTTTTTTATTACCTAGATATATATATTATTTGAATAATATATCACTTGTGCCCACCCTAAAACTAAAGACAATTTTTATAAAACTTTTTGTGTTTAGGTACAAAATTCAAATGAATTAAAATCTTTTTTACCTAAACACCCTTCCTTAATTTATGCATTCTTAATTGGCAGTTATATATCTAATCAAATATGTAAAGATTTCATTAGATTCTTTCACTATATCTCCCCTATTTTCTCTCCATCTCTCTCTCTCTTTCCTCCTTTACTTTCCCTATCTCTCCCCTATTTTCTCTCTATATCTATCATTGATAATTTATTTTATTTTCAAATATGTAAATATTTGATTTATTTTTTCATCTCTCTCCCCTATTTTCTCTCTCTCCCCTTATTTTGTATAACCATTTCGCTCTCTCCCTATTTTCTCTCTTTATTTATATCAACATTACAACAATATAATTACACTAATCAGTTACACCAATCAGTTACAATTGTCTTATAATACACCAAACAGTTATTCATGCATTCTAATAAACCAAACAGTTACACCAAACAATTACACAAATTTATAATATCAACTCAATTTGTCATTCAGTTGTTTATATAAACTTAATAGTTGCACTATTTAGTATCGTGACATCGTTACAGCAATCATATATATCAAATTTAGTATAATGATAAAGTCTTTTGTGTAATGATAAACCCAATTTGGTGTATATAATTGATGTAACCATGTCATGATACTAAATGATGTAACTCTTTGATTTATGTAAATAACAAAATGACAAATTGAGTTGGTGTTGTAATTTCGTATAATTGTTTAGTATAACTGTTTAGTTTATTAGAACACACGAGTAACTGTTTAGTGTATTATAGGGTAATTGTAACTAATTGGTGTAACTGATTAGTATAATTGTGTTGTGTAACATTGATATAAGGAGAGAGAAAAAGGGAGAGAATAAGGAAATAAGGGGAGAAGGAGTGAGAGAGAGAGAAAAAAAATAAGGGGAGAGAGAGATGAAAAAATTAAATCAAATCTTTACATATTTAAAATTTTTTTATCAATATGAGAGAGAGAGAGAGAGAGAGAGAGAGAGAGAGAAATAGATAGAGAGAAAATAGGAAAGAGAGAGTGAAAGAGTAATGAAGAGAGAGGAGAGAGAGTAATGGAGTAATAAATACCCTTTTAGTCTTTTTTCAAAAAAATGCACTTAGGGCAAAATAAGTTTTTTTAATGTAGTTTAGCTCAAATAAGTCTAAATTTTTGTACCGGCTTCTAAATTACCCAAAATTAAAAAACCAAGCCCACATAAAACAAAAAAAACTATGGGCCCATATTGTTGAAATCTGAGTATTGTACAAAAAATTAAAACTTAATCATGTTAAGTTGCGACTTAAATAGATCGAGTTGCGACTCAATAGAATTGAGTTAGGATTGATCCCCAAAACTTGGGATGAATTCTAAATTGTTGAAATTTGGTATCGATGAAATTTTTTAACCGATTGAGTTGCCAGTTGATCATGGTATATCATATCTTCTCAAATTTTTATGGGTATGGTATGGAGTTTTAGATTTTTCTATAATACTTATAGTCATATAGATAATGCTGAGCAGGATTATAAAGACAAATAGAACAATGAGACAAATTTTTTATTTTATTAAGGCTTTTTCCAAATGACCTTAATTTTATTATTTATGAATTTTTGTAAGTGAAAGTTCCTACAATTGATCTTCATTTAACTTTTTTTTTTTTTACGAGAAATTGCCACTATTTTTATTTAAGTATTGATTATAGTATTTGTTATGTGTTAATTGATTTTAAATTTTTTTACTATGTTTAGCTCTTAAATTTTAGTTTAATAATTTTACTAGATTAATATATCAGTGTGTTTGAAACATCATTTATTGGATTGTTAGTGAATAACTGATATTTTTTTTATACAAAAATAACAATTAGTTCTATTTTTTACAATTGTGATAATTAGTCATTTTTTGTACATATACAATATGCATTATTTTTTTGGCATTTTTTATGTTAAATGAAATTCATGTATCAAATGTGATATAATAAATATAAATATATTATATAGTGTGATTGGTTAAGAAGAAAAAAATTTGAGTGCGTAATTAACGTGCCCACCTTGAACAAAATTTCTGGCTCCGTCCCTGGGAATACCCCGTGGCAAGAAATATCTTCGGGCACGAAATTGGTACATGCGGATTTTCAATGTCCTCCTAGTAGAGAAGTTTTACTAGAATTAGATAAATTAGCAAAAATTGATGTATCATATTTGTTAGGACTAGATTTCTTAGTTAGGCCATGATTAGGGTTATTAACTATAAATATGTTCTAAACCTTGTGGATTCTGATATAGGATAAATTACGCCAACAGATCATGAAGTTTATCACTTGTTGAATTTTAGTGATTAAAATTTTAATTTCATCAATTTAATCCTCAAAATTCGCACATTTAACAAAAGTGATCATTGTACTAACTACTATTCAAATCATGGACAAAAAAAGATTCAACACCCTCAGGGTGTGTTTGGATAGTGGGGAAAGGTGAATTAACACCAATAAGGATGAGTTAACAATGCAATAAGGCCCACAAATCATTTGTTTGGAAAGGCAAAATGAGACGGGATCCCGGGTCAAAACTCGACCCGGATGCTACAGTCATTTTTAACTCTTCTAGATGGGTTAAAATTAACCCACTTCCCTCCTGAGTTTAACTCTCAACTGCATGGACAAGATAGAGTTATTACTTATTTACCTCTAACCACACTCTTTTTTTTTTGTTCAAGATGTGAGACCACACTCTCGGGTTCGGCTCCTCTACGGTAAGGGACCAATTGCACGATATGCGGTTTAATAAAACGTCGTCATTTTACGGTATTTTTTCTTCTTTTTTTTTTTTTTGAAAATCCTACACCAAAACGACGCCGTTTTCCTCCTTTTCTATATCAACTAAACCCAACTTCATCAGGTACTCTGCAACTATCTTCAAAAACCCCCCAAAATTCAAAACCCTAAAGTATCTTCTGCAACCCAACACCAACATCAGGTAGCTCTCGCAACTCCAACGATAATGGAGTTCGCGTATATATATATATATATATAGAGAGAGAGAGAGAGAGAGAGAGAAGTGCATATCAATTGGTTAAACGCCTTCGATGTTATCACATTATCGTTTCTGTCATATCTATGTGTTACATGGTCTGTTAAACCCCTGCATATCGTTTCTGGTCTGTTAAACCCCTGCATATCGATTACAAGTCTCAGGCGCTTGCCTATTATGATCTACCTTGTAAAATAGATGGAATACCTTGTAAAATAAATGCATTATTCATTCTACCAAGTATAATTGTGCAGAAATTGTTGCCTCATTTGCTTCTGATATCTTCTTCTATATCACTATTTCTGTGATGAAAAATTAAGTTGCTGCACATTTAGAGGCATTTGGAAACCCTGTGATGAAAAATTATTCTACTTTCCATGGATTTAGTTAACTGATAGTTGCTGCACATTTAGTTTGCTGCACATTTAGGGGCATTTGGAAACCATATGAGCTTGACAATTTGCTGACGTCTCTGCTAGAGGTTTCCTTATTTGCCACTCCCTTTTATCACGAGTCCTTTGACCTTGTTTGCAACAAATATATCTCGGAAAATTACAACGTCATCTTTCAAACTTTTATTCTGAAAATCTTTTCTCACGCTAAATCTCACAGACCCTCCATAATTATTGTAAAACATATAAGCATCTTCTTCACTATCAAATTGCATATCAATATGAGGTCTATTCTCGGTCACATTAACTCCTAAATCATCTATCATAGTATCCTACAATAAAAAAATTAATTGAAATGAAATTATGAGGTGAATGAAACACATAATATATGTATGACATTCCAAAAAAATAAAAATCAAACTAGAACAACATTGACCACAAAAATAGAAAATATTAATTGTTTCAAGTTCAAGAAAATATTAATGAAAAATGTTTCAAGTTCCAGAAAATAGAAAATATTTATTGTTTCAAGTTCCACAAAAATTGAAAATATTAATTGTTTCAAGTTCCACACATAATATATGTCTTGGCCTAAACTTAAAAACTTAAAAACGAAATAATGAAAATGAAAATATACACATAAGCATGAAATGAAAACAATATGCAATGAAAGAACTAAATGAAGAATGAATGATATGAACGAAATCTAATTTCGATACCGTACCGTCATTTGACGAAGAAGAAGTGGGAGAAAAGGGGATATTTGATTTTGAGATGAAGAAGTGATATCTGACTTTTTTATCGTGCTAGAAGATGGCTATCGTGTTGTTCGATTTTTATGAAGATGGCTATCGTGCTAGAAGATGCATACATTATGAAGATGGCTATTGGGTTGTTCGATTTAATCCATATTTGTGGCCTTCTGGTTAACAGGTATCAATCTTCATGTAAGATCTTTCCTGCAATTGACGAAGAAGGAGAGAGAAGGCGGGAGAAGCCATACACAATTGACGCGGAAGGAGGGAGAATGAACATTGTTTGACCAAGAACAAGCGGGAGAGATGGGTTTTTTTTTATGTTGAGATTATATGGTCAGAAACGACGTCGTTTCTGGTGAGTTTTAAAAAAAAAATCCAAAAAAAGCTCAAAACGATGACGTTTTATTAAACCGCATATCGTGCGGTTGGTGTTTACCGTAGAGGAGCGGAGCCGCACCCCCACACTCTCTGATACCCTTCTCGTTTCTCGTTCAAGGCTTGTGCTTAAGAGAGGTGCTCTTTCTGTGAAGGCGACGAAGAATACCGCGAAGAAGACGAATGGAATAATCGGAGGTAAGCGTTTCTCTCTCTCTTTTTCTATTTGGACCGAATGGAAACCCATTACCCAAAGATTTGGTTCACTATGCATCGACGAATGCACTGTGACTCAAAGCCCTGAGCAATGGCAGTCGCAACTCTAAAAAAAACTCTTCTCCCAAGTCTCCTGCAACTCTTCGCTCTCTCTATTCCAGAACAATCATCACAGGAGCTTCAAGGAATGCTTGTGGCCTTGCCGGATCCGAAGCCCTGAGACATCCTGTAATAAGAGTTTGCGAAATTGGTACTTCATTGTAATGTTATCTGAAAGGATTTTTTTGGTATTTTTGAGTAGAATGAATAATGTGCATACTTTTGGTACTTGATTTGGTTTAATGCTTCAAGTAATTGTGACAATTTCTATAATATTGTCCGAAATTTGATATTTGGATTTGTGGGTTTAATTTTGTTGTGTGTGGCATTAAGTGCAAAATTTGTTCTTGTACCTTTTGTTTTATAATTGGTTGTTATTAAAAATGGTTGGTCTAATTTTCCATTGGCGAAGAGTTTGAATTTTTGGGAACAGTCTTGGAATCTCTCTCAGTTTCCTATTGACAATCATGAGAGAATTGGAAGTTTATTGTGTAATTATTACTCATTTTTCTTGCAATCATTGGATAGTTCAAAGTAAAATTATTGTTCAGACTGCCAAAGATTTAATGGTTTCCTTTTCATTTGTTTGACTTGTTCTTAACTTGTGCTCAAGGTTGTAGCTTTCATTATGACCATTAATAACTTGGAGCAGGATATGCCTCATGGTGAATAAGTTAAGACTTTGACCTTGATTCAGTTTGGAAGTGTGAAGGTGGGAATGCAGCTTAGGTTATTATGCCAATTCCAGCTCCAGCTCCAAGGATTTTTAGGGAAGTTGGAACTTTACTAGCTGGTTCCTTTAAAATGAAAAATGTGTAAGATCTTTTGCTAGGATAGACGGAGAATTGTTTGTCATATGGAGATATTTTAACAAGATGTAAGGATACAAAGTTATTACAATTATATATGTTTGTTAATTATATTCCCTTTTTCTGAGAATTTGTTTTGTGCTTAGGTTGCAGACAAAAGGAGTGAGACCTAGGGCTTCTGAGAATGGAGGGGGAAAGGAGTTCTTGTAGGCCTTAGGAGTAGAATGGTGTGGTACGGTGGAGTTGAGAGCCTTATGGATTACCTGGATTCCTCGGTTGGTTGAAGTTAAATGTGAATGAGGCATCTAAGGGTAACCTTGGGAGGGCAAGTGGTGGAGTGGTGGTGAGAAATCAGTGGGGACAGTTGGTCCTTGCAGCTTCTTTCTTTTATGGGGAATGCTCAAATATGGAGGTAGAGTTGAGGGCTTTGAGGGATGACTTGGGCTTGATTGAGAAGTACACTCTGTTAGGTTATCAACTTTAGATTGAAGCTGATTCTGAGTTCATGGTGCACATGGTCTTGAAAGGGCATCAAAAGTCATGGAAATTTTGGAAAATTCTGGGGCAGATTGATGAGAGTCTGGGAAGGTTGCAGTTCAGTTTGGTTCACGTGTATAGGGAGGCAAACTGTTTGGCTGATTTGTTTGCAAACTGGGACAGGATTTGTCTCCTGATTTTTTCCCAGGACTTGGTCATTCCATTGCAGGCAAAGTTGCTAATGTTAGAGGATCAGCAAGGGGTTAAGGCGTTTAAGAAAAAGATTGTAATTCTTTGTATTTTCCATGACTGATAAATGGGGTTTGCTTCTTGTAATTTTTTTGGCAAATGAAATAAAGTGTTGATTTGTTTAAAATAAAAATAAAAAATATTATGCTATTATGTATTAATGTATGTTAGTAGACCTCTTTGAGATTGATCGAATCTAGTGTTGCTAGCAACACATTACTATATACTTGGATTTTATATTTAGTTGTTTGGATTTAATGTACTTAGTCTATTCTTATATCAATTCTTCACTTTGCCGCCAATAAATAAAAAAAAATCAATATTTTAATGTATATATTTTAGGGAGAATTACATCCACACCCCCTGATGTTTGTCACTTAATCACTCAGACCCCTTGACATTTGAAATATTACACACAGACCCCCTGAAGTTTGTATGCGCGTAACACTTAAACCCCTGCTGTAAATATATTCGTTAATAAATTACATCTTGTTTCACCAAAGTTTGTAAATATATATTACTTAGACCCCTTAAGTTTAAAATGTTATATTAACACCAAAAATATTTCAATCAAAGATAAAATATCAAATATTTTAAAGTTTACAATTAAAATTCATGTTCTATTGAATCTTTTATTGAAATAAAATCAAAAATAAAAATTTAATTTTTTCTTAAAAATCGTGATTAGTATACAATTATATTGTCTATTGAAATTTAATTTGATAGTTTAAACGACCAAATTAAAATACCAAACTACCCCAATTAAAGCTAAAAGATATTGTGTCTATTATAGTTTGACCTCTTATTTAATTTTTTAGTTTTAGTCTAATAGATAGTATAATTATATACTAACTATGATTTTCTTTTAAAAAACTAGATTTTTTTTTTGATTTTATTTTAATAAATGACATAATAGAGCATGCATTTTGGATGTAAAATTTATGTTCTATTATGAATGACTTAGACCCCTTGTTTGATTTTTTAGCTTTATTCTAATAGATAGTATAATTGTATACTAATTATGATTTTTTAAGAAAAAATTAAATTTTTAATTTTAATTTTATTTCAATAAATGATACAATAACACATGAATTTTGGTTGTAAAAATTAAAATATTTGATATTCTATCTTTGATTAGAGTATTTTTGGTCTAAGTATAATATTTTAAACTTAAGGGGTCTAAGTATTATATACTTACAAACTTCAAGGGAGTCTAAGTGTAATTTATTACCGGATATATTTACAGCAGGGGTTTAAGTGTTACGTGCGTACAAACCTCAGGGGGTCTGAGTGTAATATTTTTAATGTCAGAGAGTCTGAGTGATTAAGTGACAAACCTCAGGAGGTCTAAGTGTAATTCTCCCTATATTTTATTATGTATATGTGGGAAATATTTAATTTTGTTAGAATAAGTCACCAATCCAAACAAAGGATTGAATTGTATTGGATAGATTCATGGGTAAAATGATAAATTATTACAAAATATATGGTGTAATTCATGGGGCTCACACAATTACACATTTATTTCCCAAATAAATATTTGAATTGGATATACTCCTTAACCTATGGATTTAAAGTGGGTGAGTGGGTTTTAGTTGGATAAGTTAGGATATAAAAAAAAAAATCCTATCCTATCCAAACCCATTACCCAAACACACCCTCAGGGTGTGTTTGGCAATTCATGGATGGACTGGACTGGCTTGGATTTAAATCCCAAACCAGTCCAGTGAAATCTCAATGAGCCGGATTTGTAAGGGGATAAAAGTAATTTGTATTATCCAATCCCTGGTTTGGATAGTGCATTATGATGTGGTTGAAATATGGACAAACTACAATTTTTTTATTAAACATCTAATACCTTTAACATTAATTGACCATTTTACCCTTGAATTCTATTCAATTCTATCTCCTTTTTGGCTTGACAATTGTTGGTTACCACTTTTTTTGTTTTTTTTTTATCTTTTTGATCATCGTTGGTTACCACTTTGTATGATACAATTTCTACACTCCTCCTGTAAATAGGCAATGCCTCTGTCAGTCCCCATTGCAACCCGAAATCTAACATCCCAACTCAAACTCTGACCATCCTTCTTCAAATACACACTCAAAGGACCATTAGGCATGTAATCATAAACAAGAAGCCTGTGAGAATTCTCATAACAAAACCCTCTTAATCTTACAAGATTAACATGTTGAATGTTCCCAATTATGCACACCTCTGCTCTAAACACTCTCTCACCACCACCAAGTCTTTCAAGCCTCTTCACAACCACAAATGGAAGAATCCGATAACTTGCCACGAAACACTGCTCCGAAACCACGATGGCCAAGCTTCTCAGAGAATCCCCTAGTGGCTACATGAAGCTCTTTGTAAGTAAACACCTTCAAATTCGTTATCTTCCTCCAACCCAATAAAATTGCAACCACCAACATCAACACCACTAAAAACCCACAAATTGTACCAATCAAAACCAAGGTTTTCTCTTTGTTCTTCTCTGTGATACTCCCTTTTTGTACCCTTAAGTATAAATCATCCAATGTCAAAAAAAAAAAAAAAAGTACAAATCATCCTGAATTGTGTTATCAGAAGTGAGATTTTGAAGATTTAAGACAGACCCAAATAAATTCTTACAAAGATTAGTACTTCCATGGTGATATAAACCAATACACGAACAATTACTCAAACATCTGTTCTCACAAGTACTCCTACTCGCCGGAAAAGATACCACAATTTTTGTATAATTTCTGATGACTTTACCAAAATCGAAAACCCTCAAATCCTACCAAATTAACAATAAACTACACAACACAAAAGACTCATAATTTTGCCCCAATATCCAACACCTGTGTGTGTGTTCTTGGCTGAATCGCTGTGCGATGGTGGGCTGGGAAGTTCCAGCAAAATAGAAAATGACACAGAAGAACGTGAGAGGGAGATGAAGAACTAGAGACAGAGAAAAACAACTAGAGACGCAAAGGGAGGCAGAGAGAGAGAAAGCATAGCAGATCTACTTGAAGCCAAATCTTGCTAAAAAATTACAGACTAATGCAGAAAATAAGAACAAAAATAGCCCCATATTCAAGAACAATAGCAGGTACTGTTAACAATGACCCAACCCAACAACAAAAAAATCCCATACTCATCTTTCCTCTCATCTAATGGTGCTTAGACTACCTTCGCAGAACAAAAACAGCCACAATCATTGATTTGTGAACAAACCCATCAACGAGGAAGAGGGTTTCTATGAATCTTGAATGCAAAAACAGCACAAACAATCGAGAAAACCATTGGAAACTCAGTGCACATGCGTATTGCGTCAGACCTCTGACCACCTATGATTTTCCCGGTCGAAAAAAATGGCAGAACCACCGGTGGTGCGAAGAAATCACCACCATTGATAGTGTAATCAAGAATGGCGTCTATACCGTGGACCTCCATGGCTGAGTTTAGGTAGATATTTGGGTGAGCGATGATAGAATCGTCAATGGTGAGGGCAGATAGATCGCCATGGCTGAGTTTAGGAGAGAGAGATGACGAAAGATATAGAGAGAGATAGAGAGAGAGGAAACATACCTTGCCCTTGCCAATTGAGGAGTTCGCGCCGTTCTGGGGGGTGTTTCAGGGGTGTAATGGTAAAATCTTCCTTCAATCCTTTCGGCATTTGCATAATCCCAAAGTTTTGGTGGGATTTGTGGATCCTCTTGAGAAGGGATAAGGAGCCCAAATACTACGGGCCGAGTTTTTCAAATGCTACGATTGTCCAGCCTTAATTTTCCTTGCCAAATCAAGGATAAATGGGCCCTACCTTATTTTTATCCAATCCAAGTGGTGTAATCCGGGTTTATCCACCATACCAAACACCCCCTCAGTGTTTTGCCCTTGGATTCGATCAACGAATAAGTATTCAACGTATGGGTTAATTTCACTAATGGTCCCTTAAGTTTACAACTTATTAAACTTTAGTCCCTAAAGTACCAATTTAGTCAATTTAGTCCTCAAAATTTGGGTATTGAACCAAAGCTGTCCTTCTCCCTAACTGCCGTCCAAATGTTTGACGGAAAACAACACGTGCGCAGCACGTGTAGAAGACAGAAGGGCATCACTGTCTTTTCCCATTCTTTCCCGCCCATCCAACTGCCTTCAGGTCACGTACGATGCACAATTTGGAAATCGAATCGTCACTTCAGAGAATGGAAGAGAGACCATCCTATTTTGTCTAGGGTTCTAAGCAAAATTGGGGAACCTGGGGAAATTGGATTTTGCTTCGCTAAAGTGCATCGTATTCAGAGAATTGAAGGTTGACAACGATGGCTGGAAGGTTCAATGAGTATCAATTGGAGGACGACAGTTACGGTAAACATTTAGTGTGTTCAATTTGGGTTGAAGATGAGGTGTTGCAAATTTTTTTTCTTCAAAAAATCATATTATGGCAACTGGTTGCTTGCAAAAAACTATGGATTTGAGTGTGTTTCAAAAAAGTTGTTGCATGCATAGCCATAAAAAGGAACTGTGTTATGTTAGTGTAGTGGGTCCTTTATGCACTTATATAAAACTCAGTGGTCCCCCATTTTTTTGTTTTGTGTTGCAGAGAAAGATTCCCACTATTTTACTTTAATATTGCACCATAATGGAGAATTCCGAAAGAACCCAAAGATGGTTTATGAGGGTGGTCAGGTTGAATACTTTCACCACAAGCACCCAGATTACATGTCATTGTTGGAGCTTGACGAAATGGCTAAGCAGTTAGGATACGAAGGGGAGATTCTGAGGTATCATTACTGTATACCAGGAAAGGACTTGGATTCTGGTTTGATTTGTTTGTTTTACGACTCACAAGTTTTCACTGTATTCAACACATTGTACCCCAACAATGTTGCTGACGTTTACATAGAACATCGAACAATCGAGGATGTTATTGATGGCCAAGACTTCGCAGAAGATTATGTTGAAAAGAGACATTCAGTTGTAATTGAGGAGATTAATGAAGATGATGTAGAATATAGTCAGGTTTCTGAAGTCCTCAACATAGATTACTGTAATAGAAAAAATTTGCTAGAGTATTATGAAGTCAATGCAAGTGGTGATGCTGGAGGAGAACAGAGGATGAATAGAGAAGATCAACAGAGAGTGAATGGAGAAGATCAGAGGGTGAATGCAGGAGAAGAACAGAGAGTGAATGGAGAAGATCAGAGAGTGAATGGAGGAGAAGAACAGAGAGTCCATGGAGGAGAAGAACAGAGAGTGAATGGAGGAGAAGAACAGAGAGTCAATGGAGGAGAACAAAGACTCAATGGAGGAGAAGAACAGAGAGTCAATGGAGGAGATGACATGCCTGAGGAGAGAACCAGTGAGGCAATGGAAAATGACATGCCTCAGGAGAGAAACAGGGAGTCAAGCAGAGATAGTGACAGTTCTGATTATTCTGAGTTATATGATAGTGAATATGAGCTTGATGAGGATGACAGATTGTATGAGACAAACGTGGATAAAGATGTTGAATGGGCTGGTGTAGGTGATAAGGGTAAGGGTGTGAAGGATGGTACTTCAGCTTTTCAAGGTACAGATGAAGATGATGTGCATTCCGACTATGCAGATTCAGATGAATTATGTAGTTTTGATGATTTATCTTCAGAGGATGATGGTGTTAATGTGAGGAAGCCAAAGTTCCCTGAGTTTAGAGCTGCCACTGACATGAAAAACCCATCTTTCAAGCTAGGAATGTTGTTTGGAACAGCTACTGAGTTCAAGGCAGCAGTAAGGGAATATGCAATTAAGGAGGGAAAACAAATAATATTCAAGAAAAATGACCATGGTAGGGTTAGGGCAGTGTGTAAAGGGAAATGTAAGTGGTTGTTATTTGCATCTGTCATGGAAGATGGGAAAACATTCCAGGTTAAAACATTCAATGACAAGCACACTTGTGGAAGATCATTTCACAACAAGAATGCAAACTCAACTTGGATTGCTAATACATATGTGGATGAGATTTGGGGGAATCCTGCATGCCCAGTGGATGCCTTCATAGAGAGGATAATGAAGGATCATCAAGTTACTGTAACACCTCATCAAATTTACAGGGCAAAAAGAAAGGCAAAGATAATGATTGAAGGTAGTCATGCAGAGCAGTACTCCAAATTATTTGAATATGTTGAGGAGTTGCGGAGGACTAATCCAAACAGTACAATAGCTATAAACTTGGATGAGTTGTCAGAGTTGGAAGGTGAGCCTAGGTTTGAAAGAATGTATATTTGTTTACATGCACTGAAGAAGGGTTTCAAAGAGGCATGCAGACCAATATTGTGTTTGGATGGTTGCCATTTAAAGGGTCCTCATGGTGGCCAGCTTCTCTCAGCAGTGGGACTAGATGCCAACAACAATATGTTCCCAGTAGCATGGTGTGTGGTAAAGAATGAAGGAACAAGCACATGATCATGGTTTCTAAACCTTCTGGTGCAAGACCTTCAAGTAAGCAACACAATTGGATGGACAATAATGTCTGATAAGCAAAAGGTGCATTTACTGTTATATATATATTTTTTTTAATCTAGTCTACATCAAATACTATCACTGAACTGAATTATATATGATATTGTGTATATAGGGGCTAGAACGTGCAATTTATGAACTGCTCCCAAATGTTGAACATAGGCATTGTGTTAGACATTTATACAACAATTTCAACCAGAAGCACAAGGGTAAAGCACTTAAGGATTTAGTTTGGGCTGCTGCAAGATCAAGTTATGTAAACTTGTTTAAAGTGAATATGGAAAAAATGAAAGTTGGAGATGCAGAGGCATGTGTATGGTTTGATGATAAACACCCAAGGAATTGGTCTAGGTCCCATTTTAGCACACATCCTAAATGTGACATATTACTTAACAATATGTGTGAGTGCTTTAATGCTTACATACTTGGGGCTAGAAACAAACCAATCATATCAATGTTGGAGACAATTAGAGGTCTCCTTATGAAGAGATTATATATGAAGAGAAATGCAATGGCAAAGTGGGAAGGTGAAATATGTCCCAAAATTCAAGAAATTTTAGAGAAAAACAAGAAAGAGGCTTCTTTTTGCATAGCATATTTTTCTGGGGGTTCTAAATTTGAAGTTAGACATTGTTATGGTGATCAGTTTGTTGTGGACTTGGACTCCCAAACATGTGCATGCAGAAAATGGGATTTGAGTGGCATTCCTTGTTCTCATGCCATTCAGGCTATTGTATACAAGGGAGATGAACCTGAGAAGTATGTTCATAAGTGGTATCACAAAGAGACGTATATGAAGGCTTATGGGAACAATATTAATCCCATTAATGGGCAGAAGTTATGGCCTACATGCACTGAGACTCCCCCTTTACCTCCATTTTACCATAAACAACCTGGGAGGCCAAAGACAGTAAGAAGAAAAGAACTGGAGGAAAGAACCAATTCAAATCCAAATAAGCTGAGAAAGTTCCAGAATTCTTTAAGGTGTGGAAAATGTGGTGTGAGGGGACATAATAAGAGAAGTTGTAGAGTTGCTGTGATAAATCCAGCCACAGGTTCTGGGACAGGTGTAGGGGCAAGTGTTGAGTCTGGTACAGGGGCTGCTGCTGCAACTGTTGGAACAAGTACAGGGGCTGCTGCTGTAACTGTTGGAACAAGTGCAGGGGCTGCTGCTGCAACTGTTGGAACAAGTGTAGGGCCTGTTGCTGCAACTGTTAATGTAAGAAGAAAGAGAGCCAACCAAGAAGGTGCAGGAACAGTGTCAAGTGGAGTGACTGCTGCAGGAGCAAACACAGATGGAGTGGTTTGTCCAGGAGCTGGTGCAACCAATGTTTCAAGTAGGAGAAGTAAGTTGGCTGTGAGGAAAAACAAAATGAATGCACCAGCCACAACACCAACCACAACACAAGACTCACATTCTGCAGGAGGACCTCAGTGACTACTGGTGGAAGCCAAGATACTTTTTGTTTAGGGTTTAATGTTCCCTATTTTGATAGTACTATCCTTCTAATATTGAACTTGTTGAATGTAATAGGTTCTTAATGTCCCCCTTATTTTATGTACTGGCTACTGATTGTAGCATCCTTTTGGAAGTGAACATGTTGGATGTAATATGTTCTTCATAAATATTATGGTGTTTGTTGGATCACTTGATAACAGAACAAAGTTAGGGGACAAAATCGATACCAATTGCACTGACATACAAAATATATATTAATTTACAACTTGCCAATAAGATACACTTTATACATTAACAAAGTACAAAACTGGCATCTTAGCAACTACAACACCCATAACCAGCAGCCTCATTTTACAATGGAGTACAACAACTTCATTTTGTTAACAACCATAACCAAGTAAGTACAAGCAACAACCACACAACTTTCTCTCTCCGTTGAGATCTGGTAAGCTTCCCTTCTATCAGTGTGATTTTCTTGAGTAATCCCGAATGATTTTCTTCGATCGCATACACATAGGAGGATCATGCCACACAAAATATCCACATCCGCCATTTCGCTGCATATTCCAACAAAAACAGGTTAAACAAAATACCCACATCCACCATTTCACTGCATATTTCATAAAATTTACCTCATTTCTCTCACATCCAAGGAATCTTCTTCCTGGATTTAAATCTGTCCAAGATGTTACCATTCGAGTCTTTCTCCCACACTTGCAGTACGTCTGATCCATATGGACCTTGGGATAAAACTTGGCTTCGTTCTGTGATGATTCTTGGCTTCGATTGGAACTTGTCTTCGTTTTGTGATGACGCTTGCCTTGGTTCGCTCCAACTGAAATATATTAGGGTTCCTCAGATATATAATGGGAGAGAAGGAGGTTGGATGGGCGGGAAAGAATGGGAAAAGACAGTGATGCCCTTCTGTCTTCTACACGTGCTGCGCACGTGTTGTTTTCCGTCAAACATTTGGACGGCAGTTAGGGAGAAGGACAACTTTGGTTCAATACCCAAATTTTGAGGACTAAATTGACTAAATTGGTACTTTAAGGACTAAAGTTTAATAAGTTGTAAACTTAAGGAACCATTAGTGCAATTAACCCTTCAACGTATCGGTTAGACAACGTCACGATAATACTCAGATTTAGGGTCGAATCATTACTATGCCCGGGTTCTATCTCGGGTCCTATATTTGCGCTAGTTTCAAGCTTCAATTGCCTCTCTCTCCCTCAGACCATCTTCCTCCTCTCTGTAATTTGCTACTTAGCCTTAGGGTTTTACAGTCCCATTCTTTACGTTCGTACCTCAATTCTGCTACATTTCATCTGGATAGTTACAAGCGCTCTAGTTCTACAGGAAATTCTACGCGATTGGTCGAATTGTAACTCTCCCACTTTGAGTGTCTGAAGCGAACACTAACTCAAGGATTTATCTTAAAGCCATTCTTCAAGAGTTACCAATGTAAGTCATTTTCTATCTGTTAATATAATCTTTCAATTTTTCTTTGTAAAATTGTAATTCTTTATGGAGTTTTTGCGTGTCAGGGGAGCTATTACATTGGAACTTCGATGTCCTCAGAACGTTGATGGAATAGCAATTGATCCTCAGCCGGATTGGAGTTTCGATACTCTCTTGTCAGAGCTCGATTCGATTGAAAAGAAGCTTAATTCTTCTTCAAAATTTTCGTTACCTTTCACCAAAATGCAGTTGCGGTACTGTGTCTGGTTTATTATTTGTTTTCTAATAATATTTACTGTATCTTCTGCTCTGCAATTATTTGGTTTTTCAATCGATGCTTTGTTTACTTATTTGTTTTTACCGATTCTTGTTCAGAAAATTTCCAGCTGCTAAGGCAAATGAAAGAAGACCAAGGGCATTCGTAATGCGTGTCTCGGATGATGAAATGGAGGAATTAGAAAGGGATGGTGAGGACAGAGAGACTCATGGCCAGCAATTGGTTGCCAGTAGACGATTCGCCTGTGATGAACTTTATTTAAGGTGCACAATTATAGCTCTTGCCTATTAGTTAATTTTATATTAAAATGTGGTCAAAGAATTGATCTTTCAACGCCTACCTCATTGCTAATTTTGTGAACACACATGTATATTCATTTAAAGAATTATGTGTTTAAATATTTTACAACTCATAACAAAGAGCCTGAAGACATTTTGTCAACATTTTATTTAGTCCTCTTGCCAATGACTAGATTAGAGATTTATATCACGTAAAATCTCTATATGATTCATAGCATAACGTCATAAGAACAAAATCTAAGAATGGAAAACAAGAGCAAGAAAGCATAAATTTTATGTTAAAGTTATAATGGCTCCTTAAGGGGGTTCATGCGCCAGTTGGACAATTATGGTGGTGCTTAATACGTTGCCAAAAAAAAATGCAGCTGAAACATGCCAAGATGATGATTTCATGTATGACTCTATTATTTAATCTAATTGTATGGTCTCTTATCTAAAAAAATTCAAATATTTTTATCACATCTTATACTGTAATTGTATGCCTTTCTAAATTTTTTCTTCCCTATGTAAGTTCTGGTGGGAGCTCTCCATAGTAAAGGAAGTTCAAATGAAAAACAATGAAGTAGACTGAGAGATTTAAAGCTCAGAGAGGCCCACAGAATCTGTATATAAACATTTAGAGACACTTTAATCTGAGATTTCACTTCTGAGACTCTACTAGTCAAGTAGACATTTGATTTTTCATATCCTTATTCTACAAATGTTGTTCATAACAATGTTGGTTATGCTGACCGATTTGTTTTAATTTCAGTGACAGTGATGATTCTGAAGATGAGTCGACTCTAGGAACCCAGCTCCAATTGATGAATAGAGTGGGATTAGTGGAAGGTGCACTGTCTGAGCTAGCCCATGAACATCAGCTTAGCATAACAGTACGCAACATTATTAACTATTTGTAATTTATTTTATCTGTGAAAGCCTTGAAACTGAATAATTTGAGTTAACATTTTTCTAGTTGATTTCTATTACTAAGAAATAATTTTGACACGCTAAACATTCATGTTTCACTCTTTGAACCCATCATTGGTGATTGTGGGAATAAGACACTGATTGGCTGATGCTTCATTAAAGTGGTTAGAAAATCTATGATTACTCATTAATAACTATATTGGATATAGCAATTGCCCATACCTCAAGGCACTATATAACAGAAAAAATGTAGAAAGAGAGAAAACCCGTAGACAAACACATGCAGTAGAGAGTTTTAACAATGAAAAATGTCACTAATGATGGTACATCGACATAGAAGGCAGGCAAATCAACCCGATGGAGCCTTATGGTACAAAAAATTCAAATCAACAATAAATTCAAACCATGTGAGCCAAGAAAAATAAACACAAAAATAAGGGCAAAAAACTCAATTACAGCAAATCCACATGTAAAAACCAACATCCCTTAATAGATATCAAACAGATTAGGCAATAAATTAGCTCATAGAATAAGAAAACAGCAAAAACTATTTGAATCTCACCAAAATAACTCATTTTATCAAAGCATAAGCCTTCAAGAACATTCAACCTTCATAATCTTAAAAGATTAAGTAAATGTAGCTCACTTATGCAATCTTGACAACAGTGAACTCACTCATAACTTACATCCATTGAAACTAAAATGCACTCACGGCCAATAATGTTCTTCCAAAGAAATCTACAAATCACAACATCAATTGTATCTCCTATTGCGTGGACAACCCTACAACCAAAATGAAACAAAAATATAAGTTATTCAAAATTACGGAAATGGAAAATTTGATTGTTTATTGGCATACAAATCAAACCAAAAAGAAAAAAAAAAAGAAAGAAAAAGAAAAAAAGACTATAAATTCATTAGGCAAATGTTTTAAGTAACAATTCTACCAATGTACATGCTTAAAAGGAGAGAGAATCTGCAAAAAAAAAAAAAAAAGAAAAGAAAAATAAAGCCAGTTAAGGAAAGTTAACGTCACTGTCCAGGCCATGATGGACTCCTCCTTCTCAAACCCTCAGTTCGTAGTATGTTTTGTAGGCTTGTATTAATGAGACTATGTAATTTTTACCCAAATCAGAAGGACTAAAGTATCAGAGAAAGTAACATTCTTATTCAGTTATAAATCATAAGTTCCCCCATACAACGCTTCATAAGGATCACAATGGGATAGACTTGCAAAAAACCATCATACATAAAGCTTAATTCCAAGCATCATAATGATTGATTGGGGACATTGCATATTAATTTGTATGACAGTGCACATATAAATAAAATGGTTTATGGTTGCCTTTCTTATCGACCAATTGACCATTAAGCTTCCACTTTATAAAGAGAACATAAAACTGACACTGTAACCAAACATCATGGATGCACTCTAAATTCTAACTACACAGATCAACTGTCCGTTTCTCTTTTCATTTTTTGTGAAGCCCAAGCTCTCGTGACAATAAAAAACTAAAACAAACTACAATAAACTTTGCAATGGAACTTACAAAAAAGACCTAAAAGTACAATTTACCATGCCCAACATGCAAAACCAACCCAAACAACAAATTAGTCTAACCAAGTGCTTGTCACAACCATTGCAAAGTAACAATTGAGCAGTGAGTAGTAATCAAATTACATGACGCCAACATTAAAACCCGGAATAAAAAAAGAAAATTCACAGGGATACACCAATTTCACAATGGTATTACCAAATTCATAAAAACCAACTCAAATCAATATTCACTAAAAATCAGGGTGAAATCCACAATAAAAAAATAATCAAATATTAAATTCACCAAAATTAAGATAAATAACAAACACAAAATTCACAGTGAACACCAAATTCACAAAAAGCAAACAAAATCCAAAACATGTAAGGAATATCCGGTAAAGGTTTGCTATATTTCTAACCAAAACATCAGTTCCAAGTGATCCAAAGTTGAAATGCTCAAGCTATAAAAACGGCTGTGCATCTTTCATTTTAGCGTCTAAAAATCCTCCAAAGGTCTACAACCACTAACTCAATGTTTCTAGCATTGTTTACTACGATATTGGAATACCACCTATACACCAATGTATATATTGAGAATAGCTTAGAAGGCAACAACTGTAGAGGATATGTGGACATAAATTAGATATATATGAATTAAATATCTACAACTAAATAAATCAGAGAACCAACCTTTGAGTGAAATGCTAATTGAGGAGTGTTGAAGCTACTGTTGGACAACATAAATAGATTGTGGGTGCACCGACAAGTGATCACTCGAATCTATTTAAATCATGGTATCACGTTAACAAATATTTGGCACAACCACCACACTATGCAACAAAATCAACCTGAATTTTAAGTAATACAGAAAGCATTCATCCAAGTAATGTACTTGGAAGCCATTGTTGTTTGCTTTGCCTATTTGAAATTTGCTAAAACCCTAGCAAATTATAGACTGAAAAACACAATACTAATTAATAATGAATAAAATGATAAGAACAGTACACAACACCTCAAAATCACAAATAGTGGTTACTTCAAATATAAAAACCAAATCTCTTCCTAAGTACAACATAGCACCTCCTAATATGGAATTTATTCCCAAATCTCAATAAAACCAATCGTAAGGCTCCTTCTTTACAATTTATTGGGACAATCTGTGCAAAAATTGAAATAAAACCCACTAATAGAATAGAAAAAGTAAAAACCATGAATTAGTTTTAGGACAAAAAAAAAAAAAAAGAAAACAAGAAACTATTCCACGTACCTGAGACTTGCAGATATAAGAAGTTGTTCTCTCATGGATTCACTCATTCTATACCAAGCTTCGCCTCGTAGTCGAGATTCACTAATTCGAAAACCACAATCAGACGTGTATAATGGCAATAGGAAGCGATTTGACAGATTAGAGACTGTGAAGCTTCTTGAGGAATTTTGTCGAACATTTGGTTGCCGTGGTTAGTAGTTGATGGCTTTGTGCTTTGTGTGTGTGCATTTTTCAGTGTTTTTTTGTGTTTGTGTTTTTTGTGTGTGTGTGTGTGTTTTTTGGTATATCTTTTGTGTGAGTGCGTTTTCTGTGTGTATGCATTTATTAGTGTGTGTGTGTGTGTGTGTGTGTGTGTGTGTGGGAAGCAGAGAGGAGGAAGAGAGGGGAGGAAAGGATGTAAAAATACCTGGAGGCGGTGGTGATGTTGGTGGAGCATTGTGGCA
This sequence comes from Ilex aquifolium, assembly GCA_951799425.1. Lineage (NCBI taxonomy): Eukaryota > Viridiplantae > Streptophyta > Magnoliopsida > Aquifoliales > Aquifoliaceae > Ilex > Ilex aquifolium. Next base: position 17,390,969 of record OX637402.1, read on the forward strand.
GTGGTATGTGTGAGAGAGAGGTATATGAGACAGAGAAGTGGGAGAGATGGGAGAGAGTGGAAGAGTGAGAGCGGTGTGGTATATGAAAGAGTGAGAGAGAGAGACGTGTGAGAGATGAGAGAGTGGAAGAGTGAGAGATGTGTGGGAGATGGGAGTGTTAGAGTTGTAAAAGGATTGGAAGTCTTCCTCAAAATATTTGGCAGAAAAAAAAATTCTGGATTCAATTAAATCGTCGGATCAACAATCTAATATTAATCTGGACTGGGAAAAGCTCAACATAAGTTAAGGGATTTGGAATCCTTTGTCCCTTATTATATTTATTGGATATGTGGATGGTGTTTAGTTAGTTAGCAGGCTTTGTGTGCACATTGTAGCACCACAAGACTTACAAAAAGTTTATTGCTTTTCTCTTTGTTCAACTCAATGGTTCTTCCCATAACTTATCCAAACACAGTAAGAGAGAGAGAGTGTGAGAGACAGACTTGGTGCAAGAGTGAAGTTTTGATATTTTTGATGACAGAGTTACAGCCTTATAGTTGTTGCTTATACTATCACTCTTTCCCGCTGCACCATATCAAAAGAATAAGTAAATAAAGCAATCCAACCTGCTATAGTCTGGTAGGATTTGGATCTTTTACCATTCTTGATAATCGAGTATTGGCATGTGTCTACAGTTCTCTCTCTCTCTCTCTTGCACACACACACACACACACTTGTTTTCTTTGCTGCTTTGATTTTTATGTATAAGTGCATAATTTCCTTTTATCTTTATACGCAGGACGAAATTAGAAATCAAATATTAGCATTGGAGGTAGATCTGATTAATGAAAATCAGAAGTTCACCTCTGCACTTGTTCGTGTTGAGAAATATACCGAAGCAAAACGCGAGATGGACAGAAAACTTGACATGCAGTATCAACGAAGAATGTAAGATCCAGTGTTCTAGTTCTGCCCTATTGTTTTGTTTATATTATTCATTGTGATATATGCAAATGACTATGAATATAATTCGTTTGTTATGTTGTGTACTATTTTGAACTGGTCTAGGTCTAGACGGTAATGACCTATGGATTTGAATTATGAGTGTGTGGCAATGCATATTGCTAAACGTGTTTGTGTAAAAATATTTTTCTTTTATTTTTTCTCTCCCTCCTCCAGCATTCAAGATGAATAGCGGATCTCTTAATCAACAACCAAATAATTTGCTGTCAACAAAATACCTCCTTAGGCTTGGAACTGAGGTTAACATTTCAACTTAGGGAATGATATAATAAAGATAGGATAAATATTATGGTTTGGTAATTTACAAATAACAATAATGTACTTTCCTGAAAGAGATGTAAATCTAGGCATAATATATTGTAAACTATTTTCTAGCTGATTGTCAAAAGTGTGAAAAATGTGTTGACTGAGTTATATTTTATGTTCTGATAAGCAAAGTTATTTTTCTCTAGCCAATGGGAAAAATGGGAAGGCTAAACCCTAGTCATATTTGATTTACAATTTGGTATGATGTTGCTGGAATTGTGGAAATATCTTATTGACATTTTATGTGAATTACTTTAGTGCAGAAGCGCTTGATAATCACTTGACTGCTGTCCAGAGGGACCATGAACACAGATCCCAAATAGAAGAAAGGAAAATAAGAGATGATGCAGCTCTTGAAGAGGCTAAAAAAAAGGAAAAGACTCTTCAAGAAGAAAAGTTGCGCCAAGAAAAAATTAACGCAGAAGCAGAGGTCAGTTTACTTGGTTTCATAGTTTTTTGTTCTTTTTTGTTTATGGAAAATAAGAGATGATGGCCAGTTTCCATGGTATTTGATTTTGTTTTTTCAATCTCATGTTGACTGTATTTTGCCACCATCTCAACGTCTGCATTTCCTTTACCTTTTCGATTGCTTCATATTTACATTTTTTTTAGAATTTAAGGTGCTCATTTAGGCCATTTTTCATTTAGAAAATGCTTCATAAATTTTTATACGGTATTATTTGTGCTTTTTGTGTCATCTTATTTCTTAAAGATGATTTTGTTTTCTTTAACTGTATCCTTATAAGCTGTCATGGCACTACTTTTCTTCTTTTTTGGGTTCTCTGTGGTCGGTATAAATTCCAGGAATTCTATTTTTTTGGTGGATTTCAGCAAGGTGGCAATTGCATCTGCAAAAGAAAAAGGGGGGGGGGGGGGGGGGGGGGTTGCTGTGGTCTTGGTTTAGTTGTCCTTCTTCACCAAGGAATGAAATAAGAAGAAAGAAACAGAATAAGGAAAATGAAATGTATATGAAGTCAGTGTTGTTTAATTGTATGTTCCATGCATCTTCTACTGGCACTCAAAAAAAATGGCAGCTGAGTTACAGTTACTTAAAGACGTACATTGTATGAAGATACTTAAAATCCACTCAATTTTAAAACATCATCAATAGGAACATGGTGTCTTACAGTGCCATAAGGAACTGTAAGGCCCAAAAGTACTTCAAATCAAAACTTTTCTTGGAAACAATAGCTGGTTTATCATGGAAATTGGGAATGGGAAGTTAATTCTCTTGATATCATGCCATAACGCAGGAAGAAATATATATGTTCATACCATGGACATGGTTTAGTTACTTCTCCTTGGCTTTGTCTTGGAAACTCTCTTGCTGTGTGTTCAGTCTTCTTACGATTTCGTTTGATATATCCTTATTTAATTTGCTCTTATTGATGCCTTCGGTTGGTGACTTTGTTTCAGTTCTTGCATGTATGCTTCACCAGAAATTCATGGCAAAATTATGGAAATCTGATGGCTTCTGCTTACCTTCAAGTTTTTTCTTTCCAGATGCAGGCTAGAATTGATGCAGAAAGGAAGAGAGCTGAAGAAGTAAAATCAGCAGCTTTGGAAGCTAAAAGGAGAGCACAAAAAGAAGCAGCAGAAGGGGTTGCGTCTGAAAATTCAAGAAAGGTGGCTGCTGCTACAGTGGCATCAAAGGTTGCTGTAGAGCAATCCAAGGGATCTGGATCTGATGGACTGAAGACTACACAATCAACAGGTATTTGTATTGCCATATTGTGAAGCAACATCTTTGCTCTATTTTTTCCTCTATTTTCTCTTCTTCATTTTGATAAGATCACTGCTCTATTACTGCATGGCTATTTGCAACTGCATTCAAAATATTTTGGAGTTATTATATGAGTACTTTACAAAATGACGTGATATTTTCTCTTTGAATGGTCTAGCCAGGTCATCGCTGTTTATTTCTGCTTCCTGACTGGGTTATTTTCTGGGTCTAGGGTAATGCCTGCTGTCAATTTTAAGGATGTGTTAATCATGTTAGGTTTCGGCCCAATGCTTACCCTTTTTGGCCTTCTTCTTGTCCCATAAATTCAAGTTAAGTATAATGGCTCGAGTATCTCAAAATGCCACGTAGGCAAATGAGTTACTGCTATATCACTCACGATGGCGATTTTCCATATAATTGTTGCCCTTGTGGAATTTCTGTATTGTTATTGCTAGTCGGATAGATTGAGAGCTATAACAAGTGGTGAATAATTTACTATTTCTTGTGTCATTTAAGAACATGAAATTGCAATTGGCCTATGTCGTGTCAGGAAGTATACTCAAGGTGACAGAAGGTGCTGTAAAATTGGAGGAGAGAAGATTACAGATTTATAAGGAACTAGCTGCACAAAACGCGGCACTGGGATTGGATTCTAATAAGGTAGGTGGCAACACCGAAGATGTCAGGCTTTGAAGCTTTATATTGTTTAGATTGCTCTGCTTTTATGACACATTTTGAATGTTTAGCTTTATTTCGGGCATCCTTTTGGAACTTCTATGACATTGGTTGCTGAAGTCCATTACTTGTCCAAATATTCTTAGTTTTCTATTTGTGATTTTCCTTTTTCATTCTGTTTTGTCTCTATCTGAAAAGTACACCGTATAAGTTTGAATAGTACTAAACTGATTGTTTAGTTACAAGTGGATGGTTGCTATTTTTCTTGTTGTGAATGAATATATTCTTGCAAAATAGTTGTAGTCAGGTTAAATGAGGTGATACAATTCAATCAAAAAAAACTGTGCCCAATGCACAAGGCTCTCACCAGACACTTCTAATAAGCGAAGACTTGTGCACTAGCTACTACGTTCTTTCTTAAATTTTAATATTTCCAAATGTTATATTATTTCTCGGACAGTGAATGACGAGATGTCTTTTCTGGGCAGGAATTTCACAGCCATGGAATGCAAATAGCTAGAAGGATCAAAACGATAAGCGGGACAAAGGAAAATGTTAGGTGAGGTGAATGCCTTCATTTAGTTTGTAGACTGCCTCCACAGCTTTGGTTATTGGACTTGAGTCAAACGACCCTGGAGACCTGGACTTCCTTTCTTCATTTAGGTTATGGACCTATCAAATGGCATATCCAATTATTTTTGCTTCTGAAATTTTTGAAAATTGGTTGAATGCAGTTGACAGAGGTATTTACTTATTTTTGCTTATTGATTCTCTTCTACAGTTCAAAGGCGCATGATTTGATTAAGCTCTGTCTCAATTCACCTATTCCCCAATCCATCAGTGTTGCATTGTTTGCAGAGAAGGTAGTTTCCCTTGTTTAGTTGAGAAAATATGTACCTTTTCCATTCATATTCCTGTTTGCTTGATCTGGTTTTTCCTTGTGTGTGTGTGTGTATTACTGTCTCTGTTAACAAAACTAAGCTGTTAGGGCATCTTTTGTACATTTTTGTGAAGTTTTGTTGTGCATGATCACTCTCCCACTGGAATTTTAAGTAGACAAATCAATGCTCTGACAGTGTTTTTGGTTTTGTTGTTGCAGGTTGTCTCCTTTTGTGTAAACCCTGCTGGAAGCTTCAGTAATGCTGCTTTTGCCTATGGTCGTGTCATTGTTCTTGTTACATCACAGGTGAAGCATGACTTGTTCTTTGCTATTGCATTTTTCTACTTCTACATAGTTGGGTAATATGGAAGGAAAATAAATGGAAACTCAGCATCCATAGATATATTATTGATAAGGGCCATAAGCCTGAACCTATTCTTAGGCACATTTCTGTTTATGGAATATATGATGCTTGATACTAGGCAGGCTTGGTTGAACAGAAGCCAAAGTTCCAATCCTATGATAACATTTTGCAAACCCAACCAAAACTACATAATTGCCTGGGTGCCCAATACAAGCCTAATTCAGAATATGCTCCGCTCAGCTTGCTGGGGTTTGATTAGCAGTCAGCTTATATATGGCTCAGTTAAGAGGCTTTAGGAAAATTCTTTCCATTTTGAATTCTGATGTCATTTACATAGTACGAATGTGCATGGTAAAGAATAACCCCTTTTTTCTTTTCTTCCCTCACTTGAACTACTTTTTTTCGGTTCATATAACCTGTTTCATTATATATGGCTATATATGTGCTTCTGTTCATGTGGATATTTCCTTTGAAACATTATGTGAGCCCATCATCTCAAGAGTAGATAAGGCCACCGTTTGTTAAGATATTAAGTTTCTTACCTAAGTAATGTGTTCTGAACCTAGGTCCCTCTTGCCATGGATATTCTTCTTGCGGCGTTGAATAAAGCCTGCATCTACACTGTCCCAAAGTATATAAGTTACTCAGAGGTAATGAATCTCTACTCATTATCCCACTTGCAGTGTAGCTTTGTAAGATCTGTTATCATCCTTGTGTTTATTAGATATTTAGATATATTTTTGCTGACAATGTGGCTGTACCAAGAAGTAAAATTTGTCCTCTTCCTCCCTTATTTTCCTCGTTTGGTATTATGACTATCCTCATTATTTCTGTTATTTTTGTTACAATTGTTTCTGCTGCTTCTGCCAGTAATTTTGTTAGCAACATTGTTGCTGATATTTTGCTTTGGTGTCACACGAAATTTAAAACTGCAATTGCTACCACAGTCAGCATTTGAAACAAAAGAAGCTTACTACAAAGCCATTGGATATCAAGAGGAAGATGGAAAACTGGAGAGCACTGATAGTTATGTAGAACGGCTGAGCTCACACATGAAACTGTACGGTGCTCTAGTTCAGGTTTGTCTTGTATAATGGGAACTTAAATTCCATTGCAATCTATCCAACTTGAAGTAGCACAGACAGTTCCTCCATCTCTTCTAAACCCTCGGGACATATCTGATACAAACACAATGCATGTTTTGCAGACTGAAGTTGAGGGTGTTCAAAACCAGCATGGCCTTAAAGAAGGTTGGGCATGGTGTGCCAGATTCTTAAATGCTCTCCCAGCAAATCTATATACTGCAGTTGCTCTGCACTCATTCCTCGAAGTAAGTTAATACTCAAGTTGTCTTTATTTCTTTCGTGAACTCTTGTCTAATATATGCCTATTAACATGGAAGAAATGTCTTGCTGCCCAGATGGCAGGGTTTACCCTTTACAGAAGATACAAAATTCAGTTCAAAAAGTTACTGGATATCATTTCTCGCGACTTTCTAAGTGCTCTGAGAGAACGAGGAGATCCAAAGCTGAACAAGAGCATCATAAATATTGAATCTTACATAGAATCCAACCAATTCCTTAAAGAACCGGAAGGATGGCGCCTGCGGAGTTCTTTGCTGTCCCACACTTTTGTTCCTGAATGATAGCACACGATTGAAAGGGTTTGGGTTTTCCTACTAACGGTTGCCAGCTGATGTTGTAACTCCACTCACAGTAAAAGAATGAATTCATGATATATAATGGTGGTTGCTAGACTTTATTATGTTCTTACTTCTAGTTTATAATCAAAAGAAATGCATATGATTAACTTACACTTGATGTTCCTCCCTCCAGTGTATGCTACTCATGTTCTAGCTACACCCACAGCTATCGTCGTTTTGCTAATAGAGCTACAAACACGCATCAATAGTGCATCATTTCTTTTTTTTGGGGGGGAGGGGAGGGGAGGAGAAGGTAAATAATACTATTAGACCAAAGGTCCGTTGGTATCAATAGTGCATCATTAACAGGCAGCATCTTTTTTTGAAGTGATTGAATTGACAAAATAAATGAAATTATCAGCGTAGAAGAAACAATCTACAAACACAATTCGTTGGGAAACAGGAATAAAATGCAGCATCCTTACTAAAATTCCCAACATAAAACACCGAGTGAAAAGAACATATCTCCAACAATTTGTCACTCCTGAAAAAATTGTGCACTCTGATTTACAAGATGAATATTTACAATCTTCAAAAAATTTAATCCTTAAACAAGCAGCTTTTATGAAAACATAAAGCATCGGGTTCAGACATGGCAGCACTCCTCCAGATCTGTGGTCCATAGATGTCACGTACGTTAATGCCTGTTAAAGCAGGAACTCCACCAGAATCAAACCAGCCTAAGATTAACGATTTCCAGGGAATGGGTGATTGTGATGATTTTGTGATTTCCACGGCAAACAGACACATCTATCAAGGCACTATTGTAACCCTGTCCATCCAGAACAGCTTAATTGAGATCATTATTCTATAAGTGATGGTGATGATGATGATGACGACGAGATATAAAGAAGCTGAAAATAAAGAATGAAAAAACACTTTTCAATGGCTTAACCTTGTCTTCCCTCTACATCATGGCATCTGGTACAGCACAGGGGCAAGAAGACGGCTAAAATCGAGAGAAGCAAGAAATTGCTGAGATGCATGTAGAGAAGCCTATGAATAGAGTTTAATTCTGGTTTTGATTGCGCTCCGGCAAATTGGACATGAATCAAGGTCTACTCCGCAGTCACAACAAGTCTGCCCACGAAGGAAAAAAGATAAAACTAAGTCTCTCCAACATCAAAATATTCCTTCACTTATGACCTATAGGTCCATAAAAATTGAAAAGAAGTCATTTATTTACCTGATGGCCACAGCCGAAAGCCATGTCCTTTGGATTACCAAGACAAACGGGGCAAACCTGTCCGGAATTACCCAAAACAAAACAAAATTGTTATAGCTCCCAGAAATTTAAATGATAATCTTGGTGAGAGGTCCATAATCATAGCAACAGCAATCATAGTAAATGTGTGCTTCAGTTTATAATAAGTAACCACTAGAGGAAAGCTACTTAGACTGCAAACATGACCCAAGAGGAAGTACTAATGGAAAATATCCAATAGATTGCAATTTGTCTCACCTTGTTATCATAAAGAGAACTTGTAGATGGAGCAGTTCGGACTGCAGTGTCATAACCAGTATAAGGAGATGTACTCTGGTGGAAACTGCCTGTACGATAAGGTTTTGAGCTACCATTGGAAGAAGTTGTGCCGTACATAGGCGGTGGAAGAGGGACCGTGTCTGGAGCATTACCCATCCGACGACTGCTTGAGAAATAACATAAAGATACATATAAGTTATTCTAAAGCTGAAAATTTAAACTAACACAAAGTACACAAATGCATAAAAGGGAAAAGGGTCGAGCTTTACCCCAGTAAATTGAGCTCAATAGTCGCTTTATACTGAGATGGTATTTCCATCAAGGAAGCAAGAGCAAATTCTGTCTGTTTTCTCAATGGATCCGCATTCCTCGACATAATTTCAGTAAAATTCACAAACTAGCAAGACAGACAAGCCTTTCTGAATTAGGCAATTTCAAACAAAGACATTTAAAACATGATACAATCTCATATCTTATTATTCAAATCATCAAATGATAAAAGCCACTACTTACTTGAAAGTTATCAAAGGCTCGAGTAGGGATGTTATCATCAAACTCCCTCATCATGTCCCAAGGACCATCTCCAACCCCAACCAAAATAATGGACAAGGGGAGCTCGCTGCAATTAACAGGCATGTGAGACTGTGGATTGGCAACCAAATGGTCAAGTTATAAAAAAATTCACCTTGCTTTCACAATAGCATCAATAGTCTTTTGTTCTTGTGGACTGAGCTGACCATGCTTCATGTCACCACTTCTCGTCACCTAAAGGAACAGAGAATTCAAATCAGATCTCAATTTTTTATTTTTTAGAATTTTGAACTTCAGTTGAAATTGAACCCTCCAGTGAGTTATCATGCCATGTATTAGTGATTCATAGCATTTCATAGTAGAAGTTTTCATGTAAGTGATCAAAGCTCATTGATTGCATCATTAGATACTAATTCTGAAGAATGCATCATCAGCTATAGTAGAACCTTAGTATGAGATTCAGAACAAAATTTTTATGCAAACCTAAATCATGTTGCCTCCTCGTCTCTACTTAAACAAGATAGAGAACAAAATATTGTCCTCGAAGATAAACCGCCTTACTGTCAGTAAGACCATAAAGGATTTGAAGGAAGACTTTTCTGTTTTGGATGTGATAGTTGCTGACATAAAGCAAGTCCTGGCTAGACTACAGCTGCAGCTGTTCGGCATACATGTTACAGAGTTGCTCATTTTGAAGATCGGCGTTCTAGATTTTTTTAGGGTAATGTTTCATTAGGGGATGAGGCTCCACATTTCCCTATGCCTCAACCCCCCCCCCCCCTCCCCCCCCCCTTATGATAGTCCTGGTAAATAAGTGTTCATCATTTCTTGATCAAAAGAAAAAAAAAGCGAGTAGTGCACAAGACAAAGGGTCAAATCTACCAAAAGATAAAATGTGGATAAAAGTGAATCACCTGACCATCAGCAATTATCAACAAAACATGATACTGGCCACCACTTTCCTCAACAATAGTCATTGCCATTTCAATAATTGGGGCAAACGATGTGGGTCCTGCCATAATCAAATAGGAATCCATAAGCTGAATGATCTGAAAAGTCTATTTATCTGGGATGACTAATGGGATGCATAGAAGGGGCACCTGCAAGTCGAAGTTGGGGAACTATTTCTCTGTACCGTCCCAATACGTCCTCAAACCCCTCACAAAACCTTGCGTCTGGATAGAAACTGAAGACATCTTGATCATGTGTTGAGGCTGCAAACATATATTGGTGAATCACATCTTCTTCAGACTAAAATAATGATTTAGGCTAAGCATCGGAAGAACGTTTCTTAACAATATATTACCATCTCCAAATCCAAAACAGGGAATCAAGTTATCCTCATCAAAAGCGGATAATGTTTTCCCAATGATGGATATTGCTTGTTCATATGGATTTTGATCATTTCCAAGGTGATGTAAGCTTCGCCTTCTGAATGATCTTGCACCTGATATTCAGCATTAAGAGATCAGCATGCAGCATAATAGGTCAATAGCCAAGTTCTAAGTATCTGGAAATAGCTGAACCTGTCCACTCGTTGCTCTTGGTGAAATCAATGCCAACAATGAGATTAGAAGACTCTAGTCCAGCCTGTGCAAGAGCAGCGGTAACCTGAGAAAAAAGGCACACTATGATCAGGGGAACATTTATGATATCACTTATATATCTATTGCTCTAAGTAACTCGATGTAAATAAAGGAAAAACTTAGAATAAGGAAGAAGAATAAAAAATTACAGCCTAGTTAAGCTCCTCATGAAGTGGTACATAAACCCTTCCACATGTAGCTGTCATGCTATATGCTTTTGCTAGTACTATAACAGTGAAGCTTGTAGAGAAACAGTCTTAATTATAGTAAATATTTATGGTAGTCGAGGTTTGCTCGTGAAAGTTTTATGAGAAGGGGAAGGAACAATCCTTCCACACAAGCATTTATACACTTAGGTGAACAAAGTGTCCATTATTCAGTTTATTGACCCATAATGCTTTCACACACCCAAAATTCCTATTAGCTATATATCTTTACACCCTTGATTCATTAAAATTTAATCAGAAAAAGGGGTTTTAGAAAAGAACGAAACACAATAAATATATCACAAAGGTTAACCTCTTCCAGAGTTCGGTAATTGTCAGCTATCCTCGAATATCTCCGATCCAATCTCCGTTGTGGCTGAGGGGTTTGAGACCCATAATGGTAAGGTGAAGGTGCATGGTGATGCCGAGGAGTATATACTGGATTCTGTTCAGGGTATGGCGATTGTGGGTAGCCATGGTTATTAAACGAATATGAACTGGATGATGAAAATTGCCTCCGACTTGTACCTTTCGAACTTTTACCACCCATGATCTCTGCAATCCACTAAAATGGTAATCCAAAACTCACCCAACTTCACGCCAAAACAAACAAATCAAAATTGAATTTTTAACTGCGACAATTAATCAAACACCACACGGACCCTAGTAAGAACTCCAATTCACCACCAAATCTGCTTATATTTCTCGATGCTAAAACGATCAGGGCAGTTTTATATAGAGACACAAATCACAATTAAAGATGGGTTGAAGAAATTAAAGAGTGAATTCATGTAGCTAAAAATATAGAATAGTAATATAGAACGTAGACTTTAAAGGAGTTCAGCGGCTGGAAGACATTGACTTAAACCCAATGGCATTGGATACCCACTATCTGAAAGATTAATTCAAAACCCTTTTTCTTCCTTTTCCATTATTTAAAGGTGTTCATACCTGAGAACTTTCTCATGAAGAAACTCCCAAGAAAATGTGTAAAAGATGACAAGACAAAATAGGTTCACAGACAAGAAAGCGAAAGAGAGAGAGAATCAAATCAAAGCACTACATGAAATTTAATATAAACAATTGGATACTCACGCATACAAGGAACATCATCATTTACGTAAGGTCAAGCTCAAGCACAACCATACAATACATTTTTTCAGTCAACTACATTCTCTGAAATTAAGCCGAAACTTCATCACAGAAGGAAGCTTCTTCGGTCACCTTAAGCATGATGAGAATGTTATAATCAGATTGGACTAATCTCATCGCATAAACCACGTGTAGGAATGGTTTGGTTTGAAAGGGATGATAATCAACAATAATTGCATGGGCAAGAAAACTATAAAAAAAAAAAGACCCTTGACCATATTATGAAGTCTACCATGCCAACTTCTCAGTATAGTGCTGCGAACTTGCAAAGAAATTGTTTTTTAGTTGACATATATAAGGTCTCAATGTAGGGTTGTTAAACGATATCGATGGCTCGGGCCTAGTTTTGACCCGACTTGGGTACTTTCTTTTTGTAAAACGAGTCAAATATGTACAAAAAAAAATAGACTTGTTTTAAAATTGAGCCTAGCTCAAGCTTAAGCCAAACCATCTACGAGCCTAATCAAGCTTGTAAGTTAAACCGTAAAAATTTCATGCTCGTAAGTTAGACCTAGCCGTAATTTTTTGTCAAAAAAATCACAGCCACACTTATCTATAACTAGGGAAATCTCGTGCCTGTAAGCATGGTGAAAATTTAAGAGGAATGTTGGTAGTCGTTAAATGAATCTATTTGAGACCGTCAAATAAACTTATTGAAATATGTAATATTTTATATCATGGATCTCTTATTCTACGAAACTTCATGGTAAATTATATTTTACCTCCTTAAACTGTTACCCTTGTTTTACTTTGTATCTCAAACTATAAAATTTTTTACATTTCACTTTAAAGTATCAATTTTGTTTCATATCACTCCAATTAATAACGACTGTCAATTTTTTGACAATAAATATGTATGTAAGTGATTTTTACTGCCAATAAGTCAATTTTATTGCACATGTGCAGATCAAAAATCAAGAAAAATACTTGTCCATGACTTTGCCCATCCTGAGCTCCAAATTTTCTTCCTCTAATTGACCTTCTTTTTCTTCCCAATAACTATTTGGTTGCAAAAGATGTAAAATAAAGTGGTACTAGACACTTGGCAGGAAGCTCTTTGCGATTTTTCTCCATTCTTTAACATATTTTTAAGTTTGTCGTTATTTATTGGAGTGATATGAAACAAAATTGTTAGGATATAATATGAAAATTTTTATAATTGAGAGTACAAAATAAAATAAGGATAAATAGTTCAAGAAGAAGTGTAATTTACTCAAACTATCACAACCACACTTATCTAATCTCTCCCACTCAAACTTATCTAGCTTATTAGAGCATCTTCAACCATGCCTTAAATTTTTATTCAAATTTAAATTAACTTTTGAGTAAAAACTTAATTTGATATAAAGTGCTTCAATAGACAAACTGAAATTTAAAGAAGGAGAAACTCAAATTTAAAGAAGAGCAAACTCAAATTTAAAAGAGAGTAAATATAAACATTAGATCTTTAAAAGAGTGTGAAATCTCACTATCAAAGATTTGGGTAATAATTTGAGTCTTCCTTGATTTGAGTAAAAAACTGAGTTTTCCTTAATTTGATATAAATTTGAGTCAAATATTGGAGTAAGTTTTTTAGATTTTTTTATTCAAATTTAAATTTGAATTTTAAGTTTGAGTCAAGATTAGATTTGAAACCCTAGATCCACCATCCACAATCCACGGTCCACCCCCATCAGACGAGTCGTCGGTTCCACGGTCCACCTCCATCACAGCAAGCACCTTTGTCTTTAACAATCAGAAGTGTCAGTGAGTAATCTCTCTCTCTCTACAAAATAACAGACGATGAGAGTCATGAGACCACTCTTGGAACCCTAAATCTAACACTATTGTAGCATATCACAGTTGCAGAGAAGGCAAAAGATAGCAGAGCAGTTGTGGAAGCAAAGGGAGAAGCAACTGCAGAAGCTAAAGGAGAAGCAGTTGCAGAAGCAAAGTGAGAAGTAGCTGAAATTGATAGAAAAGGTAAATGATAACATTATTAATTAGTTAGTTGATTAGCTAATTTGTTAGACAGTTAGTTAGTTAGTTTTTTGCTGAGTTGTACTGCTGAGCTGGAGTTAAGCCATGTGAAGTCATGTGGATAGTCGGTTAGGTTGTTGAGGAATTGTGTATAAATACCATTGTATGTAATGAGTTCATTGATAAGAAGAATATACATAAATCTTCTCCATGACTTAACTCTCTCTGTTTCTTCTTCCCTTCCATTTTTTTTCTTGCACTTCATTTTCTAACATGGTATCAGAGCAATGAGAGTGAAAGTCAAGGATTCTCCAACGCTTGATGCAGAGATTTCTGCATCTATTGTCACAGAAAATCCATCACGATTTTCAAATCTTAGTGATTTTTTGAATCCTTTTCGATTGGAAAGCGAAGATAAACCTTGGTGTTACTCTGGTTTTTGATCCTCTTAGTATTGACAACTATGCTATTGGTCTAGATCAATGCGAAGAGCTCTTCGAGCAAAGAACAAACTAAATTTCATTGATGGAACAATTCCAAAGCCAAAGAATTATGATGATCCTCTTTTGGAGACCTGAGAACGATGCAATGATATAGTAGTTTCATGGATTCAAAATTCAATCAGCCAAACACTTAAGCCAAGTGGTGCTTTTGTTGATACAACTAGTGAAGTTTGGAGTGAGCTCCAAGACAGATTTTCACAGCAAAATGGCCCTCGAATTTTCCAACTGAAGAAGGCAATATCTGATCTGATGCAAGATGAGGACTCTATAAGTCTATACTATGGTAAACTCAAGACTTTGTGGGATGAACTTGCAGTTTATGATCCCATTCCTGATTGTAGTTGTGGAAAGATGAAGGTCTTGATAGATCGATATCAAAGGGACTGTGTGATACAGTTTCTCATGGGGTTGAATGACTCTTATACTAATATAAGGGATCAAATCATGTTGTTGGATCCTTTCCCTCCCGTTAATAAGGTTACAACTCGTATAAAAATTAATTACTAACACGCCAATTAAGTAGTCAATTTTGATTATATATAACTAAGGGTTATTTTTTTAAAAAAATTTAAATAAATAAATGGACTTCAAATATAAAATTTTTTTACGAGAAAAACAAGTTAAATGACTATAATATAGGTCATATTTCATGTTAAAATAAAATGTCATATTGTTAGAATGATATAATATATGAGTAATACTAGGGATAACCCGTGCCTGAAGGCACGATACAATTTAAACCAACTGATTAATTTGGAGATATGATGAGTGAAGATCCTTGAGAGTAGTGGCGAAGCCAAAAATATGATCTAGGGTGGACACACTTTAAGTATAATAGATAAAAATAATGTGATATATTTATATTTTTTATATCGGATTTGATACTTATAAATTCATTAAATATAAACGGGGTCTATTTGAAAAAAAATAATAAGAAAACATCTATACACTAATGATCAATTATATAATTTATTTGACACAAATAAAAACAATGTTCTATAATTTTTAATCTTCTTACAAATTTCATATTTTACTCATTTTTGATTATATATTCCATAATTTTTGAACCAAAGGAGAATTCAACAAATCATACCAATGCTCTAAGGAATCAATTTTAATTTGCTAATTTTAAGAGATTTGGTACGAACTTTTTCTTTTTGTTTTTTTGATCTAATACCCAACTTATTTGACTCAATTAATTTTGTTTTTCATAAATCATTATAGTAGGCTCAATTAATCCAAAAAAATATATAAAACATATATAACTTAAAAAAATATTTTTTTTTTTCAGGGTGGCCCCAGACCCATCTTGCCCCTCATCCCTTTGCCACTGCCAGAGAGAGAGTGAAGAGAGTGAAGAGTGAGAAGAGGAAAGTAAAATTTAATATGAATGGTTTTAAGAGAGATGTTGGTGGCTGTTGGATGAGTTTATTTGAGATCTTCGGATGGGCTTGTTGAAACCGTCATACTTTATATTATAGATATTATAGATAAATCCATGAAATATGATAGAAATTGACTTAAAAAAATATTAATTTATATACATGTAATCAAAATCGAGTCAAATCTAATACAAACTAAAAATGTAATTTATCAAAAAAATATCGCCAAAATATTTTCTATCAAAAAAAGATCTACAAATATTTTTTATAAAATATATATTTTTTTAATTAGTACAAGTTAATACAAAATTATTAATTTATAAGAATATATTAGCGTTGAGTTTTCTTAAGAGATAAAAAAAAATTAGTCTTGAACTTTTGATTCAAGATATGTGTAAGACATGTTAGTTTGAGATATTTAATTAATTAAATAAAATTAAAAATAATTATATTCAATATAAATGTGTTAAACAACACCCTTGTGTTTTTTAATCAAAATGTTATCATTGTGTCTTATACAAATTCATGACAAATTTGACCTATTTAATTATTATGTCAAAGAAAATCTTGTGTTCCAAAATCAGCCGTAATCGTTGACCGGTTGGAAGAAAAAAATATTAAGGTTAAAAATGTTAATTTCTTGACCGTTTGATAAATAAATTTGAGACCGTAAGATATGTTCTGATATCAGTCGTAATCGTTGATCGGTTGGGGGGAAATATTAAGGAAAAAATTGGTAATTTCTTGACCATTTGATGAGTGAATTTAAAACCGTAGGATTGGCTTATTGAAGCCTAACTGTTTTATATTATAGATATATAATTGACTTAAAAAAATATTAATCTATAATATAAAACAGGACGGCTTCAACAAGCCGATCCTACGGTCTCAAATTTATTCATCCAACGGTCAAGAAATTATAATTTTTTTCCTTAATATTTCCTCCCCCCAAAAAGTCAACGATTACGGCTAATCTTGGAACACATCCTGCAGTCATTCATCCAACGGTCAATAAATTATAATTTTTTTCATTAATATTTCCCCTTTAAAAAGTCAACGATTACGGCTGATCTTCAACATATCTTACGGTCTCAAATTCATTCATCCAACGGTCAAGAAATTAACATTTTTTTCCTTAATATTTTTTCTCTCAACCGGTCAACGATTACGACTAATCTTGAAACACATGATTTTCTCATCTGTGTAATGTAACATTTTGAATTTGTATAAGACACAATAATAACATTTTGATTAAAAAAACCTCATAATTAATTTTAATTTTATTTATTTAATTAATTATCTCAAACTAACATGTCTTACACATATCTTGAATCAAAAGTTCAAGAGTAATTTTTTTTTAATCTTTTAAGAAAACTCAACGCTAATATATTCATATAAATTAATAATTTTGTAATAGCTTGTACTAATTAAAAAAATAATATTTTATAAATGATTATTTGTAGATAATTTTTTGATAGAAAATATTTTGGCGATATGCTTTTTGATAAATTAAATTTTTTTTTTTGTATTAGATTTAAGTCGATTTTGATTACATGTATAAAAATTAATATTTTTTTTAAGTCAATCTATAATATAAAACATGACGGCTTCAATAAGCTCATTCTACGATCTCAAATTCATTCATTCAATGGTCAAAAAATTACTTCTTTTTTTTCCCTTAATATTCCCCCCAATCGGTCAAGACTAATCTTGGAACACAAGATTTCCTTTAACATGATAATTAAATGAGTCAAATTTGTCATTAATATCATCTGTGTAGTGTAACATTTTGAATTTTTATAAAACACAATAATAACATTTTGATTAAAAAAAACTCATCAATTTAACAAATAAAAAAAACAAATGCGCTACTTAACACATTTATATTGAATATAATTAAATTAAATTAAATTTATTTAATTAATTATCTCAAACTAATATGTCTTACACATATCTTGAATCAAAAGTTCAAGACTAATTTTTTTTATCTCTGAAGAAAATTTAACACTAATATATTCTTATAAATTAATAATTTTGCAATAACTTGTACTAATTAAAAAAATAATATTTTATAAATGATATTTGTAGAACTTTTTTTTGATAGAACATATTTGGCGATATGCTTTTTGATAAATTGGATTTTTAATTTATATTAGATTTGACTCAATTTTGATTACATGTATATAAATTAATGCTTTTTTAAGTCAATTATATCATATTTCGTGGATTTATCTATAATATAAAATAGGAAAGACTTCAATAAGTTCATCCGATGGTCTCAAATAAACTAATCCAACGACCACCAACATCTCTCTGAAAACTATTCAGATTGAATTTTACATTTCTCTTCTCACTCTTCACTCTCTCTCTCTCTCTCCCAGTGGCAGATAGATGAGGGGTCTAGGACCACCCTGATTTTTTTTTTAGTTATATATGTTTTATATATTTTTTTGGATATTCTTAATTGGACCCGCTATAATGATTTATGAAAAAAATAATTAATTGGGTCAAACAAGTTGGGTACTAAAACAAAACAAAAAAAAAAGTCCATATCATATCTCTTAAAATTAGCAAACTAAAATTGATTCCTTAGAGTGTTGGAAATTCCTTTGGTTAAAAAATTATGGAATATATAACAAAAAATGAGTAAAATATAGAATTTGTAAGAAGATTAAATATTATAGAATATTACTTTTATTTGTGTCAAATCTATAATATTAAATATGATATATTTCAATAAGTCCATTCGACTGTCTCAAATAGACTCATCTAACGGCCTCCAACATCCCTCTCAAAACCATTCACATTGAATTTCTACCCTCCCAAATCCATCACTTCTCACTTACGTTGCACCGTGCCTTCAGGCACGGGTTACCCCTAGTTTATATACATGTAATCAAAATCGAGTTAAATCTGATACAAACTAAAAATTTAATTTATCAAAAAGCATATCGCCAAAATATTTTCTATCAAAAAATTATTTACAAATATCATTTATAAAATATTATTTTTTTAATTAGTACAAGCTATTACAAAATTATTAATTTATAAGAATATATTAGCGTTGAGTTTTCTTAAGAGATAAAAAAAATTAGTCTTGAACTTTTGATTCAAGATATGTGTAAGACATGTTAGTTTCAGATAATTAATTAAATAAATAAAATTAAAATTAATTATATTCAATATAAATGTGTTAAGCAGTGACATTGTTTTTTTTATCTTAAATTGATGAGCTTTTTTTAATCAAAATGTTATCATTGTGTCTTATACAAATTCAAAATGTTACACTACACAGATGATATTAATGGCAAATTTGACCGATTTAATTATTATGTTAGAGAAAATCCTGTGTTCCAAGATTAGTCATAATCGTTGATTGGTTGAGAGAGAAAATATTAAGGAAAAAAAATGTTAATTTCTTGACCGTTGGATGAATGAATTTAAGACCGTAAGATATGTTTAAGATCAGTCGTAATCGTTGACTTTTGAGGGGGGAAATATTAAGGAAAAAAATTATAATTTATTGACCATTGGATGAATGAATTTGAGACCATAGGATCGGCTTGTTGAAGCCGCCATGTTTTATATTATAGATGTTAGAAAAAATCCCATGTTCTAAGATCAATCATAATCGTTGATTGGTTGGGAGAGAAAATATTAAGGAAAAAAAATGTTAATTTCTTGACCGTTGGATGAATGAATTTGAGACCGCAAGATATGTTTAAGATCAGCCGTAATCGTTGACTTTTGGTCTTGACCGTTGGATGAATGAATTTGAGACCGCAAGATATGTTTAAGATCAGCCGTAATCGTTGACTTTTGGGGGGGGGATATTAAGGAAAAAAATTATAATTTCTTGACCATTGGATGAATGAATTTGAGACCGTAGGATCGGCTTGTTGAAGCCGTCCTGTTTTATATTATAGATGTCCGTTACATATATAATATATATATATATATATATATATATATATATATATATATATATATATATATATATTAAATGTACAAGTGTCAAAGAAAGAAAAAAAAAAAAGTGGTCATACACATAAAAGTGGTGACAGGTGTAATTAGGAAAATAATAATAATAATAAGTAATAGACATGTGTTATATTATGAAAAAATATCTATATAATAAAATACAATATAATTCAAATCTTAAAAGATAAAAAAAATGACTTTTGCTATTCACGGTTAAGATCGTTTTAAATTTTATTTTAAAATTAATCTAACGGTTAATATTAACACCCCAAATTTAATAGGAAAAATAGGGCCCTAAGAGTGTGTTTAGAGTGACTTTTAAGTACTTCTAGAAATTATTTCTCATAAGTATTTTTTAAAAAAAATAGTGTTTGAAACCGTCCCACCACCACCACCACCCCCACCCCCACCCCCACCACCCCCACCCCCACCCCCACCCCCACCGCTCCACCACCACCACCATTACTCTCTCCACCCTACCACCACCCATCACCCACCACCCACGACCACCGTCGCTGCCACCACCTTACCACCACCACCATCACCATTGCTACCCACAACTGCTACTACTACCACGATTGTCGCCTTACCCACCACAACCATCACCGTCTCCCATCATCACCACTGTCGCCCACCACCACTACCACCGCTCACCTCTACTATAATCGGTACTTAAATTTTTTTATCTCTTCTCTATGTTTGTGATTTGATTTTATATTTATTGTTGATCATTTTTTTTATTACTCCGTACCTTCATGCACGGGGAATACTAGTATATATATATGGCTAATAAATGGACATCTGTCCATGTGATGTAAGTGTAGGAGATCACCCATGACGTTGGAAGCCAAGATTTTGGCTATAAATAGTCTGGCCTTTGGGCATTCGATCAACCCAACAAAGAGAAGAAAAAGATTGAGGGGGGAAGGAAGAGAGAGAAAAGAAAGAAAATGGTCAAAATTTTGTTGACCTAAGAGTTTGTGTCTACGATCAAAATCTAGAGTAAGATTTTTTTGAGATATTATCTAGTAAGTTTATAGGTTTAAATCACTTAAATTTGATTCTCGTTAAATATTTTTAGATCAAATTTAAGTATAATTATTTTTCGTTAGTTATTCCAAAAATTATTTTAGTTTAACCAAGTCCTTATTATCTATTTTTATTCTAAAATATTATTTCGGTTGTTTTGCCACAGTACATGGTATCGAGTCAAGATTATGTCAGATGTAGGGTTTCTTTTATCTTTTACTGTCATTGATGCATCTCATGTATGTTTGGGGACTTCATATCAAATCTATTTTAATTATATAATGTAATATTATATCGTTTTAATCATGGGGTCGAACTTGAGTTTTATAAATAAATCGTGATCATGCACATGTGCATCCAAATATACATGAGATGCATCAATGACAGTAGAAGATAAAGAAAATCCTACCTCTGACGTAATCTTGACTCGATACCGTGTACTGTGATAAAACAACCGAAATAATATTTTAGAATAAAAATAAGTAATAATGACTTAGATAAACTAAAATAATTTTTGGAATAACTAACGAAAAATAATGATACTTAAATTGGATCCAAAAATATTTAACAAGGATCAAATTTAAGTGATTTGAACCTATAAAATTACTAAATAATATCTCAAAAAAATCCTACCCAAAATTTTGATTGTAGACACGAACTCTTAGGGTCCGTTTGGTTAGGAAGAAAAAAATGATGGAAAGTGAAAATGATAGAAAGTGAAGTAAAAGAAAGGAAAATGATAGAAAATATATTTTCATACATGTATTTGGTTAGAATGAAAAATTTACGGGAAAGTTTTAAAAAAATTTCATTTTATTGTTTGAAAGAAAGAAAAGTTATAAGACATTTTTTATAATTGTCTAAATTACCCTTAATTATATTAAATCGGTCTAAAAAATGAAAAAATATGTAATTATAATTGAAAGTTAAAAAATTTTAAAAAAATGGTTCGAAACTTAATTTTAAGACAATCACTAATATAAAGGTCTTTGGGCTAAATTATATGATTAATTAAATTCATACAATTTTTTTAAAAAAATTAATGACCAATAAAATATTTTAAGAAAAATAAGGGTAAAATAGGAAGTTAGTTATAGATCACAACTTTCTTGCATTTCCTTGTGTTTTTTACAAGAAAAAAAAGTTGGTTATTTATGAGAAAATTCAAGCATGAAGGAAAATTATTTTTTCCACCATTTTCCTTTTCATGCTAACCAAACACATGAAAATTTTAAAAAATTTCTCTTTCTTGTATTTTCTATCATTCTCCCGCTAAACAAACGAACCCTTAAGTCAACAAAATTTGACCATTTTCTTTCTTTTCTCTCTTCCTTTCCCTCTCTCGTTTTCTTCTCTTTGCTGTAATGTTCGAATGGCCAAAGGCCAAGCTATGTATAGCCAAATTCTTGGCTTTCAACGTCATGGTTGATCTCCTACACTTACATCACATGGACATATATCCATTTGTTTGCCATATATTTTTTTTTTAATAATAGAACACATGTCTATTACTTATTATTATTTTCCTAATTACACCTATCACCGCTTATGTGTATGACCACTTTTTTTTTAATTTCTTTCTTTGACACTTGTACATCTAATATATATATATATATATATATATATACTTACATATATTCTATATGTAACAGACTTATTATTCATATATTATAACATTCTAACAATATGACATTTTATTTTAACACGAAATATGACATATATTATAGCCATTTAACTTGTTTTTCACATAAAAAAATTTCATATTTGAAGTCCATTTATTTATTTAATTTTTTTAAAAAAATAACCCTTAGTTATATAGAATCAAAATTGACAAGCTAATTGGCGTGTTAATAATTAATTTTTATATGGGTCGTCACAATCTATCCCCCTTAAAAAGAATTTCGTCCCCGAAATTCGATACTAACCTTGAGAGTTAAAAAGATACGGATATTTTGTACGCATATCTACTTCCAATTCTCACGTGGCTCCTTCAATACCATGATGTTGTCATAACACCTTTACAAGCGATATAACCTTGTTACGTAATATTTATTCTTTTGTATCCAAAATCTGTACAGGCTGTTCTTCATAAATCCCATTTTCTTGAATTCGAACATCCTTCCACTCAATAATGTACGGCGCATCTGGGTCACACTTCCTTAACATGGATACATGAAACACATCATGTATTCCCGACAGGGGCGGAGCCAGAAATTCTGGTCAGGGTGGGCACTTTAATTAAGTACTCTAATTTTTTTTCTTCTAATCAATCACACTATATAATATATTTATATTTATTATATTATATTTGATACATGAAATCCATTTAACATAAAAAATGTCAAAAAATATATATATATTGTCAGGGGCGAAGCCATGAATGTCTATGAGGGGACAAAATATAACTGGTATAAAAAAAAATATTTAGCCGAAATTGATACAAAAAAATTCAGTTCAAGAATAACAAAAAAATAAGAATCAAAACAAAATTATTGTGAAATAGTAAATTCAATTTTTATTTAGTCGAAACAAAATTCTAACAAAAAGACACAAAAAAAAAAAAATTTAGTATATTTTTAACCTAATTATATATTTCAATAAAATATAAAATTTTTCAAAATCACTAAAATTTTGTATATGAATTAAATGTAAATTAATTTTTTACTAGTTTTCTATCAATGCGCACAATCAGAAGTCCGTAGTAAAATTATTTTTTATTTAATTGCAACTAGGGATTTTATACTCTTTTCTCCCCTTAGTCAAGTGGGCCAAAAATTTTGTTTTTTAATGGTGGGTGGGCCAAAAGTTTTGTTTTTAATGTTGGGCCAAAAATTTTGTTTTTAATGTTGGGTTAAAAGTTTTGTTTTTTTTATAGGTTTTAGGTGGATTGTGATAGGTCAAATATTTGATTTTTTAATAAGTTTGGGTAGATAATAGTGGACTCAATTTTTTTTGTTTTAAATAGGCTTAATTTTTTAAATTTTTTGGATAAATAATGTGGGTCTAATATTTTTATCTTGGATTTTGGGTGGGCACAAATAATATATTATACAAATTTATAATATATATACTTAACTAAAAAAAAATTTTTTTTTTTTGAGGGGGGGGCACGTGCCCACTCTGGCCCTAGCCTCCCTCCGCCCTTGATTCCCGACAACTGATCTGGCAAGGCAAGCTGATAAGCTACATTTTCAATGCGTTGTACTATCTCGAAGGGTCCAATGTATCTGGGAGCCAACTTACCCTTTTTCCCAAATCTAGATATTCCTTTCATAAGGAATACCTTCAAGAATACATGATCACCCACTTGAAACTCCAAGGGCCTCCTCCTTTGATCTGCATAGCTCTTTTGTTGACTTTGAGCTATGCGTAACCGATCCCGAACTACTTGGATCTTTTTAGTGGTTTCTCTGACAATTTCTGGACTAAATAAAACGCTCTCAACGGCTTCAGCCCAACATAGAGGTGATCTACATGGTCGTCCGTACAAAGCCTCATACAGAGTCACGTCAATACTTATTTGATAGTTGTTGTTGTAAACAAATTCCACTAGTGGAAGATGTTCATTCCAACTGCCTTTGAAATCCAGAGTGCAAGCTTGTAACATATCTTCCAATATTTTGATCACCCTTTCAGATTGACCATCTGTTTGAAGATGGTAGACAGTATTGAAATGCAATTCGGTTCCCATGACTTTTTGTAAACTCTGACAAAATTGAGCCATAAAACAAGAATCTCGATCTGACACGATTGATAATGGTACCCCTGTTATCTTATAATCTTGCGTATATAAAGGTGACTTAATGTAGTTAAAATATTAGTATTCTTCATGGCTAAGAAATGAGCCGATTTGATGAGTCGATCCACTATAACACATACTGCATTGTATCCTTTTGTAGGTCTAGGCAATCCGATCACATAATCCATAGCAATATAATCCCATTTCCACTCTAGGATAGGTAAAGATTGTAACAACCCACCAAGTTTCTGATGCTCTACTCTTACTTGCTACCATACGGTACATCGAGCTATAAATTTAGCTATATCCTTCTTCATTCATTTCCACAAATATTGACATTTCATGTCTTGATACATTTTTGTACTACCAGGATGTATAGAAAATTTAGAGCGATGACATTTCCTGTGTATATCTTCTTTCAACTGAGCATTATCGGATACACACAACCTTCCTTGATATAACAGTTCCTTTTTTCGTAACCACCAATTCTCAAAAACGTTCCCATCCTCCAGCTGAGTGTGGATGGATTCGAAGTGGGAATCCGACGATCTAATTCAATAACTTTCTGTCGGAGAATAGGTTGAGCAACGAGATTAAACAAACGTGGTTGACCTTATTTTTCACTCATCCAGATGTCATAATCCTCTAGTGCCTCCATCAATTTTCATTTGTCCTTCATCATGTTGACCACTGCACTGCAGAATTTTCTACTCAATGCATCAGCTACTACGTTAGCTTTTCTCGGATGGTATTGTAGTGTGAAGTCGTAATCCTTGAGATACTCTATCTAGCGTCGTTGTCGGAGATTCAAGTCTTTTTGAGTGAATATATATTGAGACTTTTGTGATCTGAGTAAATCTGAAATTTTTTCCCAAAAAGATAACAATGCCATAACTTTAAAGCAAAGACAATAGCTGCCAATTCCAAATCGTGAGTGGAATATTTTCGTTCATCAACTTTTAGTTGTGTTGATCCATAAGCCACCACCTTATTATTTTGTATTAATACACATCCAAGTCCTTGTAATGATGCATTCGTATAAATATCATACCCGATACCACTTTCAGGTATAGTAAAAATAGGTGTCATGGTCAACTTCTCCTTTAAGATATTAAATGCTTGTTTACATTCTTTGGTGTACTCAATTTTTTCTCCTTTCCGGATGAGTCGGGTCATGGGCATAGCTATTCTGAAAAATCCTTCCACAAATCTTTGATAGTATCTTGTCAATACCAGAAAACTCCGAACTTTTATTTGCATTCTTAGGTCGATCCCAATTCATTACTGCTTCAACCTTAGTTGGATTCACTGCCACTCCTTCGGATACTACATGTCCAAGAAATTTGACTTTCTTCATCCAGAACTCACACTTACTTTTCTTGGCATACAACTTGTGCTCCTTAGTGTTAATAACACTTGGCAAAGATGTTGTACATGTTCCTCATGTGACTTTGAATAAATGAGAATATCATCTATGAAGACGATTACAAACTGATCAAGATAGGGCCTAAATACCCGGTGCATCATATCCATGAAAACTGCAGGTGCATTTGTAAGTCCAAAGGGCATCACCAAGAATTAAAAATGTCCATATCGAGTATGAAAAGCTCTTTTGGGGATATCCTCATCTTTGATTCTCAATTGATGGTATCCAATTTGAATATCAATTTTGGAATAGTAACGAGATCTTCTGAGTTGATCAAATAGGTCATCAATATATGGTAGAGGATACTTGTTCTTTATCGTCACCCGATTCAGTTTTTGATAGTCAATACAGAGTCTCAGCGCATTATCCTTCTTTTTCACAAAGAGTACATGAGCACCCCAAGACGACGTGCTTGGTCGAATAAATCCAATAGAAAGAAGTTCATTCAAATGTTTTCTTAATTGTTTCAACTCTAATGGTGTCATACGGTAAGGGGCAATAGATATTGGTTCTGTACCAGAGTATTCCTCAATAGTAAATTCTATCTCTCTTTACGGGGGTAGCCCAGGTAATTCCTCAAGAAATACGTTAGGAAAGTCACACACTACCAAGATGATATTAGCTGAGGCCTTACCCAGTTCTTCCCCAATTAAGTTGGCAATGAACTCCAAACTACTTTTATTCCTTGTAGGGAACGGACGCGAAGATTGACGTTCACCTATAAATTTGAAATCTACATCTCTCGAGGTATGAAATTTGATTTTCTTACTATGGCAATCCATGATAGCATGATAGGAAGACAATAGGTCCATTCCGAAAATTATGTCATATCCAATTATTTCTAAGGCAACTAAGTCCACAATCAACTAACGCTTTTTAATTCGGATCACACAATTTCTGCATACCTTAGTCGTTTCCAAGAAATCCCCCGTAGGTAGGTTTATAAACAATGTGCGACCCAAATGTTCGAATTCTAACCCTAATGCAACAGCATATGAAGTGCAAATAAAAGAATGGGTTGCCCCCGAATAAAAGAATGGGTTGCCCACGATCAAACAAAATACATGCTCAAGAATTATAAATAAGAACGATACCTTCAATCTCTTTGTTAGAGACATTGTTATCTAGAACAATCATTGCATAGATTCGGGGTTGGCCTTCGGTAACAGTTGTTCTACTTCTTGACTTTTTCTGTTGTGCCTAATTTGGAAATGACTGCGACGGTCCTACTTGAGTTATCGATCCTGCCGCCTGAGTAGGGTAAGGACGTTGTTGTGGACCAGGTTGATTGAATGGTTGATAAGAGCCTTGATTGGCCGACCCTTGAGAAGACGTGAAGGGACACTGATTCTTATAATGTCTTGTTTGTCCACACCCAAAACATCGTTTTGTATCATTAGATGTTCTGTTCCGATTTCTAGAATTCTTTCCCTGATTCACATTCCTCTTTCCATTGGTACCATGTTTTGGCCGTCGATATGGGGTCATTCTTTGGTGATTACCACTACCACTATTTATTGTCTGACTTCCTCTGCCTTGCTGACGACTTCTGATATTTTGGGTATCTTCCAGGTCTCTTTCTACTAGCATAGCTCTTTCCACCAGTTTCTTATAGTTCCTTAGTCGATGAGCTATGAGGCGCCCTCTGATAGAAGGCTTAAGATCTTGTTCAAATCGCTTGGCCTTCTTTGCATCAGTAGAAACTAATTCCGTGGCAAAGTGAGAGAGTTCAGCAAATTTGGACTTATACTGCGTGACTGTTAGGTTGTGTTGTTGCAACTCCAAGAAGTCAGAGAACATTTTATCCCTTACAGACTCTGGAAAATATTTATCATTGAACACTCTATCGAATATGGTCCACGTCATTTGGTCTACATCCCTCATTCTTTTGACTGTATCCCACCAGTGGTCAGCTTCACCCTCAAAAAGATAAGAGGTCAGCGTAAATCGTAACTCAGTGGCAATATCCATGCCATCCATAACATTTTTCCCTTCTCGAAGTCATCTCTTTGCATCAAGTGGCTCTGCATTTCCCTGGAAGGCAGGGGGATGTAGTCGTAGAAATTCTTTGAGTATCATCAGTCTTCGTGTTTCGGCCACATTTGCTTGTTCCTGAACTGTCGGTTGTATTACTGTAGTGTGGTTATTATTTCCCACCTATTGTCGTACCAAAGTGGTCAGTTCTCCCAGGCATTGGTAAATGCCACTCATGGTGTCCTACGGTGCCAGAGGGGACTGGTCATTGGTGGACGTCTCTGGTTGGTCATGAAATGTGTTTTCCTCCATCCTATAACACATAGTCCATGATATTATGACTGCATTTAAAAACTACCACGACATTCAAAAGTAAAAAACAACTCTAATTTCACATAATTAGAAACTAAAATACATTTTGTTTTCCTATCCTAGATGCCACTTACTATATGTGACGCCTCGATTTTCGGGGGTGATTTAGTATATCTTATGATATATGTGACAAATATACACAATTCATCAAATGAATTGAATAGTTCATGTATTTCGATTTAGACTAGACAATCAGAGCATCTAACGTACTTTCAAGTAACTTAGGTACAAAAGATTTGTAATTTGGGCATTCATTTAATATCATAATCTAAGTACCCAAATTATACATTCATCCCAAAAGTCGTCCATAATCGACGCTATTACATCCCATCAGTTTCGAAAACACACCAAAGCGACAAAACACAAGTCACAAATTTAAAATTTTCTCGAGCGTTAACATGAAATATAATATCTCAAAAGCCCACTGAGCACAGATGTTCAAGATAGCTCTGGGAAGAAACCCCCGTCATCTCTTGGTTTAGTCCCTGCAAAATGTTAGGGTGAGCCAAAGCCCAGCAGGAAAAACAACTACTAAGTTTTAATCTCATCCCGTAAAATATGTGTCAATACCTATAAGTTCATATCAAATAATATTTACCGTAACAACCTGCTTAAAACATAGCATGAGGCATTATATAAACATTACCAATAAACATGAAACCTATGAATGATGGAAAATTTCAATTAAGCATGTAATCAATCGTACCCATTCATGTCATGGGTCACCCTAAACTTTCACTCTTAGTCTTTATCCATTTAAGTCACTACACCGTTTGTTATGCACAAACACCTTGGGAACTCCGGGTCCCTTAGAGGGCTCTAACCTCGGGTGTACCCCACCCCCTCGTCTTTAGATGCTTTCAATCAGGGCACAAGTGACCCCGCACCTCGACGGATGCTACGCTTGATCAAGACTTGTTTCGGGTCTTTCACCCAAGGGAGGAGCGATCCCTGCTTGCTTGTCCCAATTTCATTTCGAAAATTATCATTTCATGTGTCTCAGAGTCGGTTGAGCACTCTAACCGGAATAATCAAAAATGATGTATTTACCATCATGCTAACAACCAAAATACAATTAATATAATAATGAATATGCGTTTCAATATCTCTTCAACATGCTTTCGTATACGAGTATATGCTACTCAAATCAATATATATATGATTAACATTCTAACTATGTGGAAGTGTACCACCCTTCACACATAATACTTCTCTTGTAAATTTTCATATATATATTAGTGGTTTAACTTTCATAAGTAACCACACTTTTATATAAACAATGAATATATAATTTTTTATCACCATAGGAGTAGTTTACAACTCTAAGAAAATATCATCTTAAAGGCCACACGTGATTTGGTGGTTTTTCCACATGGTTATAATCTTTTGGATTCATTCATGAATCTTTAGGAACTTCATTGCAATTAGAGGTCACTTTGTAATATTCAAAGGGGTCTTTAGATAATTTTTAAACACATGATCTAGCAATATGGTGTAATTTTATAATCTCTAAAACAATCTCATAACTATTCGGGGCCAAAATATAATTTCAGAAACATTACCTAACTACTAAAAATACTGATTTGTTGCTTTAGTAGTATTTTATGATCTTCTGGGGTCATTGTGTAATTTCAACGGTACCTATTTGTTACTCATGAAACATAAAGGGGGCTTTCTGCAACTGAACCAAACCTTGAACTTAACTTTGTAGTTTCTACAAGTAGGTATATGATGTTTCTAAAAACTAAGGGGGAAGTTTTTGAATTTAAGCCAATATTTCTTCATCTTCTCCATCGTCCAGAACCTGCATCAAGAAAGTTTCTTCTCCCATTTTTCTTTTTCTACCATAAATTGTTTCTTTTATTCATTGCTTTCAAATCTAAAACTCTCCATTCATCACCAAGGACCTAAGTTACTTTTCAACAAATTTTCACCTCATTCCTTGATGAAACTCAAAGACCCATTTATACAAATTTCATTCATATGCATGTATACATATATACCTATATATACATATATACCGATACTCAAAGACCCATTTATACAAATTTCATTCATATGCATGTATACATATATACCTATATATACATATATACCGATATGTATATATATACATAGCTCATCCACATATCTTATTCATCGACATGCACGCCACATATACTAGATCAATAACTTACAAAGCAAAAGAGAAAATTAAAACCGTAGAGAGATATGGAAGAAAACAAAGGAGTTGTAATTCCTACCTTTGTCTAAAGCTAGTTGTTGTAGGTTCAAAGTTTTGGTCCTTAAGCTTCTCCTCTTCCAACAATGGGGTCCTCCGTCTCTCTCCCTCTCTCTCTTTGCTTTGCTTTTCAATAACAAGGCTGGCAGATTGTTTTTTTTTTTTTTCCTTCTTTCATCTGTTTTGCCCGTATTTATACAGTGAGGAAAAGTGGGCTTCAGTCAAAGTGTTTGGTGAGTCATGGGCGGCAGTGCAGGGCAATGATATTTCCTAGCTTTCCTATGGGCGGCAATGGCATGATGTTTCCTTGCCTTCCTAAAATGGTTAATGTCAGCTAAACAGTCATGGCAGACTGCCATGATTGAGCTATTGATCATCATTTTTTTTTTTTCAATTAATTTGTTTAATTAATTTAACTTAAGTTAATTTGTCCTTGGTACTAAACATAGTCAATATTATACTAGTCGGACTCGTTTTCATGAGAGGAATTCAACGATGAAGTCCATTTCTTCATTTGAGTTTTCTATTAAAAATCGAAATTTTGATAACTCAATAGATATAATTATAAATAGCGGGTTTTCACACTATATACAAGAAAAACAAAAGTCTAGGATAGTCACTTCTAAGTCATGCAGTTATATATATATATATATTCCAAGAGTTACTACTATTTAAAGACAAAATTTCCTAGAATAGTGAGGTCGATAGTACAATTAAAGACCAAAAAGTTTCATGTCCCTCCCCCTGGAGACAAATTCATAGAACCTGTAGAAGCTGCACGATGGTTTGCTTCTTCGGGTGGTGCGGCTGCAGGGGCTACATTGGGGTCATTAGGTTGTGGGTCAAATCTTTCATTATTATTTAGGTCAGGGGATTCTACTGGCTGCCCCCATATCAGCCCCCGCAAATGGCCACTGGCGCTTGGCGGACTACCCTCAACTACGAGGTCAACCTATGGTGTACCAGTCTTTTCTGTTATGTGATTGGCATAAATGGCCAATTATGGGATACATCTTGGATCTCTCGGACTACCATATTATATGCTTCTACAGTGACCATAAGACTTCGGTATTCATTAGCTGCCTCAGATCCCATGTTACTATGTGTCATGTAGAGGTCATCCCACGATGCCATACCTATAGCCATTAAAATGTTAGCTTTATAGATATAGAAATAAGTTGTCCATAATAGATAACGAAGCATGTTTAGTACTAGTAAATTAACAAAAACTATTTATTCTGACTAATCTATTTTCTATAATTTACATCTAAGACTTAATTTCTAGGCTCTGATACCACTCTGTAACGTCACATTTCTAGGGTGTGTTACTTGATTAAATCAATCGACCACAATAAATCACAAATACATCTCCGAATACAAGGTTAAAACTTTAATTATCTCGATAAAAATAATATTCATAATATACAAATGAATTTGTTCAAATTATATATCACTACTATAAATCCACAAAGTTATAAATCTGCAATTCTCTTATATCTCAACTCTGGTCCTTCCCCCCGAGATAGTCCTGAAAAAAAATATTAAAAGTGGAGAAGTATACAATATGACAATAAACAATAAGCACAACAATAAACACAAAAAAATACGAATGATCAAATTCCAAAATAACTCAATTGATAAGGATCATGGATAACAAAATCAATAATCACATTCGACGGTCCACATAGCTCACCAGCTATCAAACATAACCTCATACTCGGTTCCTCTTGGTAACATGACAAGTGATACCTAGGCATATAAATTCATACTCATACCAACCAATCACATCCCACAGGGCTGTAATCACAATCGCACCCCGTAGGGCCATAATCACATTTTACGAATTATGCCCCAAGTACACTTTGTATATGTACCAATCAATCTCAAAGTATTTAACCCAAAATACAGGTCAACCAATAAAATTGACAGAATTTCATATCAATCAGAATAATCAATAAGAATACAAATTTCAGATAATCAAAGGACACTCTTTATAAAGAGATTTAAAACACAGGAGGAGCATATTGTATACTACCTCATACCTCAAATTACCAATGACTTCAATAGATTTGAAATTCGAAATACTGCGAATCAAATATGTAAATTTAATAGTGATTTGAATTGAAATCACTGTTCAATTTTTGACCCCAAAATTTGATATATTTTTCTTTCTTTCTTTCATTTTTTTTTCTTTCTTCCTTTCTTCCTCTATCTCTCTCTCTCTCTCTCTCTCTCTCTTTCTTCCTCTCCTTTTCTCCATTCTTTCTCCTTGATTTCGCTACTGATCATGCATCTGTATTTCGCTACTGATCATGCATCTGTATTTATAGTGGGAATGGCTTGGGCTCTATGCCTTTTATGTCATTTTGTTGGTGTCATTTGGTGATGCATACATTACATCACAAGACACTTGTCCAAATTCCATTTTTCCCCCAAAACCCTAGTATGACACTTGTCCATTATATTTTTATATTAACATTTTTTAAACATTTAGTTTTTAAAGTGTCATCCAACTCAAAATGTGACCTATAATATAGTCATTCAACTTATTTTCACATAAAGAATTCTTATTTGAAGTCTATTTATTTATTTAAATTTTTTAAAAATAACCTTAGTTATATATAATCATAATTGACGACCTAATTAGCGTGTTAATAATTAATTTGTATACGGGTCGTCACATCTCTTCCCCCTACTGCTTCTTCACCAACTGCTCTTTTACGTAATACAACTTCAGAGTCTTTTACATCCTCATCTATTCCTCCTCTTGTTTCTTCTCTCAGAAGATCTTCAAGGCTTAAAACAGCACCTCAATACTTGCAGGTTTTTCATTGTCAACAAGCCAACCTTTCTTCACCAGCTCCATCCTTGGCCAAGATAACCACTTTAGGTAAGTCCTTTCCTTTGATTGATTATCTCTCATATAACAGATTTTCTCCTGAGTATCAGGTTTTTTCTTCTTCTTTTTCTTCTACTTCTAAACCTCATACTTACCACCAACCTGCTAAGGATCCTAACTGGTGTAAAGCTATGGAAACTGAGTTATCTGCTTTGGAACTAAATCACACTTGGATACTTGCTGATTTACCTCCTGGCAAAGAAGCTATTGATTGCAAATATGTTTAAAAAATCAAGTATCATTCAGATGGTACTATTGAAAGGTTTAAAGCCAGATTAATGGCTAAAGGCTACACTCAGGTGGAGGGTATTGATAATCATGTGACTTTCTCTCTTGTTGCTAAGATGGTGATAGTTAGGTGTCTTCTTACTATTGTAGCAATTAAAGGGTGGCATTTTTATCAATTTGATGTTAACAATGCCTTTCTCCATGGGGATTTACAGGAAGAAATTTTTATGAAGAAGCCTTCAGGCTATACTAAGGGTAATCCACATCAAGTTTGCAAGCTCTTGAAGAGTCTTTATGGCCTTAAACAGGCTTCAAGGAAGTGGTACTCCAAGTTCTCCACCTCTCTTCTTGACTATGAGTTTCAACAATCAAAGGCTAATTATAGTCTTTTTCTTAAAATTACTGAGACCTCTTTACTGCTCTTCTAGTCTATGTGGATGATATCATTGTTGCTAGTGACTGTTTGGGCTCTATTGATTCTCTCAAAAAGTTCACGGGTCATCGTTTTAAAATCAAGGATCTTGGTGCTTTACGCTATTTCCTTGGTATTAAGGTTGCCAGATCGGCTAAGGGTATTCACCTCTATCAAAGGAAATATACTTTGGACATTTTGGTTGATTCTGGTACTTTGGGTTCTAAACCAGTTAAGATACCTTTAGACCAGAATCTCAAACTCAGCAAAACTACTGGTTCTTTATTGGTTGATCCCACCATCTATTGCAGGCTCATTGGTAGACTATTGTACCTCACTATCACTAGACCAGATATTAGTTTACACAATTCAGGTTCTAAGTCAGTTAATGGATAAGCCCACTACTGCTCATCTTGCAGCTGCACACAAAGTTCTGAGATATCTTAAGCAAGCTCCTGCTCAGGGTGTGTTTCTTTCTTCTTCATCTTAGCTTCAACTACGAGCTTACTGTGATTCAGATTGGGCATCTTGTCTTGATACTCACAGATCTGTCACTGGTTATTGTGTCTTCTTGGGCACTTCTCTTATTTCTTGGAAATCAAAGAAACAGTCTATTGTTTCTCGTTCTTTAGCAAAAGCTGAATATAGAGCTATGGCTGCTACATGTTCTGAGCTCACTTTGCTGCAATATCTTCTTACTAATTTTCAAGTATCTCATCTATAGGCTGCTTTGCTTTATTGTGATAATTAGGCTACTTTCCATATAGTTGATAATTCTTGTCTTTCATGAGCGTACTAAGCATATTGAGCTGGATTGTCATCTTATTCGAGACAAAATTCAAGAGAGAAGTATCCAAATAGTTCATGTTCTCGCACATTTTCTATTGGCAGATATTTTCTCTAAAGTCTTACCTTCTTATGTTCTTCATGCTCATTTATCCAAGATAGGAATAGTTAATCTCTATTCTCCATCTTGCTTTGGGGGGGGGGGGGGGGGGGTATTGCAGCATATCATAGCTGCAGAGAAGGCAAAAGACAGCAAAGCAGTTGAGGAAGCAAAGGGAGAAGCAACTGCAGAAGCTAAAGAAGAAGCAACTGAAATTGATAGAAAAGGTAAAGGATAACATTATTAATTAGTTAATTGATTAGCTAATTTGTTAGAAAATTACTTAGTTAGTTTGTTTGTTTCTTGCTGAGTTGTACTGCTGAGCTGGAGTTAAGCCATGTGAAGTCATGTGGATAATCGGTTAGGTTGTTGAGGAATTGTGTATAAATACCATTGTATGTAATGAGTTCATTGATAAGAAGAATATACAAAAATCTTCTCCATGACTTAGCTCTCTCTGTTTCTTCTTCTCTTCCATTTTTTTTCCTGCACTTCATTTTCTAACAAACACTTCTTCATCTTCGACAGTTTGACGTACCAGTGGACCATCAGGCATCAACCTTTCGCCTCTTCCACAGGAAGTGAGAATAATTTATTTCTTTAATTTTTGAGTTGTTTTCTCTGATTAAGTGAGTATTTTTGTGGTATTAAGGATTGAACTTAATTTTGGTTCTATAATGTTTCATGTTCCATGTTCTGTTTCTTCTGTTTCTGTTGTATAATGTTTCATGTTTTTGTTCATGCTTAACTACAATGACATGGCCATTTTCTTGACAAATATGAATTGTATGAAGCTGAGGTTAAAATTTACAAATGAATGGTGTTAATCAGGTTGAGTTTATGGTGTTAGAGATTTGTTTTATTTACTATCTATGGTCAAAAGCAACTTTACTGGTTCATGAATTGCTGTCTTCTCCTATTTTTCCTAGAATTTTTTATTTTGAGAAAAAAATTCTTAGGACTTCAAAAGAGATAGGAAGCTAAATTTCTTTTAAAAAAAGGGTTGATGCAAACTGGTCCCTGCATTTTTGGTCAGCTCTAAAATTTGTTGAATAATTTCTCATCACATTATCAAGTTTCATGCATATACATATGAGCACACTTACATAACTTGGAAAGTAATATTATCATTGGTAAAATACCCCCTCCCCCAACTTGAATCTTTCTTTTCACCCTTATCTTTTGCATGTTTATCTAATTTATCGAGGTATTCATGTAGATGGTGGTGGTTGTATATTTGTTTGGAAAGTGCCTTCTCTTTTATCTTCAAGAAAGTGCCTTCTTTAATGTTTTTGTTCTGTTCATCATCAATCTGAACATCCTTCATGTTTTTAAGGAATTTTTTTGTTCATGTTTAACTACATATAAGTCAACATGTACACCTAACTATTAATGAAGATGGGTAAATTGATACATACACCTTTTTTTAACTTGTAAAAATTGTAGGCGAGTTCGGCAACTAACATTTTTTTTATAGTTATATTTCACAGGACAATATGTCATCAAACGCTATTCAATCTACCCAACCACTAATTTCTACAGCGGATAGTGTAGGCAAGGATGCTCAGATTGATTATGCTATTGATGTTGATGAAGAGGACCCAGTTGTTAATGGATCATTGCGAAGGAAATCAAAAAGAAAGACATCAAAGGTATGGAATGATGTTATTGAATTTCATGAGAAAGGTGTAAGAAAGGCAAAATGCAACTATTGCCACCAAGTGTTGTCTCTTGGTAAAGGGGGTACGACGGGTCATTTGAAAATGCATATACAACTACGTACTATTTGTTTGGTTGCTATTTCAGGAAAAAAAGAGAGCCCAACTCAAAAGTTGTTGGCCCTAGAATCAATTGGTAGTGATGGGGCGTTTGGTGGCTTCACAACTTATAAGTATGATCAAGAGAAGGTGAGAGAATCATTTGCAAAGGTGGAACATGAATTTTTTTTTATTGTTGATCAAGAGACTGACTTAAAGTGGAAAGCAAATACACTCAAGTTTTGCAATTTGTCAAAAAATGGCTCGTGAAATATTATATGTTCATATCACAACAGTAGCTTTTGAGTCTATTTTTAGTGTCGGACGTAGAGTTCTTTATTAATATCGAAGTTCACTAAAGCCCGAGATAGTTGAAGCTTTGATATGTACTGCTGTTTGATTGCGTCATGATTTTAGGATTATTATGTCATAAAAAGTAAATACACTAAATTGTCACTAACATTCTTTTTTTTTTAGTATTTGTCTCAAAGGTATATATTATAATCTATTTTGTTGTGATCGATTTATAGGTTGACGATGAGTAGTTTATGCAGTAACTGATGTTTTGTATTGCTGTTTTGGTGTTGTTTCTGTTCTGTTTCTGGTGTTGATGATTGCAAAAGTTACAGATTTACCGGTTACTGGCTTATAGATTATAGAATTTGAGCTTGAAAATGAGCTTAAGCTCAAATTCAAGTTTGTTGAAAAAAATGAGCTTAAGCTTGAATTCGGGTTTGTTGGGAAAAAACGAGTCGAGCTTGGACTTGACATTTCTCTTTTGAGCCGAGCTTGAGCCTAAAACAAAGCTTGATGATCGAGCTCGAATCGAGTCTAATCACCTTCCAAAATTAACGAGCCGAGTCTGAGCATAGTGAAACTCGCTAGGCTCGGCTCGATGATCACCCTTAGGTTTCACCGCGTATTTTGAGCGTTGAAAATAAGTTTTGCTCAATCATATTGTTGTAACTGTATAAACTCGAACTTTAATATTGAACAAAAATATTCAACTTCTTACTCATTGAATCAATGGCTCGTTGGTGCAAAAAAATTGTTGAAAGTGAAAGAGTAATGATTGATGAAACACTTAGGGCAGCGAGGAGTAAATATTTGACATGACGGCAGTGAGATGTATAATATTACCCATCAATAATAATACAAGAGAAGACTATTTTAGGTTATTTTACAATTATTTTAGGTTATTTTACAACAAAAAAATTTATAATTTTTGTAAGTCATTTTATAATATTTGTGATAATTATTTTTTTTTACAACTTTGTGATTTTAGGATCGATTGGAAGGTATTATAGTGATAAAAATACCCAAAAAATTATAAATTGCGGTATATTTTTTTGGGTTAATTATTTTTTATCTCCCTGTGGTTTCGGTTAGAAATATT
This sequence comes from Ilex aquifolium, assembly GCA_951799425.1. Taxonomy (NCBI): domain Eukaryota; kingdom Viridiplantae; phylum Streptophyta; class Magnoliopsida; order Aquifoliales; family Aquifoliaceae; genus Ilex; species Ilex aquifolium. The sequence continues at coordinate 17,428,743 of OX637402.1, forward strand.
TTACCTACTTGACGTTTAAAATTATACACATTACCCCTTGTAGTTATGTATCAAAATGAAATGATTATTTTTATCATCCAAGTTAACGGGAAGTATGCTCCACACGCCAAAATCATGTTGTGGGCTTTGTTTCCATTATTTTCCCCCCAAAAAACATTGTCTAAGTGCCAAAAATACTTTTTATAATATATGGTATAGTATTTGATGGTGCTTGAAAATGCTTAGCCCAAGTCCAGAATAGTGATTTTATGGTTCAGAAAGATGGTATTGAGAATATACGAATTGACAATGGATTAAGCTGTGAGGATGAATTAGAAACAATAAATAAGTGGTTCACCAGCTGAAAAGCTTGACTAATCCACTGTAATAGAGTTTCTTGCTCCTTGAGGGTGTATATTTGTTGAAGAAGAAGATTACAGCAGGTTGTCTTTCTTAAGGCCTGTTCATACAACGCTATAGCGATATCAATAGATCGGTGGAAGAATTGCTAGTCGTCCCTGTGTAGTGTGATAGTGTTCTATTTATACGGGTGATCCTTCCAAGGCTTCTTACGAATTCTTGTCTCCTTTTTGTTGATTCTATGATCCCCTCTTCTTTTGTCATTTAATGATCTCTGTCATGCGATGCCACTGTGCCCACGATCCTTGGGTGGTTACGTGCACAAATTTTCCCTTAGCCAGAGGATACATGGTCGTTAGAGGCTTCAGAAGTTGTCCCCTGGTCCCCCTGTACACGTGGCGCGAAGCGGGGCACTTGGGGCCTAGTGAATACCGAACTCCTTTGTCCCGGGTTGCTTAACGCTGAGCTTGCTGTAGCCAAGCAGGATCATGCCGAGCTGGACTTTCTGCTGGGCTTCCTCCTTTGAATTATGACTCATTCCTCGTCACGGAGCAGATGAACTATTAAGGGATTTCTTGGGCCGTTGTGCACCTTTTCTGGCCCATTAGATGATTTGGGTTTTGGATGGCAGCCCACTCTAAAATCCTACCGTTATCAGTATCCAAATAGGTAGGGCATCAGTCCCAAATCAAAAAACATGTAAGAAAAACGTAACTGATTTTTGGCCCCGGATCAAAACATTACTTGAGGGAAAAAAAGACTCAACATATTTGATTGAAATATGTTGCTTTGTTGTCATATTCTATTAGTTTTATGATCAAGAGTAAATCAGAAGAAAAGTCTAATTTTAAAACATAGGTATTATAGGAATTTTTTAATTTCGTTAACAGTGTCAATTACTTCACTTTGATACATTTATACTACTAATAAAAATACTTTAACATGAAAAAAATTTGATTCACTATTTTACCCTTACAGGTCACTCTATCCTTCTATGATTAAATATCTAAATTATCATCATATTTTTATGTATTTGAATCTCCAAATTACTTTTAACATCTCTTTTAGTGATCTATATCTATTTTCCATGTATAAATATCAGTTTCTATAAAAATTTTTAATTAACTATATTACTCTTAAAAAATATATGCACCATTAAAATTTTCAATAAAGTGTTCAAAACCCGTTAAAACTCTATCAATCTAACATTATTTATTTTATATGCAAAGATAACATTGTGCCCATACACACACACAATACTACTAATAAAAGTATTTTAACATGAAAAACTTTTGATTTATTATTTTACTCTTATAAAAAATTATAAAGGTCACTATATCATTCTATAATTAAATATTTAAATTATCATCATATCTTTATGTATTTGAATATCCAAATTACTTCTAACATCTATTTCAGTGATCTACTCTCCATGTATAAATATTAGTTTCTATAAAAAAAATTTAGTGGAAATTTCATCCACACCCCCTCTAATTAGGTCTAAAATCAATGATACCCCCTCTCAATTCTAAAACTTCATTGCACCCCTTCTGATTTATACTTTCAAATTAAAGACAACCCATTAACGGTAATTTCTGACTCTACCAATATATAAAATAACGATTTAACCATATATTTTCTGAAAATGTCAAAACTATTCTTTGTTATGTAAATAGACTAAAATGCATTCACCCTCTTCCCCATTACATATAGGAAAAATTTTATTTACACCCCCTATAGTTAGGTCTAAATTCAATGACACCCCTCTCGATTCTAAAACTTTACTGCATACCCTTTTGGTTATACTTTCAAATCAATGACACTCGTTTAATGATAACTTTTGCCTTTGTCAGTAGATAAAGTAATGATTTGACTAAATATTTTGTGAAAATGCCAAAATTACATTTTGTTATGTAAATTGACAAAAATGTCCACAATCCTTTTCCCATCATATGTCTTACTCAACCAGTAAGCGTGATTTCTATCATTATATTATCCAAATGAATTTTTATAATTTTAAAGCGTTGCATGATAACTTTGTTATAATATTAGTCATTATATTATCACTCATTTGGTTACATAATCGAATTTTTATAATTTTTATAGTTAAAAATAATTTTTCTATAATAAAAATTACAATCGATAAAACCAATGTCAAAATCTCATTCATTTCTAACTCATCTGCTATCGTCTGTCCTCCACAACGTCACATGATCACTCTTCACACATCACCGTTCATATATAAAATTTAAATATTATTTGATAAAATTTAATATTAATTATCCTATAAAATATTAAGAAATATTTCTGTAAATTAACAATTGTTGTAACCTGACAAACACTGACAGAGGTGACAGTGAAATTTTAGAATCGGGAAGGGGTGTCATTAAACTTAAACCTAATTACAGGGGGTGTGGATAAAATTTTTCCAAATTTTTAATTAACTATATTACTCTTAAAAAAAATATGCACCATTAAAATTTTCAATAAAGTGCTCAAAAACCTGTTAAAAACTTCATCAATCTAATATTACTCATTTCATATGCAAAGATAACATTATGCCATGCACACACACATATATTAAATTTTCACTAAAAAGTTTAACCCTTTCATTTTTAGGATAAAATAATTATATATATAATTTTTTAAAATCAATTTATGTTACTTCAACATAATTTTTCAGTTATAGTAAACTTTTGAAGTTGTATTAAGATTTTGTAAACTTCTCAACATTACACTGGTGATTGTTGTTGAGAATGGAGTGATATATTGCTAATTGGAAGTTGTAAAAGTAAAGCATGCATCGCTACAAAAGAATTTCCAGAAACTGTGGAGCAAGTTGTTGCTGATCTCCAATAGACCGACTAACAAACAGAAATATTCAATTACTCAAAATACCTGGAAATCCAGCATAATATGCAGATGAAATTAGGACTTTATTATGAGATAATGGATCGTGCATAAGGACTACAGGAACAATGCTCACAGAATAACAAATTGACCGGGAAATTCCTGTCAACTTTACCATGACATCAAGAAAAGAAAAAGGCAAACGTGTACACTTTAAAGTTTAAACCTTGGCCAGCAAAGATGAATAACTTTAAGGATGAAAGAAACCCCACTACAGGAATTAAATTTTGTTTCGTCTTGAGACCAACAATAACCTTATAAGAATATAAACGAAGAGAAAGAGGGTCGGGGTAAGAAAAACCAGCATGCAAAACAGAAAACCAAGGAATTTGCCACATTATCAAACACTTATCCAACTTTCTTCCCTCTACCCTCTCTCTCCCCTCTCTCTCACTCTCTCTCTCTCTCTCTCACACACACACACTCACATACAAAAGCAGGAGCACAAGCCCGCACGCAAGGGCGGAACTGTTGGTGGGCTGAGGTGGGCTGAAGCCCAGGGTAAAAAAAAAAAAAAAATTTACTAGGATTTTTAGAGGTGGGCTGAAGCCCAGAGTAAAAAAAAAAAAATATATCTTACCAGGGTTTTTAACCCCACTTTTTTTATATTCTTCACTTTCTTTCCTCTCGGTGGTCCACCTTCCCGCAAGCGGCGCCCTGGCAGTGGTCCCAAGTGCAACTGTGTAAGCCTGCAAGGTATTTCTCTCTCTCTCTCTCTCTCTCTCTCTCTCTCTCTCTCTATATATATATATTATTTATACGAAATTAGTCTCCCTATGCAAGGTAATATCCCAAGTGCAACTGTGGTCCCAAGTTGGCACGATGCAACTCTTTATACATATATATATATATATGTATCTCAATCTCGATATGTAGTTGTCTCCCTATATATATATATATATATATATATATATATATATATATATATATATATATATATATATATATATATATATATATATATATAATATATGTAATAATCCATGGGCCATGACAATTTCAGGTTGTAGATCTTGCATATATATATAATATATATACATATAGACCAAGATACATATATATATATATATATATATTCTCCCTTCTGTTTGGCTTACAACAATTCTTCCAATCATAAGAATAAATCCAATTAGTTGGTTGGCTGCGCACCTAGTCAATTTTTGTGTGTAAGCAAATGAACTATTTGGGATCTCTGCAACATGTTAACCAAAGAAATCATATGAAGGAGGCAGCATAAAAGACAAATTTGAGGAGGAAAGAAAAGTTCCCTGTAGAAGAGCTTTATGCTCAAGTTCGTACTGCATCTTTTAAGTCTTTTTTTTTTGGCTCTAATCTTTTAAGTCTGACTTGAGCTATACATCTCTATATGTCTTTTTTTCTAATTTCAGCCCTTCTCTACTTTATTAGGATGGAAAATCAAGAACGAAAAAGAACAAAAACAATTTTTTTGTTCTTCAAAAAGAAAAGTGGAGAAGAAACACCAAATTCTACTTTTGAACATTTGAGTCTAGTAGAAACATCAACAAGTGTTGATGTTCCTATGATTCCTGCGGCTGTTGAACCTCAAGGTCCTCAACCTCAAATAAAAGTTTCAAGGATTCCTTTAAATGAGAATGAGCTTGAACGAGATCCCGCATTGCGTATTCCGATATGAAAACATCCTACTTATAATCAAGATGAAGTTAGACGTGCTTATATAGAGTGGGGACCAAATCAACCTATGTTGGCTGAGTATCCGATGACTAAAACTGGAGTTCAAAATCGAAGATTTCAGGAAAGTTGGTACAAAAAGTTTCCATGTCTAGAGTATTCTATTTCAAAAGATGCGGCATTTTGTTTTCCATGTTTTGTTTTTCAGGGTCGTGAACCTCTACATCCTGCATTTACCGTAGATGATTTTAGTAGCTGGAAGAGAGTGAATAATGGAGCCAAATGTGTTTTCTTGTCACATATGGGAGGTCCTGCTTCCACACACAAAAATGCTGAGAGAAATGTTGAGGCGTTGAAGAATATATCAGTGCACATTGATAAAGTTATGAATGTTCAAAGTTCAGAAGAAATAAAGAGAAATCGATTGCGTCTTAAGGCTACTATTGATAGTGTTCAATGGCTTACTTTACAGGGATGTGCCTTGAGAGGTCATGATGAATCTGTAATGTCAAAAAATCGTGGTAATCTAATTGAGATGATTAGTTTGATGGCAAAGTTGAATGCTGAGATAAATGATGTTGTCTTGGAGAATGCTCCAGAAAATGCAAAGTATACGTCTTCTATGATCCAAAAAGATATTTTGCATATTCTAGCTACTAAAGTAAGAGAAAAAATCCGTGAAGAAGTTGGAAATGCCAAGTTTTGTATTTTAGTTGATGAAGCAAAGGATGCATCGAATAAAGAACAGATGACAATTGTTCTGAGATTTGTTGATGTTCAGGGTTTTTTGCATGAGAGATTTTTTGAGATTGTGCATGTTAAAGATACCACTTCTTTAACTCTTAAGAATAAAATATCAAAAGTTCTTACTCGACACAATTTGCACATTCGAGATTTACGAGGTCAGGGATATGATGGTGCTAGCAACATGCGTGGTGCATTTAATGGATTGCAAGCTTTGTTCCGCAATGATTATGAGTATGCATACTATGTTCATTGTTTTGCTCATCGTTTACAACTTGCATTAATTGCAACTGCTGAAGATGAGATTTCAATATGGCAATTCTTTTCCAAATTGACATGCATTGTCAATCTTATTAGTGTTTCTCCTAAGCGTCATACAGAGCTGCGATCTGTCCAAGCTACTGAGATTGAAAGGGGGATAGCTAGTGGTGAACGAAAAACTGGCAAAGGGGCTAATCAGATGGGTACTTTGCATCGAGCTGGTACTACTCGTTGGAGCTCACATTTTGAATCCATTTGCAGTCTGATAGATATGTACGATGCTATCATTAGTGTGTTTGAATGTATGGTTAACGAAGGATCTTCAAATACAATTCGTGGGGAAGCTTGTGGTTCTTTAATGGCAATGAAGTCCTTTGATTTCATATTTATATTGCATCTTATGCACAGGATTATGGGGATTACAGATATACTTTGTCGGGCATTGCAGCATAAATCATTAGATATTTTGAATGTAATGAATTTAGTCTCATCGACAAAATCATTGTTTCAAACCTTGCGAGCAGAAGGTTTTGATTATCTCCTTGACCATGTGAAATCAGTTTGCATGAAATTTGATGTCGATATACCTGATATGAGCGCTCAGTACAAAGGTGCAAGACGTTCATGTCAACAGAATGATAACATTACAGTTGATCATCACTATCACATGGATATATTTAATGCTACGATTGATCATCAGTTAGAAGAGTTACATAGTAGATTCAATGAAGAGACAATAGAATTGCTTATGCTCAGCTCTGCTTTAGATCCTCGGGACAACTTTAAATCTTTCAATCCTGATCGCATTTGTTTACTTGCTGAGAAGTTTTATGCAGCTGATTTTGACAGACAAGACCTGCATCAATTGAAGTGTCAACTGGATCATTATCGATTTGATGTGGTTCGCCATGAGAGGTTTCAAAGTATGTCTACAATTTCAGAATTATGTCGTGGTTTAGTAGAAACAAATAAGACAGAGTCCTACAATTTGATTGATAGGTTGATTCGTCTTATTTTAACTCTTCCCGTTTCTACGGCAACTTCAGAAAGAGCATTTTCAGCCATGAAACATGTCAAAAGTACTCTTCGTAACAAGATGGAAGATGAGTATTTGATTGATTCATTACTTGTCTATATTGAAAGAGAAATAACGGAAGCAATCGATACAGATTCAATAATAGATACCTTTTGTTCTAAGAAGGATCGAAGAGTCCAATTTCTTTAGTAAGGATGTGATGGTCTATGGAGCTTATCCGCTGGTCTTTTGGTTTTCATGGATCCTTTATGCGTTGGGAGGTTGTTTTTGTTCCTTTTGATTCAGATTTACTTGTACATTTGGTAAATCATTCGTTTATCTGAAAGGATTAAAGCCAACTTGTGGTTTTTTCCTCTTTGCTTCTTGTAATGGTGTTCCTTTCTTTTTATATATTTCCCTCCTTTAAAGAAAAAAAAATGCTTACCTTAGCTTAGCCCGGGATAAACAAAAATCCTGGCTCCGCCCTTGCCCGCACGCACATACCTGAGTGATAATCACTCACATTGCTGCACACTACTACATGGGGAATCTGATTATCTTTTGTTATAGTATATGTGGACCTAGCTATTAGGACTTTATTGTTACATGTCCAGGTAAATATTTCTCTTTTTTTTTTTGGTGCTTGGGGCTGAATTAAAAGATTAAGGATCCAAATATCTATATAATAAAGTAGCTTACAATTCAAATTTCAAAAGATAAACAAAATGATTTTTGCTTTTCGCGGTTGAGATCGCTTTAAATTTTACTTTAAAGTTAATCTAACGGTTAATATTAACACCCTAAATTTAATAGGAAATATATGCCCCTAAGTGTGTGTTTAGAGTGACTTTTTAAAAGTACTTTTAAAAATTATTTTTCATAAGTACTTTAAAAAAAAAATAGTGTTTAAAACCGTCTCACCACTACCTCTACCACCACCATCACTATCTCTACCACCATCGCCGCCACCACCGCCGCCGCCGCATCTACAGCCACCATCGTCGCCACCACCACCGTCGCCACCGCCACTACCACCGCAGCCGCCGCCATCATCGTCGCCGCCACCACCATCGCCACCAACACCAACACCACCATCACTATCACCATCACCGCCACCCCCGCCACTACCACCACCACTGTCGCCGTCGCCACCACCACCACCACCATCGCCATTACCACAATCGCCGCGGCCACAACCACCACCGTCGTCATTGCCGCACCACCACCGTCGTCGCCACCAACACCACCACCGCCATCACCAACGCCACCACCACCACTACTGTCGCCGTCGTCGCCACCACCATCGTCATCGCAGCCACCACCACACCCACCAACATCGCCGCCACCGCCACCACCACCGCCGCCGTCGCCGCCACCACGATCATTGCCACCCATCACAACCATTCCCGTCTCCTACCACCACCACCTCTCACCCCTACTACAACCGATGCTTAAATTCATTTATTTTTCCTCTATATTTATGATTTGATTTTGGATATGAATATAAATATGTTTATTGTTTACTATTTTTTATTACGTTGTGCCTTCAGACACAGACAATAATTAGTCTATATAATAAAGTAGCTTACAATTCAAATCTCAAAAGATAAACAAAATGATTTTTGCTTTTCGCGGTTCAGATCGTTTTAAATTTTACTTTAAAATTAATCTAATGGCTAATATTAACACCCTAAATTTAATAGGAAAAATAGGCCCCTAAAGGTGTATTTGGAGTGACTTTTAAAAATACTTCTAAAAATTATTTATCATAAGTACTTTAAAAAGAAAAAATTGTGTTTGAAATCGCTCCGCCACTACCTCTACCACCGCCACCACCATCACTGTCACCGCCACCCCCATCACTGCCACCGCCACCACCATCGCCGTCGCCACCACTACTGTCGTCGCCGCCGTCGCCGCCGCCACCACCGCCAACGCCGCCACCACCATCGCCACCATCACCATCACCATCACCACCACCATCGATGCCATTGTCGCCACCACCACCACCACCGTTGCCATCGTCGCCGCCGTCGTCCCCACCGTCGCAGCCACCACCACGGTCATTGCCACCCACCACAACGATCACCGTCTCCTACCACCGCCACCTCTCACCCTCACTACAACCAATGTTTAAATTCATTTATCTCTCCTCTATATTTGTGATTTGATTTTAGATATGAATACAAATATGTTTATTGTTTACCATTTTTTATTACTCTGTGCCTTCAGGCACATGCAATAACTAGTTTCTAATAATAGGAAATTGATTTGAAGCGGAATTTTTTTTGGCATACTCTATGCATTTATTTGAATGTTTGTGCAACTTTTAAGACTTAAGTTATTTGTTTTTTTATAGTTATTTGGATGTTGGTGTAGCTTCTGAGTGGATGATTTTTTTGTAGTGTTTTTTTCGTCGGAATCTTATTGTCCATTGTTTGATAAGTATTTTGTGGCAAGTTGATTTGATATACTAAACAGTTATGGTTTAGAACATGTTCTTTGCAGGTGTGGATCACTTGCTTATTCCAAGACTTGTTACCACTAGATTATGTTATCACTGCTCCAATCTAGAAGAACGAACTGATGGATATATATGTCCAATTTTTATTTTTTTTTGTCTTGAGAAACATGAAGAGAGAGAGGGGGGGGGGGAGGAGACTGAGAGAGATGTTGGTACTTGGTAGCTAGTGTTTTTCCTTCTCTGTGTACTCTCTGAAAGCTCGGACTTCTCAAAGGTACAATATCTCTCTCTTTCTCATACACTACCAGTTTACCTCTCTTTGTCTCCATCAGTATCTATAATCTAGTGCTTCAAGCAATCGCAATTCCTCTGTTTATTTTCCCCTTCGGATTGCAATTTAGGGTTTCTTTTACCTCATCATATAATTCAGTCCTTAATTACCGTTTGACTCTGGTTGAGTTTAGTATTCGTAAATCATAGCTGAAATTGAAATGAAGATTTGTTGGCTTCATCTGATAAGACCAGGAAGAAAGATGCAGAAGAATAAGCAAAATTCCCACTTCTAGCGGAAACCCTCTGTTATTAAAACTCAAAAAGAATACAAATTTCTGCTATGTCCATCTACCCGCAGAGACTCCAAATAAATACAGAAAAAGATAGTTTAATCAACTCCTAGAATCCAGCCAATCAACCGCTATTAATTGCAGCATAAATCCCGCTAATTGCGGCGTGATTTGCTGCATGATATTTTCCTTCCAAATCGTCCCATATCATCATCGGTTATAGCGAGTCCTGTATGTTGGTGCCTATCAATAAATGGCGAGCGTCGTTGAAGAAGAGAACGACGCCGTATTGGCGACTTTGGAGTCCTTGTTTGTTTCTCCCCAAAGAAACAGATAAAGGAGGAGAATATACGTGCTTCTTTAGCTGGGTTTGGAATCAATTAATGAATTAAGTAGAATCGTAGTTGGAAACACAAAGGAGTTGGTAGAAGAGAAGAGCTGTGAACTTAAAAGTTTAAATGCTACAGTTTCTCAATTAGTGAAGGAGAAAGAACATATTGGGTCTGCTATGAACCCAACCGTTAATCCAAAAGCTGGAAGATTTGTGGGGGTTGGAGCTCATAATTATTTGAACGTAACACTCCACCACGCCTAGAGCTGACATCCACGACGGCTCACTCTAACACTGGCCCAATGATAGTCCTTTCTCTTTGGCGGCTTCACTCACCTAAGTATTCAATGCGATAACACTATGCCCATACATAATATTAAAATATTTTAATCCAGCATATAGGTCGCCTCTTCCATGACTCGAACTCATGACGTGGTGCCTGCTCTGATACCAATTGTTATGAACCCAACCGTTGATCCAAAAACCCCAGGACTTACGAGGTTAGAAGTCATAATTATTTGAACGTAACAAGATCTTTATTGAGAATGAGCTTTTTCAAATAGAATTTCAGCGGAGCTATCGTCCAAAACAAATGAATTGTTTAAAGCTGCAAAAAATGGGTTAAGAGAGGTTGGGATAGAATTTAAATTCAGAAATCATCTTGGGGATGACAAGGTTCTGGCTTCTGTTAAAAAACAAGTGAAAATGATGAAGTATATGCTTTGGTTAGTCTTTCTTAATGGTAATTTGTGTCTTATATTCTCAATTTTTCTTCCTTGGCTTAGGGATCATTGTTCACCATTCAGGACAGTGGTTTGGAGAATATTATTAAGCAATCTCAAATTGAGATCATTGAGCTGCAGCATTCTGTGGAGAAACTAAGGTACTTCTTTGTCAATTCATATGTATTGTAGATATCCCCACTCCATATTAAAAACCGGGTGCACTGCTAACCTACTATAACATTGTAATAGGTTATTATTTCACATATATTTAAGTCTACGTTCTGTTCAAATTTTCTCCATCCAGTGAAAGGTAGAAGAACATACATAATAATAAACTGAGAGCATTCTGTCGTAGGGGTGTGGGACTCATTGCTTGACGGGAACACATTCTAAAGAAAGCCATCCACAATAAACCTAAGGTAACATGTAACATAGGGTAGTGTCTATAAGAAAAAATCATACAGCTGGCGAGTTTAGGCATGGCGTATCAAAGATGAGCATGCTCTAAGGCGACCTCACAAACCAGCCAAACCCCAATCCAAATTAAATAATAGAAGACTGTGGGCAAACACAGTGTAATTGGCCAACATATGTGATGTCAACCATGCCTTTGGCAATTCTTTAACTAGATCCCAGTTCCCCCTTAGGTGCTGCCAAGATTGGGTCTAAATAGAACCAAGGAGGCTGATGATCACATAACCCGCATCAAGAAACTCAAAATTTTAAGTCTCCCCTCAATGTTAAGTGTCAGCTGCATCTGAGCAAGATTAACATGACAAGTTATCCTAAAAGCAGTGAAAGAGTTTGAGTCATTGAGGCATTAACTGTCACAGATAAATCCATTCACAGCCGTAAATAACTACAGAAATTGGAAATCACTGCCACAGTTTGAATTTTGATTGTAACACTCTTGTTGTACAGGGGATTTTCATAGTACACGCTTGCCCAATGTGTTTTCCTGTTAATGAACCGAGTATCACAGCTGGAAATCAAATACAATTCTCTGAAGTGGCCGACTATGCTGGCCCACCACCCCGGACTCTTTGCACACCAAGTTTAGATGCCCAACAGTTACTTCATTTTATGAGAAATGTCGCTAGCTAAATGGGTTTGCCACTTAACTTGTAATCAGTAAGTGTTTTGAACATATTAATTTTCTTCGAAAATATCCACATTGTAATTGCTTTGGCCCTCTGCTGATTATTGGTGGTTTTGTTTTGCTTACTGCTTTACTGAACTAAGGGTAGATTCAAGTTTACTGAAGGAGCATGTGGAAGCTCAAGCCAAGGAGCTCACCCACTGGTAGCAACGTGTGGAGGAGCTTGAAGAGAAGGAGAGAGCGGCAAATGAAAATGTAAGTTGCTATTTGATTCCTCACAACACCTGGGTTCTGAAAGTCGATACTCTATAATTCTTGTTCTTGCATTTGGTTGGTTGTCTGACTATATGACAATATAAACGTGGTTAGAAGTGATTTGCAGTCCTAGAATGTATGAATTAGTAATTGCTCTGATTTTGTATTGATGTTTATGATTCAGGTAGAAGGGCTTATGTTGGATGTTGCTGCTGCTGAAGAAGAAATTACAAGGTGGAAGGTGGCTGCGGAGCAAGAAGTGAACAATAATTTGTAGCACAGGTATGCTTTTGAGCCTGGAATATGCCAGTATGCGTCAGTTTGCCAATAATAGCATAACCCTTGAGTGCAACATTGCAACAGCTTATGTGAGTATCCCATCTGATGGGTCAAGCCCAAATAGCCCAATTTATGTGAAAAGGCCTAACCTCGATTGAAGAGTCCAACCATGCAAAGACCCACCAAGTCCAAGTTCAAGTTCAATCCAGCTGGGGCCCTCCTCCGAAGGAATTGGAGTACGAGGGAGAGCAATGCGGCGCACGGAGAAACCCTACCAAATTTGTAATTACCAAAACAAATAGGAAACCTCTCCCTCACGTCACCGCCTCACCTCCAAACCCTAACTCTATAAATGTAAGTCTTTTTATCATCTAGGGCACGCCTCCCAAAAAACCTTCTCTCCTACCTTGCACAACATTGTTGTTCCTCTCTTCCTCAAAGCACTGTAGCATCTCCGGTGTAAACCCTCCGGTGACGATTATTCATTAATAAAGAACACCAAGGCCACCATTGCCATTCAAAGTGGACGTAGGCCACGGCCGAACCACTATAAACCTCTGTGTTAATCTTTTATTTGCTATTTTGGTCATTGATTGTTTGTTTACTGCACATTCATCAATACCTATTTACCTTCTTGACTGTTGAACTTGCACGAAACCGATTTGTGCATCATCACCATCTATTCCACTTAACAGTCCTCATTAATTGGGACTAAACTTGGTAAGTATCTGAACCAGTTACGAACTTAAGAAGCTCCATACATTTTGAGGTTGTGTCATTTCATCCTTCCACCAATATTTTGAAATAATTATGTAGCACACACAAAATACAAATTCCAACTACAATGTACTTCTTCTCCTTTAATGTTCTTCTATCATAGTTGCTATGTAACCATGTGTCTTTACCCTTCTGGCAGTTGTCAGAAGTACGCCAGGAACTTGAGGAGGCAAAGCAAGCTGTAATAGAGTGGGAGAACAAGCTCAAATTCAAAGAATGCTGCCATGGCAACAAGAGACGCAGCTGAGGGACAGAGTGAAGGAGCTGACTCATCAGCTCAAAGAGCTTGATATCCGGGATACATCAGGAAGATGCCTCGATACATAAGCTGGCCATGGTAATGGCTTGGCTTGGACTCTGTAGGTTCCAACCAGTCTCACAGGCAAGAATAGGGTTAGTTGTATGCAGTTTTATCTCGCATGCGGAGAGATTATTTTTGTGACTCGAATCATTGGCGTCCACGTCAAAATAAGAACACCCTAACTTATTGTGCCAAGTAGGGCCGATAGTCGAATAAGTTCGAGCCGAATCTAAAAATTGTTCAAGATTGGCTCGTTTAAAAAACAAATCGAGTCTGAACGAGCCGAACCCGAGTATTTGTACACAAATGAGTCGAGCCGAGCTAAACGAGCCTAAAAAATTGTTCAAGTTTGACTTGTTTAAAAAATAAACCGAGTTTGACTGAGCCAAAAACGAGTCGAACTCGAGTCGAGGTCAAATATCTCGATTTATTTTAACAGCCCTAGCGCCAAGGCCCACCCACTATAGATTTCATCCAAAATCTTTTGGGACATAATTTCCATGTTAATATCAACAAGTAGGACAACTAATAATTAGGTTTTTTATTCATCACAGGATTCTCTTCATAAAATATACTTATTCATTTTCTTTCTCGCACATTTTTATTGATTCAAGACTTACGAACTAACTCTTGTATTCATAGAATTGAACAACGTTAGCCTAGATTTTCTAGACCGTTAAACTAAAAAAAAAAAAAGACTAAACAATAAATTATACGTCATGAACAATATAAAAAATCTTCTAGCATAGCGGGAATTTGGCAAATCACATTACCTTTAACCTTCCTTTTCATTTCATTTTCAATTTCAAATGGTTGAACAATTGAAAACCCACTTGTATGTGTCTGTGTGTGGTCTTGGAGACTAATTTTGTGGCACACATTGCAGGAAAAAATAAAAAGGGTATTCAAAGAGTCTAGTTGATTGGTCCAAGGTTGAGAATTGAGACAATCGAGAAGCAATTTCCTTGGCTTATAGCTGCATGGGTCAAATTACAACCTTAGTCTACTAATATTAGGTTTGAAGTTTGAACTTCGCCGACAAACTCATTGACAAAATGTAGTACAACCTATTTTTTGCCTCTGCTTTTTTACCGAGGACTAAGAATGTATTTTGTTTTACATGATGACAAGAACCTCTCTAAGGTAGGGCTATATTGGGTTTACCCATGCCTAAAAAATTTTGGATACTTGTAATTACCTATTAACAATAAATATTGGTTTAACACGAGAAACACCAATGAAAATTAAACTTAGAACGACCAAATTTACGATTTATCCTAAGCTCAACTTCACACGTTATACGAGTTAAAAATATAATAAATTACCATAACAATTTTAGATAGTAATGTCGGATATAGACCAATGATAAGTGTTGAAATATATCGCAATTAAAATCTGAAAATTGACTTATCTAAAATTAGGGTAAGATTATCTACCAATTTTATCTCTTTTAAAACCTATTATAAATATCATTTCTCCTCTTTTCACTTCCCACTTTTTTTAGTCTCACGTCATACACTGTATTAAATCAATCCTGATAAATATTAGGGCAGGAAATAAAAAGAGTATTCATTAAATTCCCAAAAATTTCCTTTGTCAAACATGGTGTTGGGTGTGATTAGATGCAAGATCACTCTCTCTTTTTTAACTTAATATAATAGTTAATATTCACTCAAAAAAAAAATTAATATTAAGACAATAGAGCCGCATCTTATCCCAACCTTAATTCAAACAAGATATAGATGTGTTTGGCTTAATAAGTAAATTTGTAGAGTTGAAACATAATACGATGGTAAACCAACTATTATTAATTACAAAGATTATATTAAAAATTAGGATAAAATATATTTTTAGTCCCTAAACTATACGTTTTGTGTTACTTTGGCCCCCAATTTATTAATTGTGTCAATTTAGTCCCTCAACTTCTCAATTTGTGTCATTTTAATCCAATCGAAAACAACAGTTTGAATTGATTAATGGAAATCACATGACCATGTTTAAGAGATCACTTTGATCTCTCAAATTTGCAACTTGTATTAGTTTAGTCTTTTTAAGTTTACATATTGTATAACTCTAGTCTTAAGTTTTCAAAGAATGTACCTCAATTGTGATCATGTGATATGCACATGACGATCTCGGTTGGTAAAGTTTAACAGTTATTTTCAATTGGATCGAAATGATACAAATTGAAAAGTTAAAAGATAGAAGAGTCTCTAAAAAACTTGCCGTTTGAATCAAATTCGATCACCAATAGTAATATGCCACGTGGACAGAGACAAAGTGAGACTTCAGTAACATCTTCGGTGATCCTAGCAGTCCTCTTGGCAATATTGATTATATTTATTTATTTATTCTTGCTTTTAATGACATCACAAGACTTGACATGCAATGGTTAATGTCGGTCATGATACGATGACGTGGAAGTTTGACCCATTCTGTTTCAGTCTAAAAAAACCGCCAAACTCGTTCTCTCTCTCTCTCCATGAAAGATCTTTGAAGTTTGAATGGTCTCTTGTTCTTCAGTCTGCTGCAAATACCCAACGACTAATTCGCTCCTCCCAGTAAGTCTCTCCTTAATAATCTCAAAACCCATATAATAAATTGCAAAATCTTCTAATTTTCTATTTACTTTTTCTTCTTTTTTTAGCCGTTCATGTGGAATCTATATACCTCACGATAGCTCTGTTTCTATTAATTTTTATTTTTACCCAGTCTTAATTTGTGTTTGATTTTGTCTCTTATTCTTTATCTTTCTAGATACATAGAAAAGGAGAATTAGAAAGGTAGAGGGTCAAGGGTTTTAGGTGAGAAAATGCACAGTTGAGTTTTGAATGTTTGCTATATATCCTGAATGCCCCACATTGATTTCCCTATGGCCTTCCTGGAACTATCCTCAAATGGGTTCTGTTGAATTTGGGGAATCTTAGTTGAAACTTGATAAATTTTTCTGAGACTCAATTTTGACGTTCCCTATGGCCTTTCCTGGAACAATCCTCTGATGGGTTTGATTGAATTTGTGGAATTATAGTACAAATTAGTGAGATGTTGGGGGAAGAAGATAATAACGATAGGCCATGCGGTGGCAACAATCGGAGAACGTATTCACGGTCAGTTTCATGGACTGATCGGTCGCCGACAAAGTATAATTCTAGACCACAATGGAACAGTAAGGCAAGGGCTTGTTTGCCTCCGCTTCAGCCTCTTTCAATCACCAGAGTGAACATTGAGGAATGGCCAAAGGCTGGGTCTGATGATCTTGGCGTATGGCGTGCTAATCCCCCTACCCCTGGTGTTAGGCTTGGACAGATTAAGACCTGTGAGAACTCAAATTATGAGCAACTCCCTACGGAATTTGAATCTGAGAAAGACAAGCTTGCATATTTTGATAAGGAATGCTCGAGAATTGTTGATCATGTATATTTAGGAAGTGATGCAGTTGCAAAGAATCGCAAAGTTCTTCGCCAGAATGGTATTACCCATGTGCTGAATTGTGTTGGGTTTGTCTGTCCTGAGTATTTCAAGAATGATCTGGTGTACAAGACACTTTGGTTGCAGGACAGCCCGTCTGAGGATATCACAAGTATTCTCTATGACGTGTTTGATTATTTTGAAGATGTCCGAGAACAAAATGGGCGAGTTTTTGTCCATTGTTGCCAAGGTGTGTCGCGATCAACCTCTTTGGTCATTGCATACCTCATGTGGAAGGAACGGCAAAGCTTTGAAGATGCATTCCAACATGTAAAGACCGCAAGAGGGGTGACTAACCCTAATATGGGTTTTGCTTGCCAACTTTTGCAATGCCAGAAACGGGTACACGCCATGCCTGCAAGCCCAAATTCTGTGCTAAGGATGTATCGGATAGCACCCCACTCTCCTTATGATCCCCTTCATCTTGTTCCAAAGTTGATAGGCCAGCCTGGTGTTCAAGGCCTTGATTCCCGAGGAGCATTTGTCGTTCATGTACCTTCAGCTATATATGTCTGGATTGGGAAGAATTGTGTCTCAGTGATGTCAGAAATTGCGAGCACAGCTGCCTACCAGGTTATCCGATTTGAAAGAGCACAGGGTCCTGCCATGATCATCAAAGAAGGTGAGGAGCCATCTGACTTTTGGGATGCTCTTGGCAATAGACATCTCTTAAGAGATGGTTGCAATGAAGCAGAGGCTAGAGAGGCAGGTACTCCTTTCCCTAGAAATGACGAGGTTGCTGCTGCTATTCAGACAGGCGTTGGTCACTGGAATGTTGATGACTATGATTTAGATTTTGAAATTTTTCACAAAGCACTTGCTGGTGGAGTTGTTCCACCTTGCTCCTTATCGGGAACTGATTCTGAAACTTGTCTTCCTGCTAGAGAAAATGGGTGGGGCAGATTGGGACAGAAGTTTACGAAAGAATTTATCATGTCATCCAAATTAAGCTGTGATACTACTCAGTCAAATCATGAGCTGGATGAGAATATGGAGACTTGTAAAGAAATTGAATACCCTGTTTCTCCTACTGATCATTCATTGCCTTCAAGCCCACAGAGTAGTTCTTCAGATTCCTTCTCTTCTTTCACTACCACCAGTTCAATTTGGATAGACGGTATTCGTAAAGAGATGGAATACTCTGGTCCTCTTACTGAGCCTTTATTGTCACCAATGTCTCCATCCAGTTTGCGAGATTCGTTTCCTTGTTTTCTTGTTACCGACACAAAGTTCAGTTCCACCTCCCCTTCACTTTCACCTTCAACCTCTGATTACCATGGTTCGTTTACCTTCTCACCCTCATCTTCTAACTGGTCTGACTTGTCATATTTATCTGCTCAGCCTTCACCTTCAGGACTGGAATCTAAAGATCGTGCCTGTTTCAATTGTAAGAGAGCTCCTCTTTCACCAGAAGAAGCATTTTCTGCTAATCATGCTTCGGGAGTGGCAACCACTTGTCTGCAATGTAAAGGGATTTCCCACTCTATTGCAGAGCGTAGAGGGAGTAATCCTCCCCCATCGATGATGTTACCTGCTGTCGATAAGGCCGGTCATGTTTCAACAAACCTGATAAGATCATGGTCATTTTCCCAGCCTGAATTGGAGGACGAAATCAAGAGGGATATTGAATGCAAACAGCTTAATGATTTAGGTTCATGTGAAATGGATGAAGAGCAGATGCCAGACATTGAATTCTCCCTGTTGCGATGATTTAGCATAATACTTCTCATCATCCATCAAGAGATGTGGGCAGCGGGTTGCCAAAGTAGCTAACTTAGTCATATGCCATTGGCCTTCTATTCATAAAGTGGAGAGGCATTGCTTTGACATCCTTGATTCATAGATCAGCTGTGATGGCCCATGCAGGAAAAGTCATGTCCAGTGATAGAAAATAGCCTCAACTTCCTTACTCAAAGGGGTTTAGCAGCAAAATCCTTTCAGGTAATGATTTCACCTGCTTACTTAAAAGTTACATGTTTTTCGATATCAATCTACTAAGCCTGGTCTTTACACATAACAAACAATGAAGAAATCTCATCTTTTCTTATCAATTGTCATTCAAACACTACAAAGACGTTGCTAGAATTACATATCATTGATCTTTTGAATGTGAACCTGATTCCATGGAAAACTACCTAATGGCACAACACAGCAGAAAAATTAATCTTGCTGGATTGCAGTAGTACTGTTGAAATTTGGCAGAATGATATTTTCATCATGCTAACTGGTTCGCCAATAAAAACAGATATCATCTTGTTAAAGATTCTGCTAGGTAGAAAGTAAACGAAAGATATATGTGGAGCGGTTCCAGTCCCTTTTGTGTTTGGGAGGGACTTACGCCGGCTTCGGTCAGCTGAGTGAAGGGTCACTCAGCCATGTAAAAGACGGCTTCGTACACCCCTAATTCTGCTATTAGTGTGACTTATGGGGGGCTCCTCGTGGAAAGCTTTGTGGTTAATAATCAAATAAGTAATCCAATCTCCCTCACGCTCTTTAGTTCATCTCGGTAGAACAAGGAAAAAGCCTATGTGGTGGGTTTGACTCCCACAGGAGCACAAATTAATTACCAATCAGCTGCTTTTCATTCAAGGAAGGGCATGATTGAATGAATCTACTACGATAAATTAATCGGCTATATGGCATCTATTTTTCAAGTGCGAGAGATTTATGGGGTCACATTTTGTCTTCTTTGAAAGATGGGAACGGAGGATCTACACAATGATCATTGACTTGGTGTATGGTTAACATTGTAGTCATGATATGTGCACCCCCCGTCTGTTGGTTGATGTGAGTAACTTCACCTGTAGGAGACAAAAAAGAAAAAAAAAAACAAAGGAAGTTCTATGAGAGCATCCTTGTGGTGAACTTAAGGAGATTACTACTGTTATCTGAATATTTGATTGTTCCTTGTTATCATTTACGCTAGCTAAATAGCTGTTGTAGGAACATTGTTCCGATCAGTGGAAGAGTAACACTATGCCGATAATGATTTAAAACCGTTACATAGGTGACATATTGATGCGATAGTTAGGGATGGCCTGTTAAATTCCTGACATTGGAATACTTGGAGTGAAAGCTGAAATGCTTCATTCTCCACGTACTGATTATGGTAGTGCCTAGCTAAATGGTTTAAAATCTAAAATCACTCAGTAATTCATCTGTTGCTTGTATTTGTCAAAGTGCAAAAATATTACTTGGATAACAAAAAACCTTATTGTTATGTGGCTCCTATTGTACATTTATGGATTAAATTCTTGATGTAAATTTCTGTTAGATAAACAGGTAGTCGGAGAAGGTGCGGAACCAGGGCAGTTTCTAAAGCTTCTCCATTTTTCTCATTTGAGAAGGCACTCGACAATGCTGACCGAGACATTGAAGGAGTGGAAACACTCTACTGAAATCTGAGGATCCATCGTAGCTTTTCTATGGTGACTGGACTACCCAGGCAGAACAAGTGCTTATTTTCTGCTCCTGTGGTGAAAGTAGAGGGTCTCATTCATCATTCCAGATGAACATTGATGAAATAATGTCATTTCAAGGCTTAAGGAATGTTTCGATAAGCTAGTGAGTGTTTATAGGATCTTTTAACAATCACAGAGATGGTGGTTAACAATCCCATATGAAAACTAAGTAGCATTTACATAAGTGGAAGTGCTAAGTTTTGAAATGTTTTTTTTTCCTTTGAAATCAACTTTGATGTTTGTACATTGATCTGTGCCACTCAACTTTAATTTTGAACTTGCACATTTATTCATATCACATCTGTGAATGCGACATTTGGGTATCAAGGTTGGCCAAAGTTCGAAAATTCAATTTGGTTAAACTAGTGTCCTAATTCAAAGTGGTAACAAATACCAAGTATCATCGTGTACCCAGTCCTTTTGCCATATACTAGCAACAGAATTGCTTTAGGAAAGATTGTGCTTGAGGCTCTACTGTAACATCTATAATATAAAATAGGGCGGTTTCAACAAACAAATTCAACGGTCTCAAATCAATTTATTCAACGGTCACTAATATAAAAAAAAAAAAAAAAATTCGAGAATAATTTCGTAAATAAATTTACATTGATGGAACAAAAACAATGCATAGTTCAAATCAAACATACAATCCATAGTTATTCAAAGATAATTGCAATATCAACTTAAAAAATGCTGCAAGATGATAAACCCAATTCAACATATACTCGAAACTACCACAAAAGCCAACTTACTTTTACCAAGTAATCATGAATCTTATACTTCAATTCGGTACAAAAGAATCAACATTTTATTCAAACTAAGTCAAAACCACAAACCTAGTTCACTACTACACCCAATTCATCAAATTCAAATTAATTCTCCACAATTTAATGAGATCTTAGATAAAACCAACCCAAAGAAATCAACATTTAATTGCATAACACCATATAAACCAAGCTATTCTATTACATTCGTCTACAAATAAAGCTAAATAAAACGGAGTTTATCTAGAGCAAGAAAGTGGAAATCTATGAATCAAGAAGTACCTTTGTCACTCGTTTCATTTCTTAATAACAGTAGTATGCTTGAATTGTATAAATGAAATAGTTAGTTTAGTTTTATAAGGCACGTCTGAATAACTTTAGCATTTTAATAAATAAAGAACTTGATCAATAGGTACTTTCATACACACACAGTAATATACATCGAAACACTTTCATTGTTTTCTAATACCAAAAAACCACTTTTCGAAACTTTGCCTGAAATATAACCAAAAAATCCATAAGCTCCAGAATATTATGAATTTTAAAATTCTCACATGTGGTAAGGAATTAGAAGCATTTGAACTTGGCCAATGATGTTAGTTTAATGAACCAAAATAAGAAGAGGGTGGAATGGGAGTACCTGTGGTGGCAGTAATTTGTCCGTGACTCTTTGAGAAGTTTTATTGAACATGTGGTGGTTGTGGTTGGTGGCTAGCGGTTTCCATTTTCATTTCAATAATGGTGGTTTCCACATTATACCCCAAAAAATAGGTACACAGGAAATTCATAATAATAATAAACAATTGTAGAGTACACTTTTTCTCTCGATCATTCTAACAAACACTTGGTGTCCAAATCAACAAATTTTAATTTGTGTATATTGTGTTTTGTGTGTGTCCGCAATGGGTGTGTGGGTTTGTTTGTGATGTGTGAGTGGGTGTGGGTGTTTGTTTCTGCTTTGTGTGTGTGTGTAAGCGATGTATGTGATGTGGGTGCGTGTGTGTTGGGTCTGTGTGTGTACTGGGTTTGTTTGTGTGTGTGTGCGATTTGTGTATGGGTGAATGTGGGTGATGAGTGTGTATATGTGTGTGGGTGAGTGTGGGTGATGAGTGTGTATGTGTGTGTTGTACGTTGTGGGTGTGTGTGTGTGTGTAATGTGAATCTATGAAGTGTCTGTGATTGTGAAGTGAGAGAGAGAAGTGAGCGAGAACATAGAGGGGGCAAAGAAGAGGTGGGGGTGATGTTTGCGTAGAAAAGGGCAGAGAAGAGGTGGGGGTAATGTTGAGTAGACGAGGGCAGGGAAGAGGTGGGGTTACGATGGGGGATTTGTGTGTGTGTGTGTGTGAGAGAGAGAGAGAGATGAGACATACCTGGGAAGGGTTAGCAACGACGGTGGTGGTGTCGCTGAGGCGTAACAGAGAGAGCGATAAAGAGAGAGAGAGAGAGGCTAAGTGCTGACAACAACGGCGGTGGTGGTGTTGCTGGCGAAGTGGCGGTGGTCGTGTTGCTGACGAAGTGGCGGTGGTGGTCGTGTTATTAGTGGTGTCGCTGGAGCGTAACAGAGAGAGAGGGTAAGGAGTAACAGAGGGTGGGGAAAAAAAAGAAGAAGAAACAGAAAGAAGGCTTGTCTGACAGAAGGGAGGAAAAACAAAAAGAGATGGAAGGAAATGGCAGAAGGATGGCTTGTCTGACAGGTGAAGTGACTGAGAGAGGTCAAATTTTTTAAAAAAATTGTGGGTGAAAAATGATGAATTTGGAGGAAAATGAGAAATATATTAGTGGCCGCTGGATAAATTGATTTGAGACTGTTGGATTTGTTTGTTGAAGCCGCTCTATTTTATATTATTGAAAAAAATTGTGGGTGAAAAATGATGAATTTTAGGGAAAATGAGAAATATATTAATGACCGTTGGATAAATTGATTTGAAACCGTTGGATTTGTTTGTTGAAGCCGCCCTGTTTTATATTATAGATTATAGATTTCAAATGTTTGTATTGTGTTTTTTGACAAATAAATAAGTATTTACACAAGTTAATATTTTTTTGAGCCACAATCAATGAAACAACGACCCACCATCGAATAACCCCTCTAGCATGCCCAAATTTACGTATCCTTCTCTCCTTCTCGCGCTTTCCTCTCTTTATGTTCATTTTTGTCTCTCCGTCACTTTTTCTTATTGCTTGGACTCAATTTTTATATTGCACTCAAGGATCAAAATATCGTTTCAAAACGGTCGAAACATCCGAAACGTTTCCGTTTCCAAGGAGACCGAAACGAATCAGTGATGGAATCGAAATTCTAATACTTCGAGGTGTTCTATATGTTTCAAAATATTTTGTTATATTTCAATGCATTTGCACAATTATTTCAGAATATTTCAAGGTATTTCAAGATTTTTTGATATATTTCGACCAATATTTTGAAAAAATAATTCTTAAATTTTTATTATTTTTCATTCTATTTTCGAAACGGGTCGAAACGTTTCCGAAACATGTCGAAACGTTTCTATTTTTTAGGTGACCGAAACAATGCACCGAAACGAAATTTTGATCCTTGATTGCACTGTGCTTCAGGCACGGATTATTACTAATATATAATTAACAGGGAACTGGATTAATTTCAAGGGGATAGATAGCCGCCACATGAACTGTTTTGTCATAAGCATGCCAAACCAAACAGCATAGCTGCAGTATTCTGCAATCGAATTCCACCAAATCAATCAAAATTAAAACTCATGGCCCCTCAATACCCTGCTGAGCCAGTTTCCAATGATATTGAAACTAAAAAATTTCAAGACAGCAGATGATATTGTATGTGGTTCTAATCAGTAAAAAGTGATTCATATAGAAACAAAACAAACAGGATAGTCCCTTTTGCACTCAGCCATGAGAAAATCTGAGAGTTTGAAACTGCTCTCATAGACCCCTGCACATAACAGAAGCAAGGCTATCAGCACACATGAGCAATCACATTTGAAAAACCAAGCAAGACTAGACATTAGTGGATAATAAACAAGATCACTGAAGTCGCAAGTAACCGAACAATAAGACCACCAGAAACCAGCAGTAACAGCCTCATTCTTCAGTTATGATACTGAGAATAGCCTCCGACAAGATGCAAAGAAAATAATAAACCGGTATAAAGGGAAAATGAAGGCATTTTATATGGCTGCTTAGGAGGATACTTCAACAAAGAGAGGGGGCTGAAGCCTCAATTATTTGTCTTGGTGATGTGGGCATATCCCCATAGGAATGATACTGAGCATATAGGTGACTTTTAACACTCTTGACGCGAAACATTGAACACTTGACAATGATATTGGTTTATCTTTACTTGAAGTGAAATTATAAACTCTTTGATTCTCTTGCAATTTCATGTGCAATGGAATACCATGACTAATACAAACCCTATCCAAGCATCCATTCAGTCACCTCATATGAAACACACACAACTCCACAATCTTTCTCTAATATTCCATGAACCTAACACTTCAAATAAAAGTTTATCATCTAATAGTGAGGTTCTAATTTTGTGTTCCCTTCTGTTGTTTTTTTGCAATCAAACATAATCTAACTATTTATGATGTTTCACATTAATTGATCTCAGTTTGTATCTGATGGCGTAAACCTTCGGATACGAGCTATAGGACCAAATTAATTGGCGTGAGCAGTTTGCATGGGGACTAATATGGCATCTGAGCTACAAGGCTCGTGAAGTGGGGAATGAAAGCTCTAATTAGTCGTGTGTAATGTGTGAAATACAATAGAAATATAGTGGTTCACCGGCTGATGAGCTCGGCTAGTCCACTCTCTAATGGAGGCTCTTGCTCCTGTCTCTTTATTGATCTAATTCAATAAATTACAACAGAATTCTCAAGGTATTAGGGTTTCAAGTTTTTTCTCCTTTCTCAATGGAAGCTGCCCCTCCTCTTTATAGCCTCATGCTTACCTCTAATTCGGGGTTACTTCCTTTATTGTAGGGATCGTCCCTATCTTCTTCTACAATCTCGGGCTTTCCTAAACCCCTTATGGCTGACCGCGGATGGCGAGTTCTCTGCCTTGTGTTAGGGGATTCTCTCCTTGTTTTTAGGATAGGATCCTGGCTGGTAGCGGATTTCTTGCCTTGGATTGACTTAACTCCCCCTGTCCGGGTATCTACTGCCTTTTTACTGCCCTCTCATTGTTTCTTAGCTCATGTCTTTAGTTGGGAATATAAGTTCCGATTGGGCGAGCTCAGACCTTGCTGGATGAGCTCAGCTTAGTTCTCCATAAACTCCCGAACTGAGCTCTTTTCCTGAGCTCAGATCTGGGGTTTACTTTAGGTATCATCAGTTGCCCCCCAGCCCTTGCCTTGAGTTAGCTCAGGCAGGGGATGACCTGCACAAGACGAGTTACACATGCACGTGGCTAACACGTGACTGGAGGATTTCTGACGGTTTGTAGTCATCATGACTTTCCTCGATTCCCGCGCATGTCTCAGCCCACGTCTCCCCAGCTTTAAATGCTCAAAACGGCTATCTAAACCGCTTCTTCGCACTATTCATCTTCTTTACTGCTCTCCCTATTTTCTCTGCAACTTCGGACCGTGGTACCCTTCTGTTTTCTTGCTTGAAATCGCATTTCCAGCCCTTGTTTAGAAGACTCGCATCGCCTCCTTCCTCCGATAGTGCCCCAGGTTTCCGTTCGCTGCCATTTCTGAGTTAGGTACGTCCTTTGCCCCCCTTTTCCTCTTCCTTTTGCTCTGGATCCCTCGAATTCGAGGTGGTTACTGCATTTTTGGGCTTTTCGATTCTTTTACTTTTGGAATCGCGACCATTGCTTAGCTCCCCTTCCTCATTTCGTCGATTGGAGCTCTATAATCCACATCCTTGCCGTCGGGAGTTACTGTGCTGACCCTAGGGTTATTAGGGAGAGTTTGATCAGTGTTCCCCCTCTCTATCGCTCTTTTATCCTTCCTTTTTCCTGCCCGACCATGTCTGCCTCTTCTGGAGCCACGCGTTCCTCTGTTTCACTTTTAGGGTCTAGGTCAGCCGAGGAAGATACTGAATTAGGGGAGGTAGGTGAGGAGATAGATAATTTCCCTGGGGTGGATGTTGTAGAAACCGAGGTCGGTACTGAGGGACCTCCTTCCCAGCCTTCTCCTGTGTCCTCCAAGCCCAACAAAGGCAAGGGCAAGGTTAGCGGAGTCGGGGTTGAGGAAACAACCTCGTACTTGGGGCTTGCTTTTAAGCATGCTGAATCGGTGGGGTACAGTAAAGAGGCCCCTGGGCTAATGAAAACCTATAAGGTTCGGTATGGTTTTCCTCCTGGGGTCGAACCCTGGTGTCCAGACCAATCCGTCTACTATGTAGAAAAGGTGCACAATAGGGTCTGCTTTTTCCTTGCCGCTTTTGACAACGGCCTTCGCTTTCCTGTGCACCCCTTCATCAAGGCCGTTCTGCAGCATTTTCATGTGTGCCCTTCCCAGATTTCCCCCAACTTCTATGGCGTCATGGTTGGTCTGTTAGTCATATTTAAGAAGCATAAACTTGGGATTCCTAGCATTCCTTTGTTCTTAGAGCTCTTCAATGTTAAACCGACCTCCGGAGGCTTCTTGTACGCCTCCAAGCGTGCCAGCATTAGGCAGCTCATCTCTGATATTCCGACCTCCCATAAACACTGGAAGGAACATTTCTTCTTTGTCGGGGGCGCCAATTGGGAGTACAACCCTGCTGATAAAACAGACACACTCGGTATTCCTACGGCCTGGGCTGAACCAGATAATTTACGTGAGTCCTTACTTAAGTCCGAGCTCTGATCTGACATTCGCCGGCCCCTCACCTTTTTCTCACTTGCCTACTTTCTTTCTCTCAGGTGAACGCTACGAGCTCAGTCCTGAGGACAAAAAGGTGCTAGCCAAGTTGGAAAAGATCAAGCCAGAGAAGTACGCCGACTTGATTGAGTCAAGGAACCTAGTACAGCTAGGTCTGAGTCTTCCTGTGGCGACTTTAGCGATCCCATTATCTGTTTTAGGGGCTGACGAAGGTAATTTCAACTTTTCCTTTCTTCATCATTTTCCCTTCTCTTCTCTTTTCCTTTACCTTATCCTATTTCTTCCAGATCTTCCGGGTCCTTCTACCATGAAATCTACCCCAGAAGAGATCCAGGCCAAGGTGGATGAGCTAATGAGAGGTGGTAGATCTAGCAAGCGCAAGGCCCGGGCTAGTACTGGGAGTGGTCCAGGTACCCGGGCCAAAATCCCCAGATTGGAGGTATCTTCCTCCCCCTCTGCAGCGGAGGGACAGGTTCCAAGTAAGGCTCCACTCTCCTCCTCTGGGACTCCACAAACTGCAACCGCCTTTTCTCCTCCAGTGGCCCCTTCTAGGTTGACGTCTGCTCAAGAGGGGGGTCAAGCTTCCCCTTCTTCTTCTGAGGTCGAGGAGGCTTTGAAATTGGTTCCCGACCTTCAGCCCGAGAGTTTCAAATACAGCGCTTCTGGGAAGGTGATTGAGAAAGAGAGAAAATCTGCGGAGGAAGATGAGGACTCCTTTTTCGACAACATGGATCTTGCTGCGGGAGCTCTGTCTTCTATATTTTCTGAGGCTGATGTCTTGAAGGCCGCTTCCATGCCACTGGAGGAGTCCATCGACTCAGCTCTTCAAGGAGCAGCCGCTGTAAGTGCTAACTCCCTTCTTTGTTTGTCCATTCTAGTTTCATGGTCTGTTGCAACCTGCTGAGCTTTCCTTATTCTCTTAGGCTGCCCTCCATGTAAAAGGTCTGCTGCATCGGGTTAGGTCCCAAGAGAGCTCTTTTCAGGTCTTGAAGAAGTTTAAGACCAAGGTTTCTGAACTGTCTCTCGAGAATGAAGACCTCAGGGCTCGGGTGGAGAGCCTCAAAGTACAAATGGAGGGCCTCAACGAGCAGACGATGAAGCAAGCTTCTGATCTCAAGCATACGTTGACAGTCAAGGTCAGAGCTGAGGAGGGGGAGAAGAAGGCTCGGGATGAGCTGAAGTTGGTTAAGGAAGACCTGCAGGTTAAGGTCGAGGCGTGGTCCAAGGCTAACCAGGAGGCCTTCGATGCCAAGAAAGAGCTCATCCAGGCCAATCAAGACTATCTTACCCTCAGCGAGGCTAACGGCAAACTCTGTGAGGAGCTCGAGGAGCAGAAAAGTTTGGTCCAACAGAAGGACAAAGAGATCGCCGAGCTGAGAGACGAGGCCACCACCCTGTGGGCTACCGGATGGCTTGCTTTCAGGCGCAAGGCTATCAAAACTTTTCCAGACCTTAACTTCAATTTTTCTACCCCTACCACAGAAGAATTGGAGGAGTCTAGCTCTGATAACGAGGAGGATGCCTCAGTTTCCCCCGCTGCTGCTTCGAGTCAGGACATACCTGCCCCTGGGACCTCTAGAGCTCTTGTCGTGCTTCCTGAGCCTTCAACAGCGATCCCTGAGCTCATTGGTGTAGATCCTGCTGTTGCACCAATTTCTGCAAACTTGGTGTCTGAAACCCTTGCCCAAAATCCTGAATCAACGGAAGCGGGGTCCCAAGACATTCCTGGAAGCTCTCCCCTAGCTCCTATTGCTGAAGGCCCTTCTGCTGAGCTGCGAGATTCCCCAATTACTCCTCCTTCAGGAACTTAGATCTTTTTAATTGTAATTTCTTTGTAAAGGATTTTTGAGATGTACCCCTAATTTGGGCTTGGTCCTCGTGTTACTTTGTGAACCTTATCTTTCTTTTCTTTTGTTGGTTTAGCATCCATATGCGTATACATATCTCTGATTTTTAATTTGGACTTCAACTGCTCACTTACCTGCTTTGCTTTATTTGCTCAGTATATATTCCCCTGCCCCCTTTTGCTTTGAGTGGGGCCGTGCACTTCTTGAAGCAAAAATACTAGATTGAATAGTAAGGGAGACTTGGTGTTATGCTCAACTGATTTTCCTGTGTTTTTGAGTTCGGTAAAGAGTATCTTGGGGATCCCTTCCCTCTTCTTCTTTGTTCTGAGCTGTTTGACTTGGTATTCTGAACTGGCGTGCTCCTCCTGAGCTATATAGCTCGAGTATGTTAGGCTGTGAGTTCTTCCCGAGCTGTACAATTCTTCCTATGAACCATAAAAGCTCTTACTGAGCTTTTTGGCTCTGCTGTCTGAACTCAAAGGTTTTTTTTTTTTTTTTTGAGAAGGATAACAAATTTCATTGCTCTTATTTTCTGAGAAGAGAATACTTTCTTCTACTCTTCATATTTCTTTTCCCCTGCCTTGCTTTAAGGAGTGCTTTTTCGACAGGGCTAGGCTCAAATACGGAGGATATGTGGCTTGACGGGGTCAGAATGTTTCCTCGTTGTTTTGAATGCAATATAAGGAGGGGGGGTAGTATCTGATTTCTTTTCCCGCGTTTTTCTCTCAACATCTTCCTATAACCGTCACGTCTTTCCCCTTTCCATAACCGCAACCACTTTCCATAACCGTAGCCCCTTTCCATAACCGCTACTACTTTCCACAACCGTCCCTACCTTCATTGATTGGGAAACCCAACAGGCGACCTGATTCCCTATTTTTTGGCTCTTTGTTTCCTGAAAAGCACCCAAGTGTGTGACATATTCTTGACTTTCTTCTTGATTTCTTGCGTCTTTTTCCTTACCAGCGCTTTCGATGGCTGCCTCTGCTTCTTCTCTGTTCCATGAACGATCCTCCTCTGGAATCAAATGGAAGTGGCATCGTCGCTATTTGTCCCCCTCAATACTTGAATCTTCTGATTTAGTGGACATCAAGAAACGTTTTTTCCCTGATCTTGATTTGCCTTTGCGAGTCTCTTCCTCCGACGAGCCTTGCAATTACCTCCCCCGAGGGGAGGTCTGTTTCTTCGAAGGTGCTATGGGCATGGGACTTCGCCTTCCCATTCATCCGGCCATTGGGCGAGTTCTTGCCTATTATGGCCTGTGCCCTTCTCGCCTCTCTCCACGAGGATGGGCTGCTATGATAAGCTTTTTCTTGTTCTGCCGCTTGCATGCTCTTGGCAGGTTCCCCTTCGTCTCTGAGTTCCTGTATTTCTTTGAGATTGAGGAAGATGATGCCCCCTGCTTCAGTTTCTTCCGTTGGAGGGATTTCAATTTACGCCCTCTGGTTCTAGATCTTCCCTCCAACCCTGAAGGGTGGTCTGAGCGTTTCTTCTTCGCTTCTGGAGAGGCTTGGAGGTCTCCTGAGGATCGCTGTCGTAAAGCCAGGATTCCTCGGTCCTGGAAGAGCTTCTCTCGTATTGGTAAGCTCGATCATGGCTCTTTTGAGTACTTTCCTTTTAAAAATATGCTCTGATTATGCCCTTGCTGTGTAGATCCACCTGACCTGGATTTACCAGGGATGGTGAATATCAACGAGTTGTTGCTTGTGGAGTCTAAGACTTATTCCGAGCTGATGACGAGCGCAAACCTCTATTTGCTTGGGGCTGAGGCTACTGAGTTTGAGTTTTCCACTATTCCTTACTCTTCCTGGACCTCTTTCTCTGATTCTGATGAGGATGGGGATTCTGACAAGGATGGAAACACCGTCACGAGTTCGAGGAAGCGTAAAAGGGACGATTCCCCTTCTCCTGACTCTCTGTCCACCATCTTCCTTACCTCTATTGGTCAGAAGCTCCTTAACTCGCTTCAAAAGGCTGAGCAGGAAAGGGATGAGCTGAAGAAAGAGAATGCTAGCCTGAAGGGAGAGATTGCTGAGCTGAAAACTGAACTTAAGAAAGACTAGGATCTTTGTTTCCTTGTATCGTTCTTTCTTTTCTTAAGCGATATCAGACTATGACTCTTTTTGTATTTGTCTGAATATTTGTACTGTCGGATATTTCGAATGCCAGACTTTTCATTCATCTCGAATTCTGTTAGGTTATTTCAGCTTACTCTTCTCGTTCGAAACACGAACGTAGATGGAAAACAGAAGATCATGTCTGCTCTGACCTTACTTCTCATCTGACCTCATAGGTGTTCTCTGTTGTTCTGGACCCTTCGAGGTCTTTGGGTGTGTAGGCAGTGCACAAGGGTATCTGGTCCTGGGGGGAGGACCATTGGTGTCTCCAAGAAGCGTTCAGCCTTGAACTTGACTGTTGGTGTCTCCAAGAAGCGTTCAGCCTTGAACTTTGTACGAGCTGAAGAGCTCGTCTTTTGTTTATAAGCCTTTGAGGCTTATCCAGTAGTTATGAGCTGAAGAGCCCATTCTTTTTGTTATGGGCTGAAGAGCTCATCGGGTTTTTATGAGCTTTGAAGCTTATCTTTTGTTTATGAGCTGAAGAGCTCATCTTGCATTTATAAGCTTTGAAGCTTATCTTTTGTTTATGAGCTGAAGAGCTCATCTTGCATTTATAAGCTTTGAAGCTTATCGTTTGTTTATGAGCTGAAGAGCTCATCTTGCATTTATAAGCTTTGAAGCTTATCGTTTATTTATGAGCTGAAGAGCTCATCTGGCGTTTTTGGAGACCATTGGAGGGTGAATAAAAGGCTTGCTCTTTCTTATTTAAAAGTAGTTCTATTACAAGTAACACTTACTGAAAAAACTTCTTAAGGTGCTCGGCATTCCACGAGTGAGGTAGAACCTTTCCTTCCTCTGTTTGCAACTCGTAATTCCCTGGTCTGATTATCTTTGACACGATATAGGGCCCTTCCCAATTGGGTCCCAATTTCCCATGCGTGGGATCCTTTCTCGCAAGCAGAAGCCTCCTAAGTACCAAATCTCCAACCTTGAAACTTCTGTGTCTTACCCTCCTGTCATAGTACCTTGCCGTTTTCCTTTGGTAAGTACGGACACGGTGCAAAGCTCTGTCCCTCTTTTCATCCAAGAGATCGAGGTTTAGCAAGAGAGACTCATCATTGTGCTCGGGATCTGCAAACTCCACCCTTGGTGATTGGAGCCCTATCTCCACTGGGGCCACTGCCTCGGTCCCAAAGGCCAAAGCAAAGGGGGTTTCCTGAGTCGCAGATCTGGCGGTGGTCCTGTAGGCCCACAATACCTCCGGAATGTACTCCACCCATTTGCCTTTCAGGTTTTCTAGCTTGGTCCTCAAAGCTGACTTTATGGTTCTTATTGTGACCTCCGCCTGCCCATTAGACTGGGGATGGGCAGGAGCTGAGAAATAGTTCTTGATTCCGAGCTCGGCACAAAAACTTTTGAACTTTGAATTATCAAACTGCTTTCCATTGTCAGATACGAACGCTCTGGGAACTCCAAACCTGCAAACTATCGACTTCCAAACGAAGTTTTGAATTTTTTGCTCTGTGATCGTTGCCAAAGGTTCGACCTCTGCCCATTTAGTAAAGTAATCCACTCCTACGACGGCAAACTTGCACTGCCCCACACCGGTGGGTAGGGGTCCCAGAATGTCTAGCCCCCACTGCTGAAAAGGCCATGGGCTTACCACCGAGGTTAGGAACTCGGGAGGACAGTGGGACAAATTAGCATGCTCTTGGCAAGTTTTGCATTTTCTTACTAAGTCGGTGGCGCTTTTGAACATGGTGGGCCAATAATATCCTTGCCTCAGTACTTTTCCTGCCAAGGCCCGAGCTCCTATGTGGTTGCCACATATCCCCTCATGTACTTCTCTGAGTATGTAGTTAGCATCTTCGTCTCCTACGCACTTAAGGAGAGGCATTGAAAATCCATGCTTGTACAGTTTCCCTTGCATCAGGGAAAATCTGGCTGACCTGGCCCTTAGCTTGGATGCCTCCTTGGCACTATTTGGCAAAGTTCCATTCTGAAGGTACTCTACGATGGGGTCCATCCAGCTCGGCTGAGCTTCAATTGACAGAATTTCCTCTTCTTCAATGCTTACCGAGGGCTTTGGAAGGTGCTCTACTGGAATTAGCCTATCCAAATCCTCTTGTGAGGCAGTTGCTAATCTTGCCAGAGCATCTGCTCGTGAGTTCTCCACTCTAGGCACGTGTCTGACCTTAACCTGCACAAACTGTTTCATTAGTTCTCGTACCTTTTTGAGGTACAGGACCATCTTCTCGCCTCTTGCCTCGTAACACTCTTCTATCTGCTTCACCACCAGTTGAGAATCACTGCAGATCTCCAGCTGCTCTGCTTCCATAGAATAGGCAAGATTAAGCCCAGCGATGACGGCTTCATATTCTGCCTCATTATTTGAAGCTTTGAACCCAAATCTGAGGGCATATTCGACGTCTATTCCTTCTGGGGAGGTCAGGATCATTCCTGCACCGCTTCCCTGAGCATTGGCGGCTCCATCCACTGAAAGCTTCCATATGGGAAGGTCCGGTACTAAATCCGTGGTTTCCATAGGCGCTGCTGCTGTGAATTCTGCAATAAAATCTGCCAAAATTTGCCCTTTGATGGCAGTTCTTGGCTTGTACCTGATATCAAACTCGCTGAGCTCTACGGCCCATTTAACCAACCTCCCTGAGGACTCCGGCTTGTGTAGTACTTGCTTCATTGGCTGATCTGTTGGAACCTCAACAGTATGAGCCTGGAAATAAGGTCTAAGTCTCCTAGCTGTTGTAACCAGAGCTAGAACGAGTTTTTCCATCCTTGGATATCTCTCCTCTGCCCCCCTCAGAGCTCTGCTACAGTAGTAGACTGGTTGCTGAGCTCTGTCTCGCTCCCTAACTAGCGCTGCACTTGTTGAAAAATCTGAAACTGCTAGGTAGAGGGTGAGGATTTCCCCTTCTAGAGGGCTCACCAGAACAGGGGGAGAGCTCATATATCTCTTTAGGTCTTCGAATGCTTCTTCACACTTGGAATCCCAGTGGAATGCCTTCTTCAAGATTTGAAAAAATGGCTGGCATTTATCGCTAGACCTAGACACAAAACGGCTAAGTGCAGCTATCCTGCCTGTCAAACGTTGCACCTCTTTTGTGTTGGATGGTGACTTCATTTCCACCATTGCTTTAACCTTTTCTGGATTGGCCTCAATCCCTCTGCTGCTGACTATAAAGCCCAGAAATTTTCCAGCCGAGACCCCGAATGCGCACTTCGCAGGGTTTAGCTTCATTTTGTACTCCTGTAGAATTCGGAATGACTCAGCTAAGTGCTCGATGTGGAGCTCTGCTTTCAGCGACTTCACTAGCATATCATCAATGTAAACCTCCATGGATGCTCCTATTTGCCTCTGGAACATTTTATTTACTAACCGCTGGTAAGTGGCTCCGGCGTTCTTCAATCCGAAGGGCATGACCTGATAACAATACGTTCCCTGTTCAGTCACAAAGGAGGTCTTCTCCTGATCGCTGGGATCCATCCCGATCTGGTTGTAGCCTGAAAAAGCGTCCATGAAACTGAGGAGCTCGTGCCCTGCAGTGGCGTCCACTATTAGGTCAATCCGAGGTAAGGGAAAACTGTCTTTGGGGCATGCTCGGTTGAGATCAGTGAAGTCGATGCACAATCGCCACTTCCCATTGGTTTTCTTTACGAGAACTACATTTGCTAACCAAGTGGGGTAATGAACCTCCCTGATAGCCTTGGCATGGAGGAGTTTGCTGACCTCCTCATTGATTGCTTTTTGCCTTTCATAAGCAAAGCTCCTCCTCTTCTGTTTGATGGGTTTGCAAGTTGGGTTTACGCATAACTTGTGGGTAATAACCGAGGGATCAATTCCTTCCATGTCTTCTTGCTTCCAAGCGAACACTCCTATATTCTCTTTTAGGAACTGGATGAGGAGTCTTTTGAGCTCAGCGTTTAGTTTGGAACCCACATAAACAAGGTGTTCTGATTTCTCATCAAGCTGAACTGGTTCCAGCTCTTCCGATGGCATTGGTCTTGTCTCCATTTCATCTCTCATGTCGAGCTCATCCAGTTGGATGTTCTCGACCTCCTTCCTTTTGACAGAAGCCAAGTAGCACTCCCGTGCTACGCGCTGGTCTCCTCGGACCACTCCGATTCCATTTTCTGTAGGGAACTTCACGACTAAATGATAGGCAGATGGGATTGCCTTTATAGAATTTAGGGATGGCCTTCCAAGCAAGATGTTGTACGCCGATGGTGCATCGACTACTAGGAATTTGACAGTGGTAGTGGTTTGGCAAGGTGGATCCCCCAGGGTGAGCACGAGCTGGATTGAACCCAGGGGGAGCACCCTTTCCCCGGAGAATCCCAGCAAGTGAGTGCTTACTGGCTCAAGTTTTTGTCTTCCTATGTCCATCCTGTCAAACGCAGGTGCGAAAATAATATCTGCCGAGCTCCCGTTATCAATTAGAACCCGATGAACTGTTCTATTTGCCACCACAGCTCGTACCACCAGTGGATCATCATGGGGGTATTGGCACCCTTCTAAATCAGCATCTGAAAAAGTGATAGCTGTATCCAAGCGTGGAGCCTTGGATACAACGTGCACTTCGAGAGCTTCTTCGGCTCTGATCCGCCGGAGGTGCGCCTTCCTAGCTGAGCTTGACTCTCCACCTCCTGCGAAACCTCCAGATATCACTCTGATTTCTCCTAGAGGCTGCTGGTGTGGTGCAGGTGCCTGCTGTCGGGGTGGCGGAGGCGGAAGAGCTCGGTTCAGGTTATCATTGGCTATAAAACGACGCAGCTGACCTCGCTGGATCAAGAACTCGATTTCCTTCTTCAATTGAATACAGTCATCAGTGTGGTGTCCATGATCTCGATGATAGTCACAGTACTTCGTGGGGTCCCTCTTTGCCGGGTCTGCCTTCATCCTAGGTGGCCATTTTAAAAACTTCTCGTTCTGGACCTCATACAGTACTTGTGACACAGCAGCGGTGAGTGGGGTAAACCGCTGAGGCCCATACCTGGGTTGTAGTTCAGGTTGCATGGGACCCAGCCGATCTCTGACATTTCCTCTCCTCTTTGGCGAGCGGTCTCTGTCCCTCCTTGGGGACCTCTCTCGTCCTTTTTCCTTCCTAGGGCTTCTGTCCCTTCTCTTTTCTTCTTTTTCCTTTTCCTTTCGTGAAGACGTACCGACCACCTTAGAAAGGAGTGCCTCTTCACCATTTATATATTTCTCTGCCTTGGCTAACACCTCAGCCATACTTGCCTGAGGGTTTTTTGATATGGAGAACATCAAATCCTTTGATTGCACTCCCAACCCTGCAATGAAAGCAGTTATGGCGAACTTTTCATCCGGGACGTCTACTTTCAATGTCTCCGAGTTAAATCTTTGGACATAAGTCCTCAGGTTTTCCTGGGGACCCTGCTTCACATTCAGCAGGTGGTAGCTCGGCTTTCTGTGTATCCGGGCTCCTATGAAATGAGAGACAAAAGCAATGGAGAGTTCTTTAAAGGATGAGATCGAGGCTGGCGGGAGCCTATGAAACCAGTTTAAGGCGGAGCCTTTCAGCGTGATAGCAAAAGCTCTGCATCGTACAGGATCCTGGTACCCATGTAGCTCCATCTGGTTCTTGTAAGTGTTGAGATGATCCACGGGATCTTTCGATCCGTCAAAGACCTCCATTTGAGGCATCCTGAATTTTGGTGGGAGAGGGAAGTGTAGCACCCCCGTGGTGAATGGGGATTCGGTTTGCTGGACCAAAACATCCATTGTAACCGGGGCCTTACTTTTTACGGCCTCCTTCATATGGCTGAGCTCTTGCTGGAAATCTTTGAAGCGTTGCTCCCAGTGCTGCTCTCTCCTGTCTTGCGGATAAGGGAAGAAATCACCTCTCTCACCCCTGTCGTTCCGACTTTGCACTTCGTCGTTAGGGCCATTATCAGGGGGTACGTGGGGGACATATCCCCTGGCCTGGCTGCCTTCCCCCCCCTCGCTGACCTCTCTATGGGGGTCCCAGTATCGAGGTTCCCTATGAGGGGGGTTATTCTGGCCTTCATGGGCCGGTGGTGCCTCTTGTGGGCGTTGTACGAGCTTTGACAGCTCTTCATTCTCTTTTAGCAAACGTTGGTTGATGAGACGCAGGGCCTCCAACTCGTTATTAATGAGGGAATTCGCCTCCTGGATGTTCCCGGGTTGCCTGCCGTGGGCAGCTTCCGGCTGATCTTGCATTCGAGGTAGGTTTGTTTGGCTTCTGCTCATATTTCGAGTTATTACCATCAGTTACTGAGGAATCAGCTTACTTGTAACAGGAACAGTCGTTCCCACAGACGGCGCCAAACTGATGGCGTAAACCTTCGGATACGAGCTATAGGACCAAATTAATTGGCGTGAGCAGTTTGCATGGGGACTAATATGGCATCTGAGCTACAAGGCTCGTGAAGTGGGGAATGAAAGCTCTAATTAGTCGTGTGTAATGTGTGAAATACAATAGAAATATAGTGGTTCACCGGCTGATGAGCTCGGCTAGTCCACTCTCTAATGGAGGCTCTTGCTCCTGTCTCTTTATTGATCTAATTCAATAAATTACAACAGAATTCTCAAGGTATTAGGGTTTCAAGTTTTTTCTCCTTTCTCAATGGAAGCTGCCCCTCCTCTTTATAGCCTCATGCTTACCTCTAATTCGGGGTTACTTCCTTTATTGTAGGGATCGTCCCTATCTTCTTCTACAATCTCGGGCTTTCCTAAACCCCTTATGGCTGACCGCGGATGGCGAGTTCTCTGCCTTGTGTTAGGGGATTCTCTCCTTGTTTTTAGGATAGGATCCTGGCTGGTAGCGGATTTCTTGCCTTGGATTGACTTAACTCCCCCTGTCCGGGTATCTACTGCCTTTTTACTGCCCTCTCATTGTTTCTTAGCTCATGTCTTTAGTTGGGAATATAAGTTCCGATTGGGCGAGCTCAGACCTTGCTGGATGAGCTCAGCTTAGTTCTCCATAAACTCCCGAACTGAGCTCTTTTCCTGAGCTCAGATCTGGGGTTTACTTTAGGTATCATCAGTATCAATTTCCAGATTGTGAAAATCATGTCATATATTTTCTATAATGTGTAATTCGAATGGAATCATGGCATACGTAGAAACACTGATCTTTCAATAGCA
This sequence comes from Ilex aquifolium, assembly GCA_951799425.1. Lineage (NCBI taxonomy): Eukaryota > Viridiplantae > Streptophyta > Magnoliopsida > Aquifoliales > Aquifoliaceae > Ilex > Ilex aquifolium. The sequence continues at coordinate 17,467,009 of OX637402.1, forward strand.
CTTCACTTCTAAGTGTACCAATTCAGGAAAAATTTCAGATCACCGATGAAACTTGTCCCCCATCATGACCCCTGTTACGTTGAGGTCATAGAGTTTCACTCGATTTCATACTGCTCTCATGACCTGCACCGAACCAGTGCTTTACCCCCTAGATGTCCAGTCAACTGGGTCTCAAGGTTGTCCATATCATAAACACACCATCCAGATGATCTATTAAATCATCTTTCAAGCTGATTTCTGGTCTTAGTAGCACCGATACTGAAGAACAGGAAAAATTCGAACCACCCCTAACGATATCATTATTACAACATCCAATTGATCTATTTTAGTCATAATTCAAACTGATTTCTCTTTTCTTAGCAGCGCCGAAATGGTATTATCTTCAGAAATTCAAAAGGATCACTTAAGCCTATAACAAATTGTACATGAAGGAGAGTCTAAAAAATCACGTCTCAGCTTAGCGATTCAAAAATTATAAAAAAAAAAAATTACCGGACTTTCTTGAGGAGGATGGATTTGAGCTTACGAGCGAGGTCTTGCGATCGAATCTTACGCTCGAGGTTCTTTTGAGCCAAAACGCGTTTCTCAGAGTTCTTAATATGGTGATTCTGCTGTTTCTTTATCAGTCGCTCGATCCCGCTCGATTGCATCTTCCTCTGCATAAACACCAGCGCTTGTTCAAGGTTGTTGTTCCGTACCTTCACTCGAATCCCACGCCATTGTTGGAGCTCCGAAGCAACTGAGTTCAACAAGACGCTCGGACGTCTGAAGAGAGTCATCGATGATTGCCTTGCCAGAGAATTCATTTCTGGAATTCTTCGTCTCTGATTTTGTTAGGGTTTAGTCTTTGAAAGAAAGCGATTGGAGAATAGAGGATGAGGAGGACTGAGTGGGTTTGGAGGGGGTTTAAGTGTAATTTATTAATAGATATATTTACATCAGGGTCTAAGACTTACTCGCCTACAAACTTTAGAGAGTCTATTGTGTAATATTTCAAATGTCAGGGGGTCTGAATGATTAAGTGACAAAACCCATGACGGACTGAGTGTAATTCTCTCAAAAAATTAATAGTGCAAGGGATAAAGTAAAAACAAAGTCATAATTAATGGGGTCAAAGTGTAATTGTTACCGGCGACACTAGTTGATCCCGAAATCCCTCACTCAGTCCGGGTCTGGCTCGTCTGCGGTTGGCAGCTTACCGCATGTCATGCGGTTTAATAAAACTATGTCGTTTTGATCTGCTTTTTGTTTTTTCTTTTTTTTTATTTCCCCTTACCAAAACGACGTCGTTTTGGTCCTTTATAAACCAGATCTGAAATCCTTCTTCTTCCTTCGGCTTCATTAGACTCAGGCGCTCTCTCTCTTTCTCTCTTCGTCAAACTCAGGCGTTCTATCTCTCTCTCTCTCTCTCTCTCTCTCTCTCTCTCTCTCTCTCTCTCTCTTCTCCTACCTTCGGCGACAAAAAAGCTCCTGCCTTCTTTTCCTCTCTCGTTGATTGCTGAGGAGTACCCAATGAGAAATTCGATTGTTGATATATACAAAAACCTTTCATAAATGCATTAGAAGTTGCTAGAACTCCTACAAAAAGCCAATACCCAGATGGAAAAAATCCATGGATACACAGAGAAAGCTCTAAGAAGTGAGAGATGACTCAGAAATATGATCAAAAAAAAAAAAATGATGGAATAAAAATCAGATTGGATAAACCTTACTAGTTTCACAAAATCAAAGAAAATTTGAGCAATGAATCACACTTCATGGTGTTCAGTAGAATAAGGAATGGGAAAGGGAGAGAGAGAGATAGAGAATGGATGATGGGAAAGCGCACCAGGTTTGCTCCTCTGAAACTTCACAGAGATGATCGTTCAAAGGACAACAACCCAAATGCAGTAAAGATTTATGTTTTGACAAACCTGGGTACTCCTCAGTGATCAGCGAGAGAGGGAAAGAAGGCAGGAGCTTTTTTGTCGCCGGAGGTAGGAGAAGAGAGAGAGAGAAAGAGAGCGCCTGAGTCTGACGAAGAGAGAAAGAGATAGAGCGCCTGAGTCTGATGAAGCCGAAGGAAGAAGAATGATTTCAAATCTGGTTTATAAAGGACTAAAACGACGTCGTTTTGATAAGGGAAAATAGAAAAGAAAAAAAAAAGCAAAAAGCAGATCAAAACGGCTTAGTTTTATTAAACCGCATGACATGCGGTAAGCTGCCAACCGCAGACAAGCCAGACCCGGACTGAGTGAGGGATTTCGGGATCAACTAGTGTCGCCGGTAACAATTACACTTTGACCCCATTAATTATGACTTTGTTTTTACTTTATCCCTTGCACTAATAATTTTTTGAGAGAATTACACCCAGGGCCCCTTGAGGTTTGTTACTTAATCACTCAGACCCCCTGACATTTGAAATATTACACATAGACCCCCTAAAGTTTGTATGCCAGTAAGCCTTAAACCCCTGCTGTAAATATATCTATTAATAAATTACACATAAACCCCCTTAAAGTTTGTACGCATATAATACTTAGACTTCTTAAAATTAAAATGTTATACTTAGACCAAAAATACTCCAATCAAAGATAGAATATCAAATATTTTAAATTTTACAACCAAAATTCACGTTCTATTGTATCATTTATTGAAATAAAATCAAAAATAAAAATTCAATTTTTTCTTAAAAAATTGTAATTAGTATACAATTATACTATTTATTGGAATAAAACTAAAAAATCAAACAAGGGGTTTAAGTCATTCTTAATAGAACATGAATTTGCAAAATTCATGTTCTATTATGTCATTTATTTAAATAAAATCAAAAATAAAAATCTAATTTTTAAAAAAAAAAGCATAGTTAGTATACAATTATAATATCTATTAAAATAAAACTAAAAAATTAAACAAGTGATCAAATTGTAATGAACACAATATCTTTTAGCTTCAATTGAGATAGTTTGGTATTTTAATTTGGTAGTTTAAACGACCAACTTAAATTCCAATAGACAATATAATTGTATACTAATTACGATTTTTTAAGAAAATTTTAAATTTAAATTTTTTATTTTATTTCAATAAATTATACAATAGAACATGAATTTTAATTGTAAAATTTAAAATATTTGATATTCTATCTTTAATTAAAGTATTTTTAGTTTAAGTATAACATTTTAAACTTAAAGGGTCTAAGTAATATATATTTACAAACTTCAGGGAGTCTGAATATAATTTATTAATGCATATATTTACATCAGGGGTCTAAGTGTTAGGCGCGTACAAACTTCAGGGGGTCTGAGTGTAATATTTCAAATGTCAGGGGGTCTGAGTGATTAAGTGACAAATCTTAGGGGGTGTGAATGTAATTCTCCCTAATTTTTTTATATTATCCCCTCAACTACTTTGATTATTTTATATTATCTCAATCACAAATGTGTATTATCTTTTTGGATAAAAGTTGCTAACGTGTCGGGAAAAAGTGAAAATTGCTCAAAGAACAACATAAAATATTTTTTTATTTAATATTTGACAAATGTTAATAATTTGGGCAGTGGAAAACCATTTTACATCATCTCAATTGCAAACATACATTTATCTTTTTTGGTTGAAAGTTGTTAATGTGTTGGAAAAAAGTAAAAAGAATTACATTGTTCGAAGAACAAAATAAATAAGTTTTTGTTAAATATATAACAGACATTAATAATTGGAGCAATAATAAACCAATTACATAGTTGAGAGTATAATATAAAAATATGATAATTGAGGGAATAAAATTAAAAAAAAAAAAGATCATAATTGAAAGGATGAAAGCATAATTTTACCATGTTAGAATTTAGCATGTAAAAATGAAAAAAATAGAAGGAATAATTACCATAACACTTTCTAACTCCTAAAAATTACATTGGCCACCCCACCCCTTTCTTTTGCAACAACAGATTCCCCTTCCTGCAAACTTAATAAGAGTTTTTTTTTTTATATTAAAAAAAAGGGGTAGGGACAAAGAAAGTACGCAGAGACCATCCTGATAGACTCTCACTACAAACTTAATAAGCGTTAATGGTTTGAATCATTGTGTATTTTTTTTAGTCACCATTCATACAGGGGAGGGGACTTGGTAAGACTTAAACCATGCACCGAGAAGTAAAACGAGAAAGACATTAACCACTAGGCCTTCCTCTTTGCTTGTCGAATCTTTGTGTGGAAAAATTAATAATTGACACTCTGTATTATATGTAGAATAAATTATAGTTTGAAAAAATTAGTAGTTTCTATACAAGAAATAACAAATAAGTTATAAAGTACCAACCTTTTAAGTTAAAAATCACAATTTTTAATTTTTTAAGAGTTTTTTGGAAACCGGTCCACACTGGGAGAAGAAGGACAGCCACGCTCTTTTGGAGACTAAAAAGACAACTAAAAATATAAAGACTAATTTATCTTTAATGAAATAAATAATTATACTATAAAATGGACAGTAACAACAAGATGGAAACGGTAATAGCGACACAATAATAGTAACAGTAAGATAGTGACAGTATAAGTAAAAGTAACAACATCATAGTAATAATAACAATAACAATCACTGTCACAGTAACACAATTACATCAACAGTAATGTCCATGTGGGTGGGAGGTGTGTAAGGGACGATAGCTGGGAATGAAAGTACTATAGAAGATGATAGGATTAGAGCATAGAGTGGTAGTAGACTAGACAATAACATGAACTAGACAGTCACATAATTAAAGTAACAATTACAGACACTGTAAAAAATCTACGAAACTAGAAAATAGCGTGAACTAAACAGCCACAAGATCACAGTAACAGTTGCAATAACATCCACATCTATTAACATAACAGTTTATAAGTTTAAACAGAAAAAAAAAAATACATAATTTTTTCATTCATATCAAAACAAATCCAAAATCAATACATCAAAACAACCAAATAAAAGTGGAGAACTAAAAAATCTTTACACAAAAAATAATAAAACTTTTAGCTCATGAATTTCATCGAACAACATTTGGGATAACATATAAAGTGAAAAATGTCACCAAACCCCCGGCACCAGTGAAAAACACAGGACTCTAGTCATTAGGAAGAACTCATAATTCGATGATAAAATCCTTTCACACTTGGACAAAACCCTTTTTTTTCAACTACTTTGTAAATAAAATGGAGAGAATATTTTTTGGGTGCATCGGTCCAGAACAGGAAGTATTAACAGGTCAAGAATTACTTGCATAAATTTCGAAAGTGCGAAGTATCTACTTTAGCTCCTTTGAGGTTATGGAAACTTACGACATGTGTAGATGCTGATCACTATTTTGTACTTCAATTTTATGTATATCTATATAATAAAGTAGGTTACAATTCAAATTTCAAAAGATAAATAAAATGACTTTTGCTTTTCGCGATTCAGATCGCTTTAAATTTTACTTTAAAGTTAATCTAACGGCTAATATTAATACCCTAAATTTAATAGGAAATATAGGCTCCTAAAGGTGTTTGGAGTGACTTTTTATAAGTACTTCTAGAAATAATTTTTCATAAGTACTTTAAAAAAAAAATAGTGTTTGAAACCGCCTCACCACTACCTCTACCACCACCACCACCACCACCACCATCGCCGCCGCCACCACCACCACCACCGTCGCCGCCGCCACTGCCACCACCATCGCCGCCGCCACCACCACCACCACCATTTCCGCCACCGTAACCGTTGCCGCCACCACCACGGTCATTGTCACCCACCACAACCATCACTGTCTCTTACCACCACCACCACCTCTCACCCCCACTAAATCGATGCTTAAATTCATTTATCTCTCTTCTATGTTTGTGATTTGATTTTGGATATGAATACAAATATTTTTATTGTTTATCATTTTTTATTACTCTGTGTCTTCAGGCACAGACAATAACTAGTATATATATATGACCAAATTAAATCTAATATAAAATTAATTTTTTTTTATTTTAGTACTGTTTAAGATAATATAATTAAAATTTCTTAATTTTAGTTGTCAAATTTCAAAAATTTTAAAACATATTCCTAAAAAAATAGACAAGATTTATTATATTTTTGAAGATGAAGGGGCATGTGTGACAAACACACGGGTGTTGTGGAGATAATTAAATGTGAGGTCTTTTTCAAAATCGTTTTTAAGAAACTTATTTACAATAAAAGGGTATTTAAGTCTGTCCATGTCTTAAGTGGATTTTTTTACAAAATATTTTTTTTTATATATTTTTTTACAATTAAGTCTAATTTTATATACCGACTTCTGAATGACCCTAAAAAAAACCAACCCACAGGCCCATTCGGTCTAGCCCGCCAACAGTTGTGACATGGGTTGGGCTGTGGCACAGACCCCCCCAAACAAACCCAAATATCCCTCCCACCCCTCCTGACTTCGTCATCATTATAGTGTGGCCCGCTAATACCCGATTAGACCGATCTGGTTGGCACGCGCCCGCCCCATGTTAGCATTTTTTGCTTCATTATTGGTTAATTTCAAGAGGTTACCATAACAACAACTCAACTATTTCTTAAACCTTTTAATAAAGCATATGTCATGTTTCAAATAGTTTATGAATGTGTATATTCTTTTGAGTAATAACTCAAAATTATCTGAGTGTAATCATATTAATACTAATGCACTGAATTTCATCAAAATCTTACAATTAAACGTATTTGGACGATAATAATACTATAATGGGTGATTTTCTGAGAAATCCTCATGTTGCACCTCTAAAATATAATAATAATAATAATAATAACTCAAATTTGACCTCGGAGTAAAAGACGTGACTTTGCATAGAGATCAAGCACTAGTTTGATAACATAAGGAAAAAATTGAGATGCTGAAAAGAAATTAATACAATTTATTCCTAAATTAAGATATTCATTAAATATCAAAATCTATTACTAATTTAATTATTATTACATTATTCCAAAATTAAGATATTCATTAAATATCAAAATCTATTAGTAATTAAATTATTATTGCATTACATTTGATTTGACCTTCACATTGGATTCTCAACTTAAAAGTTTGGTTAGCATTTCTCAAAAGAGAAATATCATATAACCCAAATTTGTATCTCAAATGAAGGAGAATCATTGGATGAGTGAATTCTATCAACTTTTTTAAATAGGACTCACTGATCCAATGATCCCCTTCATTTAGAATGCAAATTTAAATTGTAATTTTGAGTTACATAGCATTACATAATTTTGGGTTACATATAAAAGACTCTTGTTCGTTGAACCTATTACCATGGAACACGTGTACTGTACTAGGTACCAATACTTTTACCCTTGGCGCGAATCTCTAACAGCTGAAAGTGAAACGTGTGGGTTACTGCCAGTTGTTACGACAACCTTTTCGCCACCTAACAAGACCACCGACGACATATTCTCAAAGATTAACTCAGATAAAATAATAAAGGGAAAATTTCAACCACACCCCTTTTAATTTGCCATATCTTCAAAGACACCCTCTCTATTTTCTGAATCTTCAGTGAAACCCTTTGTTAGATAAAAAATATTCACTAAAATACAATTTTACTAAATTGCCCATGATATATTTGAGGACAAACTTTATCCACACCCCCTCTAGGTAAGTATATCTTCAATGAGACTCCCTCTAGATAAGCATATCTTCAATGAGACCCCTTCTGTTTTCTAATTTTTTTACGTATTAAAATTCGAGTGAATTAAAATTCGATTCAAGTTAATTAAAATTTATTTTTTTACATATTAAAATTTGAGCCAATTAAAAATTATATTTTTTACGTATTAAAATTTGGGCTAATTAAAATTCTATTTGAGCCAATTAAAAATTATTTTTAATCGACTCAAATCAAATTTTAATTAACTCGTATTGAATTTTAATCAGCCAAATTTTAATACATAAAAAATATAAATTTTAATTGACTCAAATTTTAATAAATCGAATTTTAATGGACACGAATTTTAATAAGTAAAAAATATAAATTTTAATCGACTTAAAAACGAATTTTAATCGGTGCTAACAACTCGGGTAGAGTTCAAATCGATTCAAATTTTAATATGTAAAAAATATATTTTAATAAGCTCGAATTTTAATACATTAAAAAAAATAAAATTTATTCAGCTTCAATCGAATTTTAATTGATTCAAATTTTAATATGTAGAAAAATAAATTTTAATCGGCTCGAATTTTAATAAAATTTTATGTAGAAAAATTACTTGAGGTTTATGTAGTGGCATTTTTGGTATTTTAGATTAATTTTTTTTGTTAGAAATGGTAGTTTAATGGTAAGGGGTGTTAGTGATGTTTAAATATAAACTAGAAGGGGTGTTAGTGATGTTTTTGATAATAGAGGGGTGTTCTTGAAGATATAGTAAACTAGGAGGGGTGTGGCTGAAATTTTTCCAATAATAAATAGTTAACTAAAAACAAAAGAGCTGACAGATATGTAATGGATTATTGTTCATTTAAAAAACTCAGGAATCACGTCATCACGCCGTTAACTCTAAACTTAACGCCGTTAATTGTCCTTCCCGTCCATCATCACAATAAAGAAAAGCGACGTGAATTCATCGTTATCGCTTTTCACTCTCTTGAATAGTACCTGCGATCATGAAGGTCTTCGTTCGGAGCTTCCTCTGTTTCTTCTTCTTCTTCTTCCTTCAAAGGTGCTCATTATATCATAATCTCTTCTTGTTATACTTGTCTTGTATGAGTGTCCTGTTACACAAATTGATTTCTTAGCTTCTTCACTTTTTTTTGATGAATTTAATGAGTAGCAATCAAACCCTGTTCATGCAATCTTTTCTATTATTTACCCAGTTCAGAACATCTTTTTAATTTTGAATCTATATAACCTTTTCGTCATAGTGTTTCTGCTTATTTGGGTTTTTATTAATGCATTTATTACATTTATAAAGCAAATGATCAGAGATAATTGCCCATTTCAGGGTAATATGTGAAAAAACTCAAGCTGAGAATGGATCAGAACATGCTAGCTTACCACCAAGAGGTTGGAACTCATTTGATTCCTTCTGCTGGACCGTTTCTGAAGAAGAGTTTCTTCAGAATGCAGAACTTGTAGCTCAGCGGTTACATGCTCATGGATATGAGGTCTTTGCACATAAGTTATTAGTTTAATCTCACTAGATTGTTTACAATTGCCTTCTTGTGTTCCATAATGAGAGTTGACAAATTCATTAGATATGGGCCTAATTTTTAACTTCATTAATTACCTTTGATTTTCTGTAGTATGTTGTGGTGGACTACCTTTGGTATAGGAGGAAAGTTAAAGGCGCTTACACTGATTCTCTGGGTTTTGATGTAATTGACGAATGGGGGAGGATGATTCCTGACCCAGATAGATGGCCTTCCTCCAGAGGAGGGAAAGGGTTCAGTGAAGTGGCCAGGAAAGTTCATAGCATGGGTTTGAAATTCGGGATTCATATTATGAGAGGAATAAGCATGCAGGCGGTCAATGCGAATACCCCTATCTTAGACATCACCAAGGTATTTTGCCTCATTACCATATGAAGAAATTCTCTCTTTTGTGTACAAACAGAGTATTGTTCATTCATTGGAGTTCATATGTGGCAAAGAACCAGTATGTAGAAACTTGATGCAAATTCAATGGACTTAGAGATTGGACTATAGCCTAATTTTTGTTCCTCAATGCAAGTGTGTGGAAGATTAGCATTTTTTACATCTGCTTCTTCTTGTGTTTTGTTAGGGAAGTGCTTATGAAGAGTCTGGGCGCCAATGGCACTCAAAAGATATAGGGCTGACAGATAGGCTTTGTGCATGGATGCCCCATGGTTTCATGAGTGTAAATACGAAGTTGGGAGCTGGAAGAGCATTTTTGAGGTCCCTCTATCAACAGTATGCCGACTGGGGCGTTGATTTTGGTAATTTAACAGTCTGGGGCTGAAAACCATTCTCTTTGTTTCTATACATTACCACAGCTCTTTGTTTCTATACATTACCACAGCTCTGTGTTAGCAATAAAATAAGTTAGGATGCACATGGAGATATCAAGTATTAGTAAATTTTGGTCATGCTCTGCATTTTATTTTGAATAAGTTAATTTTTTCAATGGCATCTACACTGACTTTATATTGTTTCCACCACTCCCATCCTGGGATATTTAAATGACAAATAGCTAAAATCAATGAATCACCCTTGCCTCAACCTTTATTTGAGATCACTAAAGTTTCTACCATTACCAGAGCAGAACGTCAGTTCCTTATTTCTATTTCTATTAGAGATGGCACTAGAAGACTTGGTGTTTGCAACATTGTGGTAGTGCTCCTAATTTGTCGTCTCGATTAATCACTGATGAAGTTTAATATTGGATATTTAATATTGGATATTATCTTGGTAGCCAATTTCTATTTGCCTGCTACTAACTGATTGCTGCTTCATTTATCTTCACAGTGAAAAATGACTGTGTATTTGGTGACGATTTGAATATAGATGAGATCAGCTTTGTGTCAGAGGTGCATTTTTTTCAGCTGCAATTTTTGTAAATTCTGCCTTAAATACTCTGTGTGGGATTTATACGCTCACAGTGGACTGCAAAGTACATACCGCTGATATTAAAAGTGCCCTCGTGCAGGTCTTGAAGGAACTTAACCGCCCCATCCTTTATTCCCTTTCTCCAGGAACTAGTGTGACACCGACCATGGCAAAGGATGTAAGTGGTCTAGTCAACATGTACAGGATAACTGGGGATGATTGGGATTCATGGGGAGATGTTGCAGCCCATTTTGATGTTGCAAGGTAGACAAAGTATTCTTAGCCCCCAGTTCACCAGTCTAATCTTCATTCACTGCTTGTCTTCCTTCTATTTTATTAGTAACTCAGTAAATTTCCAATTCAGAATCCGTATTGCTTCAGTTTTTGTTCCTTGTCCATTTTGATGCTTGCTTTTATTTTCCCTATCTCATATAATTACTTCTACTTAATGCCATATCAGGGACTTTTCTACATCTAACATGATAGGAGCTGAGGGGTTGCTGGGGAAGTCGTGGCCCGACTTGGATATGCTACCATTTGGCTGGCTTACTGATCCAGGTGATAAATCTTGGCACACCTGGTTGTGCGTCTTATTTGAACTTGACCAATTCACTATGAGGGGTCGGGTAAATGGCGGGGTACTTTACTTGACTATTCATGTTAAAGAGATGCTTATGTCTTTTAATTGGCAGAACTACTGGTAAGATGTAAATCGAAAATACTATGCATTAATGAATTGTCTGACCTGTCTGATTTTGGAGGCTGGGTAAGATAGATGAAGCTACTATGCAGGATAAACAATACAGAACTAGGATGGGATGAAACCAGCAGCTCACTGTAACAAGATGAAGTACTACTGAATGGTTCACACGCAGTTTAGAGAGTGGTAGATGGGTGGATCCCGTAAACTCCTAGTTGGAACACAGACCTTTGTGGAATAGATCCATTGATTCGTTTAAGTAGTGGGAGGAAAGTTATTACTAAGATCACATCCACCAGCTTTTATCCAAATGATTAAAATGTTGAATCTAGTGACCTTGAAATCTGAAATAGACTAGGTCGGAAACGTTGTGCTGTATTATTTGGTTTTAGGGATTCAGAAAGGGCAAATGAAAAGCCTGCATTAATGGCATATATTATTTATTAATAGGTTCAAACGAAGGTCCTCACAGATATTGTAATCTTAATGTAGACGAGCGAAGAAGTCAGGTATGGTGGTATAAGTGGCAGTGGATTTGTTTTTATGACCTTTTCAACTTCAAGCAACTAAATAATTTTTTTACCTGTGGTATCTGACAGATGACTCTTTGGTCCATGGCCAAATCACCTCTCATGTTTGGAGGAGATATGAGAAAGCTTGATGAAATAACATTCAGTCTCATCACAAATCCTATTTTACTGGAAATAAATTCCTTCAGCTCAAACAATATGGAGGCAAGAAAATTCATCTACTGATGCATACTTCTTTGGAGGAAAGATAAGCATGACAGCATCATTAAAATACTACTTGTTCAATGCAGTTTCCTCATATTACTGGTGCAAAGCCTGTTCACCTTAGTAAGCGGGGTGTGCAATCAAACAGTGTGGCAGATGTGAAGACATCAGAAACACTTTTTTTAGGACTTTCTAGCTGCAAGGATGCCAAGTCCAAAGGTTGGTCCATCAAAGCTATAGATGACGATCTTGAACAAGTCTGCTGGGAAGGAAACTCAAGAAGCAAACCTCATGAACCTTTTTGTTTATACAAGAGAAGACCTCTTTCCGCATCGTAATCATGCTTCACCTTTCCATGACCATTTCCCATTACTTCTATTGCTATCTATTTTATAAATCTTGATCCGGTAATGATTTTGATGTAGAGATGAAGACATGATGTATACGCTGCAAAATCAAGAGAAAATCCATTTACTTGCAACGGACACCATGGAATTCTGTTTGCATGCTTCTCCAAAACAGAAACTTACTTCTAAAGAGTTCAAGAGAGGTTCATTTTCACCTTGCAGATGGGAAGCCAACCAGGTCTATTTAGTCTGAATCCAGGACCTCATAGCTATAGAATTTTGTCATGCATTTTTTAGAGTAGTTGCTATGGATGAACAAGCTTACATCCGATTAATAAATGATCTACTTTGTCATCTAATCTTTGTGAGCATTAGCAAACAGTTAATATGTGGGGAACCCTGTGACTTGGCAATCCTATCTAGTATAATTCTTCTCCGCACAAACACATTTCATCTGTATCTTTTTTCTTTTTTATTTAATTCTTTAGTCTATTCAAAACCTGATTTTTTTTTTTCTAAAATCTAAACAGATGTGGGAGTTGAACCATAATGGAACCCTTGTCAACAGTTATTCTGGTCTATGTGCTTCTTTAAATACAATCAAAGGTGACATATTTGAAGCTGAGTTCTTTTGTACACAATTAGTTACTAACAACATTTGAATTCTGTATTTTCTAGCTATTGATTGAATTTTCATGCAGCTAATGCTGGTTCTAGGGGGATTCGCTCTTGGATTGCAACCGGAAGGAAAGGTTTGATTTCCCAACCCTCGTGATTACTTCGACTTAAAAGAATGTCGTGAACTTGGACATGTTCTACAACCACTTTTGTTTTGTTTTCCTTCTCTTTGGAGTCCTGAGGAGATTTTGAACCCTTATACCTAAACCTTATTTGTTTTACTACTCGGTTTCAATATAACAATTGCCGTGTCTGTTTTTCAGGAGAAATATATCTTGCATTTTTCAATCTGAATTCTGAAAAGAATGTCATCACTGCCAAGGTGTCGGATCTCGCTGCTGTACTTCCAGGCAAAATTTTGAATGATGCTTCTTGCACAGGCACCGAAGTATGGAGTGGGAAAAACTATGGACTAATAAAAGAATCAGTGTCAATAGCAGTAGAAGTGCATGGGTGTGCATTATTTATCTTGAATTGCAATTAGTGACAAACAAATTGTATCCTTTTGCTACCCAAATATAGACTACGTATGTTGAATTAGCTAATTCCACTCCAGATGTGTAATGCATGAGCCATTTTTTTGGCATAATGGAAGAGGACATTGATGGGTTATTGTCTTTTACCTATTTTGTATCTATGTGATGGCCCCGGTATATTTTTAACCGTAAGATTATTTCATTGCGACTTGAGTAGTACACGTTTGAATTAAGAAAGATCTTTTTGCACATGGGATAAGGTTATAATTTTCGTTCATTGCGGGTCCCTATTTTTTTGTACTATTAGGTTTATACGAGGGCCATTATTTGTGGGATCTAAAATGTGTGAATGCGTGTACAAATGGGTTTTCCTGATGTGGGTCTAATGGTTGTGGCTTCTATAAGAAATCAACTTCATTGTACATAGAATCAATTGTTTGATGGATGGGTTATAGTTGACATTACCATGGAACTAATTGTTGTAAATAATGATTTTTAAATAAATAATTTTGATATTTATTTGTTTAAAATCATTAAGTATTGAATGAGAAATTATTAAAGTATTTTCAAAATAAAAGTTTTTTTGGGAGGTTATTTTTGAAAAACTCTGTGATTTTTGGGAGAAATTGAAAATGTGTAAAGTAAAGATGATATAAAAGGCTCTTAGTTCAAAATTTGTGATTTTTGATTAAAGACACCAATTCAAGGTTACATCCTTTCATAAAACTACCATTAACACCTTTTAATTAAAAGACACCATTACAAATAGTCACAATTTTTCATTAAAGTCAAATTTAATATTTTTTGGTTAAAAGACACCATTTTCAAAATAGGTGTTCCTTTTCATAAAGTCATTATTGATACCTTTTAAATCAAAAGACACCATTAAATATGGTTGCACATTTTATAAAAAGCTACTAGTGAATCTGTAAATAAATGATGCATTGCACTTCCAAATCATACCATTGAACAATTCTTACTTCTTACTAGAATTGCTCTCTCATTCTACTTTTCTCCATTATCCCAAATTTAGAATTATGTATTGAGTCTTTTCTTTTCTCTCTCTCTCCCTCCCTCCCTCTCTCTATGCATATTATATTGCATTGTTATTCTTTTTCGGTTTAAGTATAAACATAAAATTAAGTTCGTTAAAGTTCTAAAGATTGAAGTACTGCTTCTTCAGAAATGCAATTCCATTTTATCTTGAGAGACAATTGCTTATCAACCTTAACCACTAAGAGGGAGCAAATATTATAACATGTCCTATTTTATATTATAAATTATAGATGGGGTTGTTTGGTTTATGGGTTTACGGTGGATTAGTGAGTGGAGTTGAGAAAAAATAGTGTAGGGTCTATATAACTAATGTTTGATTTATTTTGAAGAAAAGGGATTCTTCTCAAAAAAAAAAAAAAAAGAAAGAAAAGGGATTAAATAACTGGGCTATTCCCAACCCAATATGAATAGTGAATTTTACCCTATATATGTGGGTTTCAAAGTGGTTCATTGGGATTACGATTTAAATTACTAAAATGTCCTTACATTGAATAAAAATTAAGTTGTATGAAGGGCATTAAAGTCAAAAGACAATTCATATTGTGGGGTCCACATTTTTTCTATTCCAATTCAATAATTTTTAAACATGGAATAAGATAACATTCATATCCGAACATATCCCCAAAATTCAATTGGATAGGTTTGGATTGATCTACTTAACCCAATCCAATCTAAAATAGGAAAACTTACTAAACGAACTCAATAGGTTCTACTCAAATTCATAACACGTGATCTATCAAGAAAAAAATGAAAGAAAATTGTATTGAAGGAGATCGCATTTATCGTGGATTAAGATTAGGATCCCATGTATTTTACTTTCACTTAATTTCTTTCAATGATAGATCTGTTATGAATTTGAGTGGGATTTAAAATTTATAAGTAGATTCGTCACCCATTTATGTTAAGCGTGACGGAGAAGATCTGAATCCTTATGCCACAGTCATCCTGAAAGGTCATGCCATATGTCATGACTCATGAGGATGCCACACTTTTCATGGTTGCATTATTGCAGCATATGTATTGTTTATTTGGACTTTTTGCTTGACTCATCCTCTGTAATATGTGTAGATTGGCTCTAAGAGGACTTTATATTATATAATTCTCCCCATCTCCAGGAATTTTACCCGAAAGCGGCCTTTAGTTTTAATAAAGTACAAGGGACGATCTTATATAGTTTAAAATTATTTATAGATATTATTATAATAACATGATTTTATTTTTTAAACCGTAGGGTAGCAATCGTGCTTGCCAGTCACACACCATGGAAACTTTGGAGTGGAATCAAACTATGGTTGTTTTTTATTTATTATAATTACTAGTTTTTATAAATTATCGTTATATATATAACGATAATTTAAAAAAATCCAGTTTTTTATTTATTAAATGGTCAGAAATCCAGTTTCCAGAAACCTGACAATTGAGTTTTGCTTCTACATGGCAACATAATTGTTGCACGTCATTACATACGTCAGTAATACTGTACACTACTGTACCCTTTTTACTATTTATATATATATATATAAATGCGGTCTAAATTAACGTTTTTCAGTGAAAAACATTTGTTTTAAAGATACGTTTTTAGTGTAGAATTTTAAAATTTTGATTTTCAAATGCGTTTTATTTCGAGAAGTGTGAATTTATAATTATGTATTTTCATAAAAAAAATCGATAATTTTGAAATTAAACATCATAAGAACAATAATTTGACAAAAAAAAATTATAGTCAAGGGGTGATGATGCATGATGAGCAAACTAGAGTAGGGATCCCTGACCGCCCAAAATGGGAAGGAAAACACCATTCATCTCAAATTTGGGTTCCATTTGAGATTGGAAATGAATAAGAATCGAGTGGGTTTAATTGAAAAAAATTAATGGGATTTATTAATTTTTATTTATTTGAGGAGTAATATTATTGAGACTTAAAAATTTGACATAATTTACTGACCTGATGATATTGTGTCATTGTAAATGTTAGATAAACATCAAGTTCCAATATTTGAAAGGTTTCATAGTCAATTCAAGGACTATAAAAAATTAGAGCAATGCTATAAAATCAAAATGAAATAAAAAATTTAGCAACATAGATTTATATCATCTATTGAATGAGTAGTTCTATCAACTTTTTCAGTGAAACCCACTCATCCAAAATGGATGATATGCATTTGAATTTTAACTTTTAAGTTTCAATTGGATTGTGTAAAATTTTCAATAAATTATGTCAATCCCAAATGTAGTTCAAGTGGTAATTGAGACTGACGAGCCTAGATCCAGACCAGACCTGAGCTTAGTCCATAGGTTAAGCCCAAATCATCAAAAGACATGCCAGACTTAGCTCATGGCCTTAATTCAATCCAAAACTCTAAGACCCTGCTTGGTATGTGGGTTTGAGGGGGTTTTGGAGCATGAGTTGGGGAATAAAACTCAATAACCCCATGTTTGGTAAATGTATAATTAGTTTAGAGTTTGAAACCCAGCCCACATTAGGCCTGGGAATTAAACCCAAATTCATGGGTTTCATGAAACTCACGGGGTGGATGAGTTTCATATGTGGGTTAATGGATTTAAGCTAGCAAATGACATTTATACCCCCATATATCTCATATACGTAAACAAACACGAGTTTGGATTAAATTGGTTAAGAGACACAATAGTCATTTATATACAAATATATTATCATAATAGTCATATATATGTGCACATACCAAATATGGGTATGAACGACATTGAATGTTGAATCCCATCTTTGAGTTTGAAAGAGTTTGGACAAGTCAATCCAAACCCTCCCAAAAAACATACCAAATAGACACTAAGAGTTCAGGGAAGTCAGCGCACGTGGAAGAGCAATCATCAGATAACCATTACTCCAAGATAGTCTTTATCCCTAATTATAACTATCCTCCCCTATAAATTAGTAACTCGGCATTCATGTCATTGCCACAGCCCATAAATTGTAAACTCTCTACATATGGGGGCAAATGTCACACATTTCACCTTGAGCATACTCTTACTCTCTCTCTCTCTCTCTCTCCTACTACTTTGTACTCTCTCATTAATAGAGTTTTTCAGCCCCCGTTATCGCCTTTAGTGTTTAGGTCATCCAGACCCAACAACCCAACCTTTAGTGGTTAGGTCATCTAGATCTAACCACTCAATTTTTGCATCTTATTATTAATTATTTTACATCACACTATCGACTGATTTGATTGTGTATAGTCAATTTTGTACATTATCAGGGACAAGCCGTAAATTCAGATGTCCTAAGTTTGAATTTTGATAATCTGTCGAGGTCAAACAATGAGAGAATAATTCCTTATAAATACTCTAGTCCCAACATAAATAATTTGTCTTTCACAAGAACTTAAAAATAGATTCTCTTATTTAAGATATAATTTAGGATTGTTATCATTACTCAAAGCGGAATCCAAGGAACATCCTAATGGTAATGAACACGCAACGACAAACTAGATCCCATATCTTTTATTTTTTTTCAAGTTGCTTTATGTTTATTCGTCCGAAGAAAAACCTATTCAATATATATTGACCAAAAATCTTAGACTATATATACAATAATTACAGTGCTGACATCGATGATGACCACATGCATAAAAGAGACAAAAATTTCTACAAAAAAAACATGGTGGAGCCGGCGGCTTAGACATGCCAATAACGATAAGGAATTACTATAACTCATATTTATATTTCAAATGAAAGGGAATTGTTTTTTTTTTTTTAAATAATGAAAAGGAATTGTTAGATGAGTGTGTCTTATCAATTTTTTTAAATGGGACTCACTGATCCAATGATCCCCTTTATTTGAGATGTAAATTTGAGTTACAGATTTAAGTTACATAGCATTATTAGTCATATTCGTATATCTACCCACTAATTGCATTTGCACTTTAAATAATATTATTAGAACTTTTTGATTTTATGTATTTTTTTTGGTTTAATAATTTAACAGGTGATTAAAAAAATCTAATAATTATAATTATAATAATATTATTAAGTCGTGTCAATTAGTACATCCTTAGATCAACTTATATATATGTCACATTATTATATGTCAATATCATTGAAAAATATTAAAGCTGAATTTTCATATGATGTCTACATGAGGGGAAGACCTAATTCATTTCAGTCATTAACTTTAGCCGTGAGTTTTAGGTTGAATGAAGATCACTTCCAATCTAACAACAATAATTGATTAAGTGTCTAAATTAGGTCTCTAAATTAAGTTTAAATTACATTTTCCGTGAAATATAGATATAATCAAGATTGATTTGTTGGAGTTCTAGTCAAAGCACTTTGTACTTTGTATTGATTAGGGGCAAATGTCATGTCACATAAAACTGTAGGGGTGTCAGTGTATTTTGGCTCCATGTTTGGTGGAAGGAATAATTTCCAACCTCGGGTTTATAAAAGGATCCGCAGTTCAAGGACCTCTCTCACTTTGACTCTCTCTCGCTCTCTCTCTCTCTTCCTTCCCCGCCCTAACGGTCAGTAGACCTACACTTTCTTCTCTCCTCTGTTCTTCCCAACTTTCCTGCAGTTTCTTGCTATCCAAACATGCACTCTACCACTTTCAGAACTCTTCCATCGTCTTCTTTATTCACGACATCATCAAAATCCAACTACCCAAAACCTATTACATATATTCCAATAAAACCCAGAAAAGAAAACCAAAGGAAACCACTTTTCTCATCTCTAAATCGTATTCATAGCTCAGATTCAAATATCATTTCATCGAAACCAAATACTCTTAACCCTAGCTCTTCAACCCCCTGTTTGGAAACCATAGAAACTCATGTATCTACTACCTCAAACGTAGCTGAGAAGGTCCAGTGTCTGGTTTCAGAATTCAAGTCTCTCTCCGAACCAATCGATCGAGTTAAAAGATTGCTACTCTATGCGAGTGTTTTGCCTCCGTTTGATGAGTCAGCTCGGTTGCAAGAAAACAGAGTAATGGGTTGTACAACTCAGGTGTGGCTGGAGGTGAAAATGGACTCTGATGGGTTGATGAGGTTTAGAATTGACAGTGATTCAGAGATCACAAAAGGGTTCTGTTCTTGCTTGATATGGTTGCTGGATGGGGCGGCGCCGGAGGAGGTGGTGGGTGTAAAGGCGGAGGATTTGGATGAGATGAATGTGGGTTTGTATGGTAGGGCTCGTTCGAGAGTGAATACTTGGCATACTGTATTGATCAGTATGCAGAAAAAGACCAAAGCTTTGGTTGAGGAGAGAGATTACAAGTCTCCCCAGACATTTCCTACTTCGATTTTTGCCTCTGATGGTATTAGTAGCAATTTGCTCTCTTTGTTTCTTGTTTACTGTATTTTGCTTATACGCCCATGTACTTTATCTAACAGCCGTGGGAGAAAATTAGGAATCACAATCAATCCCCTCGATTGTACGTGTTCTGAGTTTACGTTTAATCACAAGTAAAATTGCCTATTATCACGACCACTTTGGTCGTTGGAAAGTTAAAATGTATTACAAATGTTTCTATGAATGATTGCGAGTATCCTAATTTTCATTGTAATAGCGAGTCGAAAAGACGTGTGATTAAGACACTTTTCAGGTAGGAAAGAGAGAAAGTTTTGTTCTGTATGACTTGATATGATTCATCAGTTCCAACATTCAGGATAATTTTTGAAGAAGGGTTTAATTTGTGTGATTTTGAATGGATAAGCAACAACTTTTAGTGGACAACGAGGTTGATTATCCATCTTGCTTGGTGATTAGGGGCCACTTTTCTCCCACAATTAGATGTTAAATCATTGTCAAAATGTTCTCTTGTGAATAGCAGGTCCCATCTGCTGCTTTAGGTAATTTGAGACCATAAAAAGGGTGTCCATTTTTAGAGGCTGCAACAGAAATAATTTCTATATTTATCTAAAAGGTGTACCCAGTACACGAGACTCCCACAATTACGGGGTTTGGGAGAGGATTAAATATACATAGCCTTAACTCAATAACTCTGCAAGAAGAGGGTTAGATTGCACACTTATTATGGGCCAAATTATCCTTGTGCAATTTGGGCATAACTACCTTTATACCACGAATACAAAACTGTCAAGCCGATATCTACTCTGAAAACTAAAATTGATAAAGAGATATGCAATGTATGTATTAAGTTTTTAGAGTAATTAGTGATTTAACAAAAACAACAGAAAAAATAAGATTTTCTTCTTGTGCTACAAACCTGTGGAATTTTGAACTGTCTTTTCCCCTCCAAAACAATCAATTTCTTCTTTATGGATAAAGTTTTGTTCTGTATAGCTTGATATGATTCATCATTTCCAAGATTCAGGATAATTTTTGAAGAAGGGTTTAATTTGTGTGATTTTGAATGGATACTAAGCAACAACTTTTAGCGGATAATGAGGTTGATTATTGACCTTGCTTGGTGATTAGGGGCCACTTTTCCCCCACAGTTAGATGTCAAATCAATGTTTTCTTGTGAAAAGCAGTCCCATCTGCTGCTTTAGATAATGTCAGACAATAAAAGGGTGTGTCCATTTTTAGAAGCTGCATCAGTAATTATTTTTATATTTAGTTAAAGAACGTACTCAATACACAAGACTTTCGTCATTACGAGATCTTAGATGTACAGCAGCTTACCGCTGCAAGCAAAGGGTTAGATTGTACACTTATTATGGGCCAAATTATCCTTGTGCAATTTGGGCATGACTACCTTTATCTCGCGAATACAAAACCATCAAACCAATATCTACTCTGAAAACTAAATCTAATAAAGAGATATGCAAATGTATGTATTAAGTATTTAGAGTAATTAGTGATTTAACAAAAAACAACAGAAAAAGGAAGATTTTCTTCTTGTGCTACAAACCTGTGGAATTTTGAACTGTCTTTTCCCCACTAAAACCATCAATTTCTTCTTTATGAACTTCTCTTGCACTAAAATCAATCCACCACTAATCTCTCCTTTGCAGTTTCAGTTCTTTGCCAACCTCCTGTTTCTTCTCTCCACCAAGAAAAACCCAAACAAGGACACCAAAGAAAAAGCAGAGAAGCAAATAGAGGCAGTGTCAATGGACATATGACGCCCACTGATCCCTTCAATTTCAAACAGATTGTTTTTCTTCTTAGCATCTGTTGTTTGGCCATAAGCAACCTCCTCGCCGGCCGAATTATAGGCATAAGCTCTCACAAAATAGGCAGCAGTAGGAACATCTCTCTCGATTTGCCCCTCGAAACTCTGGTTGTTTCCATAAGGTTTGTTAACGATGGTAAATTGGCAGGTCTTGTCCTTGCTGAGGTTGTCCGAGGTTTTCCGCCATTTTCGGTCTACCTGGCTGTTGGGTGCATAGCAGAGCTTCACCTTCACAGACTTGTATAGATCATCTGTTCCTGGTCCTAAACTCTGGTTCAATCCCCATGTCACAGTTATGCTGTCCTCTCCAGCTTTCAAGACTGCAAAATGGTATCATTTAAAACTAAGTTATGGCAGGAAAAAAGGCAGGATTGGAAATTTCTAAATTCAATGTAACAAAAACTTAAAGGAAAACTTAAACCCCCCCCCCCCCCCCCCCCAAAAAAAAAAAAAAAAAAAAAACTTCAGAGGAAAGAAGGCACAAAAATAGTCATTCACTATATGAGACATGGTGTCCAATTCATTAACGTTTAATGTATCTCAAACGTCTTGGAACCAATGATGGATATCACAATCTTGAACTATGATACGGAGGGATTGAAATTTCTGTAAATAGACTTCAAAGGGCTATGTAAATGAACATATTACCTTGGCTTTCTCTGGGAGAAGCAGTGACGACAAGTGTTTGTTGAAGGGAAGAGAATAGCCCACCTCCATAACAAGTCTCCACTAAGCAGAAGAGAAGAAGAGAAGTTTTGAGAAGATAATAAGACTCCATGTGTATCCTTCTCTGTGCAAATTTACAGACAAGATGAGAAAGTCAATTACAAGCTTTAAGACAGTTGAGGAGGAAGAAGAATTCAACACTTATACTCAATACAAGTGGGCTCAAAAGTCAATGTATCCACACATGAGGCACAGCCTTTGATGACCAATAAGAAACAGATGGTCCGTATTTTAAGTTTCCTTACAAATTTGGCATAGCCTAAGGGTGCAGTTTCACGGATACGACGAAGTTTAAACTCGCGACCTTAAGATTCAATAGCGGAAGCGGTAGTCATTAGACCAACTGTTATTCTCAGACGAGTTTTGTATTTGCTAAGCCATAATTAATTCCTTAGAACCTGGCTTTTACAGTTGACCCATTCACTCATTTTGAAATTGCATAATAAGACCCTATTCTTTTGGAGTTTATGCTTGCCACCCCTGTTTCTCATGTTTTTGTCGGCACTTGGCACTATTAAACTATAAAAAAATAGCATTTTAAGCATGGTTCAAAGTATCGCTTGATTTCGATAATGACTCAATAACTTTTATTTCGATATCTTTTTGCTTTTCATATTAATCACGAATTTCGCTCTACAGTAATTACCTCGGAGACATCTTAGTTTACTTGGCTTAGTAGTTTGAATCGAATCGATCGTTCGCATCATCGTCATTGACTCGTAGTGTATTGTCAAATATCATTTTACGATGTCGTAATATAACTTAAATCGTTTGGTCATATTTAAGCCTACAACCCAAAGTCCAAGTGTCAATCTTAGAACAATAATCAGGCATTTTGTACGCTGCTTTCACTTCGGTTGAATTGTCAATTTCATTTTTCTTTTTCAGTGAGAAAAAGACATGTTAAACCCTGTTGAAAACAAAATGTTTTGAATTGCTTTGATAATTAGCATATTGGAGAAACATTGTTCGCATAAGAATTGTATTTACTAAACACCCAGAAAAAAATCACAAGAAAAGAGAACACTTGGGTTATATTTTCGTTTTTATTGAAAATAGTGGGTGACTTATATTCACTAAACTCAAAATACAATGGACAAGTTGGCATGCTTAGCGGAGCGAAGAATAAGTTTAGGAGATGTACTCTTCCCGCAGTTTGATATGTGTATATTAAGAATTTTCGATGTATATCTAGTAGAGTAGTTTTACTATAATTGGGTGTATCAAATTTATCGGTATTAAGTTTTTTAGTTGAACTCGGATTAGGGTTATTAACTGATGCCTATAAATATGTTGTAACCATATGAATTATGGTACATAGTGAAAAATAGTTGCTCTTATAGGAAAAAAATATTCATTACAACGCTGATACCACGTGGTAATATTGACATGATATCACCAATCAATAATATATATATAAAACAAATGGACCCCACAAAAATTAATAACTAACCCTATATGTAAACAAATAACTACCCACTAATAACTACTCAATGAGGGTTCACCTTGCCTACTTAATATTTTATTATTGATTGGTGATACTACATAAACAGCGCTGACATGATATCACCATTGCATTGAATATTTTCTCCTCTCGTAGACGTATTTAGAATTTCTACCGAGTTACATAAATCTCGTGTTTTTATTTTTGATTATTTTAATTTCACTCTCTACATTCACAACACTTTTTCTCTATAACTAACATCAATGTCGAAGTTAATGTCCATCAAGATCCCATTTAGGAGGAGGGAAGGGAGGGTGGTATGGGCAACTTATGCCAATTTGTGTGTGTGTGACTTAACGTGAAAGAATTAGCTTGCAAGATGCTTCCCCCTTGACTCCAAGTGGTAAATGACAGTTGTTCTCCAGCAATAGCATGCATGTTGGAGAGTTTTTCCGGTTGACTTAGGAAACACAGTTCATGTACCAAAACAGAGTGATTCCTATTTTGTGCAGAAGTGCAAGAAAGATAAACAAAAATGGCATCCAACTGGGAGGTCAATAAACATGGAAAATGACAGGCACAATGCTCTCTTGAAAGATTGAAATGCCTGTTAATCAGTTTTAGTACTAATTTGAGTAAAAGATTGAGGTATAAAATAAGTTACGATCATACCGTAAAACGATAAAACATAATAATTGAGACAAAACTTTGTCGAAGTATATAATAGTCCTCTAATAACAACAATTCATGATATTACAAGAACATCCAAGAGACTTTCTATTACTTTAATGGGCATAGGGTTTGTATTCTTGCAACCTCAATTACTATAAACATCCAAGAGACGTCCTGAGTTTGAATTTTTACAATTTTTTAGAGTCAATATATAAGAGATTTATCTTTAATGAATACCCTAGTTCTGGCGTGGATAGCCTGCTTTTGACCGGATCGGGGAGGAAATTTGTCGAAGTGTGCATAAACTGGTCTGAACACCCCTGATTGTTGAACCAAAAAAAGAAAGAGAGAGAAACACCAACCTACATAGTGACAGCCCAATGGGAAAATTCTATACCACAATTTAAAAGCTAAAAGCATAGTTTTACACATGAACTATTCCATTGGCCAATAATTTGCATAAAGAAAAGGACAAAAGTTAGATCACTGTCCAACCTACCATCAAATAAATACATTCCTTGAACTATAGGTGGGCAAGCAACAAGAATCATTCAACACCACTAATAGTTTTAGGTTGCTTTTGCACAAGCATCTATTGTTTTTTTTTCAAGATTTTTATATTGTAGTTTTCATATATTAGTTGACTAAAACCCCCACATTGCCACATTTCCTTAGAGAGAAGTTTGAAGATCTGACCCCAACCAAAAAAAAAAACTTTGAAAATGCTAAAAGGTAGACTAACTTAGCTTTTTAGCCACTAACTTTTTGGGCAAACCAAAGGTCCAAAAGTGGGTGAATAAAGTTTCAACACAAACTTATTAGTGGGGAGAGGTAGTATGTAAGAAATATATGGGCATCTACCTGATAAGAGGCACAAAAGTAAGCAAAACTTTGCTTATATGGGCATCTACCTGATAAGAGGCACAAAAGTAAGCAAAACTTTGCTTCATGGAGAGAAAGACTTGGTCATTAAGACTCTAATCATACCTATCAGCAAGGCAGGCCTCCTATAAACCCTACTAATTAGAAAGTCCTCAAGAGCGAGAACGTCGACCAAAAGACTATTTTATAATCGACTCTTGTTGTCAAATTAAGGAGGCTTGACTTATATTAGACTTTAAAAGAACTTTCTTTCGTCGAATAGTCTTTATATCTTTTTGGGTATGTCTCTTTTTATGTATAACAT
This sequence comes from Ilex aquifolium, assembly GCA_951799425.1. NCBI lineage: Eukaryota > Viridiplantae > Streptophyta > Magnoliopsida > Aquifoliales > Aquifoliaceae > Ilex > Ilex aquifolium. The sequence continues at coordinate 17,492,656 of OX637402.1, forward strand.
TGCAAAGAGGGATTAAGCCCGGGATTTCAAGTTCATCATATGAATAGAGTCACGGTTTCAAATAGTCGAAGCAATTCAAGTATATGATGCGGTCAATTACCTATTATACTGAAATTAATTAGGATCCGTACATTAGTTTGATGAATTTATGGTCATTGATCGTAAAATATAATAAAATAAAATAAAAAAATAAATAAATTTTACATATGCCACGTTTTTATTAGACCAAGAATATAAGTGTGATACCGAAAAATTATTTTTGGACTCAAGATAATCCTAGACTGAGAACTCAAGCATCCTCTGGGCATTTACTGGCTACACTATTCCAGCTTAGGCTTAAAACCAGGGTGGAGATACTCTTAACCCTATAATCAATGAACAAAACAAAGCCATGATATTTTGATAATATATCCTCCGAATCACAAGCAATCAAAGACTGACATGTCAGCTGGCGAAACAATTAAAATATTTTTATTTTTAAAAAGATCGAAATAAATTAATAATCAGTGATGAAATTAAAATTTTGATATTTTTATGTGCTTCAGAATATTTTTAATTGTTTTAAAATATTTTTTTAATATTTTAATATATTTTGACAATTATTTAAAAATATTTAAAAATAAATTTTTGATTAATTATTTATTTTTATTCTGTTTTTGAAAAGTCTTCAGAACATTACGAGAAACTTTTTCGTTTCATTTGGCGACCCCAATTAAAACATAAATGTCCTCGAAATTATATATTTTAATATTTACAGCTGGCATGTGGCCTTCTTTCCCATTAGGCCATGAATCTCACGCTCCTCCAGGGCACGTATCATTTCCACCCCACCCCAAACACCCCACCTCTCTATCTCCGAAAAGCAAAAGAAAAACCGCACAGCTCATTGGAAATTTCTCTCCCCTTCCATTTTCACCACCACAATCTGCGAACACTACCACCCACAACCCACCACTCCACGACGTATATGTTTTCGGAGCTCCGGCTCCATTAACGGAGCCCAGCTCTCATCCACCTATACATACACGCACGTGTCTCTATATATCGCTTTGAATCTACAGTCGTTTTGTTTTCATTCTATTTTCAGATCTCAAAACAACCAGAAAAATGACGAACCCTTGGAAAATCGGTGCATGGGCAGCCGAAGCAGAGAGAGAGGAAGCCGAAGAGAAAAAAGCCACCGAGGCTGCAGCAGCACAAGCGGCGGCTTCCTCCGCCGCAAGCGATGGCGATTCGCAGAGCTTTCCGAGTCTGAGAGAAGCGGCAAGCACGAAACCAAAGAAGAAAACCAAGATGAGCTTACAGGAATTCTATGGCTCATCTAGCTCGGCGCGCCAGGAGTTAAGCTTGACTCCCGCTGAAATGATGCGGCTTCCGACGGGTCCGAAAGAACGGTCCGCTGAGGAAATGCAGTACGGCCGGCTCGGCGGAGGATTTTCAAACTATGGCTCCCGGTCTAGTGGGCCACCAATGAGTCGAAATCGTGATCGGGACATGGATGGCGATAATTCTTGGGGCAATAATCGAAGATCTTATGGTGGATTTGAGAATGAGCTAAGGGGTCCATCACCTAGGGTTTCAGATATTGATCAACCCTCACGGGCCGATGAGGTCGATAACTGGGCACAAGGCAAAAAATCATTACCTTTGGCCGATTCTGGACGGCCCACTCGGTATAGTTCTCTCGGTGGTGGTGGTGAAGGAGGAGGAGGGTTTTCTAGGGCTGACGAGGTTGATAATTGGGCAGCTACTAAAAAGCCAATCCCGCAGAAGTATTCGAACTTTGGGTCTGGTTTTCGTGATTCCAGAGTTGAAAATGATCGTTGGATTAGGGGAGGAATGGGGGATAGAGATCAGGAACGACCCAAATTGGTATTGAATCCACCGAGAAGCGAAGAAGCTGTGGTTGAAGTGGTGAAGACGAATAGGCCGAATCCATTTGGGGCGGCGAGGCCAAGGGAAGAGGTATTAGCGGAGAAGGGTTTGGATTGGAAGAAATTTGATTCAGAGAATGAGGCTAAGAAGTCGAGTAGGCCAACGAGCTCACAGTCTAATAGACCTGGGAGCGCGCAGTCGAGCCATTCTGAGGGGCCTGCATTACAGGGAAAAGAAGGGGCAGTAAAGCCGAGGCCAAAGGTGAACCCTTTTGGGGATGCTAAACCGAGGGAGGTTTTGCTTCAAGAGAAGGGGTTGGATTGGAGAAAGATTGATTTGGAGTTAGAGCATCGCGGAGTTGACAGGTTTGGTGTTTTATGCGTTTTTGTTATTTTCTTTGATCAATTGTGATGTTATGTTGTTGGCATTCAATTTTGGTGCATGTGGATTTTGTTGAAGCTACCTTGTATTGAGTCTCTATATGGCACACCACAAAATGCTTTAATGCTTACCATTTTAGCTATCATATTAAGCTGTGAGTGGTCTTGAAGATGTTATTTAATGTTCCTTAAGTGCTTGTTCCTTTCTTTCTTTTTGCTAGTCACCCTTCAAAGATGCTCATTGTCAATGCTTATAAAAAATATAGCTTTTTCGAAAAACAAGTTATGTATTAATTGACCTTGGAATGACAAGGTGTTAAAGAAGTCATAGTTGTTAGGAAACTAGGGTGAAAGATACATAAGACCATCATATGCTTGTCTTGGAAAGGGCTGTTTTAGATACTCATATTTCAATTTTATTCTCGTCATTGATTTATCTACCCTTTCCATTCGAACAAAGACGTCATGCCCACAAGCTTACGATTACTAGCTTAATGTTGTCTAAGGAATGTTGATGGAACATTCTTGAAAATGATGCTGATGAGCACTTCTAATTTCAATAGTAAAAGTTCTTCTTATAGTCTGAGATAGCTTGGTTGATTTTATATAGGTGAGGCTGTCGGTCCCTTTCATTACTGGACCAATGCTCTGTTTTACGATCATCGGCAACCTATCGTATATGCCTGAAATATACATGGAGAATGGATGGCCACTTATGGCTTATCTGTTAAGTTTCTATACACGACGTTCCATTTTGCTCACATTCACCAATGCACCCATCCGTTCTTAATTTCTCGTCTATTTAGTAAAATTGACCAATCTCACAAGTTTAATTCAAGTTGTGTGCACAAGTATAATAATTTCGTCAATTTGGCTGCGCAGAAGAGCTAGAGAGAAAAAAAGGAAAAGATTGATAGAGCTCTTTTGTGCTATTTATAGATATTGTATTATTGTTAGGTCGGATAAAATATCATTTTGGTGCCCCAAGTTCCAATTGTGTCTAGTAAAATAAATGATAGAACCTAATCTTGTGAGCATCATGTAGGTCAAATGGAGGGACATTTGATGGAAATTTGTACTGATCCTAATCATATGGCAATCATGTGAATACAACATTGGCTCTCTCTCTCACACACACACACAGTAATTCTCTCTGGCTACTCTTTCCGCACAACCACTCACATCTCCCCACCTTTGCCACCACCACATGCACCACCTCCTCTCCCCCCCCCCCCCCCCCCCCCTTCCTTCTCCCGCGCTCTCAGCATTGACTCTCCTAGAGACTGTACAAGCTTTCTTTATTTGTTTTATACTTGGTTGCTTATTTGCTAGCTATCACCTTTGGCTGATTTTGAGGAATTGCTTGTGTACACATTATGACTGTTTATCTGTTTTCAAATCTTATGTGAGTTTGATGTATACCATCCATGAGTTGTTTGTTGGTCTTTAAAAGGAAAGTATGTTTTCAGGCCTGAAACAGAGGCAGAGAAGAATTTGAAAGAAGATATAGAACACCTAAAAAAGGAACTTGAGAAAGAACCTGCGTCAAATGACAAGAAGGGAACTATGCAAGGGCCTGGCGAAGGCAAAAACAGTATACATGATCTAATACTTCAAAAAGAAAGGGACTTCGAACTGCTGACCCTTGAATTGGATAACAAAGTCCGGTTTGGTCAGAAAGCCATCGAGCGGCCAGGTTCTGGAGCAGGGAGGGTTGCTGGCTATTCTGAGAGGCCAATTGAACGGCCAGGGTCAGGAGCAGGGAGGGTTGCTGGCTATCCCGAGAGACCACCTTCTCAGTCTGGGGCATCTGATGAGACTAGAGGAGTTCAGTTTATGGAGAGGCCTCGATCGCGTGGCGGAGGAGATGCATGGACAAGGCACGGTGACGACAGAAGAGCTTTTCAAGGGGGCGGGGATAGAGGATTTTTGGGCAACAGAGACATAGACAGGTATCCAATATAATTGGTCGCTCTCTTACGTGCATTTGTGTTTTATTCCTCTTGTTCTCTGCTATGCTTCCACAGCTCCATTTGCAATCTTTGGTCCTAGTTGGGCAGCAGGTTGCAAGTTGGTGGATTTTTGAACCTGTTCAAACACTGACGTAAGACGCCCTGGAAAAAGTTTAAAAATGATGCTGAAAAGGTTCATGAAAGTTTAGAAAACTTGAAGCTGATTTAGACAATTCTGAGGGTTGTTTGTCATTTATGTTTTTAATTTCGGGATCGACAAAACAATCCATATGAAATCCTCAAGTGATATCTGAAGTAACAATTGTTGGAAGCTTGAGCCTGCTTTGAGTAAATTTCCAAGACATTTATAACCTTCCAGTTTTAGAAACATTTACAACCGTTTGGAGATGGGTTTGATCTTCCTGACTAATTTGCACTGAAACTAGATTTGGCTGAGAAACAAACAGATCACTCTTTTTCTAATTTCACCTCAAAGTGGATAACTAATTCTGTTTCCCCCTGATGTCACAAGGTATTTTATAATTATACGTACAAGTGAAATTGGACCATTTCATGCAGTGGTAAAACCTCGGTCTGTCAGTCCAAGTCTGAGGGCAACTAGTTGGTGTTAGATCCAAATTTCCTGGGTGCACTGTCTCAATTCTGTGATAGATAGAGGACTTGGGCCATTTCGTGTGCACCTCTTTATATATGACAATAAGAAGAGTATACCTGTAGTTATGGTAGCTACTATAACTGCTAGTAATAAATAGTACTATAGCTACTAATCATTAGAATAATTTGCTAACAATAATAATAGTAACAATATTTATGATGTATTGTTAGACATTTAGATGTTATTCACACTTGATTGTGCAACATTATACAAATTGTCTTGAAAGGCCATTCATGTTTGTGATCATGTTATTTGGCAGGTCAAGATCGAGGGAGAGATGGTGAACTTCAGCTGTTGTTGATTCTTTTGAGTTCTCTCTTCCTACTCATTGACATTTAGTTAAGCAATAATATATATTCTGTCACCTTCGCTGATTTTTCTGTTGATTTTGCTCCGAGGAATGGGGCTATAGCAGCGAGTTACTGTGACTGAACTCTTGCGTTGATCGATTGTTGCGTTTTGAAGCTGTGTAAAATTGCATTTTTTTCTCCCTCTCTGTCCATGCAAGGCAAGGAACCTGTTTTCTTTATTCTTGTTAAAGACTTTAAATTGGATGCACATTTCAGGCCTTCCTGGTTTTTGATTGTGTTCCTCTCTCTTCCTTCTCTTCTGTTTTCCGAACAGTTGTTCTGAGCCATGTACAATTTGTATGGTTTTTAACTTTCAGGGAGGCTGTCACCAATGCAATTTATATTTTTGTCCATCTATATTTGAAGCTCAGGTGCCTTGATCTTAAACTATAGAATGAACAGATAATGGAGCCCTAAGATTTGATGTCTTTTTTTTTTTGGGGAAATACTATGTAACCCAAATTTGTATCCCAAATGAATGGGGATCATTGGATGAGTGGGTCCTATCAACTTTTTTAATTGGGACCCATTGATCCAATATTGATTTGAGATGCACATTTGGGATACAAATTTTAGATATATAGCATTGCTCTTTTTTTTTTTTTATGCCAGGTAATGTTGATCTGTTTTTGCCATGGTATTATAGTATAGGGTACATGTATTTACTGAGCAACACGTATATTCATAATTGTACCTTCCCTATTAAACTTGGGAACTCAATATCTTCAATTTTCCTCGAACGATGAACACTTCTGCATCTAAGAAGCAAGTATAGAAGTCAGCTGCTGATTGAAGGATGCTCAGATTCTTCATAGAATTACGTTTTCTTCCCTTTAATTTGCTCAAGCTAGTGAGTAGTAAACCGAAGACTTGACCTCACATAGGCTTGCCTTCACTACCCTGCTACAATGGCCTTTCTCTCAGTTTGCGTCCAAATTTAACTTGCTTAGGGTCTGACAATCTTGGACAAGATTTACACATTTGACATGAAATCGACGTCAAATTTGCAGATTTAGATTTGATCTTAATTGGTTCAAGTAGTAACTAGTAAACCATTAAACCCGTCAAATGAATAAGTCGACATGGACTCAACTAGAGACGGAATTAAGAGGATGCCCAAATTTTAAAAATTTTCATTATTCCCCATAGATTTTTAAAATTTTTTATTGTTAACCTCTAATTTTTCAAAACACCTAATGTGCAAGTATTTCGCTTAGTGTATTAAAAAAGATCAATGACTTAATATTTAATTACCATTTAGGATGTAATCACATGAATGAGTATTGCTTGCACTGACGAAGATACTTGTTGGATTATTTTGATAATATAAAGAAGAAACAAGTGATTTTTTTTTTATAAAAAAAAATAGGGATACAAATATGGTTTATGTCAAAAACAGTTGGTTTGATTTATAATTCATTTTTATTATGGTATCATATGGAACTATTATTTGTGACCTTGATTTATTTATAAACATAAGGTTACATTATAAACAAGAAAAAAAAGAGAGGAGATTGTCACAAATAAACTTTTATGATGGCATGAACCACTTTTGAGTTTTGTGCTCAAAAATAATTTTTTCAATGCCGTTGCATAAAAATTAAATTTAATAGGTTCTTTATAAATAAAAATTTATCATTAACAATGATCGTTGAATAACTCCATTAAATTAAATTTTTGTCTATGTTATTATTGACCCCCCTCAAAATAAAATTCTAGTTCCGTCACTGAACTCAACTAAACACGCCCTAAAATTGCTAAGCACGACTTAAAACACAATTTATATTTGATAGAAACATGACTATATACGACTATGAATGAGTCAGGTATGAATTGACACCCAGAGTCCTTTGCAACTGCTATGGGAAACCCCTCGGCCGTTGCTGTTCCGTGCCTATATGATTCTCACAAGCCTCCTTATTAATCAATGTCATTGATTTTATTGTGGTCCCAACATTTATTAGGATCCACTAACGCACGTAAATTTTAAATTTATTATTTTTAATAAAAAATATGAATTATATGTATAATTAAATTAAATAATAAATTAGGTGTCAAATAATTAGTTCGTATTTTAATTATTACAAAATGTAATTATTGATTTATTCTGTAATTTTTTGAGTAACGAACTGTAATTTATTTAGGTATCTATTTAACCCATTTAGGCATTTGCACATTTACTTATATTATAAAATTATTAATTTTTAATTTATTAAATAGATTGATTAGATCGCTTATAATATTATTATATTATTGCATATCAGAAAATAAAATATAACATATATTTGATCGCAGAATTCAACCTGCATTTGTATAATATAAGACTTTCTTTTTCATATAGATATAAATAATTGTATATAACTGTACTACTAATAAATGAGTTTGAAAGAATTTAGAACTTCTTATAAAAGAGTCCAAAACAAGTTGAAAGTTAAATATGTATAAAAAATAAAAATTAGATAATAGTATATAGGTGGGTATAATTGATTTTATTATAATAATTATGGATAAAATAGGAATTCAAATTTTTTTCACATATACTGACATTTATAAGTAGTATGTATATGTATATGTATATGTATATATAGATATATTTTAAGTCAAAATAGCATTTTCCTAATCATATTATTATGGGTAAATTACACTCAAACTCCATGGCATTTGACTTTATTATATGGACACTCCCTTACATTTCAAAAACTACACTAAGACCCCTTGACATTTCAAGGTGTGTAACGTTCACACCCTTTCTGTCTAATGGACGTCAACAAAATAAAGAGATAAGATGACATCATCAACAAAATAAAGAGATAATACCCCAAATACCCTTTTGCCATGTCATAAACTCTATTAAGCAAATAAATAAATATTGAAAAGACAAGTATACACATTAGAATGAAGTTAATCTAAATAATTTTCTTAGAATTGAATTAGATAATTGCTTATAATTTAATCCAAACGCCTTCCATAATTTTTCATGCAAGATTACATTTACTACACAGTTTAATTAATTTTTACAACAATACATCTATTTACAAGTTAAATCCTTTAATTATTAATTAATTTTGATAATAAATTCTGATAAAGAATTAAATCCGTAAATCCAACACCACCGCCACCACTGCGGTGGGTTTCGGAAACCACACAGATACCAACCACCACCAAACCATCTCTCTCTCTCTCTCAGACTACATCTGTCCTTCAACGCCATCGCAACCCAATACCCAGACACCAACCACCACTAAACCAGCTCTCTCTCTCTCTCTCTCTCTCTCTCTCTCTTTCTCTCAAACTACGTCTGTCCTTCAACGCCATAGCAACCCAATACCCAGACCCCTAGCCAAACCTGTAACCACCCCTCCCAAAGATCAGATTCCACAGTCAATCCCTTTCGTAAAACCTGTAGCTTCCCCTCAACCCAGGCCCCTAGCCCTGCCTACATTCACTCCATACCCTCCCCAATGTAGTCTAACAACGTCACAACCCTTCCAACTTGTGCAACTCTATGTGCAAAACCCACGACGAAGAATGAATCAAACACCCAGCTCACCACCAACCCTAGATCTGAAAACTCCAGGTCTTCGATCATTGCTCAAGCAAGGAATTAGATTTGGGATATGATCCCAGATCTGTTGTGTTTAGGAGGTGATTCAATTTTAGATATACAAAAAAATCTAGTGTGTGTAGAATCGGATCCGCGATGGGTTTCAAATTGGGAGAGGCAACGATATCGATTGTGGGTGGGTCTCTTTGGCGTTGATGTTGTCTGTTGGATTCGCTACTGCGTTTGAATTTCCGGCTGCGTTGGTAGTGGATATTGGTAACAGTGGGGGAAGAGTGGGGTGGTGGGGGGTTGGGTGTTGCGCTGCTGGTTGCTAAGGGTTCTCAGAGAGAGAGAGAGAGAGAAAGACGTGAGTAGTGGGTTTGATTTTTTTAATTTTTAATTAATTAAATGTAGGGTAAGGTAGTCTTTTTGTTAATACCGTTAACGATGTCTATCTATTGGGGTTTCAGTGTAATTTTTGAAATGTGAGGAGGTGTCCGTGTGATAAAGTCAAATATCAAAGGGTCTAAGTATAATTTACCCTATTATTATTGTTCCTTGTCAAACTGTATTTGCCAAGGGGATGAAACGGTCAAGTCCTGTAACCAATCAAATTCAATAAACTTTGGAGCAAATACAAAGAAGCACGCCTTTTTTTGACAAGGAACAATGCTGACTCTTCAAAGAAAATAATACTTCATTATAAACCATCAAACCTCTATATATCAGCATTGTTGCTGAATATTATTAGATGGCCAAGGAATAGCAAAAAGTGTGCAAGATGGCTAGGATTTTGAATGCTCTCACTGGTGGCGCTGATGGCGTTGTTTTCCAAATCTCCGGTGGATTGCTCTTACTGTGTGCGGTGGTGGTGTCGTTTTCCATCTTATCTATGATCGTCTTTGCCTGTCTCGATGATCCTGATGATACCAATTCAGGCCGCCGACAGAGACGCCACCATCATGCAGCAGCGCATGCAGCACATATGCACCACCATGAAGCAGCCCATGCAGCACATATGCAACAAGTGAATATGGCGACCAACACTATGTGATCTGACATGGTGAATTCAAAGCGCAACGGACAAATTGTATGCTGTGATGTAAAGCTCGTACACAAATTTCTTGGTTGCAAACAAAATACCTGAAATGTAACGCTCTAGACTCGCATTGTATAATATAATCTGTTTTTGAGTTAGATTTGCACGGTTTTAAAACGTGTTATACAATGAAGAATTGGAACGGTGGTGGCCTGTGCAAGATCCTCTAGTTTTAATAGAAAGTGGGTAGTAAAAAAACCGCAGACCACACCTCCCCTGTGCGGCTGTGCTTTGCTTTCACCATACTACAACGGCGTCGTTATCAAATTTGCGTCCCAAACTTAAACTTCGACATGTTTCTATCTCTATCTATATTAAATTGGATGAAAGGTGACGTGAGAAACTTTCTTTCCTATTTTTTTTTTTCTTAGAATTTAAAATTTTTTAATTCAAAACTTAAAGATTTTCTCAATCAGAGGCTAACATGTGTCATTGGCAACAAACTACCCACCAACACTTCAATAACTCACTATTATTTTTTAATTTTTTTTTAAAAGAATCATTTTTTATCTCCAAAAAACTTAAATATAATTATTTATTTAACTTCTCAAGTAATAAAATAAAACAAAATATGAATTAAATCCCGTGCATTGCACGAGCATGCTACTAGTAGGATTTAATTAAAAATCCTATTAAATTACTAAAAATATAATTAAATTTAAGGAGAATTATATTAAGACTCTTTGAAGTTTGTCACTTAATTACTCACATCCCGTAACATTTGAAATATTACACACAGACCTTTTGAGGTTTGTACGCGCGTAACACTTAGACTCTTGTCGTCAATGTCCGTTAATATATCTAATAGTAAATTACATCTAGATCCCTTGAAGTTTGTAGGTGTGTAATAGTTAGACCCCTCAAGTTTAAAATATTATACTTAGACAAAAAATACTTCAATCAAAGATAGAATATTAAATATTTTAAATTTTATAATCAAAATTCATATTCTATTATAATATTTATTGAAATAAAATTAAAATTAAAAATCTAATTTTTTCTTAAAAAATCATAATTAGTATACAATTATACTATTTATTGGAATTTAATTTAGTCGTTTAAAGGACCAAATTAAACTACCAAATTACCCCATTAAAGTTAGAATATATTGTGTCAATTATAGTTTGACCCCTTATTTGATTTTTTAGTTTTATTCCAATAGATAGTATAATTGTATACTAATTATGATTTTTTAAGAAAAAATTAGATTTTTATTTTTGATATTATTTCAATAAATGACATAATAGAACATGAATTTTGGATGTAAAATTCATGCTCTATCATTAGGGGTGTCCATGAGCCGGGTTACTCACGGGTCCCGTTACTCGGCCCGAAAAAATAAGCCCGAAGCCCGATAGACCCGATAGTTGGCCCGCCCGAGCCAGAGCCCAATATCCTTTAAGAAAGGGCTTGTGTTTACCCCTAAACCCACTACTCGGCCCGAAGCCCTGCCTAATAACCTGCTCACATACCCGAAGCCCACATACCATATATATATATACATATCTATACTAATAATAAAAGTACACTATTAAGAAAAACTTATGATTGACTACTTTAACTCTAAAACAATATATAAAGACAATACTAGTCTTATTTAATTTAGAACTCATATTAATAAGACTAGATTGATGTTAAACTTTTAATTGGACAACTTGACTCTCACAATACTAACATTATTAATATGGAATTTATATTAATAAAACTTCATTAATAGTACACATAGTCAAGCCTTTCATATTCTTTCTTTTAAAAGATAAAAATGAATTGTTAAAATAATTAAATTTACTATTATTTATTTCTATCTATTTTCATTAATTGATGACAAGTTTCTGAATTTTCAAATGAAATTGCATAAATGCACTAGAGTCTTATTTAATATAAGATTTATTTCAATATAATTTGGATAATATTATCAAACCCTTACTTTTTATTTTATTTTCTTTTATGTTTTAGTTTTAATAAATTCTCTTCAGTTATGTTTATTGGTAATACTAGAAGCCATTTTATTTGTATCGATTATCAATGCTACGAATATGTTCAATATTACATTAAATTACTTATTACAACTTAACTTTTTAAATTTGCTCAACCAATTTTTATAATTAAATGACCACTATAACTTAAAATAGTTCGCTTCCAAAAGGCCCAACAAAGCCAGCCCAAACAGGCCCGCAAAGCCCGCCCAATCAGGCCCGCCCGCAAAGCCCGTCCAATAGGTGACAGACTGGGCTGCGGGTAGCTTACCCCTACCCGAGCCCGGTCTGTCACTTGCCGGAGTACGGGCTTGGGCCTACACTATCCAAGTCCGGCCCGGCCCATGGACAGCCCTATCTATCATGAATAACTTAGACCTATTGTTTGATTTTTTAGTTTTATTACAATAGATAGTATAATTGTATACTAATTACGATTTTTTTAAGAAAAAATTGACTTTTTATTTTTGATTTTATTTTAATAAATGATACAATAGAACATGAATTTTGGTTATAAAATTTAAAATATTTGATATTCTATCTTTGATTGGAGTATTTTTAGTCTAAGTATAACATTTTAAACTTGAAGGGTTTAAATATTATACGCTTACAAACTTCAGGAGGTCTGGGTGTAATTTACTAACGAATATATTAACGGACATTTGACGACAGGGGTCTTAAGTGTTACGCACGTACAAATTTCAGGAGTCTATATATAATATTTTAAATATCAAGGGATCTGAGTGATTAAGTGACAAACATCAAGGGGTCTAGATGTAATTCTCCCTTAATAGAAAGTGGGTAGTGAAAAAAACAAACATCGGGTCTAGATGAAATGTAATGCTCTAGACTCGTATAATATAATCTGGTTCATCACATCGTTGACTGGTTACTGGGTCCCTGTTCGCTATTCACTGTTCTCTGTGTTGTTGCGTCTTGTTCTAGGGGAGGCTCAACGTAGAAATAAAAAAACTTGGGCTTTAAGTCTCATTTTTATGGAAGACCCCAAATTTTTAAGTACCTTAAATAACCCATTTGAAAAAATTAAATTCATAAAAATTTTAAGCTTGACAAAACGGCATAATAAAAACACATACCCAATCAAAAATAATTTAAATTTAATCATTTAGGCCCATAATCCAAACCAAACATTAAAAACCCAAAAAATTTAAAACATTAATGGTATAAAGAAAATTATCAAATCAAATCATTACTTACAAATCTCTCTCTCTCTTAAGAAGCCAAGTGGGCCAACACCCAACAAAAAAGGACCAACTATGTCACAAGAGAGATTAGTTGGATTAGTGATACTATTAATTGATAAAAAAATATGGTAACAAAATTTGAATATAATTAGTACTTTTTCATTTCAAATGTAAGAAAAATAAATTTATACTAAACATAGAAAACCTCATTTATAAATACTGTTTTAGGCCTCAAATTACCTTGAGCTACCCCTGCTTTGTTCAAACAAATATCAGACCGATTTGCTATTCTTTGCTGCTTTTCTGCTCTAGTCGGTGGATGTTTCCTTGCTGTGTTTTTTTTTTTTTTTTTGTTGTTCTTTGTTTCGAAGTTGCTTAGAATCACCCCTAAGAGGTCTTCCTCGGCTTGATTCTTCATCGATTGTTCTTGCTGATTTTCAGAGGTTTGGTTATGTGCTTTCTCTTCTTCTATTGTGTCGTCTTCCCAGTAGAAGATTAAGAAGACGAGACGCTGATTCTGTAGATAAGAACCAATTCTTTGGTTCTTATATGCTTTGGGCTCTTGCTAGTTGTGTTGTTACTGTGTTGGGCTAGTGTTGGTTTGGCCTAATTCTTTGAGTCTTATTTGTTTTGGGCTCTTGCTGATTTGGGTTGTTGCTGGTTTGGGCTACTGTTGGTTTGGGACTAGTGCTGGTTTGACTATTTTTCTTCTACTATGCTTGGATTTTGACTTTTGGGTTTTTGGGCTTCTTATTTGCTGTTATTGGAGACTATTGTTTTATCGAGAACTTCGGCTTTGGTTTATCGGGCATTGTTGCTGGTTGTCTTGTTGTTTTGATAGACTCTTTTGCTCTTTTGGGTCATTATTTGCTATTTGGGTGTTGATCTGTTGGGCTTGTTGATTTGTGCCGGGTTTGGTTTACGGTTGCTGATTTTGTATTAAATTTGGGCTGCTAACAAGTATTTTTGATACATTTGTGTTGGGTTTGTTGTTTTGTGTTGGATTTGGACATTTTTCATTTAGAATATGACAAACGGACCCAAAGTACTTTTGAGTTGTTAATAACATAAAAATTTGACTTAAAATGAGGCTTGCTAACATTTGCAATATTTGACTTCATGTTGCATTCATTTCTTCTACGCTCATGTCATGGTTCTTGCCACCTAAACTAATGTTCATGATATGAAGAGTTCAAACATTTTGATGCAGCATGGGGCTGCCTGCAATGACATGTTAACACGTTAGTTACCTCATATTTGCACAAAAATTATTACAACACACTATAAATCTATCTACACTACTTTAAAATGTCAGTATGAATGAAAAACTTTTATTTGCCTAAATTATCCCTATCAAATTATATAATGACAATTGTGACAGTTGCAAACTCTATGTGGGCTATTGGGTTGTTATTACAGACGCTTCATATCTTTGATCAAATGTATTACTCGACTTATTGGGTTCTCAACCATGCAAATACCTTATCGCTTTACCCTGAAGGTGTTTACCCTGAAAATGGCTCTCAGCCATGTCAATACCAAGTTGATGGCAAGCTGGGAACCAGACATACTTGCTTGGCAATATATCGGTTCGTCATCCCAAATCGATCACTTAATCTTCTCTGCCTCAACGAATTTTTTTTTTTGAACAGGTATTAATTCTCTTTCTACTTGTACTGTATTATAGGTTCTACCCACAATTACTTTGTAGCTCTACATTTTGGGTTTAGTTTTAATTTTTTTGGTTTTGTTTCTAAATTTACATGAAATCTACCGTATCGTTCCTTTGGGTTGCTCTAGAGGAAACTTTGTTTGTCTATAGTAGTTTGTAGGCCAGATCCTGCTTATGGATAAAAGGATAACAAAATACAGTTGTTAGTTTTGGCAATTTTAGCTCATAACTAATTATGCCTTTTGCATGGTTTTGCCCATTTGAGATATTTTCAAGGAATTATTAATTCAGCTTGTCAAGTTGGTGATCACTGTGTTTGTCATATTGCTGCTCCATAACTTGCAATCACTTGGAGTTTGAAATCTCTATTTGTTCAATGATTACGAATAATTAAACATCACATAAACTACCTTAAGAACATGTTTTTTCCCCCAAGCTATTCTCCTTGAGAACATCTTAAGCAACTATTTTTAGTCAAATCATTGGAATTCTATTGTCATTACCCACCTCTAAGGGTCTCAATATTTTCACAAAGAATCTTGGGGACACCATTCTTGTTTGTTTTTAAGTGGTTATATTATTTTTCAACTGCCTATTTTGTGCTTAGTGGTGTAATATGATTGTTGTTTGAATTGGAACACGAGTCTTGAATCATTGTTTCTATAAAATTTGATCGTCTGTAAGCAAGTAACAATTTGAGTATGAGGAGATTGTCACAAATTAACTTTTATGATGGCATGAACCACTTTTGAGTTTTGTGCTCAAAAATAATTTTTTCAATGCCGTTGCATAAAAATTAAATTTAGTGGGTTCTTTATAAATAAAAATTTATCATTAACAATGATCGTTGAGTAACTCCATTAAATTAAAATTTTGTCTATGTCATTATTGACCCCCTTCAAAATAAAATTCTAGTTCCGTCACTGAACTCAACTAAGCACACCCTAAAATTGCTAAGCACGACTTAAAACATGATTTATATTTGATAGAAACATGACTATATACGATTATGAATGAATCAGGTATGAATTGAACAAATTTTAACACAACACAACTTAACCACACGACACATTCACTACCAAATTCTTGCCCGATTCAATCTGACTATTTGGCAGCCAGAGTCCTTTGCAACTACTATGGGAAACCCCTCGGCCGTTGTTGTTCCGTGCCTATATGATTCTCACAAGCCTCCTTATTAATCAATGTCGTTGATTTTAATATTGTTCCAACATTTATTAGGATCCACTAACACACATAAATTTTAAATTTATTATTTTTAATAAAAAAATATGAATTATATGTGCAATTAAATTAAATAATAAATTAGGTGCCAAATAATTAGTTCGCATTTTAATTATTACTAAATGTAATTATTTATTTATTCTATAATTTTTTGAGTAACGAATTGTAAATTATTTAGGTATCTGTTTAACCCATTTAGGCATTTGCACATTTACTTATATTATAAAATTATTATATTATTGCATATCAAAAAATAAAATATAACATATATTTGATCGCAGAATTCTACTTGCATTTGTATAATATAAGACTTTTCTTCTTCATATAGATATAAATGATTGTATATAACTGTACTACTAATAAATGAGTTTGAAAGAATTTAGAAGTTCTTATAAAAGAGTCAAAACAAGTTGAAAGTTAAATATGTGTAAAAAATAAAAAATAGATAATAGTATATAGGTAAAAATTAGATAATAGTATATAGGTGGATATAATTGACTTTATTATAATAATTAGGGATAAAATAGGAATTCAAAAGTTTTTCATATATGTTATGCTGACATTTATAATTAGTATAGATATAGATATAGATATAAATATAAATATAGATATATTTTAAGTCAAAATAGTATTTTCCTAATCATATTATTATGGGTAAATTACACTCAAACTCCGTGACATTTGACTTTATTATATGGACACCCCGTCACATTTCAAAAACTACACTAGGACCGCTTGACATTTCAAGGTGTGTAACGTTCACACCCTTTTTATCTAACGGATGCCAAATAAATAAAGAGATAAGATGCAATCATCAACAAAATTTAATATAATACCCCAAATACCGTTTGCCATGTCATAATCTCTATTAAACAAATAAATAAATATTGAAAAGACAAGTATACACATTAGAATGAAGTTAATATAAATAATTTTTCTTAGAATTTAATTAGATAATTGCTTATAATTTAATCCAAACGCCTTCCATAATTTTTCATGCAAGATTACATTTACTACACAATTTAATTAATTGTTTACAACAATACATCTATTTACAAGTTAAATCCTTTAATTATTAATTAATTTTGATAAACAATTCTAATAAAGAATTAAATTCGTAAATCCAACACCACCGCCACCACTGCGGTGGGTTTTGGAAACCACCAAGATACCAATCACCACCAAACCATCTCTCTCTCTCTCTTTCTCTCACTCAGACTACATCTGTCCTTCAACGCCATCGCAACCCAATACCTAGACACCAACCACCACCAAACCATCTCTCTCTCTCTCAGACTACGTCTGTCCTTCAACGCCATCGCAACCCAATACCCAGACCCCTAGCCAAACCTGTAACCACCCCTCCCAAATATCAGATTCCATAGCCAACCCCTTTTGTAAAACCCGTAGTTTCCCCTCAACCCAGGCCCCCAGCCTTGCCTACATTCACTCCATCCCCTCCCCAACGTAGTCTAACAACGTCACAACCCTTCCAACTTGTGCAACTCTGTGCAAAACCCACGAAGAAGAATGAATCAAACACCCAGCTCACCACAAACCCTAGATCTGAAAACTCCAAGTCTTCGATCATTTCTCAAGCAAGAAATTAGATCTGAGATATGATCCAAGATCTGTTGTGTTTAGGTGGTGATTCAATTTTAGATCTATAATAAAATCTAGTGTGTAGAATCGGATCCGCGATGGGTTTCGAATTGGGAGAGACAGTGGTATCGATTGTGGGTGGGTCTCTTGGCGTTGATGTTGTTTGTGTTGGACTTTATGTCTAATTAATATTGGGCATTGAACCAAACCAAAAGTTATAGAAACAAGATTAAATAATCTGAAAACAGAGTAAAGGCCCTTCCACCTTGCCACTCTTGTTCTTCAGGCATCCTTGAAAAAAATCAAAGAAGCTTTCATTCACGAAAAATGATTCAGCATCAAATGAATGCAATGTTGTTGCATCAAATGACATACCCTACAAACAAAAAATAAAAAGTGGTAATATAACATTAAAATCAATGTATGAAATCCATGTGAATATAAGATACCGGAGTATTTTGTGAACTGTTGGATGCTTGAGAAGACAGTGGATGTGGACATCCCGACTTTGATACCTTAAAGACAAGTAATCCATAAATCAATATTGTCATATCTTCGTCAAATGTAAAATAAAATATAATATTGCATGTGTAATACCTTAGACATATGAGAGGGTTGTGGGCCTACTTTCTTCCTTTTCGTTTGCTTCTCATGCCAAGGTTTTAGTCGTCCCCAACCTTTGTAACCACCGTCTTTCCTTTTTAAACCTCTCACCCGTAGAATGTTAGGGTCCACATTCTCTATGCCTTCATTTCTTGTATTGCCTTTATCAGTGCTATCACCCAAGTTATTAAGTGATGAAAACATATTCTCCACTTGATCAAACAATGATCAATACCTCGAGACACCAACTCGAATGCAAGCTGAAGAGCAGAACAATGAAATGCTAACTTGACCATTCTAGGACATAACTGTCTGTATTGTGATGCTGTCACCAACTTGGGATCCTCCACATTTTGTGTGACAAAAGAATCTTGTCCATGAACATTCCTCACGTCTCGCCTCCATCTCTTAATAATGTATTAGTCAGAAATTTGCTTAATATTCACTGTGTCCAACACCTTAAGTGCATGACTGCATAATATTCCAAGATGCTTATATATATTGCTTAATATTCTTCGTCACTTTAAATTTGGTGACGAAGTTTGAACCATCCTTATATATATATATTTCCAAGATGCTTTAAAGTATTTTGGGAAATGTGCCAAGTACATAACCTATGATATGTCTCTAGCATCACTTGGGATATAGCCTTGGCCATTGCTTGATCTTGGTCAATAATTGCTTGTAGGAATGTCTCAAATAACCATTGAAACGATGTTGTCGTTCATCATACAACAATGCAGCGCCAAATACCATAGTCTTTCCTAAAATTGTTGAAACCAACAAAACATGCAAATGATCGATACTCCTTATTTGTTCGGAATGTTGTGTCAAATAAGACAACATCCCAAAGTGGCCATAATCAATTTTTGGGTCAGCTCAAAAAATATTTGTGATTCTCTCATCGACATCCAATTGAATTCCATAGTAGAAGGATGAATTTTTAACCGCTTCAGTTTGAAAATATTTCAACAAACTACCTGTTTCACCATATTTCAACTCTCGCTGCCTTCTTTTACGGATGTAATTCTTTTGGTCTTGCCGAATGAATCCTAAACTTTCCCTTCCACTTGCTTGGGTACTCATAAGTTCATATGATACTTTGATTGATATCCCACAATCCTCTGCCATATCCACATTAATGCCCTGCATTGTAGTAACCTTCCTTTGAGATGGCATCATATGCACACATTCACTAAGGTGCAAAGGGTGATTGTGCATATCGTCTAATTTGACTACAACAAATTTTTCAATATCCCGATTAGGGGATACACACATGTGAGCAGAACAATTTGTACGTGTCTCTACTCGAGGTTTCACTATTTTCCAATCTCTTTTATCCAAGTTTCTTTGCCCCTCTTTGTAACAAACGTATTTCCGATATATTAATACACCATCTTTCTTACTTTTGTTGTGCTAATCTTTTCTCACACTAAATCCAACGGAGCCCACCATAGTTGTTATAAAATACAAATGCATCTTCCTCCGAGTTAAAGTGCATACCAATACGTGGAGTGCTCTCAGGTACTTTAGTCATGGTATACTCTATCATAGTTCACAAGACCTGGGATCAAAACAAAAGAATTATAGTCAAAATTCTAAAATATTATAACTTGGTTAGATTAAAAAAATGTAATGTATTTGATATAAAAATATAATATTTTGTGTGCATTCACAGTGGTTTCAAAACCAAGTAGCAACAAAAATTTTGTTGGCACATAACGAGTTTCTACTATAACAATATTGAAATTTGTACAAAAATAATATTAAATGGATTAATTTAGGAATCAAATAACAGTGTAAGGGTGTATATATGTTTTTATGTATATATATATATATATATATATATATATATATACACACAAAATAAAATCCTAATATTCTATGGAAATAAGCAAAATAAAAAATTGGAAAAATGACAAACCTATAAAGAATTCACTGTGTGGGGTTATAGAAGACCGAACCTTGTTGTTCGTTTGTGTAGAAGATTGAATCCAATTGTATATTTGTGTGTGTAGAGAGGATGTTGTTGTTTGTGTGTGTAGAGGAGTGCTGAATATTTTACTGTGTTGAAGGATTTGGCGGATATTGAAAATTTGGGACTTTTTTATCGTGCGGGCTTTTATGGTGAGCTGTGACTTTTTTAATGGGACGGTGTCATTTAATAGAACAACACTGTGTGCTATTATTTGAGGAACAACATACGAGTTGAACCCGAAATATATTGGCATAAACTTTCAAATACTTAATATATTTATTTATATAATAAATTAGCTAGTAAGTTGAATTTTTATCTCCTACATATTTTTCTCCTAAAACATCACATCATCCAATTCTATCACATGTTCGATCATTTAATATTTAGTTAATTTGTAGTTTAAGATAACTTTTATTTCATACATTATTCATACACGATAGTGTACATATGTTGAAAAAAAATTATCGATTTATGCATTTTGAGAAAATTTTGACACTATTTTAAAATAAAAATAATAGGTAAAAATTAATTTTAAATGATGTAAACAAAGAAATTAAAATTTGGTATAGTGTGATCATTTTTTGAACGCTAGAATATTATATTTCATCGTGTCTTCTTGCACGCGTTATGACTAGTATATCTATAATATAAAGGGAGAATTATCGAGACCTTCTGAAGTTTTTCACTTAATTACTAAGATCTCCTAACATTTAAAATATTACACACAGACATCTGAGGTTTGTGCGCACGTAAAACTTAGATTCTGCCGTCAAATTTCTGTTAGAATATCTATTAGTAAATTACACTTAGACCCCCTGAAGTTTGTAGTCGTATAATACTTAGACTTCTCAAGTTTAAAATGTTATACTTAGACCAAAAATTCTCTAATCAAATATAGAATATCAAATATTTTAAATTTTAAAATAAAAATTCATGTTCTATTGTATTATTTATTGAAATAAAATTAAAAATAAAAAGCCAATTTTTCCTTAAAAAATCGTAATTAATATACAATTATACTATCTATTATAATAAAATTAGTTTTAATTGAGGTAATTTGGTAGTTTAATTTGGCCGTTTAAACAACCAAATTAAATTCTAATAGATAGTATAATTGTATACTAATTATAATTTTTTAAGAAAAAATTAGATTTTAATTTTTAATTTTATTTCAATAAATGTTATAGTAGAACATAAATTTTGGTTGAAAAACTTAAAATATTTGATATTCTATCTTTGATTGGAGTATTTTTTATCTAAGTATAATATTTTAAACTTGAGGGATCTAAGTATTACACGTCTATAAACTTCAGGGGGTCTGGATGTAATTTACTAACGGATATTGATGGCAGAGGTCTAAATGTTACATGTGTACAAACCTCAAGGGGTCTGTGTGTAATATTTCAAATATCAGGGGGTATGAGTGATTATGCGACAAACTTCAGGAGGTCAGAGTGTAATTCTCCCTAATATAAAATATGGCAGACTTCAATAAATTTATTTGAAGGTTTCAAATAGACTCATTCAACGGCCACCAACATCCCTCTCAAAATCATTCACATTGCACCGTGTCTGTAGGCATGATTATCCCTAGTATACATAAAACAGGGCAGACTTCAATAAACCCATCCGATGGCTCAAATAGACTCATCCACCAACATCCCTCTCAAAATCATTCACATTAAATTTTACCTTCCTCTCATCACTCTTCACACTCTCTCTCTGTGGAATATTTACTCTCGTGCCTTTAGACACGGGTTACCCCTAGTGTGTGTGTGTGTGTGTGTGTGTGTGTGTGTGTGTGTGTGTGTGTGTGAGAGAGAGAGAGAGAGAGAGAGAGAGAGAGAGAGATTATGAGCAGTAAAGAAAACAATGTACCGGTAGAGAAAGAAACAACGTCTTGTGAGTAAAAGATGGAGTTAAAAAGAGAATGCAAGTATAGGACTAGAGAGAGGGAGAATAGAGTGTTTGATTTGGACTCTCCTACAAACTATGCAAGTAAGATCATATATGTTGCGCAAAAGGGTTGAGTGGGGACGAACAAAGCAGTGGGGTTACATAAATCTAGTATGGGGCAGTTGCCCCCCACTGTATTTTCAAAAAAAATTAGGGTCTATTAGAAATTTTGATAAATTCGACTCTTCTACAAATCCTGCAAGTAAGATAATATATGTTGCTCTGAAAAAAAAAAGAAGATAATATATGTTGCGCAAAAAAGTTGAGCAGGGACGAACAAAACAGTGGGGTCACGTAAATCCAGCATAGGACAGTTGCCCCCACAGTAATTTTAAATAATTTTAGGGTCTATTTGAAATTTTAATACATTTAGCTCTCTTACAAAACCTGTAAATAAGATAACATATGTTTCTCGAACAAAAAAATAGATAACATATATTGTGCAAAAAGATTGAGTGGGGACAAACAAAATAGTAGGGTCACATAAATCCAGCATGGGGCAGTTGCCCCCACGGTAACTTCAAAAAATTTTAGGGTCTATTTGAAATTTTAATAAATTAGACTCTCCTACAAACCCTGAAAGTAAGATAATATATGTTGCGCAAAAGGCTTGAGTGGGGACGAACAAAACGGTGGGATCATGTAGATCCAGCATGGGACAATTGCCTTCACTGTAATTCAAAAGAAATTTAGGGTCTATTTAAAATTTTGATAAATTCGACTCTCCTACAAACTCTGCAACTAAGATAATATATGTTGCGCAAAAAGGTTGAATGAGGATGAACAAAATGGTGGGGTCACGTAAATCTAGAATGGGGAAGTGGCCCCCACTATAATTTCAAAAAAAATGAGGATCTATTTGAAATTTTAATAAATTTGACCCTTTTACAAACCCTGCAAGTAAGATAATATATGTTGCGCAAAAAATTTGAGTGGGGACAAACAAAACAATGGGGTCACGTGAATCCAGTATGGGGTAGTTGCCCCCACGGTAATTTAAAAAAAAATAATTAGGATATATTTGAAATTTTAATAAATTCGACTCTCCTACAAACCCTACAAGTAAGATAATATATGTTGAGGAAAAGGGGATCATGTAAATCCAACATGGGATAGTTGCCCCACATTAATTTCAAAAAAAATTATGGTCTATTTGAAATTTTGATAAATTTGACTCTCCTACAAAACCCAGCTAGTAAGATAAGATATGTTGCGCAAAAGGGTTGAGTGGAGATGAACAAAACGGTGGAGTCACGTAAATCAAGCATGAGACTGTTACCCCCACTGTAATTTCAAAAAATATTAGGGTCTATCTGAAATTTTGATAAATTCGACTCTCTTACAAACCCTAAAAATAAGATAATATATGTTGCGCAAAACAGTTGATTAGGGACGAACAAAACAGTGGCGTCACGTAAATCCAGTATAGGATAGTTGTCCCCACTGTAATTTCAAAAAAATTTAGAGTCTATTTGAAATTTTAATAAATTCAACTCTCTTACAAACCTTGCAAGGAAGATAATATATGTTGCACAAAATGGTTGAGTGGAGATGAACAAAACGGTAGGGTCACGTGAATCCAATATGGGGCAAATGCACCCACTGTAATTTCAAAAAAATTTAAGGTCTACTTGAAATTTTGATAAATTCGACTCTCCTACAAAGATAATATATGTAGCTATGACAAAAAAAAAAAAAAGATAATATATATTGCACAAAAGGGTTGAGTGGGGATGAACAAAAGGATGGGGTCACGTAAATTCAGCGTGGACAGTTCCCCAATGTAATTTCAAAAAATTTTATGGTCTATTGGAAGTTTTCATAAATTCGACTCTCCTACAAACTCTGCAAGGAAGATAATATATGTTGCTCTAACCAAAAATATATATATATATATATATTTATGTCGCGGAAAATGGTTGAATGGAGACGAACAAAGCAGTGGGGTTATGTAAATCCAGTATGAGGTAATTGCCCCACTATAATTTCAAAAAAAATTAGGATCTATTTGAAATTTTAATAAATTTGACTCTCCTACAAACCCAGCAAATAAGATAATATATGTTGTACAAAAGGGTTGATTGTGGACAAACAAAACGGTGGGATCACGTAAATCCAGTATGGAGTTGTTGCCCTCACTGTAATTTCAAAAAAATTGGGGTCTATTTGAAATTTTAATAAATTCAGCTCTTCTACAAACTCTACAAATAAGATAATATATGTTGCTCTTACAAAAAAAATGTACATTACACAAAAGGGTAGAGTGGGGAAGTACAAAACGGTGGGGTCACGTAAATCCAGAATGTGACAGTTGCCCCTCTGTAATTTCAAAAAATTTAAGGATCTATTTGAAAATTTGATAAATTTGAATCTTCTACAAACCCAGCAAATAAGATAATATAAGTTGCTCAAAAGGGTGGAGTGAGGATAAACAAAACAGTGGGGTCACGTAAATCCAGTATGGGGCAGTTGCCCCCATTGTAATTTCAAAAAATTATAGGGTCTATTTGAAATTTTGATAAAATCTACTCTCCTTCAAACCTTGCAAGGAAGATAATATATGTTCCACAAATGGGTTGAGTGGGGATGAACAAAACTGTGGGATCACTTAAATCCAGTATAAGGCAATTGCCCACACTGTAATTTCAAAAATTTTTTTTTTTTTTTTGGAAAATCAGAGTTATTTTATTCCAAAATGAAAAGCCATTTACAAGAAGCAAAGGATAAGACACAAACACCTTTCCATAACAAGAAAGCACCAAACATTAATACCTCCAACAAAATTTCAAAAACATTTCCAAAACAATTCAATGATGAAAAGTTTTAAAACTTCCAACAAAGTATCTTCAATATGAGGTCAACAACTCTAACATGGTCCCATTTCAAACAAATCAACACTTGAGCAGCCTCAGCCATTATCATCAAATATCATTCTCTTCTTTTTACGCAAAACAGGGAGACCCAGTTGATCACTAGACAAAGCAAGACCTGCCTCACAAGGAAGTAACAAATTCACTGAAAAATCCACACTCCTTCGCCTAAAAACAGAATGCGTAGCCAGTCTGTCTGCAACCCCATTGGCTTCACGAAAAATATGCACCATCTGATAATTCTTTCTAATCCAACAAAACTTTGATTTGCCTCAGATAATCCCAACAAATCCAAGGACAAGAACAGATCCCAGTCACAGAATTTACTAAACACAACGAATCACACTCAATCAAAAAAATGTGTCCAGAAAAACCGTGCTGATCAATAAGTTTTAGGCCATCCACTAACGCCCGAAACTCAGCCACTGTGTTAGTACTTTCCCCATAAAAGAAAGATGCAGCCAAAATAATTTTGCCCCATTCATTTCGCACCACAGCCCCCCCGCCTGACATACCAGGATTATCGCGCGAAGCCCCATCCGTATTCGGCTTTAGCATACCCTCTGGTGGAGGAAACCATTTCACCCAATTGCATTTCAACATAATACTTCCAGTCAACTCAATTTGCAAGAAGTTTAAGAAAGTTTTCCCCACATTATCATCTAAGACCTTCGGTTTAATGTTTCGGACATGATATCGAAGAAGACTACATATTTTCACAAACATTGAATAAGAATACACTTTCTCTTCCCAAGCAACTCTTCTGCATCTCTCCTTCCACAACTGCCAATAAATGAATAAGGCAAGACTTCTAAGTAATCCATGACTAAAAGACTGTTTCTTAAAAATCCTGCATAACCGTACAAATCTTCCAAGAGCAGATTCCCCATGTATCAATTGGAACCCACCAAATACTGCAAATTTACTCCAAATCAATTTAGCATATGGGCACTCTATAAATAAGTGATCTTCCAACTCCACATCTTGAAGACATAAACAACACCGACTTGCAACCGCCACTCCAATATGCATGAAATTTGAATCCAATGGCAAAGCCTTCTTTAGAATCTTCCAACCAATGAGTTGAGCACTTGGGGCAGCATTGACCTTCCAAACCAGTGAAGCAAGACTCAAAATTTCCTTGTTTCCTAATATTAGACCAGACAGCTTTCACAGAGAAAATTCCAGATGCAGTAGACTGCCAAATAATTTTTATCTTCAGCATTAGAAAAAGAGAAAACAGTCTTCAAAATCTCTTCTTTCAAATTTCTGTTTAAGCTATCCTCCACCTCATTTAAAATCCAAGTATCATTTAATCTAACTTCAAAAAATTTCGGAAAAACAGAAGGCATAAAATCCAGTCGATTTAACAAAGCTCCATTCCCCATCCAGTTGTCGCAAAAGAAATCTATGTCCTTTCCATTTCCAATAAGCATCTTAGAACCTTCAATGACTTTCTCAAAGTATGGCCTCAGCAGCTCAAAGCCAGCAAAATGCGTTTTCCCCAGACAACGAAGCAGACTTTTTCCTTTCAAAAATTTACTTCTGAAAAGATCAGCCCATAAAGAAGAGCCCTTCAATAAATTCCATACTTGTTTCATTCTAAAAGCTGATTGAACCTCATTAAATTTTCTCAATCCTAACCCACCTTCCTGCTTCGGCAGAGTAATCTTCTCCCATGAAACCCAATGCCTTTTCCTTATACTGAGCTTATTAGACCACACAAAACTGGCCATCAATGAGTTAAGTTTGCCTATAATGGTCTTAGGCAAATTCATACAAGCAAACAAATGCATGGGCATGGAACATAGCACATAACGAACCATCAATATTCTCCCCATGTTAGAAAGCAGCTTCATATACCATCCCTCCAACTTTTGTCTGAATTGAGATAACACTCCTTCAAAATGACTAATCTTGACCCTACCTTGAATAACTGGACATCCCAGATATGTAAAAGGACAAGATTTAACTGGAATACCAGCTAACCCAGCTAGAACACGCCTCCTTTCCCCAGAAATTAATTTAGAACAAAACATGGAACTCTTAGGCAGACTAACTCTCTGCCCAGAACTGCCCTCATATAACTTTAAAAATTCCAACAGATTCTTCATAGAATTTTTATTCCCCCTAAAAAATACTAAAGTATCATCTGCAAACAACAGATGACTAACTACCATAGCCCCTCTACCCAAATGATAATGTTTAACCAAACCTTCATTAAAAATTCTCCTAAGTCCTCTGCTCAACACTTCCTCTGCCAAAATGAAAAGATAAGGAGACAAAGGGTCTCCTTGTCTCAACCCCCTGGACGAAGGAAAGAAGCCCCTTCTCAACCCATTAACAGTCACATAAAAGAACTGATTTGTAGACAATTAAAAATAATTGTAGCAAATAAAGGGGAAAAACCAAAATAGTCTAACACCCTTAACAAGAAATCCCATTCCAATCGATCATAAGCCTTCATCATGTCCAATTTCAGAATCACATTTCCTGCCTCCACTTTTCTGTTTAAATCCCCCACCATAAGTTGAGCAAGAGAGACACAATCCCCACTATTTCTCCCCTTAACAAAACCATGTTGCTCAATCGAAATAAGCTCAGGAAGAAAACCAGAAAGCCTCACAGTTAACAACTTAGTAAAGATCTTATACAGAAAATTACATAAGCTAATTGGTCTGAATTCAGCAAAAGACATTGGATTAACTTTCTTAGGTATTAACACAAGTAGAGTAGTATTAACACTCCTAGGCATAACACCTCCCTTCAGAAAAAAATTAACTGCCTCTACCAGATCTGCCTTAATAATACTCCAGGCACCTTGAAAAAAACCTCTAGACAAGTCATCAGCTCCTGGAGCACTGAACTTAGACATAGAAAAAATAATCAGTCTCACTTCCTCCTCAGAAGCTGGCTTCAACAATTCAGCATTTTGCTCATCAGTAACCAGGTGAGGAATAACATAGAACAAATCTTCATTTAAAACATGAGGTTCCGAACAATACAAATCAGAATAAAAATTTTCTGCAGCCAACCCAATTTCCTCTTCAGACTGGACCCAAACACCAGCACCATTTTGAATTTTGCATACCCTATTTCTAACAAATTTTCCTTTTGCTAGCGCATGGTAAAACCTCGTGTTCCTTTCTCCCTCCACTGCCCATTTTATGTTAGCCTTTTGCCTCCAGTAAATCTCCTCCAACCGAAGAATACAATCCAACTCTTCCTGCACTGATTCTAGCTTCAGCAAGTTCTCATCAGATGCCAAATTCTCAACCTCCATTTCAGCATTTGATAGTTCAATCTCCTTATTTTTAATTTTCTCAAAGATATTACCAAACGAGCCAACATTCCATTTCTTAATGTGATACTTCAGAAATTTCAGCTTCAGAAACAAGTTCTTAATAGGATTCGTAGAATAAGATCCAACCCAATTCATAGCCACCAAAGGTAAAAAACTCTTGTCTTCAAGCCAAATGTTCTGAAACTTAAAATAGGAAATCCTACTCTGTTGATTCATAACTTTAATCAAAAGTGGAGAATGGTCAGACTTCCCCCTTGCCAGATGCAGGACATCAGTTCTACCTGCCAACTCTCACCATTTAGAATTCAGCAGGACCCTATCAATCCTCTGCCACATCCTCGCATTTCCTTGCCGGTTGTTACACCATGTAAATCTACTCCCCATAAAACCTCCATCCATCAGACCAGCATTCAAAACAAAATCATTAAAATCTCCCATAGAGCTCATGGAAGGATGAGCTCCACCCAATCTTTCTTCAGAGCACAAAACTGCATTAAAATCACCTACCACCATCCAGGGCAAATTCACAGGGATTGATAACTGCAACAAATGATCCCACAGAGGTCTCCGAAGAATATAATCACAAGCAGCATAAACAAAAGAAATATAGACCCCTTTAGAACCCAAGTAAGAGATCTCCACCGTAATTGCCTGAACATGTTCAAAGAGAATTTTTACCTCCAAACGATCATCCCATAAGAGCTAGATATTTTTTTCTGACAATTTGTTCACTACAAAATTTTGCATTCCAACACTAGAAGCAAACCTTTGTATTTTATCAGCACCCACCTTAGGCTCTAAGATAACAGCCAAAGTCACACCATGAATTCTCAAAAAAAAATTCAAACGTCTTCTCGGAGCCATCTTACTTATCCCCCTCATATTCCAGACAAGCAAATTGATCATGAGAATGAAAAGCATACTTCCACTAGCACAAAGCCAGTTAAGAGACACATCAACAGAGCTCCCAACAAAAGTATGAAAGAAGAAAGAAAGAAGGACAGAGGCTCCCAAAACAAAATTAAAACAGGAGAAACCATCGGAAACGACTTAGAAATTCCAAAATTTTCCCTATAACCTTCAACAGAAGATGTAGCCCATACACAATTACTCCCTATAAGACCAGTAATATAGTAGGACAATCTTCATCACCAGAATAAAAAGGTGTTTGAACACCAGAAGAATAAAAAACCTCGTTAACGACCGAAGAAAACCCCTCATTTTTCTTTCCATAAGAGATCAAAACTCTTCTTGAACACAATATCAACTTTTCCTCAAAACCAGAAA
Source organism: Ilex aquifolium (assembly GCA_951799425.1). Classification (NCBI taxonomy): domain Eukaryota; kingdom Viridiplantae; phylum Streptophyta; class Magnoliopsida; order Aquifoliales; family Aquifoliaceae; genus Ilex; species Ilex aquifolium. The sequence continues at coordinate 17,522,227 of OX637402.1, forward strand.
AAATTACAAGTTGAAAAGACCATCCAACACAAGAAATGATATAGAACCACATAAATCCCCTCTCATAAACGAAGTAGACAAACCTCCCATTTTTTCCAAGAAGACACACAACAATCACACAAAACCTCTCAGGAAATAACTGTCGAATTTGATCCAAAAGAACCAGAGAGGGTAGATTCAAGCAATCTAATAAAGAAGAGGAAGGTGAAGCAGACACACTATCTTGGGCCATTGAAACGACAGTCAACATATTCTGACCCAAAATAAAAAGTTCAGAGAACCATCTAACCGAGGATTCAAGAATAAAACTTTTGAATTGGGAAATCTGAAAATACTCTGCATCTATACACCTTAGAATCTCCTTGAAGACTGAAAAGACAGTCAAAGATAGGCCCAAGGTTCCTTTACTCTGGACCCAACAACTAGAGAAAATAGTCAAAATGTCACTTCTCAAAATAGAAAACCAATTATTAATTTGATAATTCAAAAAATCAAAAAAATAATCCATCTGAACCGACACCTCTCCACCTATATAAGTGAAAATTATTTCATAACCCAAAATTCCTTCGTCAGTCAGAAAAACATCCCTTTCTTTATTCTCAGAATCATCAAACACCTCTTCCATATGAGAAAACTCATACCCCTTTTCCAAAACAACCAGGAAGAATAACGATATACTACCCTGGTAGAACCCCTCCCTTAAATATAAAAACCTTTCAATCATGTAAAAAAGATGGATCCTCCTCTCTCCCCTTCAATCTATTTTCCACCTCTGCAGAAGAGAAGTTCAGAGAAACCGCATCAGAACCTTCAGAACTCTCGCTATTAGCCACAATCTTCTGCATAAGATTTCGTCTTCTCACATTGCTACTAGAGTCAGAAAAATACCCCTTATCTGGAGGTTCCCTGTTTCTCACCAACCCCATATCATCGTCTAACGAACCACCAAAACTCCCTCTAGAAGCATTAAAACGTTCCCTATAAAACTCTGAATTCTCAAGTTGCCCAACTTTTCTTTTCAAAAAACAAGGGCCTGTAGACCCCTGCTTCTCCACAGCATTCCTCAGAGAATCCGAAACATCCACCTGAGCAACTCACATAACTGAAGAATTTGAAGCACACAGGTTAAGGGGCACCGGCATCTCATTTATATGTTCATGAACCTGATCCTGTCCCAAATCTACTGACAAAGACCTCCCCACACCTTCTAACATATCCCCACCAACTAAATTCGGTACCACCACTCCTTCAACAATATATCCAGAAGCTACACTTACCAAATTTCCATCACCTCTATCTGGTTCAACATAAGCATCACATACATTTTTTGACTTTTCAGATAAGTCTTCTACATTCCCAGGGATACTATTCTCTTTCTCAACAGAAATCCCCTGTTTTTGATAATCATTATAATATTTACCAGAATGATCCCCTCTGAGTAAATTAAACGCATTTCCATCTATTTGAACAGATGCACTCTCCCTCACATTCCCCCTGCTCTTACTGTTAACCCCACTCTTCCCTTTTACCACTTTCCATCCTCCATTATTTTTCCCCTCATTCATGACTTTGCTATTTTCTGGAACAACAGCTTGTTTTCCTTTTACACCAGCACCCTCCTGACCCTCCTCTTTAACCCCTTTTCCCAGTATCTTTCTTCTACACTCAAGATCTATATGCCCCTGCTTCAAGCACTTCTTATAGTACTTAACTCCTTTCTCATAAACTATCCTTTGCCAACGCCCATTTGTACCCCCAAAATCTAGAAGGATTATCAGCCAGTAGGTTTACCTCAACACACGCTCTAGCAACCCCAGGCCTTGTTAACTGGATCGTAGAATTATCTATTACCAGTATTCGCCCAATTGGGCTAAGTATATCACGTAAGCTATCTCGATTGAACAGATGGACTGGTAAGCCAGGTAAAGATACCCAAATAGGATCTATTTAAAATTTTGATAAATTCGGCTCTCCTACAAACCCTGCAGGTAAGATAATATATGTTGCTCTGACAAAAAAAAAATATTATATGTTGCGCAAAAGGGTTGAGTGGGGATGGACAAAACGGTGGGGTCCAGTAAATCAAGCATAGGACAGTTGCCCCCACTGTAATATTAAAAAAAATTATGGTCTATTTGAAATTTTAATAAATTCGATTCTCCTACAAACTCTGCAAGGTAATGTTGCGCAAAAGGGTTGAGTGGTGATCAACAAAACAGTGAAGTCACATAAATCCAGCATGTGGCAGTTGCCCCCACTGTAATAACAAAAACTTTTATGGTCTATTTGAAATTTTAATAAATTTGACTCTCCTACAAATCCTGCAAATAAGATATTATATGTTGAACAAAAAGGTTGAGTGGCGACGAACAAAATGGTGGGGTCATGCATATCCAGCATAGGACAGTTGCCCCACATTAATTTCAAAAAAATTTAATGCCTATTTGAAATTTTGATAAATTTGACTCTCCTACAAACCCAGCTAGTAAGATAATATATGTTGCGCAAAGGGTTGAGTGGGGATGAATAAAACGGTGGGGTCACGTAAATCCAGTATGGGGCTATTGCCCCACTGAAATTTCAAAAAAAATTAGGGTATTTTAAATTTTAATAAATTCGATTCTTCTACAAACTCTACAAGTAAGATAATATATGTAGATCTGACAAAGATAATATACGTTGGGTAAAAAGGTTGAGTGGGGACGAACAAAACAGTGGGGTCATGTAAATCCAACATGGGGCAGTTGCCTCCACTGTAATTTCAAAAAACATTATGGTGTATTTGAAATTTTGATAAATTCAACTCTCCTACAAACTCTGCAAGTAAGATAATATATGTTGCACAAAAGAATTGAGTGAGGAGGAATAAAACGGTGGAGGTCACATAAATCCAGTATGGGGCAGTTGCCCTCACTGTAATTTCAAAAAAGTTTAGGGTCTATTTAAAATTTTGATAAATTCAACTCTCCTACAAACTCTGCGAGTAAGATAATATATTTTGCTTTTACCAAAAAAAAATAATGTATTTTGCGCAAAAGGTTTGAGTGAACAAAATGGTGGGGTCACGTAAATCCAGTATGAGACAGTTAACTCCTCTGTAATTTCAAAGAAAAAATTGATCTATTTAAAATTTTAATAAATTCGATTCTCCTACAAATTCTATAAATAAGATAATATATGTTGTTCTGACAAAAAAAAAAGATAATATAAGTTGCGCAAAATGGTTGAGTGGGGACGAACAAAACGGTAGGATCATGTAAATCTAGCATGAGGCAGTTGCACCCACTATAATTTTAAAAAATTATAAGGTCTATTTGAGATTTTAATAAATTTGATTCTCCTACAAATCCTGCAAGATAATATAAGTTGCGAAAAAGGGTTGAGTGGAGACGAACAAAACGGTGGGGTCACGTAAATCCAATATGGGGTTGTTGTCCCCACTATAGTTTCAAAAAAATTTAGGATCTATTTGAAATTTTAATAAATTCGATTATCCTACAAACTCTACAATTAAGATAATATATGTTGCTCTAAACAAAAAAAAAAAAAATATATATATATATATATAATTTACGTTGGGCAAAAGGGTTGAGTGGGGACGAACAAAACGGTGGGTCATGTAAATCCAACATGGGACAGTTGTGCCCCACTATAATTTCAAAATATTTTAGGGTGTATTTGAAATTTTGATAAATTCGACTCTCCTACAAACCCTTCAAGCAAGTTAATATATATTGCGCAAAAGGGTTGAGTGGGGACGAACAAAATAGTGGGGTCACCTAAATCCAGTATAGGGCAGTTGCCCCCATTGTAATTTCAAAAAAAATTAGGATATATTTAAAATTTTGATAAATTCGACTTTCCTATAAACCATGCAAGTAAGATAATATATGTTGCTCTGACCAAAAAAAAGATAATATATATTGCGCAAAAGGGTTGAGTGGGGACGAACAAAACGGTAGGGTCACGTAAATCCAGTATGAGGTAATTGCTCTTACTGTAATTTCAAAAAAATTTAGGGTCTATTGGAAATTTTAATATATTTGACTCTCCTACAAATCCTACAAGTAAGATAATATATTTTGCGCAAAAAGGTTGAATGGGGACGAACAAAACAGTGTTGTCACATAAATCTAGTAAGGGGCTGTTGCGCCACTATAATTTCAAAAAATTTAGGGTATATTTAAAATTTTTATAAATTCGACTCTCCTACATACTGTACAAATAAGATAATATATTTTGGTTTGACAAAAAAAAGATAATATGCGTTGTGCAAAAAGGTTGAGTGGGTTCAAACAAAACGTTGAAGTCACGTAAATCCAGTATGGGACAATTGTCTCTATTGTAATTTCAAAAAAATTTAGAGTCTATTTGAAATTTTGATAAATTCGACTCTCCTACAAATCGTGCAAGTAAGATAATATATGTTGCACATAAAAGTTGAGTGGGAACGAACAAAATGGTAGGGTCATGTAAATCCAGCTTGGGGCAAGTGCCCCCACTGTAATTTTAAAATTTTTTAGAGTCTATTTAAAATTTTAATAAATTTGACTCTCCTTCAAACTCTGCAAGGAGGATAATATATGTTGCGCAAAAGGGTTAAGTAGGGATGAACAATATAGTGGAGTCACGTAAATCTAGCATGGAGCAATCCCCACACTATAATTTCAAAAAAATTTAGGGTCTATTTAAAATTTTAATAAATTCGACTCTCCTACAAACCCTACTAGTAAGATAATATATGTTGCTCTAACAAAAAAAAAAAGATAACTTATGTTGTGCAAAAAGGTTGAGTGGGGTCACATAAATTCAGCATGGGACAGTTGCCCTCGTTGTAATTTCAAAAAAATTTAGGGGTCTATTTAAAACTTTAATAAATTCGACTCTTCTACAAACTCTACAAGTAAGATAATATATGTTGCTCTGACAAAAAAAATGATAATATATGTTGCGCAAAAAGGTTAAGTGGGGACGAACAAAACGGTGGGGTCACGTAAATCCAAAATAGGACAATTGCCCCCACTATAATTTTAAAATTTTTTAGGGTATATTTGAAATTTTAGGGTCTATTTAAAAAGTCGCATGAATCTGGGTTTTTTTGTAATTTATATATTTAGTAATGAAACTTTGTCGTTGCGCTTTGTTCCTAGATTTTCAAATTGAATCACATTTATTTGTGTTGTGTTTTCTTATTTTATTTTACTAATTAGTTGTCGATGTCGCATAATAATTGTACGGGAATAAATCTACACAGAGAATAACCACCTCGTACAGACGAAGAATGTGGTGGAGAAGCCTTGGTGAACCTGCAAGACAAGAGAACGCCTAGGTGAACCGATGGCCAGAGGCGGCCAAAGGGACTCCGATGCTTAAGTCAGTAAGCTAGTCGAAGAAAAAGTGTATGGTGAATAGGCTCAGATTCAAATTCCATACCTGGTAACCTTTATTTATAGTGACACATGAAGTAGTGTTCCAAGTAAAATCGAACTCTAGGTTGTGATAGAATATTGGCGTGCTGTCGCAGGCAACCAAAAATAAATTATATACTCTTAAAAATACATGTAATAGTGCAAGTAAGGATCGTTCCCACGGAGAGTATCTAGCCTAGTTTTATGCCTCGTGAACAAGGATGGAGGGGGTTTGAGTTTAACGAAAATAATTTTAAGAAAAACAACTAAAGAACAATTCAAATTAAAGTATCAAAATCAATCAAGAGAACAAACCTTGATCTAAGTCAACATCCACCATCGGAATTTTACAAATGATCATCGATGCAAGTATATATCAATTCACTATCTGAACATTCACCGTTGGAATTATCTTCCTATCTCGCCTTTGTCGCATTTAATTAGAAAACAAGCGATCTAATTAACCTTAACTACTAAACAACCCAAGACAAGTACTAAAGATTTAATCTAGTAGCAGCCTTAAGAATTAGAGAGATCGATGAAACTAAACAACACAAGCACAAGCAGTTGCATTTAATTAGTCGAATGTTCTTTCTAAGATCTAATAATCTCTGACGCAGCAAATCATTAAATCCTAGTTGCTTCACAAATTAGAGGGATCAAACAATTACGGATTTGATATCTAATCCAGCAGTAGATTGCAACGAATAATAAACTAATAGGTCTCCTAGTAATTAAACGATACAATCATGAAAATAGGTACATCAGAACATCCAATACTCAAATCATAAATTGAACAATAAAAACAAATTAGATCTCACAGTTTTATTGATTCCGAGGCTTCCGTTTCCTTCGACCAAGTATTAAATTTTAGCCACGCAGGGCCATCATGAAAACCAGAAGACATAGTTGGAGAAGAAGGGAGTATAGCCACCTGGAAGTCTGCTGATTTTTTTTCTTCTTTTTTTTTCCTTTTCACGTTCTTTCCTCTTTTCCCTAAAAAAAAACCTCCTCAAGTCTGACTGTTTAAGGATAAGATTAAAAATAAAATAAAGTCCTAATATAACTAGGAAAGTCCTAATAAATTCCTAATAAAATCCTAATAAAATAAAGTCCTAAAATAAACCTCCATTGGAATTTCGTGCATCAGGTTCCAGCACGTGAACAGTGCACTAGCTGCAACTTCAAGCCTGATTTCGACCTTGATTCAGCTAATATCTCTCAAAACTCAAAACATGAAAGTTGTAGAGCGTTTTCTTAGCGTTCCATAGCATCTTGAATCATCTCAATCGGAGCTCGGATGAGAGAGTTATGACTAGATAACGAAGCGTTGTCGAAACAGTCCAATTAGCTTCGTTTTGCATTTAACGTCTCCATTTGCATCCTAAATCAAAATAGAAGAATAATGAGTACATTTAGGCTTCAAATAAGTATAAAAGGCTAAATATTAAAAGAAAAAAATATGACATTTTGCATTCTCATCAGATATACCTCATCACCAATCCCCAAGATGTTCGAGGTAGAACTATACTAGGACTTTGAGTCCTAACTTGTAGGAAGAGATATGCTCGCTGAGAGGCTTTATTTATCAATATCTACTTGACACTCGGAGTCGAGTTTTAATAGGACTCTAGGTCCCGGGCCAAGTTGGGCACTGGGCAGAGGTGATGCTAGGACGAGGGCGTGTGGCGCCTGGTGCAAGTGACGAGGCGGGACAGTTGCGCCTTGGGCACTTGGGTGATGCTAGGAGGGTTGGACAGCGCATTAGGCGACGCCAGGAAGGCTGGGCAGCGCGTTGGACGACGCCTGGAGGGCTGGGCAGCGCTGAAGTGCTGTGTGGGCGACGCCTGAAGTATGCTAATTTGTAGTGCTATGTGGGAGGCGCCTCTTTGTGCTTTGCTGGAGTATTGGTCAAAGTTGGGTGTTATGGTCAACTTCGGTGGGCTAGCATGGTTTCATGTCTTTGTTGGGAGACGCCTTGGATTCCTAAGATAGCAACAAGACTTAAAGTGTGTGTATGTTTGTTTTGTGTGTATGTGGGCGACGCCATGGGCTAGTGGGCGGCGCCCCAGTACTGCATCTGTCCCACAATAATCAAACTGAATTGTCCACACAGATAATGAAGCACGCAACTCTGACTTTTACCAAAACACTAGTACAACCTTTGACATATCTCCAAGGACGGACTCAGGAATTCTAGTCAGGGTAGACACTTTAATTAAGCACTCTAATTTTTTTTCCTTCTAATCAATCACACTATATAATATATTTATATTTATTATATTATATTTGATACATGAAGTCCATCTAATATAAAAAATACCAAATATATATATATATATATATTGTCAGGGGCGAAGCCATGAATGTCTATGAGGGGACAAAATATAACTGGTATAAAAAAATATTTAGCCGAAATTGATACAAAAAAATTCAGTTCAAGAATAACAAAAAAGTAAGAATCAAAACAAAATTATTGTGAAATAGTAAATTCAATTTTTATTTAGTCGAAACAAAATCCTAACAAAAAGACACAAAAAAAAAAATTTAGTACATTTTTAACCTAATTATATATTTCAATAAAATCTAAAATTTTTAAAAATCACTAAAATTTTGTATATGAATTAAATGTAAATTAATTTTTCACTAATTTTCTATCAATGCGCACAATCACAAGTCCGTAGTAAAATTATTCTTTATTTAGTTGTAACTAGGGATTTTATACCATTTTCTCCCCTTAGTCAAGTGGGCCAAAAGTTTTGTTTTTAATGTTGGGCCAAAAAATTTGTTTTTAATGTTGGGCTAAAAGTTTTGTTTTCTTAGTAGGTTTAGGTGGATTGTGATAGGTCAAATATTTGATTTTTTAATAAATTTGGGTAGATAATAGTGGGCTCAATTTTTTTTGTTTTAAATGGACTTAATTTTTTAATTTTTTTGGGTAAATAATGTGGGCCTAATATTTTTATCTTTGATTTTGGGTGGACACAAATAATATATTATACAAATTTATAATATATATACTTAACTAAAATAAAAAAAAAAATTTGAGGGGGGGGCACGTGCCCACCCTGGCCCTAGCCTCCCTCCGCCCTTGCATATCTCAGATGAACCATTAATCCTATAAATCTAAGCATTGCTGGCTGCCAACATATTTAATTGCCTAGGAAAAAATATTAGGAACTGTGTATGATGGCTAGGATCTTGGATGCGCTCCATGGCGGTGTTTTCGAAGTCTCCGGCGGCTTGCTCTTGTTGTGTGCTGTTGTGGTGACGTTGTCCATCATATCTATGATTATGTTTGCCTGTCTTGATGATCCTCGTGACCCTGATTCAGGTCACCGTAAACACCATCACAAACGTCCGCACCTCGACAACCATGAAGCAGCAGTTGCAGCACAAATTCACCATATGCAGGCGGCGCACCACCATAGGTGACCTGACATGGTGAATCCTAAGCAAGTCTAGGCATATAAATGGGATGACTCTGTTTTAATATCAATTGCACTATTCTATTTTTCCTGTATTTCAGATTGCAGTATAATTTTTATGTAATGATATCGTGGTGATTTATACATAAATTTCATGTCTGAAAATGAAGACAGATACCTATTTTGTTGATTTTGAGGAATATGGGTACAATCCTTAATAGTATGTTGTTTACAAATATAACCCCTCTGATTCGATTCCATCAATTGCTTTAGATGCCTAGTTAACGGAGTTCACGAGGAACCAATTTCAGTTAGTCAAGTGAAGACTCAAATATGAAATCATATATTATTGAATAATTTGATTGAACCGAGTGAGGTACAAAACTTGTGTTATGGCAAGATTCGATTGAGAGACTTCAAAACCATGATCTTGAATGGAATGTGTAGTATTCTTTCCAAATCTTCGAATTAAAAGAAAATTTTAGGGCTTGGCAAACTTAATCTCGAAAGGGTTTTGTTGGCTAAACAGATCAGTTTACAACCCAGATATGGGTTTTTTATTTTTATTTTTATTTTTTCGTGTTCTTTTTATTTTGCTGGGAATTTTGACTGATCAAGAGCTATTTCTGACCTTGATCTTTGATCAATCAAATGCTATTCAAGCAATCACTACCCAAGGGAAACAAGAAAAAAAATACTATTGAAAAAAGAAGAGTAACAAAGATTCAACAGTAAAAACAATAGTGGCTAACCGCTAATCTCGAGCAACAAAAACTGGAGTTGAAGGATTTACCATTGTTTCTCTAGTGGCAATGCTAAGCGTTTGACATAAAAAAGAACTGTAAAATATATTTTTGGTCCCTAAATTATGTGTTTTGCATTAATTTAGTCATCAATCTTTTAATTGTGTCAATTTTATCTCTCAACTTTTCAATTTGTGTCACTTTGATCTAATTGAAAATAGTAGTTTGAATTGACTAATGGAGATGTTCAAATTGCCACACTTAAGAGGTCAATTTGGTGCCTTTAATTTGTAACTTGTATCATTTTGGTCCTTCAAATTTACAGTTTATGTCACTTTAAGCCCTAAAATTTTTAAAGAATGCGCGTCAAGTGTGATTACTTCAGATGCACATGACGATTTGTGTTAGCAATTCCAACTGCCATTTTTTATTAGATCAAAATGGCTTAAATTGAGAAGTTGAAGGATCAAACTGACACAATTAAAAGATTGCGTGCCAAACTGACACAAAGTGCATAGTTTGGACCCTAAAAAGAATAATTGATAAATTTGATTCTCGTACAAACCCTGGAAGTAAGATAATATATGTTGTGCAAAAAAGTTCAGTGGGGAAGAACAAAATGGTGGTGTCGTGTAAATTCAGTATGGGGCAATTGGCCCCATTGTAATTTCAAAAAAATTTAGGGTCGATTTGAAATTTTGATAAATTCGACTCTCCTACAAACCCTGTAAGTAAGATAATATATGTTGCTCTAACAAAAAAAAATAAAAAAAATATATAAATATAAATATATATATATATATATATATGTTGCACAAAAGAGTTGTGTGGGGACGAATAAAACGGTGGAGTCACGTAAATCTAGCATGGGACAGTTGCCTCCACTGTAATTTTAAGAAAATTTAGGATGTATTTGAAATTTTGATAAATTTAACTCTCCTCCAAACCCTGCAAATAAGATAATATATCTTGCGCAAAAGGGTTGAGTGGGAATGAACAAAACGGTGAGATCATGTAAATCCAGAATGGGGCAATTGCCCCACTGTAATTTTAAATAATTTTAGGGACTGTTTGAAATTTTGATAAATTTGACTCTCCTACAAACCTTGCAAATAAGATAATATATGTTGCGCAAAAGGGTTGAGTGGAGACGAACAAACGGTGGAGTCACATAAATTCAGTATAGGGAAGTTGGCCCCACTATAATTTCAAAAAAAAATTCAGTCTATTTAAAATTTTGATAAATTCGCCACTCTTATAAATCCTACAAGTAATATAATATATGTTACACAAAAGGGTTGAGTGGGGACAAAGAAAACGGTGGGGTCACATAAATCTAGTATGGGGCAGTTGCCCTCGCTGCAATTTTAAAAAAATTTGGGTTTATTTGAAATTTTGATAAATTCGACTTTCCTACAAATCATGCAAGTAAGATAATATATGTTACTCTAACCAAAAAAAGAAAATATATGTTGCACAAAAAGGTTGAGTGGGGACGAACAAAATGGTGGGATCACTTAAATCTAACATGGGATAGTTGTCCCACTGTAATTTCAAAAAAAATTAGTGTCTATTTAAAATTTTGATAAATTCGACTCTGTTTCAAACCCTACAAATAAGATAATATATGTTACGCAAAAGGGTTGAGTGTGGATGAACTAAATGGCGGGGTCACGTAAATTCAGCATGGGTCAGTTGCCCCCACTGTAATTTTAAAAAAATATAAGGCCTATTTGAAATTTTAATAAATTTAACATTATTTAGAACTTGGCCCCATTGAAAGTTTTTAAATAATTTGATGTAAGTTTTTATTTTAAAAAATAATTGGGATTCAGATTAAATAATTAAAATTTAAATGTTAATTTCTTGTATAACTCTTTCCACATTCTCTAATTTTTTTCTCTTCCTTTCGCAACTTGAGGTGAAATTTGGGTCATGTCATGGCATGTGGGTTATGGCACTTCGAGTTCATGTCGAGAATCAGTTAATCCTAAACCAATCTATGTAATTAATCATGTTAGATGTCTTAACACTGGACTTGTTTATTACTTTTGTCGTGCTCCTTATACAACTTGTGACCAAAAATTCCAACACTCGAAGCCTATTTTTCACAGCTAAATTGACCACAGATCGATTGATACAAAAAAAAAATTCACTACTAAGTTTTATTTTATGTCATTACTAAGTTTTAATTTGCTCCCACGATAAAAAAAAGTCATGGCTCTGCCCCTAGTCATGTAGGCTAGACAACGTGTGAGAACATTCGAGAATTCGATATGAAATTGATACAAAATTAACTCTGACTTTTACCAAAACACCGGTACAACCTTTGACATATCTCAGATGAACCATTAATCCTATAAATCTAAGCATTGCCGGCTGCCACATTTCATTGCCAAGGAAAAATTTTTAGAAACTGTGTATGATGGCTAGGATCTTGGATGCGCTCCACGGCGGTGTTTTCGAAGTCTCCGGCGGCTTGCTCTTATTGTGTGCTGTTGTGTTGACGTTGTCCATCATATCTATGATCGTGTTTGCCTGTCTTGATGATCCTGGTGACTCCGATTCGGGTCACCGTAAACACCATCACCGTCGTCCGCACCACCACTACCACGACCATGGGGCGCACCACCAACACCACGACCATGGGGCGCACCACGACCATGGGGCGCACCACCATATGTGACCTGACATGGTGAATCCTAAGCAAGTCTAGGCATATAAATGAGATGACTCTGTTTTAATATCAATTGCATTATTCTATTTTTCCTGTATTTCAGATTGCAGTATAATTTTTATGTAATGATATCGTGGTGATTTATAAATAAATTTCATGTCTGAAAATGAAGACATAACTATTTTGTTGATTTTGAGGAATATGGGTACAATCCTCAATAGTATGTTGTTTACAAATATAATCCCTCTTATTTGATTCCGTCAATTGCTTTTGATGCCTAGTTAACGGAGTTCACGAGGAACCAATTTCAATTAGTCAAGCGAAAACTCAAATATGAAATCATATCTTACTGAATAATTTGACTGAACCGAGTGAGGTACACAACTTGTGTTGTGGCAAGATCCGATTGAGAGACTTCAAAACCATGATCTTGAATGGAATGTGTAGTATTCTCTCCAAATCTTCGAATTAAAAGAAAATTTTAGGGCTTGGCAAACTTAATCTCGAAAGGGTTTTGTTGGCTGAACAGATCAGTTCACAACCCATATATGGGTTTCTGATTTTTGTTTTTCGTTTTCTTTTTATTTTCTTGGGAATTTTGACTGATCAAGAGCTATTTCTGACCTTGATCTTTGATCAATCAAATGCTAATCAAGCAATCACTACCCAAAGGAAACAAGAAAAAAAAATACTATTAAAAAAAAGACGAGTAACAAAGAATCAACAGTAAAGACAATATTCATTAGGCTAACCGTTAATCTCAAGAACAAAAACTGGAGTTGAAGGATTTATCATTGTTTCTCTGGTGGCAAAGCGTTTGACATAAAAAGAAGGGTAAAATATATTTTTAGTCCCCAAATTATGTGTTTTGTATTAATTTAGTCCTCAATTTTTTAATTGTGTCAATTTTGTCCCTCAACTTTTCCATTTGTATCACTTTGATCAAGTCAAAAATAGTAGTTTGAAATGACTAATGAAGATGTTTAAATGGCTCCACTTGAGAGGTCACTTTGGTGCCTTAAATTTGTAACTTATATCATCTTGGTCTTTCAAATTATAGTTTGTGTCACTTTAGGACCTAAAATTTTTAAAAGAATTTTAAGTGTGATCTTTGTTATTAATTCCAACTGCCATTTTTTATTAAATCAAAATGGCTTAAATTGAGAAGTTGAAGGATTAAATTAACACAATTAAAAAATTGTGGATCAAACTGACACAAAGTGCATAGTTTGGGACCAAAAATGTACTATACCCTAAAAAGAAAAGTGGTGAGGAAAAAAAAACGACTCCACTGGGGATCGAACCCAGAATCTCTGGTTTCGTAGACCAGCGCCTTATCCATTGGGCCATGGAGTCTAACGGACTACTTGTGTAGGAGTCTCCAAATAAATATATATAAACAATACTTATTTATCGAACTAATTAGACCTAAACCTTCGCTGGAAATTGAATTCTTTAAATAATAACACCTGTACTATTGAAATACACATAATTTTGCTTGACCTAAGTTGTATGTCAATGGTTAGGATGTCTGGATCAGTTTACGCGTACCTCGACTAATTCTCTCTCCAATCTAATGAAAGACAAGTCATTCATGTTGGGATTAGGATATTCATGAGAAATAAATTCCTCACGGATTGGTCACATGAAATTTTTAAAATTCGAATTCAAAACATCTCAATTTACAACTCGTCCTGTTATTACCTGAGCAACCCCTGACGTTATTTTTTTTCCTTTTTTCGACAATGAAGTATTATTTCAATATAAACATTGAATGCACACAATCACACACTTAAGTATAACATTTTCTGCATGATAAAATAAGTCAATATTGGCTACACAAAACCAAATATTCCTCCTCTTTGTTATTTAAAATTGGCGCCATTATAACACCAAAAAATTATGACAAAAGAAGTTGTGGTTGACTTTCAATTATTAGAATCAATTCCAAATAATTTTATTTCTATCGCAAGTTTTAGATGCGATATTATCTTATTATACCTTCTAATACAATGTGAAAAAAATAACCCTTATCTATTGCCGGAATTTCGCGTTAGTGAAATGCCCATAGAAGTCTTTGTATATTGGGGCTAACACCCTATTTTCTCTTAGAGCAAATTCAACCATGACTCAAATTTGAATAAAAAACTTAATTTGGTATAGAACATCATAATTGACAAACTCAAATATATTAAAAAATTCTCTTACTATCTCAAAAGTCATTTTTTTTTAAAAAATTCCTACAAAAATATTTTATCCTCTCTCATTTTCTTGTCTTTATTCCCTCCTCAATATTAAAAATAGAAAAGAAAAAGCTCCTTAATATTTAAACTTGTTTACAAACTTCACAAATATTATCAAAAATAAAAATCTGAAAATAATAACATTTTTGAGTGGTAGATTCGTAAGTTTTTTATCGTCTAAAGCGAGGGAATTTTTTAAAATATTAACTCAATATCAACTGACAATATTAATCGTCTTTAATTTCGTCTAAAACAATTTTGTGTGTCTGAGAGAGAGTAAAAAATTACCCTCGATAAATAGAGGCAAAGAGAGGCGGTGTGGTCGGCGACGATGACAGCGACTTTGAAGATAGAGGGAGGTGAGACAAGAATTTGTTCATCGAAAGAGTCTTTGAGTTTGATTAGGATAAAAAGTTACCATTAAAAATTTGATATAGAACATAGACTCATGCTGAATTCTTTTTTGAGCTTGACAGAGACACTTTTATAAATTCTGCTCAGCACATTAGCTTATGACAGATGCTATAAAGCAACCACGTGAAAGATGGATTGACTCTTTGTCCTTTACCTCTCTCTTTCTATCTATCTCTCAGCTTTTATCCTATATATCATTGCAATGTTCTTGTTTCTGGGCCTTTCCCATATTTCTCTCTCCTATGGAGTCTCATTGCCTGAGTATTCTTCTTACTCTACTGTTATTTTCAGTGGGTTTAGTTCAAAACCAAGTGTATGCCACGAACCCATGTAATTTTCCGGCGATATTCAACTTTGGAGACTCAAATTCCGACACCGGTGGGCTGTCGGCAGCTTTTGGTCAGGCCCCTCCACCCAATGGGGAGTCATTTTTCCGTGGACCTGCCGGCCGGTACTCCGATGGCCGTCTGGTTATTGATTTTATAGGTATGAACTCTTGTTCTAGTCTCCTGCTGACAGGTGTTTTTCAGAACCAGCACTTTATCTGAAAAAAATAAATAAATAAAAAAAAGTGGAATGATATCATGTTGTTTTTACACTGTTTCAACTTTCAACTATTATACTCTAGGGTAATGCTAAGGTTACTCTAGAAAATTAATTGAGGGACGTGTAAGTTCGTATAAATATTTTGAATCAAATAAAAAAAGAAAATGTCTCATGATTGTTCTTGTCCTGCGTGGATGACCTTTGTTTGACTGACGATAATTAGTCGAATCCGATCATCCCTAACCGTTGAGCCAAATAAAAAAAGAAAATTCTTTGGAGATGTTATGATTTGGTCGGTTGCCTAATCTTAATCACTTGATTTCAGATATATGTAGGATGCTTTAATTTACACTTTGAGAAGTTAAATTGTGTTCTTATGCTATAAGTACAAAAATATTGTCTAAGAATGCAATTTCTCAAATTTCTTGGAGTGATAGAACAAACTATGGCTGTATTGCATATAGATGATTGTATGGTTTAAGATTATTGGAGTGCTGGAAAGACCATAAGATCGAATGGCCATAGAAAAATGCAAACTTGAACAATACAACAAAGATTATTCAATGATTTAACAGAAATAATGGGGGCGTCCTGTATAAATGTCTCCTCATCCACCAACAGTTGGGTCCCCTTATGGATTACTCAACCTGATTGAGATTGCTATTTTGTTTGGTGTATCGTATTCTATGGTAAAACTGTTAATTGGGCATCATTTCTGGTGTACACTGGAGTCTGCACCGACATATTGTCATCAACCAGGGTCCAGTTGGAACAATACAGAGGAGATTAGCATCATCCCTTGGCAAGGATGGCATGCAAAAATCGAGAAATAGTTTAGCTATCACCTAGGTTCTTGTTCTTCTGTTTTCTGATTGTTCAACCTTGCCTGCTCCACAATGGCACTAGGTGTTGACACTGATTCTTACATTAAATGACAACTTGAACTTTGGATTGCAGCGGAGAGCCTTGGACTACCATATCTGAGTGCTTACCTTGATGCGGTAGGATCCAACTTCACTCATGGTGCCAATTTTGCCACTGCAGGATCAACCATTAGACCCCAGAATACAACCCTCCATCAGAGCGGTTTTAGTCCATTTTCTCTGAATGTACAATATTATCAATTCAATGACTTCCATCATAGGTCTCAGATTTTGCGTAGCCAAGGTAATCCCAAAGATACTACTCTTTCCATGGTATGGAATTGTCAATCTGACAAGATGGCAACGTCTAATTAAAAAACGGGTAGCAATCTGAAAGTGTTCTTGGTATGACCATTTTATGCAGGAGGAGTATTTGAGGGATTATTGCCGAAGGCAGAAGATATCTCTCGTGCTTTGTATACGTTTGATATTGGCCAAAATGATTTGACTGCTGGTTACTTCCTTAACATGTCGACAGATCAAGTCAGAGCATATGTTCCTGATGTTATAGATCAGTTCAAAACCATTATTAAGGTGAGTGATATGTGCAATGCTATGTTGGACATATTGAAGTTACCACGTATTCTCTGATCTATAGACAGTAGACACCGATGAATGGAAAAATTAGATGCACCATCGGCTATAGATAAGAAAATGTCATGAATAAGTACCTCAATTGACTCTAATACAGTTGCTTCACACAGTACATATATGATCAAGGAGGTAGATCGTTTTGGATACACAATACGGGTCCAGTTGGGTGCCTACCATACATCATGGACCGTCTGCTAATCACAGCTGGGCAAATTGACAAGGTAGGATGTGCAAGTCCTTTCAACGATGTGGCCAAATATTTCAATCTCAGATTGAAGGAAGCAGTGATCCAACTTCGGAAAGATCTTAAATTTGCAGCTATAACTTATGTTGATGTCTATGCAGTGAAGTATGATCTCATCGCTCAAGCTAGGAAGCATGGTACATCTTCTCCTAAGTTCTTCATATGTGGCGTTCGACTATTTCATTTGATAGGTTTTGACATAGATGGAGTGAAATTGCAGGATTTGAGCACCCACTTCGAGCTTGTTGTGGCCACGGAGGAAAATACAACTACAACATCCATGTTGGTTGTGGAGGAAAGATTACAGTGAATGGCAAAGAAGTCCTGCTGGGAAAATCATGCAAAGATCCATCGGTCATGATCAATTGGGATGGGGTACACAACACGCAGGCAGCGAATAAATGGATCTTTGATCGGATTGTTGATGGTTCATACTCGGACCCGCCAATTCCATTGAGAATGGCCTGCCATAGGCAATAAATCCATTGATTCACTGTGTACTAGTTTCACAGGTTATTCTAGTTAGGCGGATGGCCTGATTTCAATTGTTTTCGTTCTAGCAAATAATCATTTGTAACCTTTTTTTGTGCCGGATGGCCCCAAAACCCTACTCCTCGCGGAGTTTTGAGAGTTGAAACTATACATTTGCACTTCTCCCTTTCAAATCTTCTCAAGTCTACTGCTAATAGGAAGGCAGATCCATTCCAGTACTATATCTTTTTAATTACACACCATGCATCAAAGTGAGTTTACTATATCAATTATTTCATTCACCCGACGTCTAGTGCCCCTATTGTGGGTGATGGGTGGGGTTGTTGGAGGGGGGGAGAGGGAGGAGTCCAATAGAGTTCCATACCCACTTTTGAAAACAGGAGAGTGGTCACAACAGTCGCAATAGAAAGTTAATAGAACTCTACATTGGTTTGACAGAATGGTGGTCCAGTGAAACACAAAAGAGCCAGTTTCAGAAGAGTGGTCATTGGCAGTGATGTTGTGTAAAGAAAACTGACCAAAAAGAAAGGGAGATTATGTTTTGTACATTGGCTTTTGAAAAGGATCTGAAAAGTTTAAGCTATTGTTGTGTCTCCTAGATGTCAAAGATTAAACCTCATCTTTGTGATGTTGTACAACCAACGGTGCTATACAATGGTTTTTGAATTGATTTAGATCGATTATCATGACAGTGATGTCATCCAAACTGCCCCTAGCCACAGCAAGGTTTACAAGCTCCTTGCAAGCAGCAACAAGTCGACCAGGAGCTGGTCTCTTCTTATAGCTACTGTTCTCTTGATTTGGAGACTGAGGATGCACCTTCATCTGGCTTACCAGTGAAACCCTTTGAGCCTTAGGTGGAGGACTTTCGTTTTCATTGCCAAAATCATCTTCATTTCCCTTCCAGCTTTCAACTGTCTTTCTATAATTAGGGGAGTGAACCATCTTTCTCTTTTGCTTGACTAACATTACTCTTCGTAACTTTGGCGAAGCACTCATACTTATGCAGCCAAATTCGTTGTCATTCTCTTTCTCAGGGTCTCCTGTAGGTTCTGCCTTTTTGTCAACTGAACATGTCCCCATTACAATATCAACAGCTTCTTGATTTCCAACCTAAGCAAAAAGCCAAGCACATCAAAAACCAATTCTGTTATTCAATCATTCCAATAAAAAATATACTTCCATGCAGCCAGACTCAATCGCATCAAATGCTTCAAGTGGAGCATATAAACAAAGCTCCAAGCAAACAAGCTTCCCTGATATCATAAAATGGAGATAGCTACATTAAACTAAGTTTGTGCCAAGCTCCATTTGCACAAGTCCCAGAAGTGTTTGACAGATTCATGTTATTCAGATATCTTATAACCAAGCAAATCAGCTAAACATTGATAGGAGCATGGAGAAAGAAAATTATGTTAAAAATAATGATTTCTGAATGATCAACATCTAGCATGCATTTAATGAATAAAGTTTGCTTGCAATGTATGTTTGTGGTTTTCATTCTCACCTCTTCCCACAACCCATCAGAAGCTAAGAGAAGATATTCCATGTCTGGAGACAAATTTAGGATCTTTGTATCAGGCTCAGCCAGTACCCAATCCTTCAAATGAGCATCTCCAATGCTTCTAGAGACAGAAAGTACCCCATGAACTCTCCAAGCTCCCCTATGAATCTCCACATATCCTCCCTGCATCATAACATGAAAAGAAGCCATTAGAATCATTATCAGCTGACCCTGTCACTAACATGCTTTCCAATACTACCATACGTACCGTATTCTCTATCCTACTCCGTTCGTCGTCCTGACCTGCTCTGTGATCTACTGTAAGGGCTTCTGCCACCCCACTTCTACAGAGAACTGCCCTGCAATCTCCCAAGTTTGAAATGGTCATCTCTTCTCCTTCAATCAAGGCTGTGACACAGCAAGCACCACTGCCTATGCCCTGCAGTTATTCCCACTAATTAATTCATCATTTCCACATAAAACATGAACTGAGGCCTAACAAGGTTACAAAGGAATCTTGTGACATTTCATTAGATTCACTACCCTGACAAGATAAATATAGAAAGCTAGGTTTTGACCAGAAACATCATACCTTAAGATCAACAAATATGAAAAGACAAATTATATAAAGGAACCTATGAAAACAGTAAAACATAGAAGGAAGGGACCAACATAAACATGACTTTCTCCGTTAATTAAGCAGCTAAATGAACATGCATTTCTCTACAAAATAAAAGTTCTGGTGATCTTACTAATCAGATTGACACAATAACTTATCTATTTCTTTTTCCATTATGTTATCTATCTTCAAGAATGGCTGCTTGCAATTTCTAGAAAAATGAAAGGACAATTTTTTTGAATGTTCAGCCCCTAACTGCTATATAACTCGAGACATTCAGAGCGTCCATAATGGTGCCCAATTCCAGTTTGAGATGAGCAATAAAGTTTCTGAATGATGCTGACACGGCCAATTATAATCCTAGTGCTAATATATCATTCTCTGACTACTAATGATAAATTCTGCAGCTGTTGTTAGTTAAGAACCTGATACCCAAACAGCGCGATCATTTACAATGCGTATAGTTTTCAGTCAAAACTAACAAAAGAAGTTAGATCATACTAGTCATATTAACTACTATTCTAATCTTGGTGGAAAGTTTCATGTCCATATATATATATATTGAGCATAGACTAAGTCCAAAAAGGTAATCATCAACAGAAAGAACCCAAATTGTCATTACCTGTTTCAAGAATTCCTGGTCTGTTTTTAAGTACCCTGCCTTAACGGCTTCTTCCTTCTCTGTATTCCCTGAACAATTCTTCAAAATTTCAAAAATGTTTGTGTGCAAATTCTCTGCCACATACTCCGCGGCCTTGGAACCCCCATGCCCATCATAAACCCCGAAAAACACCTACATTCCAAACAATTCAACGATTCTCAATTAGACATTCATTTGGCTCAGCATACCATTTTTCAAAAAAAAAAAAAAATGGAAAACATTAATTCAACAGGCAGTTACGGTACCTTGCTGCCATTGGGGAAAGAAACAATCTTGTGGTTATCTTCCATGAATTTTTTCTTGCCTTTAACGGAGGAAACTCCGACTCCAAACCCACTGAAACAGAAGGCCTCTTCTTGACTGGCACAGTCTCTGGATGTGAACTTCGTGTCGGTACCAATTTCACGCAATACCTTTGGGATCTCAATCTTGGGGGGTCTCTTTCGTTTCAAAGAACAAGAAACGGCTGAATCCCTTTTAGACTCTGTTTGGTTTTCAGAAGAAAGTGAAAATGAAGTTAAAGGGTCCGGGATGTTGTCATTCATATCTGTTGATCTTAACATGCAGGTTGCCATTGTGTAATTACTGTTCTTTGTGGTGAGACTGGAGACTGATTCTAAAAGGGTCTGCATGAAGAGAGAGACAGAGAGAGAGATGGCTATTTTAAAAAGAGGGAAGGAGACTTCAGAGGGGTTCTAACGGCTAGAAATTTGGCTGTGTGTGTGTGTGTGGAGTTGGTCTGAGGAGTTGGTCAAAGAACAATTGCGTGGAGGTTAGGGTTTGGGGGAGTCAAAGATTATTGTAATATGTTTGCTTTTAGATCCGTTAGGTTAATTTGTCAACTTTGAAGGTGTAGTAAAAATTCTATTTTGGAGCCCACAGGATAAAAACTTTCCAAAAATAACAAAATAGGGGTTGAAGAAAAGAACAAAATTAGATCTTGGTCTTTCTAGTTGTTCATTTTGGAAATTTTATCCACATGCACTTTCGTCAAAATTAGGTGGGATTTGAAGGTACATCCCCTTGTATGTTAAGGATAAAAAAATGGAGAAACCCAGTAAAAAAAAATACCAATGAGATGATGGTGGGTTGGTGGAGAAGGAGATGGTGGGATGGTGGCATTTTTGTTGTTGTAGTTGAGTGTTTGGATTTGTGCTGGCTACTTCTTAAATTCAGCGATTGGCCATTGTGTTTGAGCTAAGTTAGAGTATGTCCCTAATGAGACAAGGGTGGCTAGCACTTCTGGGTGTGGAAAGAGATTGAATGTGAGACTTCTGAATTATTAAAAGTCCTGAACTTAACCACTAAACTATTCCTAAGGATTGTAGGGTAGTAGCATTAATGACAATGATAGGAATAAGATAATTGCGGTGCGATTGTAAAAGAAAATGAACAAATTTAGAATAATAATAATAATATTTTTTATACTTTAACTTCTTGTATTTGTCAAAAAAAATTGATTCAGTACTTAAATTTCAATGAATACCAAATAATTACAAATTAAAAAAAAAATTTAACAATTAATTTTTACTTTTATCAAACAATAACTAGTCTACATTTGAAATAATCATCTTTTTTCACAATCCAAGTGGCTAGATGCACAACAAATAAAATAGGTATCTAAATCAAAATAATGACCGAGTATAACCTATATTCAAACACGACTCAAACCACACATGGGTTAACAAGAAAGCTATACTACTTCTAAAAGTGACTTAAAAAGAAAAAAATATGATTTCTTTATTTGCCCTTCAATAAATCTATAATGTCATCCTTATCCTCCACATGGGCCCATATGCACTATGCTTGTGGATTACTTGAAATTGTAACTATTAAATGTTTGTCAACTCTAATTTTTGTTTATCTCCATCCACCATTCTTTTTTGTTTGGATGTATGATGAATCTGTGTTTGTTTGGTTCACCATCAAAACATAGACACACATACACAAAACAGTTGAAAGTCAGATTCCTATACATGAATTATGGTCATGTTTTTACCAACCCTTGAAATTGATAGATTGTTTGATATAGGTCCTTCATGTTTTAATCTCCACACTGTTAATTTATGAACTAACACTATCTTAACTAAAATGAACTCTTGAAATTGGTAGATTGTTAAAGACCTAACTTTTAGTATTATTTGCAAAAAATTATTATCCGAATGTTCAAATCTAGAAGCTCAAGTTCAAATTCTCTTCGTGTGCAATGAATAATATTAGCTAAAAGAACCCAAAGTTATTTGTGTAACTTTGAAAATGCTTGAAATAATGAAACATTATATAAAATCTCAAGAGATAGTTCAAGTGATAATGTAGACGAATTATAAATTTAGACGTCCTAAGTTCGAATGTTAACAATCCCTTGAGACTAAGCTATGACAGATTTTATCCCTCATGAATATCCTTATCCTAGCGTGGATAACTTACTTTTGATCAAATCAAGAAGATAATTAGTCGAAGTGTGGATAAGTTGACCTGAACATCTTTATCGTTGAAGAAAAAAAACAAGAAAAGAAGGAAAACTATACAATACCATAGATCCGTGCCCAAACATTAGTGGTCCTTTTGATAAGGTAGATGAAAAAATAAAAAAAATGGAAAGTAGGAGTGATACACTTTCTATATTTCAAATGGGGAATCCTTATTTCTCTCATTTGTAATTGGTAAGAAGAATGGAAAATAAAAAGAATTGATTTTTTTTTTTTTGTGTTTGGCAAGATGAAAAAAAATATTTTTATTTTTTTTGAAAAAAAATATAATACATATTTTACCATTATATCTATATATGAAATTAATGTATACATAATATGTAATTGATAAATATGATATATGTATATATGAAAAGATATATAGATAAATAACGTACATTTTAATACACATAATTAATTTTCTATCTACTTTCCTACTAATTTTGGAGGGATTGATTTTTATGAGTTGAAAGAAAAATTAATACATTAACTTTTTTATTCTTCCTATTTTTCTTCCTTAACTTTCCATCATTATATTTTTTTATTATACCAAATGAACTATAGAGATAGAGTAATGTTATTTAGATCTGAAAATTTGATATAATTTTGACTTAATGATGTGGCTTTATTAGAACCATTAGATTAATATCAAATTTCAATATTTGATAGAGCTCACAATCAATTCAAAGGTCACGATGAATTATGTCAACAAATTAGGTAAATAAATTAGCTCGCATTGAAATTCTATAAACAACTAACGTCGTCGTTTGCCAACCGAAGACCTTCTTCACCCATTAAAGCAAGTTTCTCCTACCTGTGTGGAGCATAGCGGACCAATCAGAGTACAATGCTCCTCTCAGCAATTCCGCTCCAAACCCCAACCCCGCTCTCCAACCCCAACGGTCACAACAACTGCCATCTTCTCTTCTTCTTCTGCCCCATCCACCACCACCTTCACAAACCACCCCACACCACTCTCTGCAAAGTCACTACACACACTTCTACTCACAACAAACCAGAACCACCACCTCTCACTCTTCTCACCACCGCCAGCTCCAATTATAGTTCTTCGCTGCGTCACGTGAGTACCACTTCCGACTCCGATTACTCCGAGGATGGAGGAGGAGAGGCTGAGGTATCTTCGTCTTCGGCCTCCGCGTCAGCGGTCGCTGAGGCAATACGTAAAGCGTCGAGTTCTCCGGTTGAGTTTGCGCAGAGGATGGAGAAGGATGGGAAGCTTAATAAAGGATTGATACTTCCGAGTCCGGACTTTCAGAGGCTTTGTCTCGAGCAGTTGGACCTCTTTCGCCGAATTGTCAATCCCGATGCTCTTCTTTCGGTCAGATTTTTTTCTTATTTACATTGATAATTGACTCCTTGTTATGATGATCATGGAGTGAAAGAATTAACTAACACTCAAATGTTAGCTTTCTATTTGTAGTTTGTTTTGCTTTTTTTAATGTGATTTTTTTTTTTTGGTAAATAAACAAAATTTTTATTTGATATCAGTGAAAGCTTTACAAAGAAAGGGGGAAAGTAACAAAAAAAAACCCTAATCAGAGATACATTCAGCAAAGCAGAATGATCTAATACAAGCACGAAAACTTAGTGCTAAAATTTATACCAGAAGGTTTCAGCTCCACACCCCACTCCTCAAACAACAAAACAAGTTTCCAGTAACTCATTCATCAAACTACCCATTGACACTCCAAATCCCCATAATATGCCTAGCTGTGAAGAAGAATTTGAAATCTTCAAAGAGGACAACCTGTATGAAATCATGTCATTAATAACCCACAATGTTGTACAAGGTCCTTGAAAGAGTTACAAAACATTCTCGAATTTCTTTCACGCCAAATGTAGTACACTGTTGCGGATAAACAAAGCTTTGCAATAGTATTTTGTAACGCTTTCCCCCTCCATTTGATAGCAGCTTCATTTACCAACTCATCCCAAGATGTTGACTGAAATATAAAATCACACTTTTGTAATAATGCTATCCAAATTCTAGAAGAATAGGAACAACAAAAAAAACAAATGATTATGGTCTTCAGGAGCCTCATTGCGGAGTATACATGTACTCCTATGGAACTCTTGAAGTCTATCTGTAGTTCGGAGTTTCTTTTTAATTGCTAACCATAATATGAAGCTCCACCTTAGGTAAATGATACCAATCAACATTGGGATTATGAGCTCTAATAGAATGCCAGGCTGTATCAACAGAGAACTTTCCATTTACAGACGAGGACCACAATATTTGATTTGTTCTTTCACTACAAGGTAGATATAGAGGCATTTCCAATTGAATACTTCTTAAAGCATAAGAGTTAATAAAAGGCGAATACCACTGATCACCTTGAATGATAGAACCAACCATAGAATCCTTGGATAACCCAAAATCATAAATCACTTTCTCAAACCATGTAGAAATCAGAGGTCCATGGGGGTGCTAATCATCAAGCCATAGTTTGGTCTTATTTCCATCACCTATGATATGCTTAATAAAAGGTCTGGTAATATTCCTAAGCTTCAGAATCTTCAACGAACACCAAAAACATGTATGAATTTTGTTTCTATGTCGGTTTTTTTTTTGGGTCATGTTTCTATGTCGGTTGAAACTTGAAGTTTAACTGCAATATTCACATTTTCCAGTTGTTGTGAATTCGATGCTATATTTTCCTTTATATTGCATCTCCCTGGTTAAACAGGTACTAGTAGTGTTGCTTTCTGCAAATGGTGAGATAGGTAGCTCACCACAGAATGTAGTTGCTAGATTTTGTGGCATGATGACAACAAATAATAAGTTTCCTTAATTAATATGTAATTTCATTGCTTCACAATATCTTAATGTGCTGCAATATTTCAGCTAATTTGACTAAGAAAATATGCAAATAAGAACTGTATAGTATGAGGTATGAACCAGAAAACCAAGTTGGCTTCTCAAATAAATTACGATGACTAAGTATATTAAGAAGGTTGACTTTGATTTATGGAACTGATTACTTTTATAAAATACTTGCCTTATATGTTACTATTTTGTGGTATTCTGTATCTGTTTTCGAGTTTGGATTCGGTGGTTTATGGGCTATGTATGTGCAGGTCTATGTGAGACCAGCTGGTAGTTATGTTATGGATCGTTTAGAGTTGCGTCGAATTACTTACTATCCAGGTGTGAATGCAGCTGATATTGTGATATTGATCGGTAATTTTAGTGTTCCCACAGGGTTAAGAGCAGCAGAAGCTGCACTTTCGAATCAGCAGGTGTGATATTTGACTGAGTTCAATTTATTTGTTAAACGTGAAGTTTCACTATTTGGTGTTCATGGTAATTATTTGTGGTATTTATTATGGATGTTGATTGGAATTGTAGGCAGAATTTATTCCGGACTGCAGAGCTGTGGTTTTCCCTATGGTGAAACATCCATTTGTCGTGGGGTTTTTGGTCGCTGAGCTTCCAGAAATGGAATTGGAAGGAGAAGGGCATGATGTTAAACAATGCCCATTCCCCGACGCTTTTCCCCCGTGTACAAATTCAAAATCGTGGGAAATCCAAACTTCCACTGAAAGCCCATTGGAAATGTACAAGTTTACTGCTGAACAGAGATTAAATGCTATTAATATTTCTCGCTCCCTTGCAATGGCATATGTTATGGATCAGGTAGATAACTAATATGTATGTTTGTAAAGAAATATTTTATTTTTCAGTGAGCATTGATGAAGGTATCTAAAGCACAAACATTATGACATACTTTTATGACTAATTTAAAAGGATAAACATAGGTTGAATGCATCTCATCTTTTATTTTTAGGTGTGAAATTGTTTGCAACTGATTTTTTTCCTCTAAACATACTTCTTGTTAAAAGTTGTTGCCTGCAACTCGGCATGGTTCATTATTTATGTGTTCCTGATAAATAATAGCATTGTCGAGAACCATGCTATTTATATAAGATGAATATACAAAAATATTCTCGATGGGCCATACACTCATAGGAGTTTGCTTCAATGGTGATTGCAGTTAGCTACACGTGTAGGCAGGGCATACCATATGCACTTTCTTCTGCATACGGTAACCTAAAATAATACAAGTGAGTAGGTGTGTCTTGTGTGAGTGTTGATTTTGTGCCAGCGAAATCAATGGAGTTTTTTTGCTTTGAAAATGGCAACTGTTTGTTGATAATCTTCATTATGATGCATATTGGACAGCTATCACTGGTGTTTATCACGTAACTGTGATATTCATATGAAAACTAGTCTGCCATAGATGCTTGAGGGCTTGATATACATTGCCAGTTGTTATACTTGTATTAGTTTTTCCATATGCGAGAGAGTCACACGTGAGAGTGGTTATGAAAGCTTGATATACTGTTTGGGGCCCAAAGGGCAATTGGTTGTCTAATGCAGTCAAATAAACAAATGCATTTTTATCTCCTTTTGCATTCTCAGTTCCTTTTCATCCTTTGGAATTATGACTAGGGTGTTATATTCCACTACAGAAAGCAATGCTACTCCAGCAATCATCTTGGCAAAATAATGTCAGAATGAGTAATTTGGTTGAGCAAGTAAGGTGTTCTACTTGTGCTTTTTTTTTTTCAAATGTTTCAAATCAAAATGGAAGATTTGTCATGGTTACTTTATTCTATTCATTCTCGCAGATTCGTGGCCCTCTTTCTAGCATTCGAACTTTAAGTAAAATGTTGTCTATTCACATGAAAAAGAGTGAGGTGTGTACGTCAAACCGTGAACTTATAGCTCCATTTTAAAAAAAAAAAAAAACTGTTTAATTTATAACCTATACATGACAGCATGGTTATATCTTACGCAGGTCTCTCATGATATTGTCAAGGATATTTTGGTGCAAGGTGATCGTATTAGAGACACTCTTCAACAACTCCAGGACGCCGTTTACCTGACAAAGGTTCCCTCTCTCTCTCTCTCTATATATATATATATACACACATACATACACATACACATACACATACACATACACATACACATACACATACACATACACGCATGTGTCTGACATTTTTATTCTTTCTTTCAAGTTTTAATGTTGTTTATTATATTGTATGTTTTTTAATTTTATTTTATGTACATAAACATGCATCTTTGTTTGAGTTTGTTTGTGTTTTTTTTTGGGTTGTGTTTGCGGCTCACATGCCATTTTTTTACTGCCGTGGGTGCAAACCTCAAAGTGGGAAGATGTGGAGGTGGTTGGACTTCTGGATCTCTAAGGTGTGTAATGTTATCTCAGTGGAGATTAGAGGTGAACCTCTTACAAGAGGCAAGTCCAAAGATGTAATTCTGTGGGCGTAGGGCACATGCATGCATTGGTGCTTAAGATCTTTCTTGTAGGGAGTTGTGTAGTGTTGTTTCTTCGAGTATTATGCCCTAAAACAATTCCTCTGTCTTTCTTCACTAGTTGTTGTTATTCTAGGAAGCAACATGCACAGAATAAAACATGTTATTGTTATGATATGTGAGTTGTTTTCCAGTAATATATTTTGTTGCTACTTTAAAATTCAAGTAAATAAAAGCACCGGGGTTTGGATTCACCTGTCAAATCATACTAAATGATAGCTTGCTTAAGGCCACATCTACCCTACAAGATGTTTGATTGTACAGACTGGTTATGCCCTGGATTCGGATTGCATTTGTTTCAATAACTTTCTTTTTCTCAAGATTTTGTCGGAGTTAGTTCATACTTTTATGCCATTCTTGGGGAGAAAAGTTTGTCAGATATGCACAGCGTCTATTCCCTGATTCTTGTTTTGTTACACGTTAATTTTCCAATAGCGAGGAGGGATTTCCTGTCTCAAAATTGTAATGTTATGAATAATGACTATCAGTTCTTACTGATCGTTTCTTAGTGTATGGATTGGAAGCCTTCTTGAGTTTGGTTTCCGTAATTTTTACATCGTCTTTTATAGATGAAGGATAACATTAGATGTTAGTATTAAGCTTCTTGATGTTTTCCAGGCCAATATAATACAATATAATGAAGAAACATTGAAGAAAATGCATCACTCAAACAATGCCCATCCTGAGTCAACGAGGTCTCAATTATCCGATAACTTCTCTGGGGAGATTCCTCTTAGTAAGATTGAAGAATCTGGTGGACTTCCATTTTCTCTAACATCAACATCCAAAGATTTAGAAATGCCCATGCCACCTCTGGCTCTTGCACCTATACAACAACAGGGCATCAGGTTGGTTTTTGCCATGCATTGAATCTATTGTGTTTTCATATTAAGGTGTTTCAGTTAATTTACTCATCCTTAAATCACTGCAAAAGGCTTCTTGGAATTTTAGAGGAGTCTTTTGTATTCTTGTTGTTGTATGGGGATTACCAATATGCATATTAATTTGATTATGAAGAATTTTGGTATCATAGGCAGTGGGAATGGAAAGCGCAGCCCAAAATTGTCTGAAATTCGTGTGGTTTGAGGACAAGAAGAGATATATTTTAAGATGATCTCAGAATGAGTTTTGCATTTAGATGTGTTTTTCTATGCCTGCAGACTGTCATAAATCTATAATTTTATCCTTGGTCTAGCACAGTTTGAAGTTGCGCTGAATGTTTGTTTTAAATATCATCTTCTTCATGAACTTGTTTCATTACGCTCATAAATTTGCATTCTTACAATATAATTATACTATCAATAGTCTGTCCATCAATTATGAAATTCTGTTTTGCTTATGCTCTCTATTTGTGTCAGAAGACCATGCAGTGTTTCTGATGTACTGGGAGATTTGGTCGGGGCAGTTACACCTCTGGCTCATAAACAACAGCGTGTTGTGGAAATATTTGAACTTTCACAATCTTTGGAGGTTGCTGTTGAAGAACCTTCTCTACGCCAGGCTTTGAGCAATCTAATTGAGGGTGCTTTGTTGCGTACACATGTTGGAGGAAAGGTTACAATTATGTCCACAGGAGCACCAGCAGGAGGTGCTCTCGTTACAATTGATGACAATGGGCCTGATATGCACTACATGGTAAACTAGCAATCTTTCTACTCTTATAACTTAACTTTTTTTTTTTTTTTTTCATGGCTGGGTTACAACAGGAGTAGCCCTCCCCCGACCCCATTTCCTCCCAAGTCTGATGAATGCAGGATTCTATACTAGGTTTTTGGTACAAACTAGGCTAGTTGGTACCCTTGCTAACTTGCTGCTTCTATTCAAATTGGAGATCATAAAATCCCTTGTTGCTTCCATGTCGCTGATGTCATGCATAGAGTATATTCCATTTACCATGGAACAATATTCCGAAGTAGTGAGGTTTGGTATGTGAACAATAGATAGATATAGGGCATTAGGAGGTGCCAGGGATGGAGGTCAGGTCGTCTGTTATTCAGAAAATTAATCCTTTTCTTCATGCACTTGCATTGTCCACTCCTATTATACACTTGCAGGCCTATTTTACTTCTGTCACACCGCAACTTTTATGATTTATAGAGAGTTGTTATTTTGCCCCGAACATTAAGTTTTTCTTGAAACTAGTTTGTAAAAAAAGAAAAAGCACCAAGTAAAAGGAAGAAAGCCTACATTTGCTACCGTTGTACTTCAATCTTCACTCATGGAGGTAGCTGGTTCATTCTAAATTTATTTCTTTCAGACACAGATGCATTCGCTCACGCCATTTGGATCAGATCTCTTCTCTGAACACACGGTTGAAGACAACATGACATGGAACTTTGTCGCCGGTCTGACTGTTGCTCGAGAGATACTGGAGAGTTATGGCTCCGTTGTCAGAGTCATCTCGCCCCGAACCACAGACGCCGCCCTTGGAGCAGGGGGAACCCGTATTGAACTTTGGCTTCCTTCGTTTTCTGCATCACATGATCTAGATGGCCCTGCTCAGGAGGTGTAGAAGGAATTGGAAATTGGAATTGTCCACTCCTTCCATTATACAGTTAAAAGAAACCCGCAAGACCGAACATCATATGAAAGAGCTGAGCCCTCTATTCTTGCTTCCTTTATAATTGTGTAATTATGTGTATAGATTAAGATATTTTTGCTGCTACATGTTCAAAAAAAATTTCCCTCGCAGCAAAGAATTTGTAAAAAGGAATTTATTAGGTAATGTTTGGATATAATTCTTGTCATTTTACCAGTTCTATATGAATAGGTCATTATGACGAATTGTGTAATAGTATCGTTATCAGAACCGGACCGGACCGGTTGAACCATAAACCGGGATCTAAAGCGGTCTAGTTATTTAGTTAGACCGCCTAAGGAATCGAATCGTTGAAGAACCGGAAAATCGGTTGATTTTGTCCAAAATCGGTGAACCGAAAATTCTTAAAATCGGCTGGTTCAAAGGTTAAAATTAGCCGACAACCCTTCATCTTCTCCGTTTCCTTCCACTTTGTCTTTTTCGTCGAACAACGGTGAATTAGATCTCGAAGACCACAAATCTAGATCTCGAAGACTCAAACACTACAGATCTAGATCTAAAAGACTTGAACACTATAAATCTAGATCTCGAAGACTCAAACACAACAGGCACAGTAACACACTATTTCATCTCCTTCCACTTCCACAAATCTAGATCTCCTTCCAATTCATCTTCTTCTTCTCCTTCTCCTTCTCCTTCTCCTTCTCCTTCTCCTCTGTCTGTCTCTCCACGCAGACACAATGATACACACCCACGAAAATGAAAGAAAAAAGAAAGGATGGCTTGTTGGGTCTTTCTTTTTCTCTGTCTCACATGCTGGGTTTGCTTTTTGTATATTTCTCCCTCTTTGTACACGTGCACACACATAGGGTCATATTGAATAATTGAATATAAATTAAATAGTTAATACACACACATTCAATTCAACATTAAAGAGTTAAGACATTCAATTCAAGAGTAAGGAGTTAAGACATTCAATTCAAGAGTAAGGAGATAAGACATATACAGTACACTATTTGATTTTTTTTTTTTGTGATTGTAAATTTTTATATTTTTTAATATTTTTTAATTATATGATCGGTTAGACCAGTTAACCCAACGGTTGAACCTGTAAATTATTGACCCAGTCCTTCTGTCGGTTTGATGTCCAGTCCGATTCTGATAACATTGGTATCAAAGAAGTTACAATTAAGGGTGCTAAAATATGTTGCGGCATACAAAATTAGAGGGTTTTGGTCCTTATTAAATTACCTATTTCGTAAATGAGTGTATCCGATATGACACGATTAAAAAACGAATCGAGTATTGATGAAACCAATCGAAAAAATATGTTATACAACTTATTTATATATCGGGTATATACGATTTATATACAAAATAAACTGATCTGACATGACTCGTTAAACACGAATTAATAAAAGAATTATGTATAGAGGGAGTATTTTTCAACACAAATCTGTTAAGATCTGATACGAATCTGTCCCATCCGACACAATTGACATATCTAGTTACAATATTTAAATTTATCATCTTTTTTATTTAAGATACACTTTTATTGAGTCAAGTTATGATAAAAAAATTAAAATTTATCTTAATATTTTAAAATTGATTCTAAGAAAAATATATCCCAACATATACTTTACCACTTTTGTTATAAAAAATTTAATTCGTTGGGAAAATCTTATAAAAAACTATAGGGTCAATAGACAAAAATTTCGTCCGTAGTCCCATTTTCTCAAAATAAAGAAAATCTTATAAATCAGAAAAAAAAGACAAAAAAAAAGAAAAAAGAAAGGGAGAATTTACACTCAGACCCTCTGAGGTTTGTCACTTAATCACTCACATCCCCTGATATTTAAAATATTACACACAGTCTCTCAGAAGTTTGTACGTGCGTAACACTTAGACCCCTGTCGTCAACATTCGTTAGTATATCCGTTAGTAAATTACATACAGACCCCTTAAAGTTTATAGGCGTATAATACTTAGCCCCTCAAGTTTAAACTATTATATTTAGACAAAAGATACTTCAATCAAAGATAAAAAATATCAAATATTTTAAATTTTATAACCAAAATTCATGTTCTATTATGACATTTATTGAAATAAAATTTAAAATAAAAATCTAATTTTTTTCTGAAAAAATTATAATTAGTATATAATTATACTATCTATTAGAATTTAATTTGATTATCTAAATGACCAAATTAAACTACCAAATTACCCCAATTAAAGTTAGAGGATATTGTGTCTATTATAATATGACACTTTGTTTAATTTTTTAGTTTTATTTTAATAAATAGTATGATTGTATACTAATTATGATTTTTTAAGAAAAAATAGATTTTTAGTTTTGATTTTATTTAAATAAATGACATAATAGAATATGAATTTTGGTTGTAAAATTTATGTTATATTATGAATGTCTTAGACCCCTTGTTTGATTTTTTAGTTTTATTCCAACAGATAGTATAATTGTATACTAAATTACGATTATTTAAGAAAAAAATAAATTTTTATTTTTGATTTTATTTCAATAAATGATACAATAGAACATGAATTTTGGTTGTAAAATTTAAATATTAAATATTTTATTTTTAATTGGAGTATTTTTGGTCTAAGTAAATATTTTAAATTTGAGGGGCCTAAGTATTATATGTCTATAAATTTCAAGGGGTCTAGGTGTAATTTAGCAACAAATATATTAACGGATATTGAGGGTTGGGGTCTGAATATTATGCGCGTACAAACTTTAGGAGGTCTGTATGTAATATTTCAAATGTCAATGAGTCTGAGGGATTAAGTGACAAACTTTAGGGGATCTGGATGTAATTCTCCCAAAAAAAAAAAAAAACATAAACATGACAACCCGTCACAGACCAACCCGACCCTTTCCCTTCCGGATACTGCTGAGTCTCCCCAAATCAAACAAAACCCTAGTTTATCTCTTCCGAATCTCCCTAAACCCTAGGGCTTCCCAAATCAAACAAAACACTAAAGCTCGTTTCTCTTTCGCTGTGTTCACTTCCGACCAGACTTTGCAGCCATGCCGAAGCATTACAGACCTCCGGTAAGTTCATGAAAACTGATTCATATTTGTTCATATATATATACGCACCTGCCACTGTTTCGTATGAATTTCCTGTTGTGTAATTCCAGGGGAAGAAAAAGGAAGGAAACGCTGCAAGATACATCACTAGATCACAAGCTGTCAAATCCCTTCAAGTCAGTCTATCACTCTTCAGGTATATATCTCTCTGCTCTAAATTCGTTATCTCTGGTTTCTTCTGAATTATTTTCCCTTTGGCTGCTGAGAATCCTGCTGAAAAGAACGTAAAGATGAAAAGTGGGACCATACTTGGGGTAGTTTGAAATTCATGAAAACAACAATAAGAAACCAACTCAACTCAATGTTGACTGTTACCAAGCTAGACGAGTTGAGCTTATCCATGTGAGAGAAATAGAAAGCAGAAATGAACTTTGAATTTAGTATTATTATTCTTTGTGCAGCCGATTAGTACATCAGTGTTATTGTCATCTTGCAGAGATGAACTTTGCTTTGGATATTTAGTTTCTTTATATGATTGGGGTACTACAAGAGGTATTTGGTAAAGATTATGAGGAAAAGTGTTTTTCTTTTTGGATGCATTTGATTTAGGAATTCTAGCACCCAATATTTCAAGGTTTTTCTGATAATTTATCTATGTCTAGATGCATGCAATTTTTTTGCACTCATGAGTATATATAATATATGATATACCCTTTAACTTCATTGAACTTCACGTTTGAAGTTTTCCAAAAGTGAAAAAAGAAAGAAAGGAAACTGACACTATATACTGAACTAATATCTATTTTGTCTAAAAAAAACTTACAGGAAGTTATGCATTCTCAAAGGTATCTTTCCCCGAGAACCAAAGAAGAAAGTGAAAGGAAATCACCACACGTATTATCACTTGAAAGATATTATGTTCCTTAGACATGAGCCATTACTTGAGAAGTTTAGAGAAATGAGGGCATATGAGAAGAAGGTAAAGAAAGCTATGTCAAAGAAGAATTGGGATCTTGCTGAACGTCTATTGACTCGCAAACCTTCTTACACCCTTGATATGCTTATTCGGGAAAGGTTGGTATGCAGTTTCCTTCTATTGAGTCAATTTTCCTATCACCAATATGGATTATTTCAAGATTATTATTTTTCGTGCTGGGGTTGTAGGTACCCTACGTTCACTGATGCAGTAAGGGATTTGGATGACTGTCTCAGCATGGTGCACCTTTTTGCTGCATTGCCTGCAATAGAGAGGGAAAAGATTGAAGTGAAAAGTATCCATAATTGTCGAAGGTTGACACTTCCACTATATTCAAAAAAAATTCCTGGGATTCATATTAAATTGATACTGTCTGATTATGTACTTGTCTATGTCTTAATTGCGATATGTGTACTTGTGCATTTCATCGGAAATTTATCAGACTTTTAATTTGATTTGTTTTCTAGGTTGACCCATGAATGGCAAGCCTATATTTCTCGCACTCATAAATTACGGAAAACTTTCATATCTGTGAAAGGCATTTATTACCAGGTATTGTGGCAAATGGTGGATGCATTTTTGTTTTTTACAAAGTATGTGAAAACATGGTGTTCCCCCCAGCTCACCATTACTGTGCCATCCACCTGTACAGGCAGAGGTTGAGGGGCAAAAGATCACTTGGTTAACTCCTCATGCATCACAGCAAGTATTGCCTGAAGATGTTGACTTCAAAATCATGCTGACTTTCTTGGAATTTTACGAGGTCAATTTTTGTTTACTTTCATATTTTCTTCATGGCTAGTTGTTTTATAATCTTGTTATCTTCCCATAGTTGTTTACTGTTTTCTTTTGATTGCAGACTCTCCTTGCGTTCATCAATTTTAGACTTTATCATTCAATAAATGTGAAATATCCACCCATTCTTGATCCTCGGCTGGAAAGCAGGTATGGTTTTCACTCTCCATTTACTGATCATTTGTTAATTTAAACTATTTTTTTTGCTACTTCAACATCTTCACATTATTCAGTCATTAGCTTTAGGGTGTGTTTGGATAGCTGGACTGGATTGGATAGGTTATCTTTTTTT
Organism: Ilex aquifolium; assembly: GCA_951799425.1. Taxonomy (NCBI): domain Eukaryota; kingdom Viridiplantae; phylum Streptophyta; class Magnoliopsida; order Aquifoliales; family Aquifoliaceae; genus Ilex; species Ilex aquifolium. The sequence continues at coordinate 17,558,207 of OX637402.1, forward strand.
ATATCCTAACCCATCTAATCCAAACCCACTCATCCACTTTAAAACCCTAACCTTGAAATATATCCAATCCTAACCTTTGTTTGGCAAACAAATGTGTAATTCAGTGGGCCCCATAGGTTACACAAATAATTTGTAGTAGTTTACCATTATACCCATGATTCTATCCATTCCAATCCTATCTCATGTTTGGATTGATGAATTATCATAATAAAATTATATATTTTTCACATATACATAAAAACATATAAAAATTATATATGACTTAGACCTATTGTTTAATTTTTTTGTTTTATTTCAATATAGTATAATTATATACTAATTACAATTTTTTAAGAAAAAATTAAATTTTTATTTTTAATTTTATTTCAATAAATGATACAATAGAATATGAATTTTGATTATAAAATTTAAAATATTTGATATTTATTTTTAATTGGAGTATTTTTTGTCAAAGTATAATATTTTAAATTTAAGGGGTCTGAATATTATATATCTACTACAAACTTCAGGAGTCTAAATGTAATTTATTAACGAATATATTTATTTTGAGGGGTCTAAGTGTTACGCACGTATAAATTTGAGAGAGTTTGTGTATAATATTTTAAATATTAAGGGGTCTGAATAATTAAGTGATAAATTTAAAGGGATCTAAGTGTAATTTTAAATCCTTTTTTATATCAAATATATCAAACCCAGCAGAACCATTCATCTGCCTCACTTGTGGTCTGTAACTCCCCATCCCACCGCCTTAACCCACTACCCAACACCACCACTACTGCCACAATCGAACCCCCAACGCCACCACCACTGCCACAACGCCACCACCACTGCTACAATCTAACACCCAACGCCACCACCACTGCCACAATCGAACACCCAACGCCACCACCACTGCCACAATCGAACACCCAACGCCACCACCACTGCCACAACGCCACCACCACTGCCACAATCGAACACCCAACGCCACCACCACTGCCACAATCAAACACCCAACGCCACCACCAAAACAACAGAACCGCCACCATTAAACCCACCACCACTGCCATCTGAACTCACAACAGAGCCACCACCGCCATCTGAACTCACACCAGAGCCACCACCGCCACAACAGAACCACCACTGCCACAATAGAACACCCAACGCCACCACCACCAAAACAACAGAAACGGTACCACCACCCAAACCCATTCGGTCCACTCCGGCACCCAAACCCATCCCAGCAGATAACGGAGGCTTTGGCTTCGTCGCCTTCTCAAACTGAGAGAGAGAGAGAGAGAGAGAGAGAGAGAGGAGACAGACAGAGCAAGAGAGAGAGAGAGCTGAAGAGAGGAAGATGGGGGTAAATATGTCATTATTTTGGTAACCCTTCGGCTGGGATTGAAACCCAGGGTGGAGGTGGGTTAACTTTAACCCATGTAGGAGTGTTAAAAATCACTGTAGCATCCGGGTCAAGGTTTGACCCGGGATTTATAACCTCCCTTATTTTTCACTTGCCAAACACTGCATAAATGGGCCCCACTCACTATTAAGCTATCCTTATTGGTGTTATCCTAGTTTAACCCATTAGCCAAACGCACCCTTAGGAGTTATACATGCTTTCATGTATCTGGAGCTGGTGGTTGGTACCATAGTTATCAAATCGTGTATTGGAAGGCGTATCATTTTTTAAAAATAGTGTATCGTATCGTGTATCGTAAGATACGGTGCAATTTTAAATAAATAATAATAAAATATATATACCTTTGAAAAAAAAGATTACACTCATAAAAACATAGCATTTCATTAATACTCCACCAACTATTCAAGTCATCAACATAGTTCACTAATATTATAATGCAAAGTTCACAACTATAGTTCACTAATTCAAACTTGAAACACCAAAGAGACTTCTAATCCAAATTTCTAACATCCATTTTGAACTCAATCTTCAATTTCAATTGAAAATGCATTATCATTATCATCATTGTGATCGGATGCCAACAAGTCTTCACTTCCTTCATCATCTTCAACTTCTTGTATTTGTTTATCCTCATCCTCATCCTCATCCTCATCTTCAAGTTGAACTATTTGCTTCCCTTTTTTCTTGTTTAAAGAAAGATTTCTAGGCCCTACAAAACAACCAATACAAAATATAAAAAAAAAATATTCAAAGTAATGGAGAAGAAGAAAAAACAACCACTACATTTTAATTATATACTATTTACCTTTCTTTCTTTTTTTGCTAGTCCCTTCTTGAACCTCAAAACATTCACCAACATTCATCCAAGTAGTGTCCTCAGGAAGGAGTGCATCTTCTTTTTCAGTGATCCACTCATTATCAGATTCCATATCTGAGAGAGAAATAGGATCATAGGAATTACCCTCTAGTATTCTCTTTTGGTGTCTTGCTTCCAATTGAAGATTGTACTTCACAAATATAAGTGCACTTAATCTTTGCTGCTCTAATCGATTCCTCCTCTTAGAGTGCACCTGGTCAAATGTACTCCAATTCCTCTCACATCCTGTGGCACTACAAGTCAAGTTAAGGACGCGGATGGCAAGTTGTTGCAACTCTGGACAATATCCTCCAAATGATTCCCACCATAAGGCTATAAAAAATTATAATAGAATACTGCATTAACTAACTTAAGCAATTGCATTAAATGACTAACTTAAGTTAGGTTACCACTAATCAGGTTGTTTCTTCTTCCTCATCTAGATTGTCATGTCCATTCCAAACATCAAATCAGCATTGTGAAAGATATCTAATTGTTTATCAACTTTTTCTCTCACAATAGGACTTGGGCACATTCTCTGAATAGTCTGATAAAGTCCCATCTTTATCTCATAGTCCGCACTACCGTTAAAGTAATGAAACCTGAAATAGTTATTTTGATTTACAATAATCATTGATCAGTATATAATTATAGATATAAAATGATTTAAAAATTGAGAAACTTAAATCTTACGCTGGATTGAGATAGTAGGCTGCATGAAGAGGTCTGTGTAATTGCATGTTCCATCTAGTGTCAACAATAGTCCATATGGGCTTATAGTGCTTCTTCACATTACGAAAATTCTTTTGGATTTGTTCCTTTGCCTTGTCCATTGCCTCGTAAATATATCCCATGGCGGACTTTATATCCCTATCTACAAGCCTCAACATCTTTACCAATGACAACACACACTTCAAGCAATACTTGATTGATCCCCAAAAATTTTGGTCAGCTAGTATAATATCCATCACTTTTACACCATCTCCTTTCTTAGAGTATTGACTTCTCTGCCATTCTTTAGAAGCAAACATTGCTCTAAGCCCAATTTTATTCTCAAATAAACTCCTCAAAGTTAAATATGAGGTGGCAAATCTGGTCACACAAGCTCTCACCAAATCTCTTTTCTTTGTATACTTCCTCATAAGATTTAACACCCAAGAATGTCTATAAATGTAAACTGTGATTTTCCTTGCCTTTGACATTTTATCCTTATGTAGAGGAAGGTCTCCAATATCCGTCAAAATAAGATCTAGACAATGTGTAGCTCAAGGAGACCAAAATAACTTTTCCTCTTTGCCATTAACAACTCCCCATCTTTTACATAAGCCGATGCACTATTAGTCACAACCTGAACAACATTGTCCTCACCAATCTCTTCTACCATTGAATCTAAAAGCTGAAAAAGATTATCCGCATTCTTACAAATGCCTGAAGTATCAATACTTTTAAGAAACACACTTCCTCTAGGACTATTCACTAAAAAATTAGTGATAGAGCGATGTTTCCCAAGAGTCCATCCATCAGACATAAGAGTAAAACCCGTCTTTCTCCACTTTGCTTTATAATTTTCCATCAACCCACCATTAATCAATCTGTTTCTTTTTTCAAAAAAGAACATCTCACCTCATGATACGATGGAGGTTTCAATCCCTTGCCAAACGATGCAACAGATTCTAACATTCTTACAAAATATGGATCCTTTACCAAATTAAAAGGAAGGGCATTAACATAAAAACATCTACAAATATCCAAGCATACATCTTCCCTACCCTTTTTCTTCAATATGGTATTCAAAGTAATGGTGGTGGTTGATTGTATTTTATCAACAGTAGTACTATCCACACGGTCACTACTTTTCGAATCCACAAGACTCATATCTTTGCTAAAAGCCCTGTCATCCAACAATTGCTTAAAAAAATCAGTAACTTCCTCAGGGCAATGCTTACATGACGTTACATCTTTACGATTACCTGCCAAATGATTTTTCATTCTTGAAATGCCTCCCCAATAGACATTTGTACAATGAATGCATTTTGTTAAGTTTGGAGAATTAACATAATATTAGAGAGAAAGAGAGAGGTTAAAAACTTAACCTAGCTCTCATACATCACTTGTATTTATAGTTAACTCACAATAATAATAATTACACATACACCCTCTTTACTCTAGACAATCTACACATACTACCCTAATACTCTTAACACTCCCCCTCAAGCTGGACTATATATATCATATAATCCAAGCTTGGAACAAATCGCTGTAAGACGTGTACGACTCAATGCTTTGGTAAACATATCTGCAAGCTGATCTTCAGATTTCACAAATGGAGTTGTAATCTCCCCAGCTACTATCTTGTCCCGAATAAAGTGACAATCAACCTCAATATGTTTGGTTCTCTCGTGAAACACAGGATTGGCAGCGATATGGATAGCTGCCTGGTTGTCACAGAATAACTGTAAAGGATGTTGAACTGGAAGTCCAATTTCCTGGAGGAAGTGTAGTAACCAAGTCAACTCACTCGTCGTATGTGCCATTGCCCTATACTCAGCTTCAGCACTGGATCTCGCTACCACAGATTGCTTCTTACTTTTCCATGAGACAACATTACCTCCTAAGAAAGTACAATAACCAGTGGTTGATCTCCGATCAGAAGGAGAGCCAGCCCAATCAGCATCTGAGAAACCTTCCACTCTAAGATGTCCATTAGCTCGATATAACAATCCAAGTCCAGGAGCTCGTTTGAGATATCGCAGAATACGAGTAACTGCCTCCCAATGTGGTACTCTAGGACACCCCATGAACTGACTTACTATACTGACTGCATAAGAAATATCCGGTCGAGTAATAGTGAGATAATTGAGCTTCCCAACCAATCTGCGATACCGACCCGGATTCTCAAACAGTGCACCATCATCCATCAATAGTTTCTGATTCGGATCCATAGGAACATCAATAGGCCTGCCACCCAACAAACCTGCTTCATCTAGCATGTCAAGCACATATTTCCTCTGGGATAAACAAATACCTTGTTTAGATCGAGCCACTTCAATACCCAAGAAATACCTGAGTTTTCCCAAATCCTTAGTGTGAAATCGATCCTGCAAGAATACTTTTAACTTGGCAATCCCCTCAGAATCATTCCCAGTAATCACAATATCATCTACATAGACTACCAATAGCACATATCCAGCATCTGTCTGTCTATGAAACACAGAATGATCTGTCTGACATCGAAGAAGACCAAACTCCAAAACTGCATCTGAAAACTTACCAAACCATGCCCTCGGTGACTGCTTCAAACCATACAAAGATTTCTTTAATCGACATACACTCTTACTATACTCCCCTTGAGCAGTAAACTCAGGTGGCTGCTCCATGTATACCTCTTCAACCAAGTCACCATGTAAGAAGGCATTCTTGACGTCTAACTGAAACAAGGGCCAATCAAGATTAGCAGCCAAATAAATCAAGATACGAACAGAGGAAATTTTAGCAACAGGAGAGAAAGTCTCCTCATAATCAACACCATAAGTCTGAGTAAAGCCCTTTACAACAAGCCGGGCTTTGAGACGCTCCACAGAACCATCCAGATGAAACTTAACAGTATACACCCAATGACAACCAACAGTTCGTTTACCAGGAGGTAAAGGAACGAGAGCCCAAGTCCCATTATGATGTAAGGCATCCATCTCATCCTCCATAGCTTTCCTCCAACCCGAATCAGATAATGCATCCTGTAAACGCTTAGGAATAGATATAGTAGATAATTGAGAGGTAAAACAAGAGAAGGCAGGAGATAAGGCATCATATGAAACAAAATGAGCAATGGGATGATTAGTAACACACGAACGAGTACCTTTTCGAAGAGCAATAGGTAGAGAGTCTAAATTACCTGATGGACCAGGATCAGCAGACGGCAAGGAAGACGGTACGGGCACCTCAATCGATGGGCGAGGACGGCGAGAGTAGACACGGAGAGGTAAAGTAGATGGCAACACAATGGGCAGTGGAATATCTGAAGTACATGGTGGTACAGGAGATGACCCAAAGTCCAGATCCAAAGGCTGAGAAGGTGCTGAAAAATATGGAACAGATTCCTCAAACGTGACATCGGCACTAGTAAAGTATCGTCGCAGAGAAGGACTGTAGCAACGATACCCCTTCTGTGTGCGGGAATAACCAAGAAATACACATTTGGTAGCTCAAGGGTCAAGTTTATCAAACCCAGGACCCAAATTGTGAACATAACAGACACAACCAAAAACCTTAGGTGGTAAGGAAAATAAGGGTTTATTAGGAAAAATGACAGAATATGGACTTTGCCCATTTAACACAGAGGATGGCATACGGTTAATAAGATGACAAGCAGTAAGAACAGCATCACTCCAAAAATATCGGGGAATATTCATCTGGAATAACAAGGCACGGGTGACTTCCAACAAATGACGGTTTTTGCGTTCAGCAACACCGTTCTGTGGAGATGTGTAAGCACAAGAAGTCTGATGAATAATGCCAGTTTTACTAAGATAAGCTGAAAAAGGATCAGATTCATATTCCCGAGCATTATCAGAACGTAAAGTACGTATACGACAACCATACTGAGTTTTTATCTCCTTACGAAAGGTCTCAAATATAGAGAATAATTCAGACCGAGCTTTCATAAAAAACAACCAAGTCACACGAGAATAGTCATCCACAAATGTCACAAAATAAGGATATTTATTAGATGAAATATTCTTTATTGGACCCCAGACATCAGAATGTACTAACTCAAATGGACTAGACACACGATTATTGACTCTAGACTGAAATGACACACGGTGATGCTTACTGAGTTGACAAGCTTCACAAGGCAAAGACGACACAGAACTAAGACTGGAAACTTGGCGCTTCAGATTCTGGAGAGAGGGATGTCCAAGACGACAATGCCATTGAAAAGGAGACAACGATGTCTGTAGAGCCCGAGTAGGTGAATCAAAGTCAAGGTAATATAGACCACCAGCTTCATGCCCCGTACCAATCTTCCTCTTCGTCTTGAGATCCTGAAAGACACAATAAGAGGGATAAAATGTTACAGAACAATTGAGAGAACGGGTAATCTTGCTAATGGAAAGTAAACTAAACGGAAACTGAGGAACAAATAACACAGAAGATAGGGACATATCAGGATTCAAGTGAGTAGTCCCCAGACCTGAAACTTTAGAACAAGTACCATTAGCAAGAGTAACACTACGTGTGGAAGTAGCAGACTGATAAGTAGAAAAAACTTCAGACGCACCAGTCATGTGGTCAGAAGCACCAGAGTCTATGATCCAGGGATTGCGAGTGGAGGACAATAAACAAGTGGAAGCAGTACCTGACTGGGCAAAAGTAGCAGTGGAGGGAGATGGAACAGCCTGTTGCTGGAACAGGAGCTGAGCATACTCCTCTCGTGTAATAGTAACCAACCCAGTGTCTTGATTGAGTTCCATAAGGACAGCAAATAAAAGAAGAAAATCACTAGATCACTGAACCGTACAAGAATCACCTACTGCACTGCTGAATCGAAGAAGAGAAGATTGTTGGACCACTGAACCGGCCCACAAGGGCCTGCTGGAACACTGAACCGGCCCACAAGGGGCTGCTGGAGCACTGAACCGGCCCACAAGGGCTGCTGGGACACTGAACCGGGCTGAAAAACCCGGCTGAAGCACTGAACCGGACCGGTTTGGGCTTCTGGATCACTGAACCGGACCGGCTAGGGCTTCTGGATCACTGAACCGGTCTGAAAAACCGGATTAAAACCCTAAACCGAACCGGCTGAACCGAAATAAATTAATTTAGGGTTTCGGGCTTGACCCGATCTGATCCGGCCTTCGTCTTCTTCACTTAGGGTTCCACAGGACCCCTCTGGTCTTCGACGGCGCAAGGCAGCACAGCCTCACGACCACAGCACACCACCACCACGAACGATAGCCCACCACACTCGATCACCACAGGCGATCGCGAGCCACACCACCACAGCACACCACCACCACCACAGTCGATCGCGACCAGGTCTTCGACTGCCTCGACAACCACCACCACAGACAACCACAACAACAGCCTTCGCCTGCCTCACCACCACCACAGGCAGTCAACCACCACCACGACTGTGCCTTCGACACCCTCTGGTCTTCGACGGCGCAAGGCAGCACAGCCTCACGACCACAGCACACCACCACCACGAACGATAGCCCACCACACTCGATCACCACAGGCGATCGCTAGCCACACCACCACAGCACACCACCACCACCACAGTCGATCGCGACCAGGTCTTCGACTGCCTCGACAACCACCACCACAGACAACCACAACAACAGCCTTCGCCTGCCTCACCACCACCACAGGCAGTCAACCACCACCACGACTGTGCCTTCGACACCACCTGCAACGAACGACAACACCACAACAATACTACACCAGTCGACTAGCACAATACAAATTGTGAACAACACAGAACACCACCAACCACCACCAACGATCAACACAGACAACCACCAACGATCAACACAGATCACCACCAACCACCACCAACGATCAACACAGACAACCACCAACGATCAACACCAACGAAAAATTAATTTATTCAGAGTATATATTTATGATCGTAATGCTCTGATACCATGTTAAGTTTGGAGAATTAACATAATATTAGAGAGAAAGAGAGAGGTTAAAAACTTAACCTAGCTCTCATACATCACTTGTATTTATAGTTAACTCACAATAATAATAATTACACATACACCCTCTTTACTCTAGACAATCTACACATACTACCCTAATACTCTTAACACATTTCAATTTCAACTTTGACCCTTCTACTTTGTCACAATGTTCCCATGTGGGATCATTAGCAAGTTTTTTAGTCATTTCTATATGAAAATAAGATACTGGTGATGCCACTGTTTCACAAAATTAAAATTAATCAAGATTCAGAAAAAAAAAAAGGCAGTTACAGCTTTGTAAATAAATTATCAAATAAATAGCTTTGTAAATAAATTAGGGACCAAAAAGGCAGTTGCAGCTTTGTAATAATTCACAAAAAAAAAAAAATTTATTTGGCTTTGTAAATAAATTAACAGAATTTCTTACATTGCACAAGTATGAAATGGAGTAGCTGGAGGAGGAAGAAGAAGGCATCTGCAGCTGCAGATCCTGCTTCGATGGCTTGGCTGATGGCTTCTTAGATTTTGCTGCCTTCGTCGATGAAGAACAGAGAGAAGACGGAGAACAAAGAGAAGAGAGAGAAGACCTAGAACAGAGAGAAGAGAGAGAAGACCGAGAACGAAGAGGGGCTGACTGGGTTCGTCGTTTCGTCCTCAAGTCCAGATCGCAGAAGGAAGGCAGCAATTCATCGAAGAGGAGAGGAAAAGAGGGATTTTTTTTTTTTTTTGTAAACCCTAGCTACTAAACGACGTTGTTTCAGTGGCAGGGATAAGAAATCAGCCTCTTATTAATACAAAACGACGTCGTTCCATCCAAAAAAAAAAAAATTTAAACAGCTTTTGTGCGTATCATACGTATCGTATCGATACGTATCGTATTGTAAAAGCGTATCGTGTATCGGACGATACGACGCAAAAACGATACAAACCTACGATCCGTATCGTTTTGGCTCCGTATCGGAACGTATCGTACGATACGTATCGCGTATCATGCGATACTAACAACTATGGTTGGTACTAAAGCTTTGTTAAGTAGAGTGATCGTGAAAAAAGGCTTTGTTGAGTAGACCTTGAGTTGTATATCTATTGTTTTACACTTTACTTTACTATATTTGACCCTTTTGGAGGTGTGTAGATCTTTATGCATTGTCAAGATACTTTGATGCCAGTTCTAAAGGCCCCACGGTGGAATCACAGGCGGATAGTTCATGTGGATATGAGCAAGTTGAGGACAAGCAAGGGAGTGCAAAGCTTGATGAGTCTGAACTTAGACTGGCCCAACTTCAGCGTCAACTTCCCTCCAATGAACCTGGTGCTTTGATGCACCCTGTTGAAGATGCTGCAGGCAAGGATGAAGATGACGAAGAAACGAGGGAATGTAAAAATATCTTCAAAAATATTAAATTCTTCTTGAGTTGTGAGGTGAGATTTATTGTTTGTCATTTGAAACTGTAGTATTTCATTAGGCTGTTTCTTCGCCAATAGATAGGATTTAAATTCTTATTGTTTTGCTTTTGTCTTCTCAGTCTTTCACTTTTGTGCCATGTTGTAAGATTTGCTTCTTTTGTTGATGGGCTTCCCTTGCAGACATTGTCCCTCATTTTAACGTTAATTTGGTTCGTACTAGTTTGTTGATACATACAGACTTTTTCTTGTACTTTGCCCTGTCCTGTGTTATGTAAATGCTTCTTGCGCTTCTAATGTGATTTATGTTGCAATGCTTTCCTTTGTCTCTTTCTTACGTCGAGTACATTCTGTGTCTTTATTTTCAGGTTCCCAGAGAGTCATTGCTTTTTGTCATTTCTGCTTTTGGCGGTGTGGTTTCTTGGGAGGGAGAAGGAGCTCCATTTGAGGAATCTGACCAGAGCATTACTCATCAGGTCTCCTATGACAAACACAATTATGAGAATTCTTGTATATTCAGAAATGTATATGATGAAAATAAAACTTGCTATCACACTTTTTTGGCATTGCTATCCTGTAAGCTGGGGGAAGACCTTATATTTTGATTTGTCTATTGTGCTGTTTGTTTGTAAATATGGTGGCCTATTAGACAGACCAAAGTTGAGCCCGATGAAGCGGAATTAGTGAATTCAAATATGTGCTAAGCCCTCTTGATTTCCTTTGGCAAGTATCATTTTTTAGCAAGGAAAAACCCCTGGATCGATCTAATTGCTTTAGCATACTGTACTGAATATTGAGCTCTATGTCTTTATGTAATCTCTATTTGAGAGGCTGAAGGTACTCAGTTTACCTTGAAGGAACTTCATTAGTTTAAGTTCCCAAAAATTCCAATTTAACAAATTATAGTTTGCACCTAATTTCTGCTGATATTTCATTTCCTTCTCTTCAATTTCTACTAATTTGATTAAGATGCCCTGTTGCAAACTTTTCTTAAGATAGCCTCCAAAATGTTAGAAAATCAATCAATTTTGAGTTAAAAACATTTTCAATATTTCATCTGAATATGAAAGCTTCATCTCTTCTTCATCTTTTTAAAGTTTAAGTTAAAACCTTCTTTTTCATTGTTCTCATTTCACTTTTAGTCTAGAAAAATGCAATCCCTTGCTTATATCTTCTCTGTGACAATATTTTTCATTTTCTACGTTTAAAAGATGTACAAGTTTGAATGTTGGCTCTATTGTTAAGGCATTGGGTCGGATTGGGAGAGGTTTTAGGTTCAAATCTTACCTAGATAAAGACTTACTAATGAAGTTTGTCTAGATGGCCCACTACATGTCTGACATGTGTGGAAGCTTATGTTGGAGGTGTGATGTCTCTGCAAGGTGGTTGATGCTGATGGTTTTTCTGTAGAAGTTTCGATGCTGCTTTAAGTTCCTATAAAAAGTAAAGCTTATATTGAGGTTCACGTGTATTTATAGGTCGTTGTTCGTGCAGGTTGTTGACAGGCCAACGCAGGGCCGCAGGTTTCTTTCCAGAGATTATGTTCAGCCACAGTGGGTTTACGATTGCATAAATGCACGTATCATGTTGCCGACTGAGGACTATATGGTGGGTAGGTAAATTTTAGGAATACATCATCTGCTTCAACTTTTTGTTTTTGTGTGTTGCAAGTGTCCATGGATTTTTCTCAGTTGGCTTTCTTGCCTGGCCAAAATTAAATTTTAAGTGAAATAGTAAAGAAAGACGTGATAACTTATGGTTTAATAAAAACATGGCCCTTGATAGAACACAATGGCGAAAGAGGTTTCATGTAGCCGACCCCAAAAATGTTGGGACAAGGTTTTGTTGAATTGAGTTGAGCTTACCTGCCTGGCCTTTACTACAATTTAATGATACGCGACAGTTTGTACCTTTTATGTTTGGCAAAATAGTTGAGGCACGTGTTATAATTTTCTCGAGGTACTTATAGTGATTTCTGATTTGTGGGTCTCCAAGTTCTTTGATTCCAACAATGTGTCATTTTTGAAAGCTATATTCTTTCATTTTTATGATTACATTGGCTCGCTGTGTCAAAAAACCCAAACAAATTGGTTTGAACAGGGTTCCTCCGCCACATTTATCACCGTTTGTTGACAACGAGGCAGAAGGCTATGTTCCCGAGTATGCAGAGACCATCAAACGGCTGCAGGCTGCTGCAAGAAAAGAAGTTCTTCTAATACCAGGTGTGGGAAAAGAAGATTTGGATGATCCTCAGAATTTATTGGTCGAAGGTATTATCGACCGGGCTGAAGCTATTGAAGCTGCCGAGAAAAAGCAGAAGGTATAGTCTCCCATTGGATGTTAATTAACTGTAATATGGATGGTGATGGTGAAACAGAGCTGGATCATGCAACCCTGCCACTTCATTGGCACAAAAACTTGTATTGTCATTGTTAGAATGGTTATGTAGATAGTTATGTGGATTCACTAAAAATAAGCATAAAGACCTGAAAGAAGAATCAGTTATTCTATTTATATATAATGATGATAAATACTTTGAATGATTTATGGACCATCTAATAATATATTAAGCAAGATATAGTGATAAATATGAGGAAAAAAAATATATATATATATTTATTAAGCAAGATAAATACTTTGAATGAATCCTTTTTTGATTCAAAACAAATATGCCGGCTACAGGTACCTTTTGTTTTGAATTTTCTTGTTTTCACAGAAAAGCTTGGGCGTGCTGCTGCTAATTTTAAAGTATGAAAGGGTTAACTTTTTTCTCGGAAATACATATATATATATATATATATATATTCCTTTTTTTGGTCACTGCTTTTTGACTCCCTCTTTTTTAATTGCTTTCATTTCTTATTCTTTGCCCTTTGCTGTTACCTATATAATTATTTAGGCCAAATTCACACAAATAGAATGCATTTCGCTGTTATCAGTTCTGTCACTGAATATATGAGGTTAATTCACCTGAATATTTAAGCTGTCAAATTTGGGATGGATGCAGATGTCAATTCTTGAGAAACAATATCATGATGAATTGAAAATAGAACTTCAAGGCGTCCAGTATTCTTCTGTGTCAAATGTGAGTAAGCAGAATTCTGCTGATGACACAGAGGCTGGAGGAGAATCTCTTCCTGATTTACAGCAAATTGCTGAGGATGCTGCCAACATTTCCAAGGTTGTGATGTCACCTAAAAAGAGGAGGCTCTATGAAGCAATGCAGGTAATGCTTACTTTTTTTTTCTTCCCTTTTTTCATCAGAAGTGCCACATAAAAATTTGTAGTTAATTATTAAACAGATGGGTTTGTCTGCTTTTATATTCTGTCTCAGAATCCCATGAGTCGGGTTGTCTTGGTTCACTATTTAATTATTGGCATGGTGCTTTGAGTTTGTGCTGTTAGGCAAGCTAATAGTGTTAATTAGATTTCTGTTTGGAAAGCGGATACTGCCGGGTCTTTTTCTTTTACTTGGATAGTTGTGAGTTGTGACATGTAAACTCATAAAATGACTTGACTCCTGCAAAATGCTATTTAAAACGCAGGGAACTGATTTAATTTCCGAGAAATTTCGAACATTCTTTAATGATTCCCCCTCCCCCCTCCCCCCTCCCCCATCCTTTCCTAATGGTGCCACTCATTCTTGGTAGTTCATTATTCTATAGATATAATTTAAACATTACTATAAGACTTCTAGATTGCTTAAATTCTCTGGTTCACATATAGTGAGCAGTGACATGCTACTTCCTTCTAATAATCAAATCAGACTTGCAAAATTTTCGAATACAAACATTAGTGTTATCTTATAGTTATTCTTCCTTTTGTGAGTGGCTCATGATAATATTCTCCCATTCAGATTGGCAAAGAGCGAAAGCGGTCTAATGTTGATCTTCTGAAGGAAAGAAAGAGAAAAATTGATGAAGCCAAGAAATAAGAGTAAGTTTGAAGCGAGTCAGATATACATGTGCAACTTGAATTTGTTGGGTAATCTATCGATTCTTGTAATTTCTGGTCATAAGCCTATTCTGTTTGCATTCAGTTATTCTATTTTCTGTTTTGTATGCCAACTTTGAATGCTGCCAACTAGGTTGTGATTGGCTGAAATTTTGCTATAATTTGTAGGAAAATTGTTTTCTTTCATATAAAGCCTAAAATCTGTACATTTGTATGTAGTTCTATTATGCAATTTGAGAAAGAAAAGAAGAATCTACCATCTATATGCCAATGTGGAAGCTGTAACTGATTTGACTGGAAAACAATTCTTATTTTTTTGGTGGCATTTGGACGAATGGAATAATAATGCTACACACACCATCTTCTTATACCACTTTTGTGCACCTCGGTCATTAGATTAGTAGGTTAGATTAGTAGGTTTTATAGAGTTTATTAAATATTCAATAACTTTGATTGTATCACATCAGGTGGTGTAAGAGGGTTGGTGCATAAATGTGATGTCCACAATATTATTTTTGATGATTGTTCAATATCAGAGAAAGTGTACAACTGAATTTTATGGTTGCCTTGAGACACCATATATGATACTAGTCATTGTCTGTGTCTAAAAGCATTATAAAACAAACAAAAAAAAAATCTTAAACAATTGCCCAAATTCAAAAGTAATGACCTAAAAAAAAAATCTTATACAAATGCTTTCAGGGGAAAAAAAAAATACTAACATAACCCATTGAAATTTATAATTTTTAAGCAATAAATAAAATAAATAAAATCTTACTTATTTATAAGATTCACGAATTTATCACTTCTACTACCACTTAATCCAATAACACAACATAATTATAAACTCAATCATCATATTTCTAATCCATCCTATACCCATTTAATAAATACCTCAACCCCAAAAAAAAATACTAACAAAATATAATTAAATTCATGATTTTTAAACGATAAATAAAATCAACAAAACTTTGCTCATTTATAAAACTCATGAATTTATCACCACTATTAGCATTCAACCCTAAATGATACAATATAATTATAAATTTAATCACTAAATGTCCAATTCTCCACATATAAATATACACAGAAACACATGTACATACATTTCTTTTTTGGTTATCAGCAAAGCCTCATAACCAATAAGTGTTTTTATTAGAAATACAATAATTCAAGTTTTTAAGATAAAATAATAATGAATTAATGTCTAATTAAAAAAAAGGGTAAAAATCACAGACATCCTCTGAATTTTGACAATATTATACGAGCACGTTCTGACATTTTATAAATAACATAGAGACCCCCTACGGTTTAAAATTTATTGCATAGAGACCCCCATGTCTCCTTTCTGTCAATGTTGCTAACGAAAATTGATGATTTCATCCTAAAAAACTTTATTATTTTACAATTGTCCTTTTCCAAATTTAGTACCCAAAAAAATTAAAAATTTAATAAAATCAAATAAAATTTAACTTAGTACCCAAAAAATTGATATAATATAGTACCCCAAAAAATTGAATAAATGAATTTCAATATTAATTTGTTGACAATAAAAATTAATTTGATATTAATTTGCCAGAGTTGAATATAAATTGAAGAAAATTAAATGTCAATTTTTGATAAAATTATATATTAATTTACAATCTAAGGTTCATTTCGTGTTGAATATTATTTAGTGTTTATAGTCAATGTACTATTTTTTATTTACATTAAATGTTATTTATAAATTAAGAAGCAAGTGACAAAATACATGCCATCAGATATATAAAAACTTTGAATTAGTTTCATAGAATAAATAATTGTATAACATGTAGTTTTATCTGTTTTATAAAGTAAATAATAACAAAAATAACACATGAAAAAAAAATAGTATGAGAGAGATAAATAAAGAGAGTTATATGAGAGATGCGAGTCTTAGAGTTGTAAAAAGAATGAAAATCTAATAAGGTCCATCGGATCAAAACGATTTGAGCCGCGAAAAGCTCGAGATAAACAATCTAGCTACTTTATTATATAGATATTTCAACTTAGATCCCCTCAAATACACTTTTTCTTCAATTTTGTTCTTGGCGGATTATCTATCATTAATGAGCGAGAAATTCACTTGTATATAGTGAGTTTCACTTAAATGCATGGTAAGTGATCCGTAAGAAAAAAATTGGAAAAAAAAAATGTATTGGAGGTATCTCGATCCAATGTATGATTTCTTTATTGAGGGGACACAATAAACAAGATAAATTTCATTTTACACTCTTATGGTTTAGCTCATTTGCACATCACCTCATTGAAGTTCAAAAGTGGCACTTAACCTTCGTGTGGTTATGGTTGGTGGCTTGGTGGTGATGGTTTTATGCTGGGTTATAGTGGTGGTAATAGTGGATTGGGTTGGAGGAGAAATTTCGGGTGGTGGTGGAAAAGAGGAAAAGAACGGCTTCAATTAGCTTCCACCAGCCAACACTTTGATAATGGGTGGTAGTAACAATTTGGATACTACAAGAGGTGCCTCAGTAATTTTCAAAACCTTAGGAGGCCTTTGTGTAAGATGACCACAATTATTTATGAAGGATCAAAATTTTGTTTTGAAACGTTCAAAACATTTACGTTTTTTAAGGAGATCGAATTAATCAGTGTTGAAATCGAAATTTCAATACTTCGATATGTTTTACAGTGTTTCGAGGTGTTTTGTAATGTTTCAATGTATTCATGGGCGGCTTAACATCAACGGGGTCTAGGCAAAAATTTCACACGGGCCTTATTAATATTTTGTGTATTAATATATATATTATTTTTAATTATCATAATTTAATTTTTTATTTATTTAAAAATTATTTTTATTTCTTTTTGAGATACAAAAATATTGATCAAGTTCTTATATTCAAGTTTTGTCAATAAATAAAAAAGTTTATTTATTTAATTTTTTTGTGATATATTTCACCGTAAATAAGATTTTATTAGTTTAAATTTTGAAAAACTTCTTTCTATTGATGCAATTTTTACTGGTATTATTAACAAAATCCTATAAGCAATACTTGCATTCAGAAAGGAATCTAGTCTTTTTATGCAGTTTAATATTTCAATTAGATTATTGGTTTCAATTTTTAAAACTTCGTTGAGAGAGGGAGGCGTGGGTTGGAGTTTTTTGGACACGTGTTGCCACGAAATAAAATTTTAATATTTATTATTTAAGTCTAGACTCCGACCAATCATGACACGTTACGTGAATCCTTAAATCAAAAAACCTGGACAGGTCACAGAATTTACATCGGACACGTGGCCACTGAAATTAGACTTATTTTATTCTCCAAGCTTACTCAGACTTTAACCAATCAGTATCTCGCATAAAAACCTTACACGTGTTGCCACGTGTATCCACTGATCCCAACATGGTTAGGTCCAAACCATGGTTAGCATATTCGTGGTTAGGATGAAACCCATCCCATAAATATCAGCAACCCCCGAGTTGTAAGCAAATTGGAAACAAATTGCTTGGTCTCTCTCTCTCTCTCTCTCACACACACACACACAGTTAGCGACAGAAGAGAGAAGAGGATGGGACTATATAACTATCTAAGTCCGGGTGAGGGGGTACTTCCGGTGCTGGTGATGTACACGGTATTGTCTGTGGCTCTTTTGAAGAACATGGTGAGATCTGTGCTTCAGGTGGTGGGTAGTGCCACTGGGCCTCCACAAAATTTAGAGGCAGACCCATCACGTGATGGCTCTGAGAATGGAATAGCAAGAAGAGTGTCGATTATCCGTTACGAATCCTTGTGTAAAAACATGTCTGGTCTTGCAGGAACTAGCAGTGGCATTGGCAGCGGTGGTGGTGGCGGTGGCAATGGCAATATGTGGTCTTCAATAGAGTGTTGTGTGTGTCTGTGTAAGTTTGAGGGTGATGACAAGGTGAGTGAGTTGTCTTGCAAGCATTTATTCCACAAGGGTTGTTTGAAGAAGTGGTTTGAAAACCAACACAGCACTTGTCCTCTTTGTCGTTCCATCGTCTAAGTACTTGGATTAGTGGGTGGGGTTATTGCAGGAATACTTTTCCCACTTCGTATTTTTAGGTTTCCTTTTTTACCCACCCATGTTTCTGGAACAAATTACATAAGATAGTGAGAGACAATCTTGCTATGTTCAGTGTGTGTGTGTGTGTGCAATTTGAAGGAATAATGGGAATAAAGAATGAAGGGTTTTATTGTTATGTCAGATCTTTGTGACATGTAACTGTAGGAACAAAATCTGCTAACGAGCCTCCAATAATGTAATAGTCATGTAATTTGCTGAACAAGATTCATGCTTGCCTGATGAGGGATGAGCTTCATTCTGTACTTCTATCAAGAAACCAGGCTTCTTTGGTTGAGGCAATGCACTCTCACCACTCAACATCAGAACCACCGCTAACATGTCCGGCCGGTCATCTGGAAGCTGTTGCACACACAAGAGACCCACATGGATGCATCTGAATATCTCAGGTAAAATGCACGAGTCCTTAACTGATGTATCAATCAGTTCAAGTGCCCTCTCTTCGGTCCACAATTTCCATGCCTAGAGAAGATTAAGCTCATTTTTGTGATTCAATATTTTATAACAATGAACCTATATAAATATCAGATTCTCAACACTTATGAGTTCAATAAGAATAAAATGGTGCCCTTTGTTCTTCTTCCCGCTTACTATCTCCAGCAGAAGAACACCAAAACTAAAGACATCAGATTTTACCGAGAACATCCCATAAATAGCATATTCTGGTGCCATATAACCACTGCATAACATCATGAAAAGTCAATCACACATAAGTAGATTATGGTATTGTAGAGAATAAAAAATGGGTTTATCAACATACTATGTCCCAACCACTCTCGTTGTATTTTCTTCACTTTGATCTCCAAAAATTCTAGCCAATCCAAAGTCGGATATTTTCGGGTTCAACTCATTATCAAGTAACACATTACTTGCTTTGAGATCTCTATGAATAATTCTTAGTCTTGAATCTTGATGAAGGTAGAGAAGCCCCCGAGCAATTCCACGGAGGATGTGAAAGCGCTTTGACCAATTTAACAGTTTACCTCTTATTTCATCTGGTAATTTTTTTCATTTATCAAATTAGTCTCTTCTCCAACTTCAGTACTCACAACAAAAAGTCAGAGGCAGTAAATCTTATAAAAACAAGAAAGGCACCAATCTGAATAAAGTCGTTAGTTTTTTAAGGTTCTAACCAAAAATATAGGAGTCTAGACTTTTGTTGGGCAAATATTCATAAATCAACATTTTCTCCTCTCCTTGATTGCAATACCCAAGAAGCTTTACGAGATTTCGGTGTTGAAGTTTGGCGATTAGTATCACTTCATTCTTGAACTCAGTCAAGCCTTGTCTAGAACTCTTTGAAAGTTTCTTTACAGCAATTTCTTGGCCATCCACTAAAGTTCCCTGAAAAATCACCAAATGTTGAAAGATTGGTATTCTCAAATAAATCAAGTGTTTCGTTACAACCTATGGTCATTAGCATGTTGCAAGCTTACCTTGTAAACGGGTCCAAATCCACCTTCTCCAAGCTTTTTATTTATTGAAAAGTTATCAGTAGCTATAGTTATTGCAAACAAGTCAAACGAGGGTAAATCCAAATTTTCATATGGCCCTTCTTCAATACGTGCTACAGGGAACACCCAAAATGATAAATAACATAAGTAAACAAATAGTTAAATCATATAGATAAAACACGGATTTCCTATACTAGAAGCTCAAAAATTAAGAAATATAGCATCAAGGAATGTTATAATTTCAAGTCAATTCTAGTATGGAAGTTTTACTATGCCAAGGGTACTATTTGAATGTCTGTAAATTAATTTAATTCTTAAATCACAATTTGAAGTTAGTTGTACAATGCTTCCCTGTTCAGAAAACAAAACTTTTAAAGCATATACCTATTAATGTCTTCTAATTAGCTTGTGGGAACGAGCATGTTAGCAGTTTAAGATTTTACCTTTTGTTGTTGTCCTGCCCTTCCAAATGTAATAGATGACAAGAAGTATCCCAGAAATTACTGCAATGGGGGCGACAACAGTAACTGGTATGATCCATTTGGTACCATATTTTGCCTCTCCAGGATCCGACTTCCCTGTAGTCCCATTTTTTGACCCTTCTGGAAGCAAACAGTCACATTTATGCAGGACAAAATCCACTGATCAAACATAAAATTCCGTAAAAAGCACATGAAAGAGCAGCAAAAATAAAAGAAAGACATGTACCTAAGCTTGAAACAGACATTCTTATATACAGATCGTCACCGCCAGTAGAGAACTGTCTCATATCAATCAAATCACCAAACCATAGTGCACAACCACTACCATTTTCTCTAATATCTAAGTTTGTATAAGCAGTGCAAGAGCAATTTTTTAAACACTTGTCCCTGCATTCACTAAGGTTCATACTTTTGTTCAACCAACTATTAGTAGTATCTGGCAATTTCAAGCCTACAAATCTATAAAAGCCTTCGGTACTTTGGCAGTCCAAAGGCTTATCGCGTATGCATCCCTGTGACAAGTCCAACAACTTCAATACTTCGGGTGATTTTGGTTTGAATCCCATCAAACATTGGCAAACAGGTGTGGCAGCAATGTCGCATATTCCGTTGGCACCACAAACACCATAATTGTCACAATAGTCTTGCGGCCATGATAAAAAGGTCTTCCAGGTCTGTTCAGCGTTCTTCCATGTATGGCCCTCTGCCAAGGAGGTGGTTTGGTTCAAAACAAGCTTTATGATTTCAGATTCATTCGTGAACAGGTATGTGTAGTAAACCTCCTCCTCATTAGAGATAACGTTTAATTTATACAAGGGACTGGACTGTAAGTTAGGTACACCACTAAATCGAAGGCCATTCCAGGGGCCACTTCGAAAGTACTTTTTTGAGTCCTTCCATATAACTGCCTCAGGATATTCATGAAGTTCTATGCCATAAGTTAGGTGTCCAGGTGAAGGGTCTTCGGAATTCTTCCATGAAGATGTCCGCCTGTCCAGACCGACCCTTAAGTCCCATCCTATCTTCATACCTGGTAACCATGTATCAGATGGATAATCAAAGCTCTGCCACACATATACCTCTGAGTTTATGTCTTTCACTTCTCTCACTACAAGATTTCCAGAATCTAACAGCTGTGCCACTGGATTCTGAACTTGTCCCGGTGAATTTGATGCCCAAATGACACCATCATTGTGACTGACAAGAACAAGATTGCCTGTTTTGTTGAACATCAATGTGCCCGAGAAATCTTTGAGTGGGCTTTGTCTGTTGGCCACCCAAACAACAGTTTTATCTGGGATATTCTTGTACCAAATTCCCAGGTACCTGCTCTTGGAACTGCCTGGACTGAAAAAACCCAGTTCAAATCTTCCATGTTTTGAAACTAAGGTCTTGCCGTCACTAAGAGATAAGCTTGGAGTGATGGTATCTTCCAAACCAGAGATAATCCACAATACACAAAACAAGTGAACATAAAAAAGCATACACAAAAGACCGCTCATTATTCTGTAATGTCCTATACCTTTTTTTTTTTTATCTCTGGCAGCAATCTAAAGGAAGAGGCTAGATTATGTAGTAATTTGCAGACATGAACTAGAAAATTGGACCACGTCTGCACTTCACAAAAGTCTTCCACCACGAGAACCACACAAGCTGGGGCACAGCTCCTCTGCTGTTCCTTGCTAACAGCAAATGGTGCTGTTAGCCCAAACGACGCCACATCAACACAAGGCCAAACAGCTGGCTCCCAAAATTCAAGACCAAACACAACAAATATGAATAAAGGCTGTGCTTAAATTTGATACAAAAATTTATCAAAGTATTTGGATTAAATCTAATATTATAATTCTAATCCAAGTTTGAATCCAATAGAAAAATTATAATATTAAATTTACTCCAAATACTTTGAAAGATTTTCGTTTGAATAATCTATATTCGAATTCAACTGAAATAACCTATTTGCTCCGAACAAAACCGTTCAACTGAATAAAAATCAAATCTAAATTTTAATTCAATTTCATAGATTTTTATAGAATAGAGAATTGATACTACTTCCCTATTTACACATACAAACACACATATCTCGAATAAGATCAAAATTTTAACAAATATAGTATATTTAAATATAAATCCATGAAATATGATATAATTGACTTAAAAAATATTAATTTATATCCATGTAATCAAACTTATTACATAATTAAGGAATTTTTTCACTCGATTTAACTTGCATAAAGATCAGATGAATTTTTAATTTATAAGAATACATTAGAGTTGGATTTTCTTAAGAGATAAAGAAATTTTAGTGTTAAAATTTTTAATTCACGAAATACGTGTATCAAATATGTGTAAGACATGTGATTTTGAGATATTTGATATGATTAAATAAATAAAATTAAAATATAATATTAGATTTAATCCAAATACTTTGATAAATTTTTGTATCAAATTTAAGCACAACCTTTATTAATATTTGTTGTGTTTGGTCTTGAATTTTGGGAGCCAACTATTTGGCCTTGTGTTGATGCGGCGTTGTTTGGGCTAACAGCACCATTTGCTATTAGCAGAGAACAGCAGAGGAGCCGTGCCCCACAAGCTGAACTTGGACTTTTGGAAATATTATTTGTACCTTATTTGCGGACCTTATTTAAGAATCTAATGATGTATAATCATTGGATTGGTTGTGGACTCCATCTAGCATTAGAACTCACAACTAATCCAATGGTTGTATTGAAGCCACATCATTAGGTTCCTAAATAAGGTCGCTGTAACATTGCTCCTCCGTCTCATTAAAAATAAATTTAGGATATAAACTCATATTATCAAAAAAAATATAAGTATTCTTTCTTAAATACATATAACATTATCAATTTTTTATTTTTGTACAAAGGTCTACTAATTGTGTCACTGTTATACAAAAATATTAGTATTTTGTTACAACAATAAGTTTTGTTTGTTTTACGATTACAAAAGTATATTTCCTACCTTTGATCTTGATGTATTCATTTGTATAGTGTTTGTTTTGCATGTAGTTTTATAAAAACTGATTAAACAATTAAAATAGATGTTATAGATAATTTAGAGATTTAGAGAAATAAGGATATATTGGTAATTTAAATGTGAAAGGATAAAGTATTTTTACAATCTTTTATAAGGGCAAAATATAAATTTAAAATTTTATTATTTTAAAAAATTTTATTACTAGTATATATTTATATAATAAATCAGATAGATGTTTGAACTTACAAGGAGTATATTTTCCCCCCAAATTTCATACACCTAACAAGCTAACACACACTTTCCCCCCTAAATTTTAAAAATCCAACACACACACTCCACAACACACAGCTGCACATACATACATACACTCTAATACACACATTTTAATGCATTTACAGTGTAATAATTTAGTGTATAATAACTTTAGTACTAGCTGTTTGTGCCAGCTTGGTACCTAATAAGCCTGAAACATTTTCTCATACTTAGAGCCTTTTATGATTACAAACGACCCTTTATTGGTGTTGAGTACCAGCTGTTTGTGCCAGCTTGGTACCTGGTAAAACATGGAAAATTTTCTCCTTAAGTATGATGATGGATGACTTTTTGGCCTATAGAAAGAAAGAACATGGCATGATCGAATGAGTTAAAGTATCAATGGATCTTTAGTTTAATGGTACTCTTTATCTTGTAAAGATTTTGTCTTCTTGAGGTCAAGGGTTCAAGTTCCCTTCCTCTTCTCCCTCCCAAAAAAAAAAATGAGTTCAAACAGTCATCTCCACATTGTTGTGTTCATCAACTCAAAATCGGTGTTGTATTGAGCAAATTAATCATAGGGTAGTAATAGGGTGGGTCTTTGTTTCCCGAGTTTATGTCATGTAATTAATTTATAATCGTAGATATCTAAATTCCTTTTGTATATATTTATAAATAGAATCAAGTTTCTAGAGTGTGTAGAGGGGCGGAGTCAAAATTTTAATATAAAAGGGGTCAAATAATTGTTTAACTCTTAATTTTTATTTAATGTTTTTTATTGTTGATTTATTGTTAACGTCAAATTTTTAGATATATAAAATTTATTAAAATTAATTTCACACAGTTGATTGTTAAAAATGTATCCATTTTCAAAAAAAAAAAAAAATCGATAAAACTTAATTTAATTATATTTTTTATTCTTAAACAAAGACACTGATTTCAATTTACATATAGACTCTTGATTCGATTTGGTTGCACTGTTTAAAATAACTTAAAGTTCATCATTTTGTGCAAAACTAAAATTTAATGATTTGTACAAATTGTCACAATTGAAATATCGAGGTAACTTATCTATCTAAGGAAGTGAAAATCAGCGATGATTTAATGGTTATGTAACCCATTGTTGGACCATTAAGTTGCGAGTTTGAACTTTACCGAAATTTTTTTTTTTTTTTAGTAAAAGTTTCAAATAGTGACCAAAAACCAAAAACCAAAAAAAAAAAAATTATGGGAGTTTGACCGGTCAATCAAATTATGGTATGGACTTGTATATATATATATTCATGATGAAAATACAGATTATCTGTCCAAACTGTCCTTATAGTGAGCCCCAGCAGATTATTCGCCAGCGAGGTCCAAATTGCGCCTTGATTTTTGCAGGTCTAGACTAGCGTGAGTGTTGGGTAATTAAGAACACGTACAAATTTGCGACGAAGAGTTCAGCAACCATTGTTTAATGGTTGGCACAAAATGGATCATTCTTTTTTTGAGTCATAATTAATCAATTTATAATTTTATATACTTTAATTCTTATTGTTTCGTACTTGACTCATATTTGACGAGTTTAATGAGTTCGATTATCAGACCAAATTCAAATATGCTAATTCAAGATTGACACCAAATTTTAGTAAATTTGGTATAAATTTTGAGTTGGTAAGTTGGTTATGAATCAGGCCGATTGAGTTCGCTACCTAGGGCCCTCAATTAAACAGATAAATTTAGGAGCCCAAAACTAATTTTTTTAAAAATGCTTAAAAATATTTTGGGAGTTCCAATTTTAACTAGATTAGACAACGTAAAATATGATTTACAAATCAAATAAAAAATTTACAAAGGCTTTGGATGTAGCCTTAGTTGATGTGGTTGCAAAGAGGTGCTCGAAGAGCATCTTAAATCCTCACTCTTTTTTAAACTTAACTTTAAATTTTAGTAAAAACTTTTTTCAATACTAGACTCGTACATATATCAAATCAAAGGTTACTCATTTGTTTACTCAAGTCAATAGAGACTCAAATATATATCTAAATCTTTAATGATGAGATTTCACTTTTTTTTTAAAGATCAAATGGTCATATTTTTACCCTCTTTTAAATTTTAGTTTATCTTCATTTAAATTTGAGTTTCTCCATTAGAGAGATCTATAACAAATTAAGCTTTTAACACTTTTTTTTACTCAAATTTGAATAAGAATTTGAATTTTTATTAGAGATGGTCTAATTAAACCCCTCAAATAAAAAAGTCGATATTAACTTAGCTAAACACAACACCTCCTTACATGACTTACATATGGTACAAATCATAGTTGATGGGGCAAGCCCAATGACCCAACTAATGTTATAAAGTCCGGTTCGAGTTTATAGTCCGACTCCCAGAGGTCCAGCAAATCCAGCTCAATGTGGTCAAGCTCATCAGGCTCAAGGAGCTACTACATCAACATGGAGCATGCAAGGGTCCTCCAAAAGCCTCCTCCTAGCCACCTTGAAGTAAGAGTCATCCAATAGTCTCCTCCTAGCCACCTTGTAGTAAGGGTCATCCAAGAGCCTCCTCCTCGCCACCTTGGAAGAAGTCAACCAACACCTCATCCTTTGACCGAATCTTTTGGAGAGCACATAACTGCCTTGCCCATTGAGAAGAGATCGTCAAACTATTTAATCACTATTAAGCCGCATCAATCCGTTATGACTATTAAACTGTCCCAATCCGTTACAACCGTTTGGTTAGCTATTCAATTACTATTCATTATGAGATGACTATAAATTGTAAGCCCCACCAACACTTGGGGGGGCAGATCACACTCAATTGAGTACATCTCTCATCTCCCTCTCATAGCTTGTAACTCTCTGCTCTCCCTTCACACCTGAGTTAATAAAATATTGGCAACTCTTGCCCTTCAAAGTGAACGTAGGTCACGTTGGCCGAACTATTATAAATTTTGTCTTCTTTCTCTCTACTTATCTATTGCATTTTATACTGTTTACTTGACAGGTGATGTGCAAACCAATTTGTGCCTCATCAATAGTTTTTAAAACCAGCTCAAACATCAACCCGACAAAGGAAAATGGGTTAATGGATCACTATCGGACTAGTTATTATTGAGAATTAACTTCGCAGCAATTTGGTCAGGATAACGACAAGAAAATAAATAAGTGGAATAAAGAAAATCAAAGCACAATACCAAGATTTATATGGTTCGGCAAAATTGGTTTGCCGTGATCCAACTTCCTTTCTTTACTATTAAGAGAGAATGAGTACAATGGTACAATCCTCACCACTCAGGTTTAAATCCCAAACTCAAGCCCTTAATCCCTTGTACAACCCACTCAACCTTACCCTCTCAAACTCCCAGTAAAGAAAATTTCTCGTACTCTCAACAAGAGAATGAAAATTGAACAAATACAATTTTCGGGATGATCTCAAAACTAAGAGACCCATGCCTATTTATAGGCATCTCCAGGTGGTTTTTTTTTTTTTTTTTTTTTTTAAGAAAAGATAGCAATTTTATTCCATGAAATCAAAATTTTACAAGAAGCAAAGTATGGGAAATCCTACCAAAACAGCATTTACAATGAGATTTTTGGAATAAATCCTATACAAATTTTCCTGTTCAAGTAATTCCAGTATATAATCTGCACACCTTCCAAACCCAAGCAAATAAGCAGCATTTATCCATGATCATCATAGACCAGAACAGTTCGTCTTCGCAAAACAGGCAAGGACCTTTGATCCTGCCTCACCTTCAAACGCAAATCAACAGGAAGTTGATTTAAACTGGAAAAATCTAGAGAAGATCCAACCTCAACAGCCTTATTAGCCAGTCCATCAGCAACAAAATTAGCCTCACAAAAGACATGCTTCAGTGAATACTGCATTCTGTCCAGCATCCTTTTAATTCCAGCCAGAATACTCAACAAAGGCCAAGCACAACTCACCTTGCCCTTAATACTGTTCACCAAGACCAAAGAATTAGATTCAATCTGAATCCTGAAAATCAGACAGCCCATATTGCTCTATCAGAATCAGACCATCCAGCATTGCTTTAAACTCAGCCCCTACATTCGTACAAATACCATAATAAAATGAAGCAGCCAGTATTGTATAACACTACCCCACTCATCCCTGAGTACTGCACCACCTCCAGCCACACCTGGATTTCCCTTAGCAGCCCCATCAACATTGAGTTTCAAACTCCTAGCTGTTGGCATTTCCCATTTAATCCAAATAGACTTGAATTTCACCACATAAATGCATATTAATCCAAGCAAACTTAAAAACTCTTTACCTCTATCAGAATCCAAAATTTTTTAAATATTGTTTGTAGGGGGTAGCAGATGAACTTTTTTGCATTTAAGCAATGCATTTAATTGCTCCACTTGTATCCTCCAATAAAATTTTAGCAATGACATCATCTAACCAATTACAAATGAACTCTCATTTCATTCAAGCAATAAAATTGCTCCACTTGTATCATTCAATAAGCTTTTAGCAATGATGTCACCAAATCAATCAAAACAAAATTTTGAGCCATTGTCAACTGTTATATAAAAAAATAAAAATAAAAATTAATAATAATAATAAATATGCTAAAAATATATTTATTATAAAACTAATTAACATGTTTAATGTACATTACATCCAAAAAAATAGACCCACATCAAGAAAAAGACGAGGAAGCATGGGTATTGATCCTCTCACGCACAAGCCACTGGCCACTGCTACAGATGATCAACCCTAAAGAATTCGACAAGAAAAAGAGTCACCTTTTTCAAGCGGTGAAACACCTCAAATGTATAAGATCAAAGAAACTAAATTGGAGACATCAACCACAACAAACACAAAAATGAAAAAAAAAAAAAACAGTGGAACAAAAATAAGTTCTTCAGTATTTTTTTTGGTTATCAGATTTATACCAGCCATTGTCTCGAGTTCAACAACTGACCATTGTGGTTTGAACTAATCTAAAGTATGGAGCTTTTGACCTCACCCATGGACTTTTCAGAAATTATGCACAAAAGGGGGTGGGTTTGAAAGTATTTCCCAAACCCAGGCTGTTTTAAAAACGTCAGATGGACTGACGTTTTTAATCAAAAGACGTCAGTCCATCTGACGTTTTAAAAAAAAATTGATCTTTAAAAACGTCAGATGGACTGACGTCTTTTGCTTAAAAACGTCAGTCCATCTGACGTTTTTTAAGCAACGACTTCCTTCCCTTTTTTCCCTCTCCTTTCCCCTTCTTCTCCCTTATTCCTTCTTTCCCCCAAATTGGATTTGCCCTAAAATCAGCAGGCGAAATACCAGCCACCATCCACACTGACCACCACCGAAATTGTCCCCATCTACACCATCCCCTGACCACCAGTCACCACACCAGCCACCAACCTACACCAGCGACAACAAGGGACTTCGAGTCACCACCACCACCGACGACGAGCGACGAAGGGCCACCACCAGGCACCGCCAGCGACCACGAGACACCGCCAGCGACCACCAGGCACCACCAGCGACCTCTAGCCACCTCTGGCCACCATCAGCGACCACAAGCCACCACCAGTCATCACTACCCACCAACAGTCACCACCAGCCACCACCGGTAAGTGTACAACCCAATATTTTTTTTTTTAATTTGGAATTAATTTTATTTATTCCATGTCAACTATTGTTTGCAATTATAGTGCCAGTATATTCTTGAGCTACTGTTTTCAATTATTTGATGTGAATTTGTTTTCATAATTTGACAACTTACTGTTTTAGTATCATCCAAAAAAGAAGGAATCACCTTAAAATTGGAATTACCATATTAATGGATATTTGGAGACTTCGTCAATTTTTTTCGGAGGGGTGGCAGTGTTTGAATTGGTTAATTGGAATTACCATATTAATGGATATTTGGAGACTTCATCAATTTTTTTCGGAGGGGTGGCAGTGTTTGAATTGGTTAATTGGAATTACCATATTAATGGATATTTGGAGACTTCGTCAATTTTTTTCGGAGGGGTGGCAGTGTTTGAATTGGTTTTGGTAATTCCAATTTTCTCAATTTAATGTTGTCTCTGCATTTCATCCGAACAACGAGCTCTTGTTTACACTCATGCAATCTAAAAAAATTTATTCTATTGTTTTAATGATATAAGGTTGCAATCTATGTTAATACTTTCATCTAAACATTTTATTGGTAAATCAGAGAAGCCTACCATTTTGCATTAAATTGATTAGACCTGTGCCTAGAATTCCATTTCTACAATAGTTATGTGTATTTACATTTTTTGTATTTACTTCAACCTTACATTGTACTTTTTTTGTTTTGAATATTATCAAAAATAAAATTTGAAATGAGAGGTAAGATAATTTTCTGACAAACCTTTTTATTATGTAAATAGAAAAGAAATTTGTTAAAAAATTTAATACGATTTCGATCATAAATAAAGTTTGTGATGGAAAAAGATGTTAAATGCCGCTTTGATAGATTTCTAAGAGAATTTTCAATTCTCATTTGAATTTTTACTTAAATTTAAATTTGAGTAAAAATAAACTAAAAATAACATGAGGTCCTTTACTCATATTTTATCCTCATTTAAATATCTAATAGTCAAATTCTATAATTTTTTAAAATTAGATTTGTACTCATTTTAAATTTTAATTTGTTCTCTTTTAACTTTGAGTTGGTCAATTGGGTATTTTTGTATCAAATCAAGCTTTTTATTCAAATATTAACTTAATTTTGAGTAAATAATTGTGTATATTACCTTTTTTTTTTACTTATATAGTACCTTTTTTTGTGTGTATTGAGTGTTAGTAATTTTCTCTAGTGTATGTACATAAAGTTTGGTCGGACTTGACTACGGTATAGAAAAAAATAACAAAGTTCGTCTCATGCTATACACAACAATTTAATAACAATCTCACTTTCTATCTTTCATAACTAAGGTTTCATTCACTATCTCCTCTCATACACCTTACACAAAATAACATTTTCAATATGGATTGATAAGTAAGATGATTACATCACTTTCTGTATCGATATATTATCCATGTGCTTTTGCTGTTGCTGTTGCTTTTATTTTATTTTGTATTTTTTGATACAAAAGGCAAAAAAGTGTTTCTAGAAACCCAATTTGAAACACATTCATGAGAATACTTCTTTGAGTACAAGGGTTGAACTATTTTACACAAAATTGGTCTTAGAAGTTTTTATTTTCGCCGAAGTATTTGAGTCTCTGATTTTGTGAATATTTCAACACCCCTTTGATCCAATGTGTATCAAATAATTTTCGAGATACGTTCTCCGAGATGATTTGAAGACGAGACTCGAACTTATAACCTCTACATAAAAATATATTGTTTAGCTAAAAATCAAATATATACTTCACGAGTGTGATCAATTTTGGTTATAATAATGGAATAGCCTCTACATTAGATTTGAAATTTCAATAAGTAGTAGCCAGCAGAAACTGTTGGACGGTACTAAAACAATAAGCTAATGGTATTCTGCAGTTTAATATTTACCCTCCCAACTTTAAGTTGTCTATTACTGAATCTAGTAGACACAATACTCTATTGGCTTAAGCTTTTACTACCCACTTAAAGTTAGTTATAGTTTTCATAGTGTTTATTGTAAGGGACTTCTCTGACCGTCATCTTTTTCGTATGATCTGAAATGGGAATTCAATCTATATTTCTCAGTTGGCCTGGTCTTGGAATAGAACAACTATCATTTGGGTACCTATACACAGATCAAACATTCACTTGAATTGTTTTTTATTCCTCTCTTCCTATTTGAATGTTTTCCTAGAAGACTATATAGGGCCTTCTATATAAATGAATGTTTGCATTAGACAAACAAATCATTTAATTGCATCAAAACGGTAGTAATAATTTACTCCTTTTTCTTTGTCCATCTCTCTCTCTCTCTTTTCTCCCCTTGAATTACCCTCTAATCGTTAGAATCATTTTCTTGAATCAACGGAGTTAATGATACTTCGTCTTAAAGGTAAGACTGACCATGGTGTGAATTAAGCAGACTCGCGTATGATTGACATTGTTGTAATGCAATTCTATTTCCATAGTTGTTCATGAAAACTAGGCATTAAATACTACATTTACTTCAAAATAAGCTTGTTGATTTTGAATCAATCAAGTTATTCCAGTATTTTCATCCTTCGATAGTCTTGAATTTAATATCATCCTTCAATTGTTTGTCTTTTTCATAACATGTTTTACTTATAATTCGATGCTTCGATGCTTTGATGACCCAGATAGCTTCGATGCTTTGATGACCCAGATACGCAATTTCAAAGAAGAAGCATATAAATACTTGACTGATATACCATTGGAGAAGTGGACATTAGCCCATGATGGTGGCCGACGATATGGCATCATGACAACCAACATTTCAGAGGTTTTTAACAGTGTTCTCCAAGGTGCTCGGTATTTGCCCATAACTGCTTGTGTGCAGTCGATATTTTATCGGGTCACTAAGTATCATTTTGAACATCGAGACAAAGTGGCAAATTGGAAAGATAAAAGGATGGAATTTCCTAAAACTGTTGTGGAACGTGTACAACATGCACAACAAATTGCTCGTGTGCACAACGTGACGGCATTTCACAGGCAGCGTGGGCTTGCTGAAGTGGTAACTGGAGGTGGTCATAAGCAAGTAGTTTGTCTTGAAGATCGTTCCTGCACATGCGGAAAATGGGCAATTTACAGAATTCCTTGCTCTCATGTACTGGCTGTATGTTCTTATTATCAATTACATTTTCAGTCATACATAGATCCGATATATAGTATGGAGACTTTGGAGAAGATTTGGCAGCCTGAAATGTTTCCTCTGGAGGATGAGCATTACTGGGATGATCCCCCACGTCCCAAATTAGTCCCGAATCGTAACCAACGTCGAGACTTGGTTGGTCGGCCACGGACAATGCGCATACGGAATGAGATGGACTTCCCGCCAGAGGGTCGTAATCAGATACATTGTGGGCATTGCGGCGAATTGGGTCACAATCGTCGGAAGTGTACATCCATAACTACGCGGGCTCAAGCATCCCTTCAGTAGATTGTATTTTGTTATTTTGTGAGATTGATAAGTTGTCGTATGTTTTAATCAGTTGTGTACAATGCGCATACGATGTGCTTATATTGTAATGTTACTTTGGAACTCTGTCGTGGTATTGACATGTATGTCCAACTGATCTAATTATGAAATGTTTCATTTTGTATGATGGAATTGTTTATTTTCTTCATTAAATATGATAGATTGTTGAATCTGATGTTCAATTGTATTATTTTTTTTGTAGATTAATTTAGTTATTTGTCATGGACGCCGATGGACGGCGGTTAGTCCACCCTGGTCCACATGACCACTCTGTTCTTCCGTTGCAGTCTGAGCATCGCTCAGAGCACATATGATGCTGAGGTTCCAGCTGAGGGTGTTACACACGAGCCATCATTGTCACACATAGGTCGAGATAGAGGTGGGCATGGAGTCGATCGTCCTGGCGACCATACACATGATCCAGTAGATGGAGGAGTCACTCAAGATATACCGGCTCCACCTGCTGCACAGCGGCCCAAGCGGCAGAGGAGACGACCGCCTTGTGGGACGTAGTCCATTTATTTCGTATTTGTTGTATAAAATTTGTGTCTTTTATTGTTGTCCATATAAACTCTTTTGATTCATATTTTCATATTTCCAAAATATCATTACAGACTTTGAGATTAGTTATCCAATACTTTAACCAACGTTTGTTGAAAAACATAAGGGAAATTTATTGACATATATAAGTCCAAAATACACCATATTTCATAGAAATAAAATACTGAAACATAAATATAATACAAAAACATAGTTGAAACACAAGTACGACGACCAAAGTTTAAATGTTACAACTTAGGATTTCCATCACACCTCTTCATGGGTGTTCATCTTCGTCAGAAAGGTAATGATAAGAAATACATCCATCTTCACCACTCAATTGATAGCTTAAAATTGCTTCTTGCATTCTCCCTTCTGCAGCACGGTTGCTTGCAATACGGCGCAAATTGTACCGATTGCAACGGATTGCCATTCGATTGTTTTCAACTCGAATGCGAAACAATGCTCGCTCTAATTCTTGAGGAGTCGTAATAGGCATACCAGTGGCAACTTGTCGAGGTCTTCTTATGTTACAAGAACGTAAATCTAAGCTTAGATTTTCTCTTTCCGTCAATCGATATTGCCATTCAGCCATCATTGTGTTTGTAGCTGTTAGTGAATAGCGTAAGTGAGGATTCATTGGGTAAAAAAACTCATCCTCTAAAGCCCAATGATAACCCAGAGTTTCAAACAGGGTTCTCGGACTAAAATTCATGGTTAGAGATAAATTTTTTGCACATTACATGTTCACATAAGTTCAAATTTATAGGTAATATATGTATGTGAGTATGGCAGTGTACAAACTTAAATGAATGACATTACAATATTGTGTAGTCACAGTCAATGGTTACACATGTGAAATATATGGTCACTTCATAACAGTGAACCAGTGTGTAGTCATTCCGCAATGACATTTGACCAGTGTTTAGTCACAATAACCCAGTGTGTTGTCACAACGACTGACACTGGTGTTTTGTCGCATTCCACAGCCTTTGACTACACGCGAATCTATTTTACGCAGTATGAATTAGTGTCTGTTACAATAAATGTACTACATTTCTCAGTGTGTAGTCATTGTCACTACGAACCAGTGTGTGGTCATGCTTACTGGTAATAGACTGTAGTCAAACGTACTGCATTTTTTTTTAATTACTTTTTCCCCATCAACAGAAACTTAAACGTGACTACACAGTACTACACTGCTGAAAAATGTTTTTATTTCAGACAATAAGAACCACTATAAAAACATAATATAGGGGGGTTCATATAAGTTGTATTGCACATTATGTCTACATCAAGAGCACGAGCAAGTGATACCAGTCGTAGGCATGAACCAGTATGGTTATTACAAGAGCGAGATGATGATTACAAGACTGAGAGATTTTCTGATCCAAAGGAGTATTATGCCGGACTCCGTCGAGAGTGGGCTTTTCGTGCTAATGAATCACAGTCATTATGCACAGATTTGAGAGAACTTGGTATACCGGTGCCACATAAACTTTCATTTATCATGCCGCGAAGGAATAAAGTCAACTATGAAGCAGCAGTTAAACGTGTACGAAAGGAGAATAATAGGATGATGTTGCGTAAGTGCCGATATTATATGCTCCAAATAGCATCTGACATGGTCACAACTGCATTTGGCAGGGACTTAACATCTACTGAGCGATCTAATGTATTGTCTAATGAACAATACCTATCAGATGAGTATATGTCTGATGAAAATTAATAAATATTATTAGTGTCTACTGTATTAACCATATAACGTTTATGTCTACGTTCTATTTACTTTAAGCAATATTGTGGGTTTATCACTTTATTTAATGTGTTGTCATATCTCAACTTTTGCAGTGTGATATATTATTTACTTTAATCTATCTCGTTACTTTATCAGTTTATGCAGTGTGTTGTCATATCCCAACTTTTTTCATTGTCACTTTGCATCACTGTCAAATCAGTTCCAAATTTTGCAGTTTGATATCTTTTCACTGCAATTTTAAATTGCATTTTTATATGCTAAAAAATATAAGTAATTTTAAATATAAGTTTCACTAAAAGGAATATTCATTTATATTTGATTCACTGTTGTTCTTAACGACTGGTTTTCGCTGTTTTAAAATATTATTGTAAGTTGAAAAATGAAAATTAATCCTGTAAATTGAAAACGAAAATATTATTGTAGTCGAACAATGAAAATTAATGAAATGATTTAATTGAAATAAAATTGATGGATTAAACTAAAACAATAAAAATTTGTGGGACTAAATAAAAACTCGAGAGAAAATTTAGGGGGCAGTTATTATAATTACCTAAACTAATATTACTTTATATTAATTATTTATAAATTTTATAATATTATTGTAAGTCGAAAATTTTTAAAAGTATGTCGAAAATTGAAAATTAATCTTGTAAATTGAAAACGAAAATATTATTGTAGTCGAACAATGAAAATTAATGAAATGATTTAATTGAAATAAAATTGATGGATTAAATTAAAACAATAAAAATTTATGGGACTAAATAAAAACTCGAGATAAAATTTAGGGGGCAGTTATTATAATTACCTAAACTAATATTACTTTATATTAATTATTTATAAATTTTATAATATTATTGTAAATCGAAAATTTTTAAAAGTATGTCGAAAATTGAAAATTAATCTTGTAAATTGAAAACGAAAATATTATTGTAGTCGAACAATGAAAATTAATGAAATGATTTAATTGAAATAAAATTGATGGATTAAATTAAAACAATAAAAATTTATGGGACTAAATAAAAACTCGAGAGAAAATTTAGGGGCCAGTTATTATAATTACCTAAACTAATATTAATTTATATTAATTATTTATAAATTTTATAATATTATTGTAAGTCGAAATTTTTTAAAATTATGTCGAAAATTGAAAATTAATCTTGTAAATTGAAAACGAAAATATTATTGTAGTCGAACAATGAAAATTAATGAAATGATTTAATTGAAATAAAATTGATAGATTAAATTAAAACAATAAAAATTTATGGGACTAAATAAAAACTCGAGAGAAAATTTAGGGGCCAGTTATTATAATTACCTAAACTAATATTAATTTATATTAATTATTTATAAATTTTATAATAATATTGTAAGTCTAAAATTTTTAAAAGTAAGTCGAAAATTGAAAATTAATCTTGTAAATTGAAAACGAAAATATTATTGTAGTCGAACAATGAAAATTAATGAAATGATTTAATTGAAATAAAATTGATGGATTAAATTAAAACAATAAAAATTTATGGGACAAAATAAAAACTCGATAGAAAATTTAGGGCGCAGTTATTATAATTACCTAAACTAATATTAATTTATAAATATATTCAGGCATTAACTAATATAATTTAGGTGGTGCAGTGATGTATGTTGAACTATCTCATAAGGCATTGAATTTGTTGGCTGGGAAAAGGAAAAGCAGTAATTGAAATTGGTGGCTGGGAAAAGGCAAAGCAGTAGCTATAGAAACGTCAGTCCATCTGACGTTTCTTAACAGGCCTTGTACAGAAAACGTCAGATGGACTGACGTTTTTAACAAAAGACTTGTTAAAAATGTCAGTCCATCTGACGTTTTTAAGATCAATTTTGCTTAAAAACGTCAGATGGACTGACGTCTTTTGTTTAAAAACGTCAGTCTATCTGACGTTTTTAAAACTGCATGGGTTTGGGAAATACTTTCAAACCGACCCCCTTTTGTGCATAACTTTTCAAAATTACATGGGTTGGGTCAAAACCTCCTAAAGTATGTCCCTAAAAAGAAAAAGGTGGCTAGTCCTATATTAGAATAGATTAAATATGAAACTTCTGAGTTCTGAATTACCAAATGACAAGTCTACCCAATGAACCATCCTAAGAGTTATAAGATCTTCAGCATATGTGGAAAGCAAATAGAAATGGCCAGAGAGGGTGGAATTCTAGTGATGTATCGGTCAAATGAAGGAAATGCAAAACCTTTGAAGCAAAATCGTTAACCCTTTTTCGATCAAGCTAGCGACATGCCATGAACAGAGTAATGATGGTGGTGGTGACTGTTGAGACAGAGAGAGTCTGAGAGTGGAGAGAGAGAGAGAGAGAGAGAGACGAGTGAGGCTGAGATAGAGTCTTGGAGAGGATTAGCGAATAGAGCAAAAAATGGCCAAAAGGTTTTTTTTTTGTAGGACTTTAGATGACCCGTCCGGTTTGACGGTCTAGACTCTAGGGCAGGTTTAATGTTTGGGCTTTTTGTAATTTGTACCCTAAAATAATTCAAGATTCTCATTTTATATCCTTAAAAACAAAATATTTTATATTGCACTCTTAATGTATAAAAAAATGTTGTAATGTGGCACTTCTGTTATTTTTTTCTTCAAAAGTCACCCTATTAACATTGACAAAAAACAAACAGAAAACTAACAAAAATGCCACATTACAATACTTTTAATACATTATGAGTGCACTGTGAAAAAATTAATCTTTAAGAATATAAAGAGAGAATTTTAAAATTTTTTAGGGTACAAAGTGCAATTCACTCTTAATGTTTAAACAATCTAATTTATGAATCGGCCTAGTTTATGGTCCAATTCAATAGTTTCTCGAGTCAAGCTGTCGGACCGGGTCGAGTTTTAAGACACTAATACAAATATATAAGATTATAAATTGAACTAATACACAATAAATATTGACACGACACGACTAATGAACTACCCTTATTCCCGAGAAATGGTATTTAAAATATACATTTATTAAAAACTCATTGCCTTTGTTTCTCCATCTTCATCTTTCCTAAGAGAGAGGATTGGCTTTCGCTTCACGATTCCAAAACACTGCCTCCCCCCAATTATGAGCAAAGAGTACTGAGATGCATCAATTATGATGTCATAAAATAAGATCAGACGATACATATAAAATAATATATAAAAAAAAATTTGAACACCACGAGAAATTCAAGTCACAATACAACATAGCAGAACTCTATAAATCAATGCACTACACGTCCATGACAATGACTCGATCAACCGAATTGATTAAGATGTTTTGGAGTTTATAACGAGTCAAATGAGACTTGTGGTTAACATAAAACATAAAATGGTATCGTACTAAAAGGACCAAAAATTGTAAATAACTTGGCCAAGCGTGTTGAACTTGACTAATTCTTTGAACCTTGCTACAATCACCCATCCATCTAATATGATATTTTAACCACGCCCACAAGAATGCATATGTTGAGTGAAGAATCGTCATTTACATGGAATTACAAGAGATGTTAATGGATTTTTCGAGTAGTTTTGTACAAATGACTAACTTTCAAAAACTCTGAAATATCAAACTATTACTCTTTCAACGGTATGCATCAGTCTATTATGTGCGAACAACATCGGAATCTGCTAACGAGCCTCTAACAATGTAACAGTCATTTCATTGGCTGAACATGATTCTTTCTTGCTTGATGAGGGATGATCTTCATTATGTACTTCTATCAAGAAACCAGGCTGTTTTGGATGACGCAGTGCACTCTCACCACTCAACATCAGAACCACCGATGACATGTTCGGCCGGTCATCTGGAAGTTGTTGCACACACAAGAGACCCACATGGATGCATCTAAATATCTCAGGTAAAATGCACGAGTCCTCGACTGATGTATCAATCAGTTCAAGTGTCCTCTCTTCGGTCCACAATCTCCATGCCTAGAGCAGAATAAGTTCATTTTTGTGATTCAATATTTTACAACAATGAACCTCTATAAATATCATATTCTCAACACTTACGAGTTCAATAAGATTATGGTGTCCTCTGTTCTTCTTCCCGCTTACTATCTCCAGCAACAGAACGCCAAAACTGAAGACATCAGATTTTACTGAGAACACTCCATAACTAGCATATTCTGGCGCCATATAACCACTGCATCACATCATTGAAAGTCAAACACATGTAAATAGATTATGGTATATCAGAGAACAAAAATGGGTTTGTAACTTTGTAGACATACTATGTTCCAACCACTCTCATTGTATTTCCTTCACTTTGGTCTCCAAACATTCTAGCCATCCCGAAATCGGATATTTTCGAGTTCAGTTCATTATCAAGTAACACATTACTTGCTTTGAGATCTCTGTGAATAATTCTCAGTCTCGAATCTTCATGAAGATAGAGAAGCCCCCGAGCAATTCCGTGTAAGATGTGAAAGCGCTTTGACCAATTTAACAGTTTACCTCTTGTTTCATCTGGTAATTTTTTCATTTATCAAATTAGTCTCTTCTCCAACCTCAATGCTCACAACAAGAAGTCAAGAGG
Organism: Ilex aquifolium; assembly: GCA_951799425.1. Classification (NCBI taxonomy): domain Eukaryota; kingdom Viridiplantae; phylum Streptophyta; class Magnoliopsida; order Aquifoliales; family Aquifoliaceae; genus Ilex; species Ilex aquifolium. Next base: position 17,597,718 of record OX637402.1, read on the forward strand.
CATTAAATTCTATAAAAACAAGAAATGCACCAATCCGATTAAAGTCAATTTTTTAAGGTTCTAACCAAAAATATAGGAGTCAAGGCTTTTGTTAGGCAAGTATTCATAAATCAACATTTTTTCCTCTCCTTGATTGCAATACCCAAGAAGCTTTACAAGATTCCGGTGCTGAAGTTTGGCAATCAATAGTACTTCATTTTTGAACTCAATCAATCCTTGTCCAGAACTCTTTGAAAGCCTCTTCACAGCAATTTCTTGGCCATCCTCCAAAGTACCCTATAAATTAGCAATTGTTGACAGATTGGTATTCTCAAATAAATGTAGTGCTTATTTACGACATATGATCAGTATTAGCATGTTGCAAACTTACCTTGTAAACGGGTCCAAATCCACCTTCTCCAAGCTTGTTATTTACCGAAAAGTTATCAGTAGCAATAGATAATGCAGACAAGTCAAATGAGGGTAAATTCAAGTCCTCATTCGGGGCTTCTTCGTTATGACCACTTTCTCTGTTTTCTGCTAATTTTCAATAGTACAAGCAAAAGCTCACAAGGAATACCCAGAAAAATAAATAACATAAAGTAAACAAATGGTATTGAATAAATATATCTGTACAATTATAGTATTCGACTTAAATCATATATGTAAAATACGAATTTCTAAGATCAAGGAATGTTCTTCCCCAAAAAAAAAAAAAAGATATGATCCAAATTTATATATCGAATCATGAGAAAACTACTGGAAGTTCTACAATGCCAAGGGTACCATTTGAATTTCTATAGGTTAATTTAATTCTTAAAATTAAAACACAATTTCAAACACTTGTATGAAAATGATACTTGGAATTGGTTTTAAGTGCTGGTATTTGTCCCTTCAATCAGCTACACTATACTATAATTTGTTTGGAAGCCTGCGAAATTGACATGCCAGAGGATCATCAACTGTCATCCTCTATTATAAACTGTCATCAGTTTATACCCCGAATGATTTTTATATTATGGCTAGCAGTGAAAGAGAGGCTACAAACTAAGGATCATGTGAAGAAATACATGCAGCAGCTGGTGATATCATGCGTTTTTTTGTAGGAATGTGGAAGAAAGCCGTTCACATCTCTTCTTTGACTGTCCATTCACAGGTGGCATTTGGAGCAAAATTCTGTAGAAGAATGGTGAAGCATGGCAGCCCCTTTCTTGGCCCTAGTTAATCCAAAATTTAGCAGTACAATAGAAAGGGAAATCTCAATGAACTATAATTTTAAAACTGTCTTGCAGCTACAGTTTATAGCTTGTGGAGGGACAGAAATGACTACAAGGATGCAGCAACCATTTACAAGGAGATCATCCATACTGTCCGCAGCAAGCTACTCATTGTCAAGTACAAAAGTTCACCCCAGAATTGGATTATCTTAGTTTTTCAATTGATTGATACGTATAGAATAGAGGTTAATCTGGTAGAAGTTGTGTCATCCTCTATTAAGAAAAAGCCACAAGCCTACTATCCTCTCTTGAGAAACACCAAAAGTATAGTCAGAAAAATGATAGTACACATTGTTGGTTGATTTTGATATTGATAGTACACATGGGTGGAACAACACGTGCCTTGTGAAGGAGCTACCATCTTGAGGTCAAGGGTTCAAGCCCCCTTCCCCCTCCCCCAAAAAAAAAAATTTAGAAAATAAAAACAACACGTACGAGCCCAAATAAAGGAGGAAGCAAAGAGGGTGTATGATATAGGTAGAAGAATTCGACTTCCTCCAACTAATGATTTCGGTAGTTTATTCAGTGCCCTCTAAAAACTCAGATTCCCGGTTCAAAGTAGAATAGAGGGATGGTATTAAAATTTAGCAAAGACAATGTGTACCAACATGTGCCATTTAATCGGAATGAGACATGAGGAATCATTGCAACTGTATTTGAATGTTCCTCTTTCATTAGCATTTCAGTCATTTATTTTCAACCATAGCAAGATTTTTACTGCAATCACAAAAGCTCCCCTGTTCAGAACATAAATCTAAAGCATACTCCATTGCAAGTTCTCTGGGAATGCGCATGTGAGTAGTTTAAGATTTTACCTTCTGTTGTTGTCCTGCCCTTCCAAGTGTAATAGCTCATGATTAGCGTCCCAGAAATCACTACAATGGTGGCTACAATAATAACTGATATGATCCATTTTGTACCATCTTTTGCCCCTCCCTGATCCGATTTCCCTGTAGTCACATTCTTTGTCCCTTCTGGAAGCAAACAGTCACATTTACACAGGACAAAATCGACTGATCAAACATAAAATTCAGTAAAAAGCACATCAAAGAGCAGCAAAAATAGAAGACAGACAAATACCTAAGCTTGAAGCAGACATTCTTATATATAGATCGTCTCCGTCAGTAGGGAACTGTCTGATATCAATTAGATCACCAAACCATAGTGCACAACCACTACCATTTCCTCTCATATCCGAATTTGTATAAGCCATGCAAGAGCAATCCTTTAAGCACCTATCCCTGCATTCACTAAGGTTCATAGTTTTGTTCACCCAACTATTAGTAGTATCTGGCAATTTCAAGTTTACAAATTTATTAAAGCCTTCCGTACTTTTGCAGTCCAAAGGCTTATCATGTATGCATCCCTGCGACGTTTCAATCAACTTCCATCTGTCCGGTGATTTCGGCTTGAATCCCTTCAAACATTGGCAAACAGGTGTGGCAGCGATGTTGCATATTCCGTTGGCGCCACAAACACCATAATCATCACAATAGTCTTGCGGCCTTGATAAAGTAGTCTTCCAGATCTGTTCAGCTTCCATCCATATCTGGCGCTCCGCCGAGGAGGTGGTTTGGTTCAAAACAAGGCTTGAGATCATAGATTCATTAGTGAACTGATACCTGTAGTACACCTCCTCCTCATTAGAGATAAAATCGAATTTATACAAGGGATTGGGCTTTAAGTTGGGTACACCACTAAATCTAAGGCCATTCCAGGGGCCACTTCGATAGTGTTTTTTTGATCCCTTCCACAGAACTACCTCAGGATATTCATGAAGTTCTATTCCATAAGTTAGGCCTCCAGGTGAAGGGTCTTCGGAATTCTTCCATGAAGATAGACGCCTGTTCAGACCAACCCTTAAGTCCCATCCAAACTTCATACCTTGTAACAATGTATCTGATGGATAATCGAAGCTCTGCCACACATATACCTCGGAGTTTATATCTTTCTCTTCTCTTAATACAAGATTTCCAGAATCTAACAGCTGTGCCACTGGATTCTGAACTTGTCTCGATGAATTTGATGACCAAAAAACACCACCATCGTGACTGACAAGAACAAGATTGCCCGTGTTGTTGATCATGAATGTGCCGGAGAGATCTTTAATTGGTCTTTCTCTGTTGGCCACCCAAACAACAGTTGCAACTGGAATATTCTTGTGCCAAATTCCCAAATACCGGTTCTTGGAACCGCCTGGACTGAAAAAACCCAGTTCAAATCTTCCATGTTTTGAAACTAAGGTCTTGCCGTCTCTAAGAGATAAGGTTGGAGTGATAGTATCAGCTAAAGCAGAGGTTTTCGATAATAAACAACAAAAGCAAACATAAAATGGAACAAACAAAAGACTGCTCATTTTGATGATCTCTAATGTTCTCTACCTTTGATAATCCCTTGCAAGTTGAGAGAAAAAGGCTACATTTGGGTGTAATTTGGCAGGAATGAGTTAGAAAACACACATTTTTAACTAGTACACAACACAGGTATCCCACAACATGAGGAAATTAAACCAGTGAACTGGACAACTCGAGCTGGGGCTTCAATACCCTCATCCTCAAGGCATAGGAAAGCAATATCACAAAGACTTCTACAACGTCTTTTTCCGTGGGTGAATGAATGGTTGAAATGGAACTTTCGAGGAGGAAGAAAGACAGACTCATGAAAGTCGAAAGACTTGAAGAATTTGTTTTCCAGACGGAATAAGCTGTCAAGACTTTTCAGCGTTACAAGCCAAATTATCTGTCCCAACTCTTGTGGTGGTGAGTCCCAACCAAGGGAATCAATTCGTGTGGTGTCATTTGAGTCGTGTATATTTTCGGATTGTGTCATTTTAATTTGCATCATTGTCAACATTCGGGCCAAATTTTATTAAACGTGGTGCGGTTATTGAGCTGCTTAGTTGGTCCTGAAACTTTTTTTTTAGAATTACAAGAGATGTTTATGGATTTGTCGGGTAGGTTGCACATATACACTAATATTTCAAGATGCCTGATTGCCTTCCTCCTTTACATGAAATGGGAGAACACTAATTTGTGCAGATGACTAACTTTCAAAGACACTGACATAGCAAACTACTACTCATTTAACGTTATTGATCAGTCCATTATGTCGGAACAACATGCATGGAAATCTGCTAACGAGCCTCCAAGAGCGTAACAGTCATCTCATTAGCTGAACAAGATTCATTGTTGCTTGATGAGGGATGAGCTTCATTTTGTACTTCTATCAAGAAACCTGGTTGCTTCGGCTGAGGCAATACGCTCTCACCGCTCAACATTAGAACCACCAATAACATGTTCGGTCGATCCTCTGGATGTTGTTGCACACACAAGAGTCCCACATGGATGGATCTGAATATCTCAGGTAAAATGCTCGAGTCCTCGACTAATGTATTGATCAGTTCAGTTGCCCTCTCTTTTGTCCACAATCTCCATGCCTAAAACAAATTAAGCTCATTTTTGGTTCAATATTGTACATTATGAACACATGAAAATACCATAATCTCAGCACTTACAAGTTCCATAAGATTGTGGCGGTGGCTTGAATGATACCCTCTGTTCTTTTTTCCACTTATTATCTCTAGCAATAGAACACCAAAACTGAAGACGTCAGATTTTACTGAGAACAACCCATAAATAGCATATTCTGGTGCCATATAACCACTGCATTGTAGCATCAAAAGTCAAACATGTTAAAGAGATCATAAGACTTTAGAGAACAAAAAAAAGGTTCATAGACAAGTAGACATACTATGTCCCAACCACACTATTAGTCTTTCCTTCACTTTGATCTCCAAAAATTCTAGCCATCCCAAAATCTGATATTTTCGGATTCAAATCATTATCAAGTAATACATTACTTGCTTTGAGATCTCTGTGAATAATTCTCAATCTTGAATCTTGATGAAGGTAGAGAAGCCCCCGAGCAATTCCACATATGATGTGAAAGCGTTTTGGCCAATTTAAAAATTTTCCTCTTGTTCCATCTGGTAATTTTTTCCATATATCAAATTAGTATCTTCTCTCATAACAACCAATTAGATGCATTAAAATTATGAAAACAAGAAATGCACTATTCCAATTGAAATTGTTAGTTTTTGAGATTCAAACCAAAAATATAGGAGTCCAAGCTTCTATTGGGCAAGTATTCATAAATCAAAATTTTCTCTTCTCCTTGATTGCAACAACCAAGAAGCTTTACGAGATTCCGATGCTGAAGTTTAGCAATTAGTATTACTTCATTTTTGAACTCTGTCAATCCTTGTCCAGAACTTTTTGAAAGCCTCTTCATAGCAATTTCTTGACCATCTACTAAAATGCCCTGAAAATTATCAGTTGTAGAAAGAGTGATTCTTGAATAAATTAGTGTTTTTTAACATCCTCAGTCATTAGCATGTTGCAAACAACTTACCTTGTAAACGGGTCCAAAACCACCTTGTCCAATCTTGTTGTTTGTTGAAAAGTGATCAGTAGCAATAGATATTGCAGCCAAGTCAAATGAGGGTAAATCCAAGTCTTAATCATTTGGGTCCTCTTCGCTATGACCATTTTCAGCTATAGTATAAACAATGGCGCAATACTTGTTATAGGAAACACCAAAAAAATAAAATAAAGAAACAACTGGTACTGTATGGATATATGGGCTGTGAAAATATGGATTTCTTTTTCTTAAAAGCTAAAAAATTACGAAATATATAATCAAGAGTAAGGAGTTCTAAGTGTAGTTTGCCCTTTCACTTATTTTCCACCATTGCTAGATTTTTACACTGCAATCATAATAGCTTGCTCCCCTGTTCAGAAAACAAAACTGTAAAACAGAGTTCTTAGATAGTTATAAGAATAAGAAAGAAGTTCCACAAAATAACTTCACTACAAGTTCTGTGGAAATGAGCATCTGAGTAGTTTAAGATTTTATCTTTTGTTCTTGTCTTGCCTTTCCAAATGTGATAGCTGACAAGAAGTATCCCAGAAATTCCTCCAATGATGGCTACAATAGAAACTGGTATGATCCATTTTGTACCATCTTTTGCTTCTCCAGGATCTGATTTCCCTGTAGTCCCATTGTTTGTCCCTTCCAGAAGCAAACAGTTACATTTATGTAGGACAAAATCGACCGATAATTTATAAAATTTAGTAAAAGGCTCTTCAAGCAGCAGCTAAAGCAAAAGAAAAACAAATACCTAAGCTTGAAGCCGGCATTCTTATCTACAAATTGTCTCCGCCAGTGGCGAATTGTCTGATATCAATCAGATCACCAATCCAAATTGCACAACCACTACCATTTCCTCTAATATCCAAGTTTGTATAAGCCATGCAAGAGCAATTCTTTAAGCACTTGTCCCTGCATTCATTAAGATTCATACTTTGGTTCACCCAACAATTAGCAGTATCTGGCACTTTCAAGCCAACAAATTTAAGAAAGCCTTCGGTACTGTGGTAATTCAGTGGCTCATTGCGTATGCATCCCTGTGACCAGTCCATTGATTTCCATTTTTCCGGTGATTTTGGCTTGAATCCTTGCAGACATTGGCAAACAGGGGAGGCACGGAGGTCACAAATTCCATTGGCACCACATAGATCATAATCGTCACAATAATCTTGTGTCCATGAGAAATATGGCTTCCAAATCTGATCAGATTCAATCCAAACAGGGCGCTCTAGCGCAGAGGTGGTTTGGTTGACAACAATCCTTGAGATAACAGATTTATTGTTCAGCTGATATGTATAGAACACCTCCTCTTCATTGTAGCTAATGTTGAACCGAAATAACGGATTAGGCCTTAATCCAGGAGCACCACTGTATCCAATGCCATTCCAGGGGCCACTTCTACTGTACTTTCTTGAGCCCTTCCATATAACTGCCTCAGGATATGGAGGATGTACTATCCCATAAGTTAGCTCTCCAGGTGAAGGGTCTTCGGAATTCTTCCATGAAGATAGCCGCCTGTTGAGACCATATCTCAGGTCACATCCAACCTTCATGCCTGGTAACAATGTATCAGATGGATAATCCAAGCTCTGCCACTCAAAAATGTCTGAATTTCTTTCTCTCTGTTCTCTAATGATAAAATTTCCAGAATCTAATAGCTGTGCTACTGGATTCTGGACTTGTTTCAGTGAATTCGACGACCAAACGACAACATCTTTGTGACTGACAAGAACAAGATTGCCTGTTTTGTTGAACATCAATGTGCCCGAGAAATCTTTGACTGGGCTTTGTCTGTTGGCCACCCAAACGACAGTTCTAACGGGGATATTCTTATACCAAATTCCCAAGTACCTGTTCTTGGAACTGCCCGGACTAAAAAAACCAAGTTCAAAGCTTCCATCTTTTGAAATTAAGGTCTTGCCATCACTAAGAGAGAGGTTTGGAGTGATTGTATAAGATAAAACCGAGATAATCCACGATAAACAAGACAAGTGAACATAAAAAAGCATAGACAAAAGAGGGCTCATTGTTATGTAATGTCGCTTACCTTTGATATTTGGCAGTAATCTAAAAGAAAAAGGCTAGATTATGGAGCAATTTGCATACATAAACTAGAAAAATTTGACTTTTACACTGCACACAAGTCTTCCTCGGCAAGAGATTATCTATAATATAAAACAGAATAAGCTTCAATGAACTCATCCGACCGTCTCAAATAGAGTCATCAACCTCTCTCTCTCAAAACCATTCAAATTGAATTTTCACGGGTTACCCGTAATAAATCATTAAAAATCCTCTACTGAGTTCAATGTTGGTATTCTCCCAATATTGTTGAGGTTTTGTTACGAGTTTTACCCTGGTGTTTGATTAGATGAATAGGTGAAAATGCTGAAGGTTCTGAATTTTAGAAGTGAGGTTAGATTGGATTGAATACTATTGAGATTCTCAACAAGATGAAATTAGAATGTATTACTAAAGAATGTTAATCACAAACTTGTCATCTTTCAACAGTGCAATAAATACCATAAATGCATGAGCCACACAAGCTCATCAGAAGACAACAATTTGATGGTGAATCACTCTTGTTGCCCAAATGAAGCAGTGTACTGCTAGAATATGAAGCAGTGTACTGCTAGAATATAAAGCAGCCATTTCCTTGAAGTTTCTATGGAGGTAGAGGTGAAGTCAGGATTTTATCTTTGGGGGTTAAATATTAGGCTAGAAATTAAATTTGAATTTATATCAAACAAGATAATATAGTCACTACAAATTAAAATAAATCAATGAAATTGCACATTTAGAAGTGAGCACTAGCTATGAACTCAAATAATAACATAACAATACATAGCGTGGTATAGGGTGTTCAAATTTTCGATTGCCCGCAATTTTTTACTCTATCTGACCCTACCCTATTCTACTGAACGGCTAACAGCAAAAATCGGAGAGGAATGCGGAATACCCATTAATTTTCGCATTCCTACTCTACTCTACCCGCATTAATTAATTTATATATATATATATATATATATATATAAACTAAAAAAACCCTAATTGCTAACCAACCTTATCGTCTACTGACTAAGCGAGAGCCTCACTCTACTCCTGTCCTCTTGCCTCCATTGGCTCTCATCGCTCAAGCCTTTGTCTCCATAGCTCATGCCTTCATCGTTCAGTCCCGACTTTATTGTATTTGTGTAACAATTATGATGGATTAATGTTCAAGTTTTCTTGTATTTCTTAGTAATTGTTATTATAGTTGTTTTAGGTTTTAGTGTTATTGATTTATTGTGTTGTTGAATTGGTGCATATTATTTAATTGAATTGTTAAAATAATCCAAAAATTAATAGCTACAAAAGTGTTTACCCGAATTCCTACCCGATTAATCGGGTTGGAAGTCGGGTACCTGATCGGGTAGGGTAGGCCAAAAAAAAATTATTTTGCAAAGTATCGGGTAGGAAGACGGAAGACTATATTTCCCACCCGTACGGTAGAATGAACACCCCTAGCGTCGTAGATAAACTTCACAGAAGAATAAATATATATCATATATCGTATTTTTCGACTAAAAATAAACGTTATTAAATTTCACATAAAAACAACTAGGGAAAATTTCAGCAACACCCCTCCTAGTTTACTATATCTTCAAGGACACCCTCTCTATTATCAAAAACATTACTAACACCCCTTACCATTAAACTACCATTTCTAACAAAAAAAATTCATCTAAAATACCAAAAATGCCCCCACATAAACTTCATGTAATTTTTCTACATAAAATTTTATTAAAATTCGAGCCGATTAAAATTTATTTTTTTAAATATTAAAATTTGAACCAATTAAAATTCAATTGAAGCTGATTAAATTTTATTTTTTTAAACGTATTAAAATTCGAGCCTATTAAAATTTATTTTTTACATATTAAAATTTGAGCCTATTTGAACTCTACTTGAGTTATTAACGTCGATTAAAATTCACTTTCGAGTCGATTATAATTTATATTTTTTTACTTATTAAAATTCGTGTCAATTAAAATTCGATTTATTAAAATTTGAGTCAATTAAAATTTATATTTTTTTATGTATTAAAATTTGGGCTGATTAAAATTCAATGCGAGTTGATTAAAATTTGATTTGAGTCGATTAAAAATAATTTTTAATTGGCTCAAATAGAATTTTAATTAGCCCAAATTTTAATACGTAAAAAATATAATTTTAATCGGCTCAAATTTTAATATGTAATGAATCGAATTTTAATCGGTTCGAAGTTTAAGACGTAAAAAAAAATTAGAAAACAGAGGGGGTCTCATTGAATATATGCTTATCTAGAGGGGGTGTGGATGAAGTTTGTCCTCAAATGTATAATGAGCAATTTAATAAAATTACATTCTAGTTAATATTTTTAATCTGACAGAGGGTGTCACTGAAGATTCAAAAAATAGAAGGGGTGTCCTTTAAGATATAGCAAACTAGAGAGGGTGTGGTTGAAATTTTTCCAAACAACTACATAATAGAGTTCATCTTCACAACTAGAAATATGCATCTAATAAAAAATAATATTATGTTATTCTATTCTTAAATATACCACATAAATCAACACATGATATTGCACTACTTCTAGTTCAAAAATTCGTCAAAATCTAAAAATTTTGAACAGTTAGAATTAAAAATACTAACTTGTTTTTTTGTAATTTTGGCTTGATCTTGAGCAAAAATACAGATTGTTTTTTTTGCAGGAGCAGTTCAGCCGTGAAAAGGGACTGAAGTTTTAAAGAATATATTTTTGATAGAGTTAGATTTTCAACCGTTAAAAAAAAAAAAAAGTCTTTAAAAAGGATAATTATTCTGCCAAATTGATTTTTCAATGGAATATAATTAAGAAACTTTTCAATTGCCGATCATAAAAGCATTGTTAAGTGCTCCTGAATAGTTTGTTAGATTAAAGGGGCCCACAAATAATCATTATATATGTGAAGAAGATTTTTATTGGGGCGTACTGAAATTTTTTTTTTCTATCGGGGGGCTATTTCTACACTAGCAGACTTCTAAGAGGACTAAAATACTACTACTGTAGGGGTTCTAAAAATTCCAGGGGGGCCATGGCCCCTTAGGCCATGGTGAAGCTCCGCCATCTTATGTAGAGAAATATTTATCCACAAATGAAAAAAAGAAAATCTATTTCCTTGAATATGTAGTGAAAATATGTATCCACAACATACAATTCATTCTTATTAATCTAATAACTTGCCAGTTGACACATAAGGATAGATAGAGGGTGAGTCATATTCTCACTAATATCTTTTCTCTTTAATTTTCTTTTTGTCCAATCACTGTATTCAGTGGACTCCATTATACACAAATGGACCCCTCACTCATTAGTAATATAGATTGATTGAGATATTTGATGGAGCTTAGGATTAGTGTCTAAGTACATTAATGTCCTATATTTATTGTTTCAGTTAATAAGCCCTAGTCTTTAGGGATTAGTTGATTAGGTTTGAATATTCTCATCCACTTACCACGTTCTTAGGGTTGTTAAACGTGGGCTGTTTATGTTTTGCTTTCAGTTGTAAAAAGGCTTTTATAAGCCAAAGTTTTTGTTTAATATTGATGAGCTTCATTCTCCCAATTTGAGTGAGTTTTTGGTAATTGAGTCTCAACAATTGGTATCAGAGCCGGTTGCGGAGCCTAATTGAGTGAGGTTAAGAATCTGCAAAATTCTTAGAGAGAGAAAACAGTGAGTGACACACGAGAGGAAGAGAGATAAGAGAGAAGGAGGAAAGCACGAAGTATGGCGGTAGAAGGAAACTTCGTACAACCTGCAATCCCTAGGTTTGATGGTCACTATGACCATTGGGCCATGTTGATGGAGAATTTTCTTCGATCTAAAGAGTACTAGAGTTTGATTGAAGTTGGGATACCTGCTGTTGCAACAGGAGTGGAGCCAACTGAGGCACAGAGCAAGGTAATGGAGGATCAGAAATTGAAAGATTTAAAAGTGAAGAATTATCTCTTTCAATCTATTGATTGGACTATCATGTAAACTATCCTGAATAAAGAGACTACGAAGAGCATATGGGAATCAATGAAGCAGAAATATCAAGGATCCACCAAGGTGAAATGTGCTCAATTGCAAACTCTTCGGAGAGACTTCGAGGTTCTTGGAATGAAAGAAGGTGAGAGTGTTGATTATTATTTTTCAAGGACTCTCACCATATCAAATAAAATGAAAGCTCATGGTGAGAAAATGGAGCAAATTGCTATAGTGGAGAAGATTTTGAGATCAATGACACCAAAGTTTGATTATGTGGTGTGTTCCATTGAAGAATCAAATGATCTTGCAACCATGACTATTGATGAACTTCAGAGCAGTTTATTGGTGCATGAGCAGAGAATGAGAGGTCACAAGGAAGAAGCACATGCTCTGAAGGTCACAGGTGAAGAAATGTTTGAAGCAAGGGAGGATGACATAATTGGAGGTAGAGGTAGAGCTCGTGGAGACTATAGAGGCAGAGGAAGAGGCCGAGGGAAGTAGCCACTCAACAGAGCCATCATCGAGTGCTACAAGTGTCATAAATTAGGGCATTTTCAGTATGAATGCCCTAATTGGGAGAAAACTGCCAACTACGCAGAGCTTGATGAAGAAGAGGAAATGCTCCTCATGTCGTATGTGGAACTTCATAACTCAAGAAGAGAGGAGGTATGGTTTCTTGAATCTGGTTGTAGTAACCATATGAGTGCTAATAAGCTTTGGTTTTCAAATTTGGGCAGTCTGTAAAGCTAGGAAATAATTCTAGAATGGTTATGTTGGGAAAAAGGGAGTATTAGACTGAATGTTGGTGGAGTGACTAAAATGATCAGTGATGTGTTTTATATCCCATAATTAAAGAACAACCTATTGAGCATAGGTCAATTGCAGGAGAAGGGATTAGCCATACTCATTCAACATAATGTGTGCAAGGTGTTTCATTCTACTAGAGGTTTAATTATGCAAACAACAATGTCTGCTAATAGAATGTTCATGGTGTTAGCCTCTATGTTTCCACAGGAATCAACTTGTTTTTAGGCCACCAGTGAGAATGATACTCATTTGTGGCATTGCCGGTTTGGTCACCTCAATTTCAAGGGCCTGAGGACACTGTATTACAAGAAAATGGTCAAAGGTCTACCTCCACTCAAAACTCCTACAAAAGTGTGTGCTGACTGCCTTGTGGGGAAGCAACATAGGGACTCCATTCCTAAGAAGAGTCTCTGGAGAGCAACACAAAAGCTGCAACTTGTACATGCAGCCATTTGTGGACCTTTGACACCTGAATCCAATAGCAAAAAGAGGTACCTGCTTACTTTCATTGATGATTTTAGTAGGAAATGTTGGGTGTATTTTTTATCGGAGAAGTCAGAAGCATTTGACATGTTCAAAAGGTTTAAGAGCTTTGTTGAGAAGGAATCTGGTTCATTGGTGTGTTGCCTACGCACAGATAGAGGTGGTGAGTTTACCTCGAGTGAATTCAATGAGTTTTGCAATTCAAATGGTATTAAAAGACAACTTACTGCTGTCTATACTCCTCAACAAAATGGAGTTGCTGAGAGAAAAAATAGGACAATTATGAATCTTGTAAGGAGCATGTTGTTAGAGAAGAAAGTTCCTAAAGAATTCTGGCCCAAGGCAGTAAATTGGTGTGTGCATGTTGTAAACAGAAACCCTACCTTGGTTGTAAAAGATATCACACCTGAAGAGGCATGGAGTGGCATCAAACCATCAGTGGAGTACTTTCGAGTTTTTGGCTACATTGGTCATGTTCATGTTCCAGATGCTACACGAACCAAGCTGGATGCCAAGAGCTTTAAGTGTGTGTTGTTGGGTGTGAGTGAAGAAACTAAAGCCTATAGACTCTACAACCCTGTTACAAAGAAGATTGTGGTGAGCAGAGATGTAGTGTTTGAAGAAAATGAGAATTGGGATTGGGGCAAGAGCATAGAAGAAGTGAGAGGTGATGTGCTTCAAGTGGGTAATGAAGAAGATACAGATGAGAGTGAGGAGCATAATGAAAGTGACGATGAAATTGGAGAACAAGAGCACGCAGATGCAGGAGCTGTGGGTAGCTTATCTTCAACAGGTTCACATGGGAGAGATGAGTCTAGTCCACTTGGAGAAAGAACCAGAAGAGCGCCTCATTGGATGAAGGATTATGACACAGGTGAAGGGTTGTCTGAGGGTGAAGAAATGCACAACTTGGTGATGTATACTCCAGCTGGCGATCCATGTATGTTTGAAGATGCATCAAAGTATTTGAAATGGAGGGAGGCCATGGACAGTGAGATAAGAGCAATAGAAAGAAATGGTACTTGGGAGCTAACTGACTTGCTAAAGGGAGCCAGGAAGATAGGAGTAAAGTGGATCTTCAAAACAAAGCTCAATGAACGAGGTGAAGTTGATAAGTACAAGGCTCGGCTTATAGCAAAAGGTTATGCACAACAACATGGCATTGATTACACTGAAGTATTTGCTCCGGTTGCTAGGTGGGATACAATCAGGATGATTTTGGATCTAGCTGCACAGAGAGAATGGTGTGTGTATCAACTAGATGTAAAGAGTGCGTTTCTACATGGGGAGCTGAATGAAGAAGTGTTCGTTGAGCAGCCTCAGGGTTATGTGAAGAAGGGAGAAGAGCATAGAGTTTACAAGTTGAGGAAGGCACTGTATGGGTTAAAGCAAGCTTCTCGAGCTTGGTATAGCAGAATTGAGGCATACTTCATCAAGGAAGGTTTTGAGCGTTGTCAAACTGAGCACACACTATTCATTAAATCTCAAGGAGAGGGTAAGATGCTGATTGTAAGCTTATATGTAGATGACCTGATTTTTACAGGAAGTGATGAAGGTATGTTTGAAGAATTTAGGGCCTCGATGAAATTGGAGTTTGATATGACAGATTTGGGCAAGATGAAGTATTTTCTTGGGGTTGAGATTGTTCAAAACAGTGAGAGAATTTTCTTGGGCCAAAGGAAGTATGCACAGGAGGTATTAGAGAGGTTTGGTATGGAAAACTCAAACTCAGTAAAGAATCCTATAGTGCCCGGGTGTAAACTTATGAAGAATGAAGATGGAGCTCGTGTTGATACGACATAATACAAACAAATGATTGGCAGTTTAATGTATCTAACTGTGACAAGGCCTGATCTTATGTATGCTGTGAGTTTGGTTAGCAGATATATGGAGAGGCCAACAGAGTTACATATGCAAGCTATGAAGAGAATTATGAGGTATGTAAAGGGGACTGTTGAACTGGGAATTTGTTACAAGAAGGGAGGTGAAAGTAATGAGGAGCTGGTAGTATTTTTGGACAGTGATTATGCAGGGGATATTGATGATCGAAGGAGTACATCAGTGTATGTCTTTATGCTAAGCAGTGGAGCTGTTGCCTGGTCTTCAAAGAAGCAACCAGTTGTCACCCTTTCAACCACAGAAGCTGAGTTCATCTCTGCAGCTTCATGTGCTTGCCAAGGAGTTTGGATGAGAAGGGTTCTTGAGAAACTCGGTTGCAGCCAAAGTAAGTCAACTGTTATTTATTGTGATAATAGTTCTATTATTAAACTATCCAAAAATCCTGTCATGCATGGAAGGAGCAAGCACATCGATATCCGGTTTCATTTCCTTCGTGAGCTGTGTAAGGATGGTGTGTTAGAACTTGTGCACTGCAATTCACAAGATCAAGTGGTAGACATCATGACCAAGCCTTTGAAGTTGGATACCTTTGTAAAGTTAAGGGACTTGCTCGGGTTGTGCAACATGCCAAATGAGTAAACTGATTGCTTGATGCAATGCAGTTTAAGGGAGGAATTGATGGAGCTTAGGATTAGTGTCTTAGTACATTATTGTCCTATATTTATTGTTTCAGTTAATAAGCCCTAGTCTTTAGGGATTAGTTGATTAGGTTTGAATTATTCTCATCCACTTACCGCGTTCTTAGGGTTGATAAACGTGGGCTGTTTATGTTTTGCTTTCAGTTGTAAAAAGGCTTTTATAAGCCAAAGTTTCTGTTTAATATTGATGAGCTTCATTCTCCCAATTTGAGTGAGTTTCTGGTAATTGAGTCTCAACAATATTCCACCATTATTTCCCAGAAAAGACTCCAAGATCCTCAGAAAATGGTTGCTAAATCCCCATATGTCATTAAGAGTTGAAATCATCGAGTACACAGCTTTCGAATTAAGAAGAAGAGGAAAAGGAAGAGACCAAAAAATACACAATCTGAAAAAAATGACATGAACACAACACGGGCTTCTTTGTATAAGAAGTCAATCACTTGTTCACACAAGTATTACTGGAATTTTACCAAAAAGTGCCATCCCATTATTCAGCTAGGTACAAGCCATGAAGTGTATTACTTCATTGACATCCATTTGCTTAATTCAAATTTCTCGTGCTCCAGCTCAATGAACTCCTCGGCCTCAACATTGATGTCTTCTTCATACACCTTTTGATTACAATTCTTATCATATTCAGTAGCATGCTTATGATTACACTTCTTACCATATTCAGTAGCATGCTTATGATCCACTGCTTGAACCTTCTTTGGAGCCTTTGGCACAAGTACCTCAAAGCCGTGGGCTGTCACATAAATATTATCATATGGAGGAGCATCGAAGAGCTTATGAGGCTTTGCCTCCATTGTTGAAGCATAAACCTTTGCCTCCGGGCTCCTGTACTTCATTTTCTGTGGCTCTTTGCTTGGGTTATGGTGGCAGAGGAAGGCACGCACTCAATTTGTAAAGATGATAGTTGTGTCTGTGACAAATATGCATAGTTTTCTACTGCATTTATAGGCTAGTGTTATATACGTGAACGATCAGAGAGAATCTGATACCCTTTCTTTTTATCACAATCAAGCTTTGACTGGGCTAATATTTTGGACCCAAAGCAGGAAAAATCGAATAAAGTTTCTTCAAGGAAGTAGGATATTAGAAATCTCTTGTGCATATCCTTTTAGCTTGGTTACTGGCCTGAATTCATTAGGAAAAGCAGCCACCAAAATTGAATACTGGTTCTATTTGAGGCAACTCCAAATTAGGCACAACTTGGTTAGTTCAAGAGTTCAAGCAAGCTCTGCGGCTACTTAGCTTTCGAACATATCGGTTTATTCAGGGGATAAGACTTATTTCAGGCCATCCGAATGCATAAGACGTAAGAGTTTTGTTCTTTTCTTATACTTTCTCTAGAAGGTTGAAGGCTCATTGAACTCAATCTGATACAGGTTCAACCTCCAGAGCTTGCAGCGGCAGCAGATAAAGTAGATTTTTGGTCATGGAATTTGTGTCTTTAGAATTGGGAATCAGATTCCAAAACTGAGATGATTATTGGTTTGAAAATCTCTATCATAGATGAAAGAAGGCTTCGGGTCAAACCAGCCTAGCTTTTGGATTTCTTATCAGCAATCTCTCACCATGTCTTCTGAATGCATTAAGTATTCGCGTTGGACAATTGACATCTTGGTACAACCTACTAGGAGAAGATTATTTGGAAATTCTCTGCTTGAAGTTAATTGTACATCTAAATCTGCTTGTAGTTTTCTTCATCATGACCCCAATCCTGTTTCCAACTCTGACCATAATCCTGATTCCAACTTTGGAATTTGGAATAGGATTTGGAAGCTGAAATGCTTCCAAAAGCCAAGTTATTGCATATTTGCACATGGTTTTGTAGGATAACTCAAACGCAAAGAGATTTAGATATAAGCCCTATTTTAGAAAGACAAAAAGCCAATTACTTATTATGAACCTATGTATCAGATCAGATTTGGGAAGAATAGAGCTAGTCGGACGAAGGTGAGAGTCCACTGAATGCTGTCAAATTATGAAGAGTCAATGCCATAGTATGCCCTTTCCTGTAAAATTCTAGCAACTGGGATGAAATTTAACACTAGAACAAGATACTAAATGTATATTTGCATATCTATTATTCTATTACTTATCTGTCTTTGCTTATGCAGCAAATACATTATTCAGTAGATAGTACACACCTTGAACATCATTTAGGCCAAACCCCTTACATTAAGCATACTTCCTAAATTATGCTTCAGTCTCATGGGATGTCTGTTCAGTCATCCACCCCTTTAAGGATCCACTCCGCCTTGGGGTAGCCATTTTGCCGGCTGTAGGAATTCTGATAGTAAAATGGGTAGCGTTCACGCTCGTTACCCGAACTCGAGTAGTTATATTTCATTGCCTCTATTCGCATGGGAACAGGTTGCGCAACATGTTGTGCATAGCTTGGCGTGTACGCAGTGTTCCCCGTGGTGTTGCTGTGTTTGCCACCGGAGAAGCATAACCGTCGTTGCAACTTTGTATGTAGTTCTATTATGCAATTTGAGAAAGAAAAGAAGAATCTGCTATCTATATGCCAATGTGGAAGCTGTAACTGATATGACTGGAAAACAGTTCTTATTTTTTTTGGTGGCATTTGGACGAATGGAATAATAATGCTACACACACCATCTTCTTATACCACTTTTGTGCACCTCGGTCATTAGATTAGTAGGTTTCATAGAGTTTACTAAATATTC
Organism: Ilex aquifolium; assembly: GCA_951799425.1. Classification (NCBI taxonomy): domain Eukaryota; kingdom Viridiplantae; phylum Streptophyta; class Magnoliopsida; order Aquifoliales; family Aquifoliaceae; genus Ilex; species Ilex aquifolium. Next base: position 17,615,959 of record OX637402.1, read on the forward strand.
AATAACTTTGATTGCATTACATCAGGTGGTGTAAGAGGGCTAGTGCATAAAGGTGATGTCCACAATATTATTTTGATGATTTTTCAATATCAGAGAAAGTGTACAACTGAATTTTATGATGGCCTTGAGACATCATATATGGTACTAGTCATTGTCCGTGCCTAAAGACATTATACAATAAACAAAAAAATTTTAAACAATTGCCCAAATTTAAAAGTAATGACCTAAAAAAAACATCTTATACAAATGCCCTCAGGTAAAAAAAAATATATTAACACAACCCATTGAAATTTATAATTTTTAAGCAATAAATAAAATTTTACTTATTTATAAGATTCACGAATTTATCACTTCTACTGTCACTCAATCCAATAACACAACATAATTATAAACTCAACCATCATATTTCTAATCCACCCTATCCTCATTTAATAAATACCTCAACCAAAAAAAAATAAAATAATTACTAACATAACATAATTAAATTCACAATTTTTAAGCGATAAATAAAATCAACCAAACCTTGTTAATTTAAAAAACTCATGAATTTATCACCACTATTAGCATTCAACCCTAAATGACACAACATAATTATAAATTTAATCACCAAATGCTTAATCCTCCACATATAAATATACACAGAAACACACGCACATACATTTCTTTTTTGGTTATCAGCAAACCCTCATAACCAATAAGTGTTTTTATTAGAAATACAATAATTCAAGTTTTTAAGATAAAATAATAATAAACTAATGTCTAATTAAAAAAAGGGTAAAAATCACAGACATCCTCTGAGTTTTGACAATATTATACGGACACCTTCTGACATTTTATAAATAACATAGAGACCCTCTGAGGTTTGAAATTCATTGCATAGAGACTTCTTCTGGCTCCCTTATGTCAATGTTGCTAACGAAAATTGGTGATTCCATCCTAAAAAACTTTATTATTTTACAATTGCCCTATTCCAAATTTAGTACCAAAAAAACATTAAAAATTTAATAAAATCAAATTAAATTTAACTTAGGACCCAAAAAATTGATTAAATAAATTTCATTATTAATTTGATAACTATAAAAATTAATTTGATATTAATTCGCCAGAGTTGAATATAAATTAAACAAAATTAAATATCTATTTTTAATAAAATTATATATTAATTTACAATCTAAGTTTCATTTCGTGTTGAATATTATTTGATGTTTATAGTCAATGTACTATTTTTTATTTAAATTAAATGTTATTTATAAATTAAGAAGAAAGTGAAAAAATACATGTCATCAGATATATAAAAACTTTGAATTAGTTTCATAGAATAAATAATTATATAACATGTAGTTTCATCTATTTTATAGAATAAATAATAACAAAAACAGCACATGGAAAAAAAAAAAAGAAAAGATAATAGTATGAGAGAGAGATAAATAGAGAGAGTTATATGAGAGATACGAGTCTTAGAGTTGTAAAATAAATGAAAGTCTAATTAGGACCATCGGATCTATGACGCCTCAAAATCCGGGTGTTTGTAATTATCTCGTTGATCACCTATCAAACCGCGAAATTTTCGTGAATACCGTATAACTCGATACCCTGCCATTATGCCCAATTTACCGGAATCCATAATTTAACAAAATTCGAACAAAGTCTATTTTGTACGGGGAGCTCTACCCAAAACGCAGCCTGTGCAATTATACAACATTGACCACACTGGGTCCATTCATCCATACTTAATTGTATAGTATCGGATACTACCATAATCATCATCACTACGTATATTCATTTATAAAAGAATAAATGTCTCAAAAGAGTCTCATATACATGCCTTTTAAATAAAAATAAGTTTTTGTTACGAAAAATTATACAAGGCCAAAAGTAAACATATATAAGGGACGAAAACGTCAAACTAAGAGCCACAGTCCGGCTCTGTCGTCAAAGTGAACCAATGGGAGGGCCTTCGGTGAAAGCCTGTGGTGTACCTAAAAATTGTTCCCATAAAGGATGAGTCAACACTCAATAAGGTAATTCCTATAGAGAATACCTCTCAACCCAAATGCATATAAAATGTCACATGCAACAATCATTTCATGCATTCATTCAAATATAATATGAACAAATGTCATAAATCATGTCATGTCATGAGATGAGACTCACACAAGCAAAACCAACACCAAGCCCCATCCCGGGCTCCCACAACACATGCAATGTCATGTGTATGTATCCAGGCATTTCAAGACCCTGTCAGTGGTGTTATGTACACTCAATGATTAATTAATTCATTTTCTTGTGTCTTTATGGGGAGATGATTTATGGTATTACACCAATGGGACACCATACCATCAACGAATTTTCAGGACATCCCACTTGAGGCTCCGTTTTCGCCGTTACACTTTTCTGAAATTGCACCGCTGAAAAGTGTATAAACCAAGTAAGTGAGTCTTGCACCCGAGGGAGAATCTAGCCCTTCTTACTATACCCCAACACATTTATCCATTTAATTTCCCGTGCGACTCAGTCGGACATTGGTGCGACTTTCCTGAGCTCACGATCAACCACCTATGTGGTGATTGATTTCATACCATGCACACACTCCCACCCATGTCAATGCCCACGAATGTAGTGCAACACATGGATAATGCTATATAATGTGCAATTGTCTTTGGTATCATTTATAATGTCCATTATATAATGAATGCAATATAATGATATTTTCAATACTATCTCAAGCATGTTATGTAAGATAATCAACTTAACTAACATACTTGTATTCACCTAGACATTTAAACAAACACCTAGATGACACATTAATTTACACAACTAGCATGCTTATTATTTCCAACATGGCAACATGTTTATTAATTATATAAACATAAGCAAAAGTCCACCACACTAATCATATGCTAAATAATCATTCAACATACATATTATTTCATAATCACATAACAAACTAATAATTTTTTTAAACTTGATATGCCATTAAAATATGAAATCATGCTAATGTACAATTAACATGCTTTAAACCACTAACATTAACTTACACCAAATTAATCATAATAGGATTTTACTAATTACAAGGTTAATTATAATTCTTATATTGGACCCACTAGTTACACTAGTTAAGACCTAACATATGATAAACACCCTTAGCCTACCCATTTCATATGCCATTTTTTAAGTTGAAATTACAACTAAATAGGGGAAACCCTACCTCTCGTAGTGTGAGCCCACGTAGTAGAACTCAAAGGAAAGTCCGAATTTAGCTTCCCAAGCCTTAGTCCTAGATTCTCGACTTTGATATTTTTGGAGAAAAATGCGATCTTTGGTATGGTTGCGTAGAGCAACTTTAATTTTTGGCTCGAAGCGATTAAACTGTTTGATCTTCGTAGATGTAAGAAAGAAGGAAGGAGAAAAAAAATAAAAAAAACTCACTTTTCTCTTTCTGACTCTCTCGGCAGGGTACTAGAGAAGAAAACAAAATGGAAGACAAAAAAAATGTCTTCCACTTTATATATGGTCTAAATATGTGGCCCACATCGCGTCACATGTCTTCTTTTTAATGAGTCCAATTTTATTTCGAGTCAATTAAATCTAGTCCCGTGTTAAGTTTAGAATATTTTTATTGAACTAATTTTAAATTATTTTTTGGATCCCGCGAATAAAATCTGATCGCAATTATTTTAGTTGCGCGACACCTGATTGCCTCGTAACACGTGAAAAATTTAACTATCTTAGAATTTTACAAAAATTTACTGGGTAGCAAAATTTCACGAGACGAATCCAACGGTGAGGTCCGTTTCGTCATCTGAATTATATAAATATTCACATTTTTGACCCGTGCTTTAACAATTAATTACTATTTTACCCCTTTAATTAGGATTTTAATAATTTTTTTTCTCGGGTTTTACAGGATCAAAACGATTTGAGCCGCAAAAAGTTCAAGATAAACAATTTAGGTACTTTATTATATAGATATTTCAACTTAGATCCCATCAAATATATTTTTTCTTCAATTTTGTTCTTGGCGGATTATCTATCATTAATGAGCGAGATATTCACTTGTACATAGCCAGTTTCACTTAAATGCATGGTAAGTGATCCGTAAGAAAAAAATTGGAAAAAAAAAATGTATTGGAGGGATCTCGATCCAATGTATGATTTCTTTATTGAGGGGACACAATAAATAAGATAAATTTCATTTTACACTCTTATGGTTTAGCTCATTTGCACATCACCTCATTGAAGTTCAAAAGTGGCACTAAACCTTCGTGTGGTTATGGTTGGTGGCTCGGTGGTGATGGTTTTATGCTGGGTTATAGTGGTGGTAATAGTGGTTTGGGTTGGAGGAGAAATTTCGGGTGGTGGTGGAAAAGAGGAAAAGAACGGCTTCAATTAGCTTCCACCAGCCAACACTTTGATAATGGGTGGTAGTAACAATTTGGATACTACAAGAGGTGCCTCTGTAATTTTCAAAACCTTAGGAGGCCTTTGTGTAAGATGACCACAATTATTTATGAAGGATCAAAATTTTGTTTTGAAACGTTCAAAACATTTACGTTTTTTAAGGAGATCGAATTAATCAGTGTTGAAATCGAAATTTCAATATTTCGAGGTGTTTTACAGTGTTTCGAGGTGTTTTGTAATGTTTCAATGCAGTCATGGGCGGCTTAACATCAACGGGGTCTAGGCAAAAACTTCACACGGACCCTATTAATAATTTGTGCATTAATATATATATTATTTTTAATTATAATAATTTAATTTTTTATTTATTTAAAAATTATTTTTCTTTCTTTTTGAGATACAAAAATATTGATCAAGTTTTTATATTCAAGTTTTGTCAATAAATAATATAGTTTATTTATTTAATTTTTTTGTGATATATTTGACCGTGAATAAGATTTTATTAATTTAAGTTTTGAAAAACTCATTTCTGTTGATGCAATTTTTACTGGTAATGTTAACAAAATCCTATAAGCAATACTTGTATTCAGAAAGAAATCTAGTCTTGTTATGCAGTTTAGTATTTCAATTAGATTATTGGTTTCAATTTTTAAAACTTCATTGAGAGAGAGAGAGGCGCGAGTTTTTATATTTATATTACGTTACGTTTGGTACGCGGTAATGCTTTTCAGTAGGAATGAAATGAGTTTGGGAATTGAATGAACTTGATAATGGAATTGAATGTGCATTACCATTCCAATGTTTAACAACTGTTTATGATTAAATGCTGGAATAGAATGTTCATTCCATTCTTATATTTGGATAAAACAATTTTTTCATTGGAATGGAATCAACTTTAACCAAAATATTCATAGTGACTAAAAATAAGTAATAACATTTTTTTTTATGATTGCGATTGCCTTTAAAAGTCATGTAAAAAAATTTATAATTAGAAAAAAAGAGAATCCATTGAAAAAAATTAAAACCCCTATAAATTTTAAAAAATTAGAAAACAAATTCCTTCAAAAATAGGTTCACAAGAAAAAATCAAAATAAAAAACTATTCAAAATTGGTCATTCATTTCAAATGAACAATTATAGTTCTTTATGAATTCAATATAGCACATATGCAAACCCAAAAAGAAAACTATCAAGACAACTAGGAATCTCATCCGAACTTGTAGGTTGAACCAAAAAATAAATCGATAAAAAGCAAGTCCAAAAAATAATCAACAATATACAGAAAACAAAAACAAGTTGAATAAAAACAGAAATTCTTAAATTCCATTCATTTCATCTCAATAGCATTGGAGGTAAAATTCCAAGAAACAAAATCATTCTCAAACATTTGTCTACTTGCTCTCCACTCATCAAACATTTTGTTTGTCAAATTCAATCTAAATGTTGACCACTCATTTGATGTTTCAACTGTGGTAATACGATCATCATGTGCATTATTTTCCACCACGAGACCTGCTGCATCTACCTCTGCCTTGATTGGGTTTATCGGCATCTGATTCCTGATGTAGTTGTAAAGCAAATAACAAGCTATTATTATACGGTTTTGTATTTTGATGGGGTTGAAAGACGTGCTTCTTAAAATAGCCCAACGCTTCTTCAGTAGTCCAAAACATCTTTCAATTACATTTCTAGCTGAAGAATGCTTCATGTTAAAGAACTCTTCAAGTGTCCTAGGTTGGTAACTGTCTCTCCATTCTTTTAAGTGATACCTTTGACCTCTAAATGGGGCAAGAAATCCCTCACCGTTGGTATATCCCCCATCCACAAGGTAATAGGTACCACGATTCACTACCAACCCTTTCATTCTAATCATGGCATCTCTAAGACCCTACCATCTGCCGCTGACCCTTCCCAACCAGGCAATACATAAATGAAGTCCATGTCTTGTGAGCATACTCCTAAGACATTAGTAGCAATATCTCTTGTCCGGGATCGATACCTAGGCTTGTCCTCAGTTGGCACATGAACACTTATATATGTCCCATCTAAGGCTCTAACACAACCCTAAAACTTCAAAAATCAAGTAGGAATCATATTTCCATACAGGTTCAAATGCGTCAACATAAAATTAATTAAGACAATGTTAACTACCTTGAACCACTTTCATTTCTCATCTGTGGAATCCTTTAGTACTGCCTTGGGAGTCTTGAGGAAATGGCCTTGCAATCTTATCACAACATTCAATACATTCTGAAAGTGCCTGCTAATAGTCTCACTAGACCTCTTAAATTGTTGTTTTATAACTCGATTTTTCACGTGATGTGCAAGGATATGCAAGAAAATAGCCACTTGCTCATCAATCTCCATGTTTTTGGTATGTTTTAACTTTCCTATAGTCTTAAGCATGAAGCATAACCTAATGAATGCTCGTCTATTCATCCTAAGTTGAGAAACAAATACGTCATCACTCGCATAAGCATAGTCATAGACAATAGTCCTCCTTGCAAAGAAGTCATTGTGATACCTTTGACCTCTTAATGATTTTTTTCTCATATAGTAAATGATGATAGTAGACATCATATGGAAAAAACAATTGACTGAATGCATGATTTTTGTCCACAACACAAATAATGCAATCAATTTCTTCTTCTTTATCATTTTCCTTATTGTTAGACTTAAACGAGCCATAATTGTCACAAAAATTACAAAGAAAAAAAATTAGTATTTGGGATATCACAAACAAAGCCAAAAAATTAGATTTCCAAATTGCAGATGCAAAATTGTTCATAGCGGTACGTGAAAACAAAATTTTCTAGCAGCAAAAAGGGGGAATTCAATTAAGTGTTAAACTTTAAGCCACCCATTGATTTGAATTTCATAGGTATTTTTCAGAGTATCATGTATTCAATCCTCTTTGTCTTTCCTCTCATTTCTAATGGTACTTTTAGCTTCATTTTATTATTAGCATTGATCCTTGTTATTATGTTCACAATTACTATAAAAAGATTATCAACACAATTATTTTCAAGCTAGATCTGGTGCCACATTTAGAGCAGACTTCACAATTCAAGTAGCTAAACACATCACTTTGCACCTGAATTTTTATGACAAAACAAAGCAAGCCTTCTAATCTAAATATATTATCATCTATATTTATACATTTTTTTGCCTTTGTAAGGGGTTGGATATGATTTGGGAGTGAGAGAGAGTGATCAGCATGCAATCATGAACCAATATCATAAGTTACTTAGAAAACTAGCCTCGCAAATAACAAAGGGTAGACGGTTTGCTTCCTTATGCGGTCTAAATAAACATAGTGATAGCTAGCACACGGTAGGGGCTTTCTTCTAATTATGAATTTACTATTATTTTTTTTATTCAATTGAAAATCCATTTTCCCACTAGAGAGGCCTAATACTGGAGATGGATCTAGAGCATGAGCAGGAACAATATCTGGATATGGAGCTAGAGTAGTAGTCAGACATAGTCCTGAGCCTACATTATCACAAATGTTTGGATCTAGAAGTGCCTCTTAGTTGCTAGGTTCAATAAGCTATATAATGGTGAATGTTTGTCTATATACCATTCTTATGGAACACATGCATGCATTCTGCGCATTACAATTTGAAAGATATGTGCCTAATGAAAATTATATATTTCAACAGTAAGTGAAATCCAACAAATCTGAATACTAAGCTTCGATTAACATATTCCATACAACAACTACAATACAAGGGTTTGTTAAAGGAACAAAAATTAAGTGCAATAATGATAGTGGTCAAGGATGCCATGATCAAGAAATCTTGCCATTATGTAATTACAAAACAATTCAATCAAGAACTAACCCAGCTCAATTTTTCCCGATTCAATTCCATTACACCCATAAAAACCACTTCAAGCCCAATGATTAATGATGAGTGGGTTTTATACCTACGAATTGAGTACTTTCGGCTTAAGAAATTTGCAAGTTTTCAATTATTTTATGTTCATTTTTATTTGTTTTGTGTGTTTTGATGTTATTTTGTAGGAATCATCATTTGGAAGGAAATAAGGATGTGGAGGTTTAAAAGTGAAAGAAATCAAAGAGGTATTGGTGTTTGTTTTCAAAGGCACCTCGGTTTTCCTCCATTTTGACCATGATCGACACAGAATCTGGAAAAGTGAAAAACATGAAAGTTGTAGATCTGGATGTCTTCTATATTGTGTCAAAATTTCAGCTCAATCCAACGATTGGATCAAAAGTTATGGTGATTTTACGAAAACTGTCCAGAGCTGAAGAAAAAGGGAGGCGCGCCTAGGCGCCCAAAACCAGCGCCCAGGCGCCAACATGCAGCCTTACCAGCGCCTAGGCGCCCAATACCAGCGCCCCAGCGCGCCCCTACTGAAGTGGACGCGAATTATGACTCCTTTTTGACCCGAAATTGGATTCTAATGACTCCTATGTGCCTAGGGTTTGATGGGGATATAAATATGATGACTTTGGGGGCTGAAAAGATATAGATACATATAGAGAAGAAGACCAAAGGATTGATAGAAAATTGAAGGCAAGAATTGGAGAAATCCACACGAAGAAAATCGGGATTGAAGGCTAGAGAGGGATTGAAGCTTGCAACTAAGTTTTCATTCTTTTTCCTTACTTTTATTTCTTAATTTTCTAAGATGTTTATTACTTTGAGAAGGATGTTTTTCAATTACATTATGAACTAAGTTTTTATTAAGATTGCAACGGAACCTAATGTCTAGTTAAATTTACCTACTCTCGTTTCTAGTTCTTGTTGATCATATATGAGTTGTTTGTCATATTTTGTGTTTAATATATAATTGTTTGGCCATCAATTAATTTGATAACCTAGATGAAATTGGGAGATGAATTCTAGGTTTAGATCTGAATATGATGACATGCGTCTGGTTAATTCTTCTTCGGATTGAATTGCTGGGTTTGTGTATAGGATAGGAATATACCTATATGCCGTGTGTAACTTGTATGAGAGTTTGAACTTAATGAATCTATTCCAACTTATTTTGCATAGGAATATAGCAATTTAATTGGGATAGATATGCTTATCTTACTATCGGAAGAGGTTTGATAAATACTTTTGAAGTCTCAGTTAACAACTTATTTTGATCAATTAACTGGGAAGAGAGTGGGGAGATTTATACGAAGCATTAGGGGAAGTTGTAATCTTAACTTCTTCTATCTGTTAAATTCAATCTTTGATTATGAAGTTTAGATTTAGTTTAATTTATTCATTTCATAGTTCAATTTCAATTGTTTAAATAAAATTGAATTGATATAAAGTTAGTACTTGAAATTTATTATTAATAATTCTCCGTGGGAACGATACTTTACTTATCACTTTATTACTTGTTGATCGTGTATACTTGCACGTAAATTGTCAATACCAAATTCGGACAACAAGTTTTTGGCGCCGTTGCCGGGGAATTATTCTAGTAATTATTTCAATATTAATTTCAATCAGTTTGATCTTAGTTTAAACTTATTTAATTTTCTGTTTTAATTGTTTTCGCAAATACTGTTGAATTTTGTATGCAAACACGATCTACAGGTCAGGAGCTACTACCGTACGAAGACGAAATAGAAAGAAGACTCCGAAACTTGCGAAAACAGTGTCAAGAAGAAAACAACCAAGAAGCTATGGCTGAAGAGGAACAGAAATCGTTAAGGGATTATGCTATGCCGCTTGTGACTGAATTACAATCGAGCATTCGAAGGCTCGCAATTCAAGCAAACAATTTTGAGATCAAGCCGGGTACCATTCAAATGATTCAGAATTCAGTGCAGTTTGGGGGTTTGCCTAACGATGACCCAAACGATCATTTGATGAGTTTTCTGGAGATATGTGACACATTCAGATATAATGGGGTTTCTGAAGATGCAATTAGACTCCGACTTTTCCCTTTCTCACTTCGTGATAAGGCGAGGAGTTGGTTGCATTCATTGCAATCGGATTCTATTACTACGTGGTCAGAGTTAGCTCAAAAATTCTTAGCTAAATTCTTCCCACCAGCTAAAACTGTAAGGATGAGAAACGACATCACTTCATTCGCACAGCATGATTCTGAGACTCTTTATGAAGCTTGGGAGCGATTCAAAGACTTACTCCGAAAATGCCCTCACCATGGTATTCCTAATTGGTTGCAAGTTCAGACGTTCTACAACGGGTTGTTTAGTACTACTCGAACCAGTATCGATGCAGCTGCAGGAGGGGCATTGATGGGGAAGAATTTCGATGAAGCCTACGAGTTATTGGAGACGATGGCTGCCAATAATTATCAGTGGCCTTCTACTAGGATCAATCAGCCAAAGGTAGCAGGGATTTATGAAGTTGATGCAGTTACTGCATTGGCTGCACAGTTTGCTACGTTGTCAAAGAAGATTGATGCTCTAGGAGTTCAACCTATTCAGAGTGTGGCAGTTGTATGTGAATTATGTGCAGGGAACCATTCAAGTGATCAATGTGCAATTAATCCAGAGTCGGTACAATACATTGGTAACCACAACAGACAACAATATAGTAATAATTCCAACAATTATAACCCTGGTTGGAGGAATCATCCGGGTTTTTCTTGGAACAATAATCAAGCCCAATCCTCTGCTCCAAGACAATCATATCCACCAGGTTTTCAAAATCAAGCTCCACCACAGCAGGAAAAGAAGTCGAATTTGGAGGATTTGCTTTCTAAGTATATAGCGCAGAGTGAGACCAGGATGAACAGTCAGGAAGTATCAATTCGAAACCTGGAAAATCAAGTGGGTCAGCTTGCTAATGCCATTAACAACCGACCTCAAGGAACTTTACCTAGTGATACAGAAATCAATCCTAGGAGAGAAGGTAAGGAGCACTGCAATGCTATTACATTACGTAGTGGAAAAGAGTTACCTGAGGTTGTTGGTGGAACTCCAAGACAATCACATGGAGATGATAGTGGGGGTAAAGAAATAAAAGATAGCAGGAATGTGGACCATGAAAAGAAGGAATGTGATCCAGTGGTAAATTCAGATGAAGGCAAGCAGAGTCCTATTGTGCCTCCCGTGCCGTTTCCACAACGTTTGCAGAAACAGAAGTGGGATAAGCAGTTCTCTAAATTCATGGAAGTGTTTAAGAAGCTCCAAATAAATATCCCTTTCGCAGAAGCAGTGGAGAACATGCCTAACTATGTGAAATTTTTGAAGAAAATTTTGTCAAGGAAGGGAAAACTAGGTGATTTTGAGACAGTGGCACTCACTGAGGAGTGTAGTGCTATCCTTCAAAAGAAGCTACCACCAAAGCTCAAAGACCCGGGTAGCTTTACAATTCCATGCACAATAGGCAGTAAATTTTTTGGGAAAGCATTGTGTGACTTGGGAGCTAGTATTAACTTGATGCCATTCTCAATTTATCAGAAATTGAGTTTGAAGGAAGCGAAGCCTACTAATGTTACACTGCAGCTGGCGGATAGATCACTCACTTATCCAAGGGGCATAGTTGAGGACGTTTTAGTGAAAGTGGATAAGTTCATTTTTCCAGCTGATTTCATAGTCTTAGATTGTGAGGAAGATAGAGAAATACCTATTATTCTTGGGCGACCATTCTTAGCAACGGGGAGAACACTTATCGATGTACAGAAATGTGAGCTAATTATGCGAGTCCAAGATCAAGAGGTTACATTCAATGTATTTTCAGCTATGAAATTTTCAGAGGAAGCAGAAGAATGTTTTCGGGTTGATGTGGTTGAAAAGACAGTGAATGAGGTAGTCGTTCAAAGCTGTATTTCAGATCCCCTTAAGAATGCCAAGCGAAATAAAGAGGAGGTGTTCCCGCATGGAGCAGTTGAAGTCAAGGAAGCCAATTCGAAAAGAACTTTCAAGGTGAAACGACAAAAGACTTAAGCACTATTGGGGCGGCGACATTGATTGTGAAAAAACCTCAATTACCTATGTCGACCCGGGATGAAACAGGGAGTAGTCAGGCTGAAGACTATAAAACAAGCGCTAATTGGGAGGCAACCCAAATTTTAGTTTCTAAGTTTTATTTCATTTTATTTTAATTTAGTTTTTTTTTTTTTTTTGAAATAATGTAGTTAGTTAGTTAGTGCATTTTAATTGGTATGTCAATTGCTTGCAGGTCCCAAGGATTGAACACAAAGTTGGAGCCCACACAAAGCCTTACAAGGAGCCAAGAACAACCCACCTATGTTTCCTGAATACACTCCCAACTCCGTGGACGACAAGGGCGCTGACGATGATGCGAACTAGCAAAGTCTCAGGGAAGTCCTCTGTCTTAATTTTTCCTACTTTATACATTGAGGTCAATGTTTAGTTTAAGTTTGGAGGTGTTTTCTTGTTTGCATTTGCATTAATAGGTTTGCATTTAGATTGCATGTTTTAATACAACTTGAGCAATGAGTTGATTGAATTTGATCATGGCCAATGACGAATGTGATTAATTGTTAATTCAAGGGAAATTGATGAACATGTTGGGTTTGAAGTTTGACATACTAGTTGGTTTTACACTGTTTATAATTTTTTTCATGCATGGGCACATATCTATCTGTTTGGTTAGTTATCATTTAGAGAATTTATTTGGCTAAGTGCTTGTGGGAGATATCAGTGAAACTCTAGAAAATTTATTTAAGCATCAGTCAAAGCGAATTGAGGTATTCATATAAGTTTGGGGGAAATATTGATTATGATGGATTAGTGTATAAAGAAAAGAAAAAAAAAAGAGAGTTTTTGAAAAAATTATGTTGATTTGATCCTTCATGAGGTAGATGAAAAAGAAAAAAATAGGAAGACAAGAAACAAGAAAGGGGCATGTGGTGAGTAGAGATGGAGCGTAAAACGCACTCACTCATAAACACATGTTGAGAACGAGATGGAGCGTAAAACGCACTCGTTCAAGAAAAGGCGAGATGGAGCGTAAAACGCACTCGCTCAATAGGAAGTGAGATGGAGCATAAAATGCACTCACTGAATGAAAAAAAAAAGAGAGAAAAAAAAAATATCTTTGTACCTTCTAGTTATATGTTTTGCCTTAACAAGCAGAGGTTGATCTGAAACGTAAGTTTATAGAGTTGATATTGAGTATCTCTTATGGAGCGCTTGACTAAGTAAATTTATCTGCGTGATGGCTAGTTTAAACAGTTAGAATATGCACATGTGTTTAAAGGGTCATGAGCGGAAGTAAAATTAAGGAATATGTTGAATTGATAGACTTTGCATTGTTTTTAAGTTTCCCGTGAATTAGTATTTGTAGTAAATTTTGGGGCCGTTATTCATATTCATATTGATCCATTGTTTGAGTAGTTGGTTGATTATGTTTTATAGCTTTTGTTCTTAGTATTGTGCTTGAGGACAAGCAAACATTTAAGTTTGGGGGTATTTGATGAGTGGGTTTTATACCTACGAATTGAGTACTTTCGGCTTAAGAAATTTGCAAGTTTTCAATTATTTTATGTTCATTTTTATTTGTTTTGTGTGTTTTGATGTTATTTTGTAGGAATCTTCATTTGGAAGGAAATAAGGATGTGGAGGTTTAAAAGTGAAAGAAATCAAAGAGGTATTGGTGTTTGTTTTCAAAGGCACCTCGGTTTTCCTCCATTTTGACCATGATCGACTCAGAATATGGAAAAGTGAAAAACATGAAAGTTGTAGATCTGGATGTCTTCTATATTGTGTCAAAATTTCAGCTCAATCCAACGGTTGGATCAACAGTTATGGTGATTTTACGAAAACTGACCAGAGCTGAAGAAAAAGGGAGGCGCGCCTAGGCGCCCAAAACCAGCGCCCAGGCGCCAACATGCTGCCTTACCAGCGCTTAGGCGCCCAATACCAGCGCCCCAGCGCGCCCCTACTGAAGTGGACGCGAATTATGACTCCTTTTTGACCCGAAATTGGATTCTAATGACTCCTATGTGCCTAGGGTTTGATGGGGATATAAATATGATGACTTTGGGGGCTGAAAAGATATAGATACATATAGAGAAGAAGACCAAAGGATTGATAGAAAATTGAAGGCAAGAATTGGAGAAATCCACACGAAGAAAATCGGGATAGAAGGCTAGAGAGGGATTGAAGCTTGCAACTAAGTTTTCATTCTTTTTCCTTACTTTTATTTCTTAATTTTCTAAGATGTTTATTACTTTGAGAAGGATGTTTTTCAATTACATTATGAACTAAGTTTTTATTAAGATTGCAACGGAACCTAATGTCTAGTTAAATTTACCTACTCTCGTTTCTAGTTCTTGTTGATCATATATGAGTTGTTTGTCATATTTTGTGTTTAATATATAATTGTTTGGCCATCAATTAATTTGATAACCTAGATGAAATTGGGAGATGAATTCTAGGTTTAGATCTGAATATGATGACATGCGTCTGGTTAATTCTTCTTCGGATTGAATTGCTGGGTTTGTGTATAGGATAGGAATATACCTATATGCCGTGTGTAACTTGTATGAGAGTTTGAACTTAATGAATCTATTCCAACTTATTTTGCATAGGAATATAGCAATTTAATTGGGATAGATATGCTTATCTTACTATCGGAAGAGGTTTGATAAATACTTTTGAAGTCTCAGTTAACAACTTATTTTGATCAATTAACTGGGAAGAGAGTGGGGAGATTTATACGAAGCATTAGGGGAAGTTGTAATCTTAACTTCTTCTATCTGTTAAATTCAATCTTTGATTATTAAGTTTAGATTTAGTTTAATTTATTCATTTCATAGTTCAATTCCAATTGTTTAAATAAAATTGAATTGATATAAAGTTAGTACTTGAAATTTATTATTAATAATTCTCCGTGGGAACGATACTTTACTTATCACTTTATTACTTGTTGATCGTGTATACTTGCACGTAAATTGTCAATACCAAATTCGGACAACAATTAATCCAATCCAAATCTAAGCATAGAGTAAAGTTGGGAAAGTATACTGTTGTGCTAATAAAATGGAATAAAGAGTACTGAGAGATTGTCTCTATTGAGTGTTCGTCCTCGCAAACAATATCAAACTAGATAAAATCAAACTAAAAGGTAGTTGTAGTATCAACACAGTAGGTTCAAATGACACTAGGAACATAAAAATGGCCCAAAAAAAATCCTCTATAACACAACTTTACAACCACTTTCGCATTTCTATTAGGAATATCATCGAACGGGTTTTGGGCATTGTTGTCCGAATTTGGTATTGACAATTTACGTGCAAGTATACACGATCAACAAGTAATAAAGTGATAAGTAGAGTATCGTTCCCACGGAGAATTATTGCTAATAACTTTCAAGTACTAACTTTATATCAATTCAATTTTATTTAAACAATTGCAATCAACTATGAATTTACTAATTTAAGAATAAACCTAAATTTAATAATCAAAGATTGAATTTAACGGATAGAAGAAGTTAAGATTACAACTTCCCCTAATACTTCGTATAAATCTCCCCACTCTCTTTCCAGTTAATTGATCAAAATAAGTTGTTAACTGAGACTTCAAAATTATTTATCAAACCTCTTCCGATAGTAAGATAAGCATATCTATCCCAATTAAATTGCTATATTCCTATGCAAAATAAGTTGGAATAGATTCATTAAGTTCAAACTCTTATAAAAGTTACACACGACATATAGGTATATTCCTATCCTATACACAAACCCAGCAACTCAATCCTAAGAAGAATTAACCAGACGCATGTCATCATATTCATATCTAAACCTAGAATTCATCTTCCAATTTCATCTAAGTTATCAAATTAATTGTTGGCCAAACAATTATATATTAAACACAAAATATAACAAACAACTTATATAAGATCAACAAAAACTAGAAACGAGAGTAGATTAATTTAACTAGACATTAGGTTCCGTTGCAATCTTAATAATGATTTAGTTCATAATGTAATTGAAAAACATCCTTCTCAAATTAAACAACATCTTAGAAAATCAAGAAGTAAAAGTAAGGGAAAAGAATGAAAACTTAGTTGCAAGCTTCAATCCCTCTCTAGCCTTCAAGTCCGATTTTCTTCGTGTCGGTTCCTTTGATTCTTGCCTTCAATTTTCTATCAATACTTGGTCTTCTCCTCTCTCTTTGTTTTCAGCCCCCAAAGTCAGTCTTTTTATATCCCCCATCAAACCCTAGCACATATGAGGCATTAGAGTCCAATTTCGAGTAAAAAACGAGTTCTAATTCGCGTCCAACTTCAACACCGGCGTCTAGGCGCTGAAAAGGCGCTGAATAAGCGCTGAATGGGCAGCATGTTGGCGCAGGGGCGCTGGTTTTGGCGCCTAGGCGCGCCTCCCTTTTTTAAGCCTTCAGCTCTGGACCAGTTTTCGTAAAATCACCATAACTTTTGATCCAACCGTTGGATTGAGCTGAACTTTTGACACAATATAGAAGACATCCAGATCTACAACTTTCAGGTTTTGTAATTTTCCAGATTCTGAGTTGATCATGGTCAAAATGGAGGAAAACTGAGGTACTTCCACCAGATGGTGCTAGTTCTGGTGCCTTTGTTACCAAACACCAATACCTCCTTGATTTCTTTCACTTTTAAGCCTCCAAATCCTTGTTTCCTTCCAAATGAATCTTGTTTGCTTCCAAATAATGATTCCTACAAAATAACATCAAAACACACAAAACAATTAAAAGTAAACATAAAATAATTGAAAACTTGCACTTTCATCAAGCCGAAAGTACTCAATTCGTAGGTATAAAACCCACTCATCAAATACCCCCAAACTTAAATCTTTGCTTGTCCTCAAGCAAAATACTAAGAATAAAAACTATAAAAATTAATTCTAACTAACTACTCAAACAATGGATCAATATGAATTTGAATAATGGCCCCAAAAGTTATTACAAATACTAATTCACGGGAAACTTCAAAACAATGCAAAGTCCAACAGCTCAACATACTCCTTAATTTTACCTCCGCTCATGACCCTTTAAATACATGTGCATATTCTAACTGTTTAAACTAGCCATCACCCAGATAAATTTACGTAGTCAAGGGCTCCATAAGAGATATTCAATATCAACTCTATGAACTTACGTTTCACATCAACCTTTGCTAATAAAGGCAAAACATATAATTAGAAGGTACAAAGAAATTTTTTTTTCTCTCTCTCTCTTTTCTTCTTTTTCGTTCATTTGGTGAGTGCATTTTATGTTCCATCTCACCTCCTATTGAGCGAGTGCGTTTTACGCTCCATCTCACATTTTCTTGAACGAGTGCGTTTTACGCTCCATCTCATTCTCAACATGTGTTTATGAGTGAGTGCGTTTTACGCTCCATCTCTACTCACCACAGGCTCCTTTCTTGTTTCTTGTCTTCCTATTTTCTTTTTCATCTACCTCATGAAGGATCAAATCTAAATAATTTTTCAAAAACTCTCTTTTTTTTTCTTTATACACTAACCCATCATAATCAATATTTCCCCCAAACTTATATGAATACCTCAGTTCGCTTTGACTGATGCTTAAATAAATTTTCTAGAGTTTCACTGATATCTCCCACAAGCACTTAGCCAAATAAATTCTCTAAATGATAACTAACCGAACAGATAGATATGTGTTCATGCATGAAAAGATCATAAATAGTGTAAAACCAACTAGTCTGTCAAACTACAGACTCCACATGTTCATCAATTTCCCTTAATTTGACAATTAATCACATTCATTCTTGGCCATAATCAAACTCAATCAACCCATTGCTCAAGTTGTACTAAAACATGCAATCTAAATGCAAAACATACTATCTAAATGCATTTCTAATAATGCAAATGCAAACAAGAAAACACCCCAAAACTTAAACTAAACATTGTCCTCAATGTATAAAGTAGAAAAAAAAAAATTAAGACAGAGGACTTCGCTAGTTCGCATCCTTGTCAGCGTCCTCGTCGTCTGCAGAGTCGGGAGTGTATTCGGGAAACATAGGTGGGTTGTTCTTGGCTCCTTGTAAAGCTTTGTGGGTGCTCCAACTTTATGTTCAATCCTTGGGACCTGCAAGCAATTGACATACCAAGTAAAATGCACTAACTAACTAACTACATTATTTCTTAAAAAAAATAAAAACTAAATTAAAATGAAATAAAACTTAGAAACTAAAATTTGGGTTGCCTCCCAATTAGTGCTTGTTTTATAGTCTTCAGCCGGACTACTTCCTGTTTCATCCTGGGTCGGCAAGGATAATTGAGGTCTTTTTACGATCAATGTCACTGCCCCAATAGTGCTTCAATCTCTGCCCGTTCACCTTGAAAGTTCTTTTCGAATTGGCTTCCTTGACTTCAACCGCTCCATGTGGGAACACCTCCTCTTTATGTAACTTGGCGTTCTTAAGGGGATCTGAAATACAACTTTGAACGAATACTTCATTCACTGCCTTTTCGACCACATCAACCCGAAGACATTCTTCCGCTTTCTCTGGAAATTTCATAGCTGAAAATACATTGAATGTAACTTCTTGATCTTGGACTCGCATAGTTAGTTCACCTTTTTGTACATTGATAAGTGTTCTTCCCGTGGCTAAAAATGGTCGCCCAAGAATAATAGGTATTTCTCTATCTTCCTCACAATCTAAGACTATAAAATCAGCTGGGAAAATGAACTTATCCACTTTAACTAGAATGTCCTCAACTATGCCCCTTGGGTAAGTGAGTGATCTATCAGCAAGCTGCAATGTGATATTAATAGGCTTTGCTTCTTTCAAACCCAATTTCTTGTAGATTGAGAGCGGCATCAAATTAATACTAGCTCCCAAGTCACACAATGCTTTCCCGAAAAACTGACTGCCTATTGTGCAAGGAATTGTAAAGCTACCCGAATCTTTGAGCTTTGGTGGTAGCTTCTTTTGAAGAATAGTACTGCATTCCTCCGTAAGTGCCATTGTCTCAAAATCACCTAGTTTTCTCTTCCTTGACAGAATTTTCTTCAAAAATTTCACATAGTTAGGCATGTTCTTTATTGCTTCTGCGAAAGGGATATTTATTTGGAGCTTCTTAAACACTTCCATGAATTTAGAGAACTGTTTATCCCACTTCTGTTTTTGCAAACGTTGTGGAAACAACACGGGAGGCACAATAGGACTCTGCTTGCCTTCATCAGAATTTACCACTGGATCACATTCCTTTTTTTCATGGTCCACATTCCTGCTATCTTTTATTTCTTTACCCCCACTATCATCTCCATGTGATTGTCTTGGAGTTCCACCAACAACCTCAGGTAACTCTTTTCCGCTTCGTAAAGTAATAGCATTGCAGTGCTCCTTACCTTCCCTCTTAGGATTAATCTCCGTATCACTAGGTAGAGTGCCTTGAGGTCGGTTGTTAATGACATTAGCGAGCTGACCCATTTGATTTTCCAGGTTTCGGACTGATACTTCCATACTATTCATCTTTGTCTCACTTTGTGCTATATACCTGGAAAGTAGCTCCTCCAAATTTGACTTCTTTTCCTGCAGTGGTGGAGCTTTATTCTGAAAGCCTGGTGGGTATGATTGTCTTGGAGCAGAAGTTTGGGCTTGATTATTATTCCAAGAAAAGTTCGGATGAATCCCCCAATCAGAGTTATATTGTTGGAATTATTGCTATATTGCTGTTGGTTGTGGTTACCAATGTATTGCACCGACTCTGGATTAATTGCACATTGATTGCTCGAATGGTTTCCGGCACACAATTCACAAACAACTGCCACACTTTGAATAGGTTGCACTCCTAGAGAATCAATCTTCTTTGATAACGTAGCAACCTGTGCAGCCAATGCAGTAACTACATCAACTTCATAAATCCCTGCTACCTTTGGTTGATTGATCCTTGTAGAGGATCACTGATAATTGTTGGCAGCCATCATTTCCAATAACTCATAGGCTTCATCGAAATTCTTCCCCATCAATGCCCCTCCTGCAGCTGCATCGATACTTGTTCGGGTAGCACTAAACAACCCGTTGTAAAACGTTTGAACTTGCAACCAATTAGGAATACCATGGTGAGGGCATTTTCGGAGTAAGTCTTTGAATCGCTCCCAAGCTTCATAAAGAGTCTCAGAATCATGTTGTGCGAATGAAGTGATGTCGTTCCTCATCCTTGCAGTTTTAGTTGGTGGAAAGAATTTAGCTAAGAATTTTTGAGCTAAATCTGACCACGTAGTAATAGAATCCGGCGACAAAGAATGCAACCAATTCTTCGCCTTATCACGAAGTGAGAAAGGGAAAAGTCGGAGTCTAATTGCATATTCAGAAACCCCATTGTATCTGAATGTGTCGCATATCTCCAGAAAACTCATCAAATGATCGTTTGGGTCATCGGTAGGCAAACCCCCAAACTGCACTGAATTCTGAATCATTTGAATTGTACCCGGCTTGATCTCGAAATTGTATGCTTGAATTGCGGGCCTTCGAATGCTTGATTGTAATTCCGTCACAAGTGGCATAGCATAATCCCTTAACGATTTCTGTTCCTCTTCAACCATAGCATCTTGGTTGTTTTCTTCTTGACACTGTTTTCGCAAGTTTCGACACATTCTCTCGATTTCGTCTTCGTACGGTAGTAGCTCCTGAACTTTAGATCGTGTTAGTATACAAAATTCAAGAGTACTTGCGAAAACAATTAAAATAGAAAATTAAAACAATTAAAACAGAAAATTAAATAAGTTTTAACTAAGATCAAACTGATTGAAATTAATATTGAAATAATTACTAGAATAATTCCCCGGCAACGGCGCCAAAAACTTGTTGTCCGAATTTGGTATTGACAATTTACGTGCAAGTATACACGATCAACAAGTAATAAAGTGATAAATAGAGTATCGTTCCCACGGAGAATTATTGCTAATAACTTTCAAATACTAACTTTATATCAATTCAATTTTATTTAAACAATTGCAATCAACTATGAATTTACTAATTTAAGAATAAACCTAAATTTAATAATCAAAGATTGAATTTAACGGATAGAAGAAGTTAAGATTACAACTTCCCCTAATACTTCGTATAAATCTCCCCACTCTCTTTCCAGTTAATTGATCAAAATAAGTTGTTAACTGAGACTTCAAAATTATTTATCAAACCTCTTTCGATAGTAAGATAAACATATCTATCCCAATTAAATTGCTATATTCCTATGCAAAATAAGTTGGAATAGATTCATTAAGTTCAAACTCTTATAAAAGTTACACACGACATATAGGTATATTCCTATCCTATACACAAACCCAGCAACTCAATCCTAAGAAGAATTAACCAGACGCATGTCATCATATTCAGATCTAAACCTAGAATTCATCTTCCAATTTCATCTAAGTTATCAAATTAATTGTTGGCCAAACAATTATATATTAAACACAAAATATGACAAACAACTTATATAAGATCAACAAAAACTAGAAACGAGAGTAGATTAATTTAACTAGACATTAGGTTCCGTTGCAATCTTAATAACGATTTAGTTCATAATGTAATTGAAAAATATCCTTCTCAAATTAAACAACATCTTAGAAAATCAAGAAGTAAAAGTAAGGGAAAAGAATGAAAACTTAGTTGCAAGCTTCAATCCCTCTCTAACCTTCAAGTCCGATTTTCTTCGTGTCGGTTCCTTTGATTCTTGCCTTCAATTTTCTATCAATACTTGGTCTTCTCCTCTCTCTTTGTTTTCAGCCCCCAAAGTCAGTCTTTTTATATCCCCCATCAAACCCTAGCACATAGGAGGCATTAGAGTCCAATTTCGGGTAAAAAACGAGTTCTAATTCGCGTCCAACTTCAACACCGGCGCCTAGGCGCTGAAAAGGCGCTGAATAAGCGCTGAATGGGCAGCATGTTGGCGCAGGGGCGCTGGTTTTGGCGCCTAGGCGCGCCTCCCTTTTTTAAGCCTTTAGCTCTGGACCAGTTTTCGTAAAATCGCCATAACTTTTGATCCAACCGTTGGATTGAGCTGAAATTTTGACACAATACAGAAGACATCCAGATCTACAACTTTCATTTTTTGAACTTTTTCAGATTATTTTTTGATCATGGTCAAAATGGAGGAAAATCGAGGTACTTCTACCAGATGGTGCTAGTTCTGGTGCCTTTGTTACCAAACACCAATACCTCCTTGATTTCTTTCACTTTTAAGCCTCCAAATCCTTGTTTCCTTCCAAATGATCTTGTTTGCTTCCAAATAATGATTCCTACAAAATAACATCAAAACACACAAAACAATTAAAAGTAAACATAAAATAATTGAAAACTTGCACTTTCATCAAGCGAAAGTACTCAATTCGTAGGTATAAAACCCACTCATCAGGCATCACTGCATCCAAATATATATGAATGTAAAGATAAACTAAACTATCTGAAAACACAAAGAAAGGAAGAAAAAAAAAATACCAATCCTTCTCACCCAATATGATTATCAAGTGAAGTACGAACACACACACTCGGACACATAGAACCACACAGAAAAGGGTTGCATCTAAGAATTATATCTTTGGAAGTTATAGATCTAAGAATAATTGACTAAATTTACAGAGAAATTACCAGATATTATGTTGCATCTGAGCTATTATATGTCGATCATGGTCACCAATGTGACCTTTTTCTGCATACAAAGATGAAGGAAAGGAAAAAAGTGATTGGGAGGGGATAAGAGGAGACGAGAGCAACAAGAGATTGAAGAGAGATAGCGTTAACAAGAGAGAAGAGAAGAGAAGAGAAGAAAAGAGACGAGAGGAGCGAGAGACTGAGAAGCGAGAGGAAAGAGAATGTGAAACGAGAGAGACAAGGGGGATCGTGAAAACTGATCGTGTTTTTTTATTGGGGCATTCCGGGTGGATTGGGAATCAGAAATACCATGTTAGATTTGGTAATGCTTAATCCCAAGATTTGGAGGATTAACTATTCCTTAGGAATAGGAATCAATTTTTATTTCAACCAACCAAACATAGGAATCACCATTACCAAGTAGAGTAATGCATATTCCATTCCTACACTTAATACCATATACCAAACGCAGTGTTAGTATTTCTATTTTAAGGATTTTATTGGGCTTAACCAAATGGAGAGTAACTTTGCGCTTAACAAAGCTAGACATTGATTTGGTCTCTTAAATTTGAGTCATATCTAAAACTCAAAACAAAAAATTGTGAGTAGATACCTTTTAAATTACTTAATTGTGAGAAAATATCTTGACTAATTTTTTTTGTAGATAAGTGTTTTTGACTTACCTTTTTCCTTATTTGAAGGACTATTAGTTTTTTTTTTTTGAAAGTAGAAGGACCGTTAGTTTGACAGTCCCATTTTTTATGAGATTTGATTTATTATATTAATGATTTCATATTTTAAGGATTGAATATATTTGAAATTTAAAATTATACCACATGGAATATACGTTAATGGCTTGACCCAAATTTTGAAATTTATTTTATTTATATATTATTTTTTAATGTTAAACGACTCTGATTGTTCTCATATCTTACAACAATGTCACTTTGTATTGTTACACTGTGATGTAACACTGTCATTCATTAAAAACAATATATATAGATGTCATATTTTGTGATGTCACATCATGTGATACATACTATTTAGATTGTGTATGAATCGGTGAATAGGGGTGCAACTCAAGCGGGTTGGGTGGGTTGAGAGGTCAACCCTAATTCAACCCTAGGTATATAATCTTCAATCACAACCCTAACCCTACCTCAACTCGAGGTACTCAACCCGAGTACTGCCCGGGTTAAATTCGGGTGGGCTCAAGTTGAATTCGGGTTAAAAATCGGATTGAGCTCGAGTTACTTAATTTGGGTTGATAAAAGAGGGAGGCGTAACGAGTGAGAGATGGAGGCTGAGAGTCTGAGACGAGACTCAGATGAGGGAGAGAGGAAGGCTGAGAGTCTGAGACCAGATGAGAGACGAGTGACGAGTGAGAGAGGGATCTAAAAGTGATGGAGGTGTAGGGGTGAAGACTTGAAATAAAGTGAAAGTCTGGACTCTGAAGAGTGAAGATAAATACTAACCCTAGTTAAACATATTTATATATTTATGTATATTCGGATTCATCCCGATTTTAATATTCGTGTTGAACTCGACAACCCGAGGCTTGCCCGAATTCAATTCAGATTGGAGTTTTTTTGACTAAACCTAACCCAAGTATTAAAAATTCTACCCCAAACCCTACTTTTTTTGGGTTGGGCTCGGGTTGAATTCGGGTTGGCCCGCCCAAGTAGCACCTCTATTGATGAATGTAATTTTACAATTTTTTTGTCAATGATTAAAGTGTTAATGGAGGTGTTACATTGTTATGTATCATTGTAATGTCATATTATCGGCAATTTGAACTGGAACAGAAGGAAGATTGGTTTTCAATATTACTTCAACGTTTGTGTTTTTTTTTTTTTGTTGAAAATTGAAAGATTTTGTAGAATATTTTTAAAAAAAAAAAATTAAAAACCCATATTTTAAGGGACATACCAATTGCCGAATTTAATAAGATTATTGCATGATTTATGACAGTTTTATTATCCATTCTTTGTACCAGGTAATTGTCTGGGCATTTCTGTCACTCAAAAAAAAAAAATACTTATATACATAATATTTTGTACTAAGTACTTTTTCACAATTAAGTGGTAAATTAAATACTGACTCACAAAAAACTCAACTCAAAAAAAGAAAAGAATAATAAGCCTAATATACTTAAGGGCTAAAATTTTTGGGGGCCCTAGGCATGAGCCACTAAGGTGGCTACCTAGGGCCGACCTTGAATGCATTTATACAATTATTTTAAAATATTTTAAGATATTTTAATGTATTTGAATATATTTTAATTAATATTTAAAAAAATAATTCTTAAATTTTTTATTTTTATTCTATTTTTAAAACATGTCGAAACGTTTTTATTTCTTGAGTGATCAAATAAATGCACCGAAATAAAATTTTAATATTTATTATTTATGTCTAAGCTCTGACCAATCATGACATGTTACGTGAATCCTTAAATCAAAAAGGGCTAATCTCAACTTATACATCGAAAGATCACTTGAATCTCAATTTGTACCATCAAAGTTTAAAAACATCAATTTACACCCTAAAAGATATAAATTCGTATCAATATGTACCTGGGGCTAACTCTGTCCATTTAGCCGTTAAAAAAGTTTGGGCTAATTATAAATTGTACCCCTCAAAGTTTAAATATTTCATATTTATGATAAAAAAAAATTTCATCCATCAATGCTTATTAAATAACTCTCAATTGTATCGTATCATAACATCTTCATGTCATGTTTGAGTCAATTAAAAATATTTTTAAAATTAAAAAAATTATAAAGTACTTATTTTTTTACCTATAATACTTGTTAAATAACTGTTTTTTGTCTACAATTAGATACAAATTTTTTGATTGTTCGATCAAATTAAAGTTAGATACAAATAACACAAATGTAGACAGAGAATTGTTATTTAACGAGTATTATAGGCAAAAAAAATATTTTTTAATTTAAAAAAATATTAAATAGTATTATATAAATTGTCGTAAATGTGAAATATATGATACAACGCAATTGACTAGACACAAAAATATTTTATGTTAAAAATATTTTTTTATTGACTCGAACACGACACGAAAATGTTGTGACACGATACAATTGATAACTATTTAACGAGCATTAATTGATGAAATTCTTTTTGGATCATAAATGTGAAATATTTAAATTTAAAGAGTGCAATTTATAATTAGCTCAAATTTTTTTAATGGGAAAATAGATGGCAATTAGTCTCAGGGGCACATTGATACGTATTTATATCTTTCGGGGTATAAATTAAGATTCAAGTGATCTTTCATAGTGCAAATTGAGATTAGTCCAATAAAAAAATCTTTAAAAAAACCGGGACAGGTCACAGAATTTACATTGGACACGTGGCCACTGAAATTAAACTTATTTTATCCCCAAGTAGTAGTCCCAAGCTTACTCAGATTTTAACCAATCAGTATCTCGCATAAAAACCTTACACGTGTTGCCACTAGGGGTGTCAAACGTGTCAGGTTAAACGGTTACGTGTCGGGTTAAAAATATGTAAACCCGTACACGACACGTTTAATAAACAGGTGAAAAATCTCAACACGAACACGACCCGTTTAATAAACGGGTAACACGACACGACTCGTTTAACTCGTTTAATTTAAAAAAAATTATATCAACAAATTTTAATACTCCACTTTTTTTTATTGTCAATTGTACTTACCTCAAAAAAGAGGAATTTTTAGTCAAATCTCATAAAAATTAGACTTGAAGGCTTAAAAAAAAAAAATGAAAGAGGTCATTGTCTTTTATAGGCAACTCAACTCTTCCCATCTCCCCTCATTTTTCAATGTGGGACAAAAACAAAAGACATTGATTTGCTTTTGTCTTTGAAGTGCTCTCTCCATCTCCCCTCCTTTGTCTTTGAACTATTATTTTACTTTTTTTTTTTTTGTATTGATTTCTTTACTTCTTTTTTTCTTGCTAATTTTTTAAAATAATTATTAATTTATTAATATATTAATTTTATTTAAACTGAAAAATTTGTGATAAACGGTTTGACAGGTCTCACCTAAATACGACCCGTTTATTAAACGTGTTTGGCGTGTCAACCCGTTTATCACCCAAATCCGTTAAGATCTCACCCAAACCCGTTTAATTCGTGTCGGTTAATCGTGTCGTGTCGAATTTTGACAGCCCTAGTTGCCACGTGTATCCACTGATCCCAACATGGTTAGGTCCAAACCATGGTTAGCATATTCGTGGTTAGGATGAAACCCATCCCATAAATATCAGCAACCCCCGAGTTGTAAGGAAATTGGAAACAAATTGCTTGGTCTCTCTCTCTCTCTCTCACACACACAAACACACACAGAGTTAGCGACAAAAGAGAGAAGAAGATGGGACTATATAACTATCTAAGTCCGGGTGAGGGGGTACTTCTGGTGCTGGTGATGAACACGTTATTGTCTGTGGCTCTTTTGAAGAACATGGTGAGATATGTGCTTCAGGTGGTGGGTAGTGACACTGGGCCTTCACAAAATTTAGAGGCAGACCCATCACGTGATGGCTCTGAGAATGGAATAGCAAGAAGAGTGTCGATTATCCGTTACGAATCCTTGTGTAAAAACATGTCTGGTCTTGCAGGAACTAGCAGTGGCATTGGCAGCGGTGGCGGTGGCGGTGGCAATGGCAATATGTGGTCTTCAATAGAGTGTTATGTGTTATGTGTGTCTGTGTAAGTTTGAGGGTGATGACAAGGTGAGTGAGTTGTCTTGCAAGCATTTATTCCACAAGGGTTGTTTGAAGAAGTGGTTTGAAAACCAACACAGCACTTGTCCTCTTTGTCGTTCCATTGTCTAAGTACTTGGATTAGTGGGTGGGGTTATTGCAGGAATACTTTTCCCACTTCGTACTTTTAGGTTTCCTTTTTTACCCGCCCATGTTTCTGGAACAAATTACATAAGATAGTGAGAGACAATCTTGCTGTGCTCAGTGTGTGTGTGTGTCTAATTTGAAGGAATAATGGGAATAAAGAATGAAGGGTTTTAGTGTTATGTCAGATCTTTGTGACATGTAACTGTAGGAGCAGACCCTCTCACTACAAGAAAAAAGGGTTTTTACGGCGGTAAAGTGCTGTCATAAAAAGTCTATTTGCCGTCACAAATACTTTTTGTGGCGGCATTGTGGCGGCATTGCCTCGCCATAATAAGTGTGGTCTCAAAAAGTTTTTACGACAGCAATGGTCTGTCTCAAATAGTATTTACGGCAGCAAAATACTGTCGTAAATAAGTTGTCACAAAAAAATTGACACTTTTGATTTTATCACGGCGGCAAAAGTGCTGTCTCAAATACTAGATTTGGCTGTCGTAAAAAATAGAAGACTTTGTTGTGGCGGTTAATATACTGTCACAAAAAGTAGGAAATTTTCTCTACTTTAAACGAAATATATTTACGACGGCAACGATGCCGCCACAAAAAAAATAAATTTTTTGCAATTATTATGGACCTTTGGTAACCATTGTTATATGCCCTGTGCATATATACACTTCTATCACATAAATTTAAAGGTACACATCCGTTCAAATAACACAATTCAATATATAGATAAACACAAAAGTAATATGACCAAAATTTCCAAAAACATAGCAATATTTTCATATCCAAAAAAAAAAAAAAAATCTCATAAGATAAACAAAATGTAAAATATGGACTTTTTCAAAACATAACAATCCATGAATACAAGAAATTAATGCAAAAAGTTGAACATCCTTCCCGAACCATCTACCCTCTCAGTGATACCTGCAAAAAACATAAAATTATTGTCACTATACTGAAATGATATTTATATACATATATATAATAAAGAACTAAAAGAAGTTAGAATATACATCAACAGAGGGCCACGCAATATTTCTCTGAACAGCTTGTCCAAGTGTAAGAATACCTCGACGAGACCTTATCAAACACACCTTTGGATCTCTTGCATTTTCAATAAATACTTGCCAAAAATTTGATCCCAATGGAATTCCATCTATTTCTGTCGATTGATCCATACTAATAATAAGACCCTCTGCAACTATGCGTTTTGGAACTTTAGAACTAAGTAAGTCTACTTTGTCTCCAACCTACAACAAAAATAATGATTGTTCAACAAGAAAAATAAATAATAATGGTTAATATTACTTATTTTGATGACTAATCATTATTATAAATGCATAATAGAAAAAAATTCATACAATTTATGGGTAATGTAATTCACAATATGTGACACATATTATCAATACATAACAAATACAACAAATATATATGAAATCAACCTCATATTTGTAACAATCATGATGAACTAAGAAATTACAATAATTTATGTGTTGATGAGCTCAACATATATGCGGACTAGATCACAAAGTATCACAACAATCAAAAATCCACTAGTGCATATCAACATTCAACAACATGGAAGGAAACACAATCCAATCATTTCTAATAGGCATAATAATTTTCATCCAAATAAGAACTATAAAATATAAGTCGTGGGACATGTGTAATTTATAACAAAATTAATTGATGATAGTTTCCTGTAGGTAACAACCATTTTACGGAGTAAAAGTGAAACCTCATTGGTGGAACAATCTCATGTAAAATACACATACCTTGAAACAATCTCTGTCAAATAATACCCGCTTTCCTTTATTCCCAACTGCAGTACGAATATGTACCTATATTTTGCATCAAAATTGTAATTGGACACAAATAGGAAAATCAGAAGTTTTGTAGTTGTACAAATTCATAAATTATTAGTTTTGTAACAAAAATATAAATTCTAGTACAAAACCTTATTAGTTGGACGTATAGACGGAGATGACACATGAGGATCCTCTTGGGATTGTGGAAGTCCATCTCCCCCAAATTCATTTTGTGTCCTTATTAAATCCGAAGCCTAAGACATAATATTATATCAAAATCTAAATCAACATAATTTAAAATTTTCAAATTGCAAAATGGAATTTGTTGTACTCATCCACCTGTTGGGCCACCATAGGGTCGCATCCACTTTTCAATTGAGATTCCAAAAAAGTAATTTTTGTTTGCATAAGGTCGAATTCTGCTTTAACTTGTTGATCTACCTCTGCTCGCATTCTTTCAATATATTGTTGAGCTACATCGGCTCGCATTGTTTCTTTTAATTGTTGCTCTACCTCTGCTCGCATTGTTTCTTTAAATTGTTGCTCTACCTCTGCTCGTACTGTACGACAAATTTGATCAATGAACATAGGATTTAATACATCTGATGAGCTTGTATTTTGTTTATACACCGCACTCCGAGGCACTCCAGTGCCGTAGGTCTTGCAATATCCATGTCCATCTTCTCCCAAAACCTCATGAAAAATTCGATCTCGAAGGGTTGGTGTTTGATCTGACTCAGGAATCTGAGACAGTCGCTCCTGAAATTCTTCCTACAATTTAGAACAATGAATTAATATTTCTTAGATATCTTGTAACGAGTCCGATAGAAAATTATTTAAAATTGTATAATTTGAATCAGCTGAAGTTTTGTTTTCCTGATTGCTATACAATGGCATGTAGGGTTCCCCATGGTTAATCCAATTCTTGTACTTCTTTAAGAAGCCATTGGAAATAAGATGGTCCCATACTACTTCTCGTGACTGAAAGAAGCGATTTGCACATCTCTTACACGGGCAATAAATTGTTGAACCTTTATGCTTATTGGTGTATGCAAACATAAGAAATTGCTTAACCCCATCCAAGTACTCCTGTGAGACCCTATTTGGTAAGTCAATCCAACTCTTGTTCATGTTTCGAATTTTCTCAATTTTTGTACCTAATGTTTCAGTCATGCATGTGTGAAAATATTGTTAAAAAATGCATGTATGAAAATATTGTTAAAAAATGCATGTATGCAATAGTAAATATCAAAAAAATATATTATAGGTTCCATAGATTATTTATCAACAAGATTCAACATGACACATTCTAAATTCAAACTCAAACATTGTAACCAACCTCAAAAAAGCAATAAGAAAAAGAAAACATATGGATTACAACCTTTCTAGAAAAAGGATACTCTAATGGGAACATTTTGATACACAATATTCCATTCAAAGAGAATCAACATCATATATAATTTCCTCCAACTAATGTGTAATACTGGAACAATTCAATATTATATAACAGAGTCTATACCTATGCAAAAAGAATTAGTGTGACTAAACATTTTCATGAAAAAGGTAAACCAAATGTTTCTAATAACTACAATGGTCAGATTAGAGGATTAGTACTAATAGCTACAATGTTTCTACAACCATATGCATATGTCGTTAGGCTGGACAGTAGATGCAAAATTATGGTAGTTAAGTTAAGTATAACAATCCACAAAGGCTGTTAGAGGTTTTCTAAAAAATCTAGCTAGTTTAGTGGAGTAACTTTACCTTGTTAGTGAAAAGAATTAGTTTGCAACAACACCACCTTGGGTTGGTGTATAGGATATATATATTGCTGTTAAGTTAACAGTTTTACAAGACTATACAAAATATTAAAAATGTCAAAATGACAATATAGTCTAACAGTTAGGTGGTAGCAGGATTGGATAAAGACCAAGGAGGGTGAATCACCATATATAAATTGTAATGTTGTCTTATTCTTACTAGTTTTCAAGGTGAGGGAGTGGCCGAGTGATAAGGGCTCACTCCCGCCAACAAGTGGTCGTGAGTTTCAATCTTGTCATCTTCTATCTCCATCCCCTCCCCATAGGAAAATTATATAAAAAAAAAATTTTAATTTTTTTTTTTTACTAGTTTTCACTAAGAGAGTACACATTGAATGAGCTTTACCTGACTAATTTGCAATCCAAAAAATGGAGCTTCTACTTTGCATTGCAATTGAATTATAGTGGAAAGTATGCAAGCTCTTGAGTTTGACTTTATTTATATATACTTGAATTTTGCTTGAAACACATGCATGGCGGACATGAACATTAACATTGAATTAAATCGAGTTGCAAAAAAAAAAAAAAGTGTCGAAACACAATGGGGGCATGCAGCTACATAAGCTAGCAGCACCTATTTGATTAACAAGAGTCAGTCCGACCCAAAACTAGTGAACTAGGTTGTACCCTAGTCGACCAAGTCAGTGCACAAACTGTTGTTCTACTTCTGTGCATTAACTCTAATATACTCATGTAATTTTCTTTGTTCTACTTGAGCATTTTCTTGCTTTTATGAGGATGCTCCCTTTAGTACATCTTTATATACTTATGAATCCAGAAAGCAACTTTACTTTCTGAAAAGGAAAAAAAAAAAGACTGTCTGAAAGGTCTATTTCATGACCTTCACGTAGATTTTTCGGACCCAAATCCACTCCATTGCCGATTTCGTCAAATCCACTCTAGTCACGAACAATTACTAGTAATCTAACAATATGGTTAGGTATTAGTCCTTAATATTTTTAGTATTTTAGTTCATAGTGTAAAAGCAATCAATTTGTGTAGAACACGATCTTGTGTATGATTTTGTATTAATCAATTTTGTATCTGTTAATAATATATCAAGCAATCATCATTACGAAATCAACACTTGGACTTTTCAAGAATCAAAATTTCTCTAGACTAGTTGAAACACGATTTCAATCTAATTCCCTCACTTATTTATCTTGAATCTTTCATATGAGATGAACCGTTTTAAAATTATTGGAACTCAATTTGAATATAATTAAAAATAAATGTCAATCCGACAAATTCTATAAATATGAAATTGAGGATAATTATCACAGTTATCTTGAACATCATTCGAATAAAGAAAACATAAAAAAAAAAAATTACAAATCAAAAGACAATCAAGAATGTTACCCGAAACCGAGCGAGAGAGAGGGAATAAGAAAAATAAGAGAAACACTAACCTGTACTTGCCGTTCCGCTGGGAAGAAAACAAGGGCTGCCGCTTGGAGAAGAAGACAAAAAGAGGGAATACAAAACAGAAGAGAAAAAAGGGCTAAAAAAGGAGGGAAAAAGGAAAAGAGGGGCGCAGGTGTGGAGATCGTGCTCAATTTTTTTGGTTTGTTTTTTTTGGCAATTGTGGCAATGAATTAAAAATTAATAATTTTATAGACAACAAAAAATTAATAATTTTATAGACAACAAAAAATTAATATCGTCTCTTAATTTTTGATAGGTCTATCAATCGTGTATGATCCCAAAATAATTAAGCACTCAAAATAATTTCACACACAAGGAATAAAATATTTTGAGAGTAAGGGTCAAACTTAAACAGCATTAAAAAAAAATCCTTGGGCTTTAGGTCCTAAATTTTTAGAATGCCCCATAATTTTAGATATATTATTAATCCAAAAAAATTTAAATCCGTTAAATTTTAAACCCTACAAAAAAGGTCCCAAAAAATTAAGAAAAAAGTCAAAAAATTCATTGTAATAATTTGGGTCCATGATTTAATTCATAACATTAAAAACCTAAAATAAATAAAATAAAAAGTATTCAAAAATTAACTCATATTTACTCGTACTTATTTTCTCTCTATCTGTAAAAAATAAGTAAAAAAATTTTAAAAAAAAAGTTAAAATTAAACACTGTCTCTAGTAAAAAACAAAACAAAAGTTAAAAATTTTTTCTCGGCAAATCTAGAGTGTCCTTCTCCTGTCTCTCTCTCACATTATAAATTAAAAATAAATTAATTTTTTTAAAAATTAAATATTAAAAATAAATTATTTTTTAAAAGATTAATATTAAAAATAAAAAAAAAACCCTCATTTAATGTTTTCGCTTTAGGTCTCAAATTTCCTTGAGCCACCCTGGTTCCTTCATGTCAAAAAAACACTCAACTCATACTGGATTTGTTTATAACAATTATGTCATATCAAATTTTTGTAGTGTACAAATATTTTATAAATGGTATATAAACGAGTCGTGTCGTGTATCTTCTAATTGGTTTTACTAATACCTGATTCGTTTATTAATCGTATCGTGTCGGGTCCACTAATTTATTAAACAGGTGATTTAAGAGAAGACCCAAACCCATGCACTACTTTTGTGTCGTGTTAACGGGTCGTGTCATATTTTGACACTCCTAATTTTGATATAAAAAATCGACTTTGTTGGGTTTAATTTTTTTTCTTTGAACTAGAAATTGTGTTTTGATGTAAAACTACATAATCTTATAAAATATTACTTGTAATATGAAAAATAGTTGTGACCAATACAATTTTTTTTAGAGTTTTTATTCTTTAAACTATAAACTCTTTTTTAATCTAAATCAACGTTTTAATGTTTTATGAAATATTATATGCGACGGGAAAAATAGCTGCCACAAATACAAAAAATTATGTTGAGTTTATGAAATGTTATTTGAGGCAGGAAAAATAGCTGTCTCAAATACAAAAATTTATTTTGAGTTTATGACACTATTTACGGCAGAAAAAATAGCTGCCACAAATATTAACAAAATATTAATATAAACACTCTTTTGTGACGGCAAACACAGCCGCCACAAAAAATTGTCTCAAATACGCCTTTTGTGACGGTAAATACAGCCGTCGTAAAAAATTTGCCACAAAAGGCCATTTTTCTTGTAGTGTCTACTGAGTTTTTTTTTGAACAACCAAACATAAGTCATATTTCATTAAGTAGGAAAATTTTGGTTACAATCAGACAAAAGAAAAGCCTTAAGCTCGAGGGGAGGAGAGCCTGTCCAATACAATAGAAGTGTATTGTTTAGTTTGGCGGCTGCCACCCAATGAGCAGCCTTGTTATAGGCCCTAGGCTTGTGTAAAAAGTTAAGATTATGTACCCTAGTAAAATGTTTAATATCGTCAATAATAATGCTAATTTCCCACGGGGGCACATCTTTGTTGGAGCTCAATTTGATGATGTTAAGGCAGTCGTTCATAAACGTTGTGTTGGCGATCAGCTGGGCTTCGGCAAAGAGGCAGGCTTGTCTAACAGCCCCAGCAAGGATGCTGGAACATGCAGGAAAGGATTTTGCACTACCGAAGATATAGGAGCCCCTTTCCTTCCAGGCCACCACACCACAAGCAGCTTTCTCAGACTTTGAATTGAAGGCCCTATCGTAGCTAATTAGGATCTCAGCAACAGCATCATGATTCACCACTTCTTGTGCCTGTGCCTCCTCCTGTTTCTCCAATTCCATCACACTCCCAGACATAACCACCTCATTCCACATTCCTTGAGCTTTGATGACTGTGGCTAAGGCATTAATCACTTCCTTGTTAAAGATGAATTGGTTCCTCGTCTTCCAAATGGCCCATCCCACAGTTGCAAACTTTCCCAGGACGTCAAGCCCGCCATTGCCCTTCGTAACCAACTGCAGTAACATAGAGGACCTGCTAGCAATCGACAAAAAGGGAGAGTCCCCCCCAACTGGAGAACAAATCCATACCAAACCACACCCTATTGGTCCATTCACAATCAAACAACAAGTGCTCAATGGATTCAGGGGCTAAAAAACATATCTGGCAAAGTGGGGAAGAAGCACATTTCCTCTTGAAAAGATTTTCGTGTGTGGCCAAAGAGTTATGACATGCTTTCCACCAAAAATGCTTCACCTTCGGAAGGGCTTTCATGTTCCAGATGCATCTCCATAGGTTGGAATGAAGGGAGGCAAAAGAGCTAGCCTCCTGAGGGACCTGTGCAAGTTTAAGTCCTAATCTGTATCCAGATTTTACAATGAAAGAACCCTTCCTATCAGGTCACCAGATTCTTCGATCTTCGCCTCCTCTTAGTGGTAATGGAATGGCCTGGATTGCATCCACTTCCTCTCGGGAGATGATGTTCGAAAAGCTGGAGGAGTTCCAACTTCTGGGATTCTCCTTGATGGTGTCTTCCACCTTCTCAATAGGGCATTCCTGGGGCTTCAGAGATTGAATAGATCGA
This sequence comes from Ilex aquifolium, assembly GCA_951799425.1. Classification (NCBI taxonomy): domain Eukaryota; kingdom Viridiplantae; phylum Streptophyta; class Magnoliopsida; order Aquifoliales; family Aquifoliaceae; genus Ilex; species Ilex aquifolium. Next base: position 17,651,763 of record OX637402.1, read on the forward strand.
CTTGGGAGGCGTGGGATCCATTTATCCTCCCAGAAGAGAACATCCTTGCCATTTCCAATCTGCCACAAGACGCCTTGGTTAAGCAATTCCCTTCCGTAAAGGAGGCTCCTCCATACCCACGAGGGTCTAGAACCACAATTCGCCTTCATGAAATCCACATCTGGGAAGTAAATTGCTTTCATGAATTTAGCCCAAAAGGACTCAGGTTGTGAAATAATCCTCCAACAATGTTTAGCCAAAAAGGGATTTGTTAAGGAGTCTGAAATCTTTGAATTCCATTCCCCCTTCTGCCTTTGGTTCGATCATTTTATCCCACTTTTTCCAGCAGATGCCGTTGCTGTTATCATGACCTCTCCACCAAAACTTTCTGACATAGCTATCAAGCTTCTCGCAAAATTTTTTAGGGAAAGCCACCACTGACATGGCGTAGTTGGGGATGGCCTGGATGATAGCCTTGATCAAGACCTCTTTACCAGCTTATGAAAGGCAAATGCTTTTCCACCCTTGAAGCTTCTTCGCTATTCACTCGAGCAAATATCCAAACACTTCCTTTTTTGAACACTGCCAAACAACAGGGATTCCCAAATATTTGGCACAGTGTGGTAGAGGCTGCATCCCTAACAGGCTGCAGAAGGAATTTCTTTGGTCTTCTGTGGTATTACTGGAGAAGATGATTCCAGATTTCTGGAGGTTAGCACTCTGTCCCGAAGCCTCGCAGTAGGAATTCAACAACCTCAACAGTTCCTCAGCTCCTCCCTTTTTTGCTTTGATAAAGAATAGTGAGTCATCAGCAAAGAACAAATGAGAGATGACATGACTTCTCCTTCTGATTTTGAGACCCGTCAGCCTCTTATCCTCAATACCCTTCAGTAGCATAGATGAGAGAATATCTGCAACAAGAATAAAAAGATATGGGGAAAGTGGATCTCCCTGTCTAATGCCTCTATGTGGACAAAGATTGCAAATTTGATTCCCATTCAGTAAAAATTGTAAGGACACTATACTGACACACTGCATAATCAGCCCCACCCAACGTTTTTCGAAGCCCATCTTAAGCATTGTTGCCTCCAGGAAGTCCCATTCAACCCTATCATATGCCTTACTAATATCCATCTTGATCTCTAACTCTAGGATCTTTCCTCTCTTTTTTCCTTTCAAATGATGAAATAACTCATTTGCAATGACGATGCTATCTTGGATAAGCCTGTTGGGAACAAAGGCAGCCTGGTTAGGGGAGACAAGATCGCCAAGCATACCCTTCATTCTGTTAGCCAGCACCTTGAGACAATTTTCTACAAAAAGTTGCAGAGAGCAATTGACCTAAATTGGGAGATGCATTCAGGGGCTGAGAACCACATTCGTTAAATTGAGCTCCTTAGGCAAAATGCCTTCTTCAAAAAAACTTCTCACCAAATGGAAAACCTCATCTTTTACAACATGCCAAAACTTGTGATAGAAAATTCCTGGGAAGCCGTCAGGACCAGGGGCTTTAAGGGCTCCCAGTTCCTTTACTGCATCTTGCACCTCAGTTTCAGTGATTGGTCTCAGCAATTTTCGGTTCATCTCCTCCGTAACCTTGTTATCCACAGAATTCAAGGCTTCAGTCCAATTCCTTTCCCCCACAGTCTTGAACATGTCCGTAAAATAGTCGCTGATATGGGCCTTTATGTCCTCCTCATCCTCAAGCCACTCATCACCTTCTGTTTTTAGTCTCAGAATTTGATTGCGATTTCTCCTTTGGATAGTGGTCATATGGAAGAATCTAGTATTCTGGTCTCCATCCTTCAACTAGTTGATCCTCAAATGTTGTAGCCAAAAACTTCTCCTCCTTTCATCTGTAGGCATTGATTTGGAAGCACAATTCCGCTTCCCTGATCAGGTTCTCCTCGGACGGTTCAAGGTTCTGAACGTAAATAAGTTCACTTCCCAGATCCCTAATGGCCTTTTCAGGATTCCAAAACTTCTGTTTACTCCATGTTGACAGGTTTTGTCTGCACAAGTCCAGATTTAAGATAGCATTCAGCATCACCGAATTAGGTTGTTTACAGGACTAGCTCCTTTTGATTACTTCTTCGCATTCGGGATCATCCAACCATATACTTTCAAATTTAAACTGATACGGGGTCCTCTTAGTTTTCATCCCAAAATCAATCACAACCGGACAATGATCAGAGCCCATTCTTGCTTCGTGGATCACATGCGTGGAAGGGAAAAGAGCAGTCCATTCAGGATTAACCATCACCCTATCAAGCCTCTCCTGGACATTGGCAGCTCCTAGTCTGTTGTTTAACCAAGTGAACTTAGGACCACTAAAATCAAGCTCCATAAGACAACACTCAGAGATAAGTTATTGAAGTTCCTCAACTCTCCTGATATTGCTAGCAGAACCTACTTCTTTCTCATCCAGAGACCCAATAACATTGAAATCCCCAGCCACCAGACAGGGCATGTCAGAGGATCTAGCAAACAACTTCAGCCTTTCCCAAAGTCTTTTCCTAACTTCGCATTTCGTATCAGCATGAATGAAGGTGCATTGCCACAACTCCGGATATTTACCAGCCTACATCTCACATTAATCATATGCTTAGTTTTCTCAACCACTTGAAGATTAATTCCTTTTTTCCACCAAAGGTCCAAACCGCCAGAAAGCCCCACAGGGTCCTCATACTTGAAAAAATTAAAGTTCAGAGATCTTCTCAACCGCTCTAGCTTATGGGACTAGTTCTTAGTCTCCATAAGGAAAACGATTGAGGGACGATGGGTACCAATAAGCCCTCTTAGATTGCGGACTGTCCGGGGTCGTCCCACTCCCTGACAGTTCCAGGAAAGAACTAACATGAGTTGTGTGGCTGTTTATGGTCAGCCACCACCACCTTATCAGTAAGATCACCTGATGCACCCTCCTTAGGCATATCATTTATAGAATGGGAAATCCACTGTGACATACAAAGATTGAGATTATTTTCTCCTTCGCCTTCCTTCTCCCCGTTTAATTCATCTCCTTGAGCTTGTTGATTCTGTTCCTCCACTTCCCTTACCAACTGGGTTTGCTGCCTCTGATCCTCCTCTATAAAGGCAAAGTAGAGCTCTGAATGGGTCATTGCTTCGGGTCCCCTTTTCTTCTTAGCTTTACTCCTCCTAGACTGATGTTTGGGTACCCCATTCTCCCCATTACTTGATAAAGAGAGATGGAGGTCTGTAGGGTGACCTAATTGGGGGAGGAAAGGTGGAGTGCCCTCTGGCCCATGTTCCGGGGTGGATTTGATCATTTTACACTCCCTTGGATGGGCCTCCAGTTTAGAATAATCCACATGGGCTTTCTTCTTCAGAGACATTCACTCAAAGTGAATCTCCATATCGTTGTCCCTCTCCTCATCCCCACTATCAGAGATTAAATAAATCTCTTTCTCCTCTAACTCCTGGGCCTCCATGCTCTCTGTGGGCTCAATGACATAGTAGTCTCCTCTCTTGACTGCTACCAACAACTGCGAGTCTTCCTGAGATTCGAAAAGAGAGAGAGAAAAACTATGGTCCCCTTCTTGGTCCTCCTCCGAAAAAGGCACTACTGAGAGAGGTGAGACATGATCCTGAATTCCACTTCTCTGATTCTGCATGCCACGTATAACGTTAGTACCTTGGGGAATAGGCTCGTCTCCACTAAAACCATTATACATGTCAGAGGCCTTTTCAGTAGGTTTTTTGCTGCTTTATGGACCTTCACCTTCTGCTTGAACATCGTCTTCTCCGGTGGCCTTCATCTTCCCTTTGAACTTCTCTTTTTTGTCCATGTTCTCTCTTGATTTCAGGGACCAGGTTTCCCTAAAGAATCTTGATGATTGGTTACTATGTGCTCGCAGCTCAGGGCCAAAGTGGCCATTAGACCCCCATAAACGTCTTTCCTTGCACTGGCTCTGGGGATGGCCAATCCGGCCACATTGGTAACAAAAATCAGAGAGTCTTTCATATTTCAGATTAATCCATATGTCGTCTTGATTATCACGGGTTAAGAAGAAACCCTTCTTAAGAGGGTCGTTCAAATTAATTCTGCATTTAACTCTCAGGAAATTCCTTTGAATTTGGACTTCCCCTTCAAACTCCTCCAGTTGGGTTGGTTCGCCAACAACCATACCAACCCTCCAGGCATTGTTTTTAGTCATCATATCCACGGGTAAACCCCAGATTTGAACCCAGAACTCAGTCGACTGAAACTCGAAATCGCTAATGGTGCTTTGAGGCTGGTACGTTTTCAACACTAGGAGGGCCCCCGAAACAGACCATGGTCCATCAGAGAGAATTTTGTCTTTGTCTATCTCCTCCTTGAACATGAACATGAACGTGTTCTTTTCCCAATAGGTGATTGAGAACCCTTTTGATGTTTTCCAAGAGCTCTGTAGGACATCACATACACCTTGTTTGTTCAAGATGGTATCTGTGAAAAAACGACCCACTAAGCAAAACTTCTCCACATTCCTTGAGGTAGATGGGTTTGTGTACAAGGATATACGTGGATGGTGAATGGAGTAGGACTCAATTTCTGTATCCTTCTCCATGGGCGATATCAAAGATGAAAGTAAATAAATCAGAAATCTGGATGGGGAAATGAGAGTCATGGACAAGAAAGAGAGGAGAGAGGCTCAGGCCTGGAGAATAAAGTGGGGGGGGGGGGGGATATAGCAGGGGTATGGAGGCTCATAGAATGTGATTCGTAGGAGGCGGTATAGAAGGAGAAAGTGACCGTCAATCGGAGTTCGAAGCAAGCAAATAGAGGGTTATCAAAGGGTGAAGTAGAAAGGCGTAATGGTAGGAATGTTGGAACAGAGAAAATAAGCCGATGAATGGAACGGGACACGGTAGATGACGAAGGGGAAGAATATGGCTGGGGAAGATGGAGAAAGAAAACGGAAAACGAAGCGATTGTTGTGGCTGAGATGTATCGGGGAGCTCACTATTTTGTTGGGGGGGGGGGGGGGGCTGTATTGAGAGGGGAAGTCAAACGACACAAACCGAATGAGGAGAACCCTCAAGAAAAACCCTAACTAGGGTAACCAGCTCTCATTCCGAGAAGAGGAGCTCTCATTTCGAGAGAGGTGCATTGAGGAATGTTACCTCAATTGATAGTTATTTCTCTACTGGGTTCAATGTTGGTATTCTCCCAATATTGTTGAGGTTTTGTTAGGAGTTTTACCCTGGTGTTTGATTAGATGAATAGGTGAAAATGCTAAAGGTTCTGAATTTTAGAAGTGAGGTTAGATTGGATTGAATACTATTGAGATTCTCAACAAGATGAAATTAGTATGTATTACTAAATAATGTTAATCACAAACTTGTCATCTTTCAACAGTGCAATAAATACCATAAATGCATAAGCCACACAAGCTCATCATAAGACAACAATTTGATGGTGAATCACTCTTGTTGCCCAAATGAAGCAGTGTACTGCTAGAATACAAAGCAGCCATTTCCTTGAAGTTTCTATGTAGTAGAGGTGAAGTCAGGATTTTATCTTTGGGGGGGTTAAATATTAGGCTAGAAATTTGAATTTATATCAAATAAGATAATATAGTCACTATAAATTAAAATAAATCCATGAAATGGCACATTTAGAAGTGAGCACCAGCTATGAACTCAAATAATAACATAACAATACATAGCGTCGTAAATAAACTTCACATAAGAATAAATATATATCATATATCGTATTTTTTGACTAAAAATAAACGTTACTAAATTTCACATAAAAACAACTATACAATAGAGTTCATCTTCACAACTAGAAATATGCATCTAATAAAAAATAATATTATGTTATTCTATTCTTAAATATACCACATAAATCAACACATAATATTGCACTACTTCTAGTTCAAAAATTCGTCAAAATCTAAAAATTTTGAACAGTCAGAATTAAAAATACTAACTTGTTAATTAATGGAGGAAAAGTAGAGATTGGATTAATTTTGGCCTGATCTTGAGCAAAAAGACAGATTGCTTTTTTGCAGGAGCAATTCAGCCGTGAAGCTCCGCCATCGTATGTAGAGAAATATTTATCCACAAATGGAAAAAAGAAAATTCATTTCCTTGAATATGTAGTGAAAATATGTATCCACAACAGACAATTCATTCTTATTAGTCTAATAACTTGTCAGTTGACACATAAGGATAGATAGAGGGGGAGTTAGATTCTCACTAATATATTTTCTCTTTAATTCTTTTTTGGTCCAATCACTGTATTCAGTGGAATCCATTATACACAAATGGGCCCCTCACTCATTAGTAATAGATTGGTTGGGATATTCCACCATTATTTCCCAGAAAAGAGTCCAAGATCATCAGAAAATGGTTGCTAAATCCCCATATGTCATTAAGAGTTGAAATCATTGAGTACACAGCTTTCGAATTAAGAAGAAGAGGAAGAGGAAGAGACCAAAAAATACACAATCTGAAAAAAATGACATGAACACAACACGGGCTTCTTTGTACAAGAAGTCAATCACTTGTTCACACAAGTATTACTGGAATATTACAAAAAAGTGCCATCCCATTATTCAGCTAGGTACAAGCCATGAAGTGTATTACTTCATTGACATCCATTTGCTTAATTCAAATTTCTCGTGCTCCAGCTCAATGAACTCCTCAGCCTCAACATTGATGTCTTCTTCATACACCTTTTGATTACAATTCTTATCATATTCAGTAGCATGCTTATGATTACACTTCTTACCATATTCAGTAGCATGCTTATGATCCACTGCTTGAACCTTCTTTGGAGCCTTTGGCACAAGTGCCTCAAAGCCGTGGGCTGTCACATAAATATTATCATATGGAGGAGCATCGAAGAGCTTATGAGGCTTTGCCTCCATTGTTGAAGCATAAACCTTTGCCTCCGGGCTCCTGTACTTCATTTTCTGTGGCTCTTTGCTTGGGTTATGGTGGCAGACGAAGGCAGGCACTCAATTTGTAAAGATGATAGTTGTGTCTGTGACAAATATGCTTAGTTTTCTACTGCATTTATAGACTAGTGTTATACACGTGAACGATCAGAGAGAATCTGATACCCTTTCTTTTTATCACAATCAAGCTTTGACTGGGCTAATATTTTGGACCCAAAGCAGGAAAAATCGAATAAAGTTTCTTCAAGGAAGTAGAATATTAAAAATCTCGTGCATAGAAAGCTAAAAGGATTCCTTTTAGCTTTGTTACTGGCCTGAATTCATTAGGAAAAGCAGCCACCAAAATTGAATACTGGTTCTATTTGAGGCAACTCCAAATTAGGCACATAAACCGAATATAAACATGCAATCTATATAAACTAAATAAATTGATTTGGAATGAATTGGCCTGCGAGTCCGAGAGGCGTGTGATCACTGTCCTAAAGCAGCTGAGCCTCCCCACGTGAGGGTACTGACGGACACCAGCGACTCCAAAATTCAACCCAGACACTCGTAACAGCACCTCCTCAATAGTCACGTCCACTGGTAGGTTAGGATGAATCTGACTAGAATCGAGTTGCTTGAATAACAAATAAAAGAAGATGATTGTATATATCTATATTGTTTGTATAAACACTTGGCTGAGAATTGTAAATCAGGAATAGTTGCTAAGAATGGCTTATATAGCCATTGGGTTTGAAAGTGACTTTTCATTTTTTAAACTGTTTGGCTTGATTAGCCATAAAATCAAATTTAAGGTAGTATATGTTATTCTTGAATATTCACAATAAATCAAATTTAAGGTAGTAAATATTATTCTTGAATATTCACAATAAATAGGATAAAAAATCTGTAACTGAAAAATTCAAAATTTAAACATAATTACAATGAAAAATTCAATTGAAATTTTAAAAACTTAATTTTATTCTTACAATCCCCCACAAGTTGTTTAAACTTCAAAATATCTCAAATATTTTATTTATACTTTAATATAAAAAATATGAGCAACTATTATAATGTGCAATAGGTGTAGGTGTCTTCCGGACTTAAATCTCACTTAGTGTTGACAGTCTCCCTCCGAAGAATCATAGTAACCAAAGGTTTGAACTAGACCCTTTGAACCAGAGTTCAACATGTCACACACACAGTACCGATATTGGTTAGGATTCACGGGTTAGTGCTATTAATGGCCATGCACATGATCTTGATTCTCATGAGAGTTTTTAGAGAATAACCCATTTTTCATAGTCACGGCCTCACGACGGCTCTCACTTAGGTGAGCCCTCAAAGGGTACATGTGCACAATATCCTACAGGAGTGTTCCTGCCTTGGTCTCATTCAGGGTAAAACCCTTCCTTACCGTCACACTACATATGCACTTTTGCCATAGGGATGAGCAGGAAAAATATCTCCTCTTGGATATTTCCTAAATAACAGTGCTAATGAGTCATGCAGTATGGATTGTTTCTACCCATTGAACTTTCTTCATGGGGTCCCTAATCATAGAAGTTGGGTTACCTCCATAGGTGACTCCCTTGCGGGCTTAAGCCCATCCCCCTCGATAGTTCTGAGACTGTTTTCCTCGAAAGCCCTTTAGTTAGCTGATCAACTATATTTAGCTCAGACTTCACAAAGTCTAGTGAGATTATGCTTTTACTCAACATTTTCTTTATTAATTTATATCTCACTTGTATATGTCTATTCATCTTTTTATTATTATGATTTTGATTCACAAGCTCAATCACTACCTTACTATCACAGTGTAATGAAATGGCAGGTATGAGTTTTTCCACTAGAGGTATCTCTAGTAATAAATTCTTATCCACTCAGCTTCAGTACACGTGGTATCTAAGGCTATAAGTTCTGACTCTATAGTACTTCTTGATATTAGGGTTTGTTTTTTAGATCCCCAAGATATGACTGCTCCTCCTAACAAAAAGACATAACCAGTGGTGGATTTTATATCTAAACTATCGGTGATCCAATTTGCATCACTGAAGCCGTCAACTACACTTGGAAATCCACTATAGCATAAAGAGTAGTCTAAGGCTCCTTTAAGATACTTAAAGACTCTCTCTAAGGTAGCCCAATGCTCTTTACTAGGACTATGTATATATCTACTTAGTCTCCCTACTACAAATGAGATATTAGGTCTAGACTTATTTGCTATGTATAATAAATATCCAATCATTTGTGAGTTCTTCAATTGTGAAATCGGTTATCCTTTATTTTTCTTCAAGTTTACATGAGGATCATATAGTGTTGATACAGACTTACTATCATAAAAATCAAACTTTTTCAACATTTTTTCTATGGTGCTAGATTGACTTAGAGATATTCCATTGGATGTTTTCTCTATTTTCATTCCCAAGACTACATAGGCTTCTCCCAAGTCTTTCATATCAAACTTAGTAGATAAATAAGATTTAACATCCTTAACTATCTCCAAGTTTGTCCCAAAAATTAGTATATCATCTACATAGAGACATAAGATCACACAACCAATAACACTATTCTTGTAGTATAAACATTTATCACTTTCATAAATTTTAAAATCATACTCTAAGATCACTTTATCAAACTTCTCATGCCATTGTTTGGGAGTTTGCTTAAGACCATATAAAGACTTCACTAATTTACAAACCTTATGTTCTTGTCCTTTTACCATAAACCCCTCAGGTTGTTCCATATGTATATCTCTTCATCTAAATCCCCATTTAGAAAAGCAGTCTTGACATCCATTTGATGTATTACTAAGTTATGGATAGATGCTAGAGTTACTAGCATTCTAATGGTAGTGATACTAGTCACATGCGAGTATGTATCACAATAATCTATCCCTTTCTTTTGAGTAAATCCTTTAGCCACCAATCTAGCTTTATATTTATCTATACTCCCATCAGGTTTTAGTTTCTTCTTAAATACCCACTTATACCCAATAACTTTGTTTCCAGGAGGCAGTTCTACTATCTCCCAAGTATTATTTAGCAATATAGATTCAATTTCACACTTAATAGCCTCCTTCCAAAAAGGTGCATCTATAGAGGACATAGCTTCTTTATGTGTCGTTGCCTCTCTTTCTACTAAAAAAATAAAAAATCCTTGTCCTAAGTCCTTCTCTATTCTAGGTCTTTTACTTCTCTTTAGCTCTACATGTTGTTCTATATTTTTCTCTACGGGAGCAATAGAACTAGTAGAAGGTTGATCATTAGTTGAAGGTGTTTCTCTTACTTGACTAAGCATTGTATTTTTAAAAGGAAAAATATCTTCAAAAAATGTAGCATATCTAGATTCAATTATAGTATTGTTTGAAATTGCACTAACTTCTGAGTTAATAACTAAGAATCTATTAACGCTACTATTTTGGGCATATCCTATAAAGACGGCGTCTACAGTCTTAGGACCTATTTTCTTTCTCTTTGGTTCGGGAATAGCTACCTTAGCTAAACACCCCCACATTTTTATGATACTAAGGTTAGGAACTCTTCCCTTCCATATCTCATATGGAGTTTTCTCATTATCTTTAACATATACTCTATTCAAGATGAAACAAGCACTAAGTATAGCTTTCCCCTACAAATTATCAGATAAGCCAGAACTAGTCAACATTGAATTTACCATATCCATTAAGATTCTATTCTTTCTTTCGGCTACTCTATTTGATTGAGGGGAATAAGGAGGTGTAAGCTCATGTATTATTCCATGTTCTTCACAAAATGTACTAAGGTCGATTAGAGTATAGTCACCTCCTCTATCGGACCTTAATCTTTTCACTTTTCTCTCTAATTAATTTTCAACCTCATTTTTATATATCTTAAACTTATTAAATGCTTCATCTTTGGTCTTGATAAGATAAATATAACAATTTTTAGAACAATCATCTATAAAAGTCACAAAATATTTATTTTCGGCTCTTGTTGGCGGTCTACTAAAATCACATACATCACTATGTATAAGTTCTAGAAGTTGGGTATTCCTTTCTACGCGCTTATGAGGTTTTCTAGTTTGTTTGGCTTGTACACAAATTTCACACTTATGTTTAAAATTTACATGAGATTTAGGAATAAGATTGAGATCCATCATCCTTTTGATTTTCTTAAGACTTATGTGTTCTAATCTTCCATGTCATACATTGCAAGATTCAATATTGAAAACTTGATGAGAAATTTCATTAACTTCCGAAAAGTACATTCAATTTAAATAAACCATCACAAACATATCCTTTGCCAACAAATATATCATTCATAGTTATCACAACTTTATTTGACTCCATTACAACCTTATAACCTTGTTGGACCAAGGACGACCCATTGACTAAATTTCTTCTAACTTCAGGAACATGTCGCACTCCCTTCAAGATCAATGTCTTCCCAGATGTCATCTTTAACTCTATGTCTCCAATTCCAAGTACTTGTGCGACAAAATCATTTCCTAGCGTTACACTTCCTCCACTTGATTTTTGATAAGTTTTAAATAAATCACGATCAAAACAAACATGTATATTAGCCCCAGATTCTAACCACTAATCTTTATCTTGATAGGTAAAATTAACTAGGGAATCATTATACCTAAAGGAGGGTTCGGTAGAATTATCTTAATCCACTAGAACATTGACTTGGGCTCTTGGACCTCTTTGATTTGGCTTGGGCTTTGGCCTATACGTCTCCGTCTTCTTGTAGTAGCAATCCTTAGCCAAGTATGTAGGGAGAGCAGAGAGTACAATCTTAGAGAGGGAGAGAAGATATGTGCTCCGTTGAGTGTGATGCCCCCCAAGTGTTGGTGGGACTTACAATTTATAGTTGCCCTCATAACAGACCGGGGCGACTTAATAGCAACTAAATAACTATTTTGGTGGAGCTGGCGATTCCTCCTCAACGGGCGAGGCGGTTATGATGCTGTCCATGAGACTTGGTCAAGAGATGAGGTGAGGGTTGACCTTTTCCAAGGCGGCGAGGGTGAGGCTCCTGATGCTCTCTTGATGACGTAGTCAATCTGATGAGTTTGACTGGGCCTGACCCTCATTGGGCATGTTGGGTCTTTATAGGTTTGAGCTATTGATTATGGTTGGGCTTTCAACAAGGATTTGGGCCATTTGGGCTCGGTCCATCATTTGCCCCCCAATGCCCCGTGTATAAGGAAACTTGGAAAAGGGGGCATTTGTTTGAATCTTGAGCTGTAGGTGGTGGAGACTCCTTCTGATAGCACCTTTCAGGATACCCCAAGTCTTTTCCTATTTTTACTTGGATTTTTAAGAAAGCCCTTGATTTTCAATTGGGGATTTTCCCTCTTAAAAAACCCTAGGCTATAAATAGGAGCTTCTTTTCTCATTCTTGCCCGTTTCATTCACCTTGAGATTGAGCTCCTTCTTGAAAACCTTGAGAGCCCAAGTTTCACCTACTCTATGGAAACTTGAGAGGGTGAATGAGGGTGCTTTCCTTGAGTTTTTCCAAGATCTTTTGAGTGGAGTATCCAAGGGAGCCATGTCGATTGAGGAGGGTGATGTGCAAAACTCCATTGGAATGGTGGAGATCCAAGGAGGCGGAGTGGAGAGGAAGACGGGAAACCCGCTGGCCACCACCGCCATCTGCGCACGCGGGGGGCTCCCTGTCGTCGTTAGTGCGCTACAGGACGCGAGGGAGGTTGGCATAGGCGACTTTGGGCGATCAGTCGAGGAAGGCTTTGGCGTGCAGGGGCTGGGCGAGCAGGCACTAGGCGTTGCTGTCCGTGTGGTGGGCGAGCAGGCGCCGCTGCTGCCTGTGTCGTGGGCGAGCCAGCGCTGGGCGTTGCTGCTGCCTATTCCGTGGGTGCGCGGGCTGCTCTTGTTGTTGAGGAGACCTTGGGCGAGCCTGGTGTTGATCCGTGCGCTGTCGCGGGGCGTGTGTCTGCTGTGCGCGAAGAGGGAGTGCTGAACGCCCATCTAGGCACTGCTTGGAGCGCTATAGGCGAGCAGGAGGCTAGACAGAGGGCTGGTCCTAGCGTGCAGGCACCAAGAGGTGCCATTTTGGGCGAGCACAGAGGGCTGGGCGCCCCTCCAGGTGCTGGACTGCCCCGCTCGGGCTAGGAGAGGGGGTCAGGCGTTCCTTTGGGTGCTAGTTTGAGTAGTGTAAGCGACAAGAGAGTTTTGGGCGCCACTTTGGGTGATGATTTGAGGAGCTCAGGCGGCCAGGGGTAAGGCACACTGACTTGGGCGCTGCTCTGGGCACCGACGAGTATGGACCCTCCATGGCAGATGATTTGATTCCTTCAAGTGAAACTCCTCAGATTAAGATTCCTGGTAACTCAAGCACCTCCTCATGCCTTCGCAACAAAAAACACAAAAGTAAAGTAGCTCATGCTGATGATGGGTCCAAAGTGAGTACTATTTCTAGCACCTTAAATTCAGATGCTGACATTTTGTGGATTGTTTCCGCCTACCATATTCCTCCGACTATGTTGTGTCATTGAGCAGAGATGGGCGAGCCTGCTAGTGATGACACCTCTGGTGACATTGTCATTTATGAGGAGATGCTTGAGGCTGGGCTCAGGTTCCCAATGCCCCCTTCCGTTTGTGGCATTTTGAATTACTTTTCCCAGACACCTGGGTGGCTAGCGCCCAACAGTTGGAGGGTTTTGCTGGCCTTTCTAGAATTGTGGAGGAAGGTGCATCATAAGGATGTCTCTCCTAGCGGATTTCACACAGTTTATTACCCGAGCGAGACTCCTGCTCCTAACCGAGGCTGGTACTATTTCACTCCGAGGGGAGGCAAGTTGATTTCTGGGTTGCCCTCCAACTGCCATAGTTGGAAGTCTCGTTTTATATTCGTCGATGGAGAGTAGGCTTCAGATGTTGATAGAGCATTAATACCATCACGATGGGTTGCTCCAAAGAAAGTTGGTACGCCCTATATATTTACCCTTCCCTTACCACATTCCTTGTAGACTGTGTACTCACCCCATTCCTTGCAGGTTCTCATGTGCTCTTCAAAGACCAAGAATGGAAGCTACAGGCTGTGCGAGCTCATCCTATAGGGGACTTTGGGGCTCTCATGCTCAAAGATGGAGGAGTCAGCATTTCCCCTTCGGTTCGTGCTAAGACCGGTGCTTCCTCCCCGAAGTCCGGCGACTCCTCTTTGAAGATGAAGGGTGAGTTGATTCTTTTGTGCCTTCCTCTTTTACTTGGTATTTCCTATTTGACACTTAATTGCTTTTGCAGCGGATAGAAAGTGTGGTAATGTCCCACTTCTCTGGTAGGAGCTCTCCTCCTCTCAAGGTGACAAGGATGGGAGATGCCTCCCAAGTGACTTCTCCAAATGTGCCGTCCGAGGTGAGCTCTCCTCAAGAAACTCCTCTAGTGGTACCTCGGGTGTGCCCCCATTAAGTGCCTCCTCGGGCGATGACTTCTTCTGCTATACCCGTTACTCCAGAGACTCCTTTGACTACACCTTCTGCCCCAGGTTCCTCGACTCCTCCTGTGGGAACTTCAAGAAGTGCACCGATTCAGATCAGCTCCATGTTGGGTAACACACCAGTCATAAATGATCGACTTGGGCAGTTTGTGTTTTCCAATGATGTTATCAAGATTAATGCTCTGGGTACCGAAGGAATCGTCAGCTCTTTTTTGGAAGGCTTGGCTCAGGTAAGGGTTAGTTGTCTCCCTTTCTCCAGTCATTTCTTAAGCTTTTGACCTCTTTTGACTTTTATCTTTCTTCAGGCTTCTACTGCATCCATGTGTTTACTTTCAAGGACCTATAGTCACAGTAAGCTAAAACAAGATCATGATGTTATGCAAAATGAGCTCTTTGTTGCTCAGGGGAGGATCGCTGAGCTTGAAGCTGCTCATGGGACTTCTGAGAGTGAGCTTGAGGCGACCCGTGAGAGGGCGACTGGTCTTGAGATTGAGCTTTCGGCGACCTATGGGAGGGTGGCCAGGCTCGAGGCTGAGCTTGCTAAGGTCCGTGAGAGGGCCACGCTCAGTGAGGCTGAGCTTTCGGCCAGGGGCGGAGCTACACTTACATTTGTGGGGGCAGTTGCCCCCACTCAATTTTTTTGTCCAAACATTTTTTTATATAAATTTTAATATATTCTAAATTTGCCCCCACAAAAATTCATATACATTTTAATTTACTTGATAATTTCTAACATTAAGATTAAATTTCTTTACTCGATTATTGATTATTTAGTTGAATCTCTCAACATGTGTTCAAGAAATTTTGGAGTTTTTCGTTCTCTCCCCAATATAAAGTCCTCTTGCTCTTATCTTTGTAAATTTTGATACATTGAATGATAATATTATTATGTAATATTTTTATAATATAAAAATTAGTCAATAAGATGGTAAAGATAAGGTATACGTTGCTCCTTTATGATTTGAATGTCAAAGATTCAAGCCGCAAAAAAAATACTCTCTCACATGCAGGATAAAAATACGTACATTTTACTCCAGACATAGCAATAGCAGAAGCCACACGTTGGGCCCCCTCGTTGAATTTATGATTACTTCAAAATTTTAAATTTTACTTTTGTTAAAAAATGTTACTAACATATAATTGAAAGGCCTGATTTGATAATATAATGCATTATTATTGTTGAATTAGCATAGGATATCAACATTAAATGCATTTTATTTGTTAATCCAATAGTAATAATGCATTAGCTTTTCCAATGTAGTACATATAGTATTGTTCTTGCTAAAAATTTTGCCCCCACTACCCCAAATTTCTGGCTCCGCCCCTGCTTTCGGCGACCCATGGAAGGGCGGCCAAGCTCGAGGCTGAGCTTGCGGAGGTTCGTGAGAGGGCCACGCTCAGCGAGGCTGAGCTTGCAGAGACCCGCGAGAGGGCCATGCTCAGAGAGGCTGCCGCAGAGGCAGATGTGAAGGCTGCTCAGGAGAGAGCTTCTCGGGCTGAGATGGAGATAGAGAATAGCCTTGCAGATGCTTTCATTGATGGTTACGAGGAGCTCCGAGGGAAGATTTCTGCTTCTTTCTTTGATATTGACTTCTCAGGCTTCTTGCCAACTGAGGCGCCTGATGATGGTGATGGAGGCTCTGACGAGGTTGAGGATGATGAGGAAGGTGAAGAGGAGCACGAACATGAGAGTAGTTAGAGTGCTAGGGACTTTTTGATTCGATTTTTTTTTTTAGGAAAGCATTTTGTAGCCCTTCTTTTGTAAAAGTGGTTTTTTACCACTGATGCTCTTTTGAAGTTGAATACAAAAAATGCAAAATTTTTTGAAGTAAATCTAGAAAGTTTTATTTATTCACTATTCATGTCAAGCAACATTGGGTAATAGCCCCACAAAAAAGTACAAAAAATAAAATAAAGTCCCCAACTTTTAAAATCAAGTCCCCAACTTTTCTATTCTCTCAAAGTGTCACTGATAGTACCTCTTCAAGTGCTCAACATTCCATGGATGGGGCAAAACGTTCCCCTCAGAATTATGTATCTTGTAGGTGCCTGGCCTCACCACTTCTGTTATGAGGTAAGGTCCTTCCCAATTTGGTCTCAGCTTCCCTTCTCGTGAATCCTTTGTGGCGATGATCACTTTCTTGAGGACCAAGTCTCCTGGTTGGAAGAAACGAATCTTCACCCTCGAGTTGTAGTATTTTACCATGCGGCGCTTGTACTCCGCGTTGCGGACCACAACCGCCTCCCTTGTCTCCTCTACTAAGTCGAGGTTGATGCGGAGTCCATCCTCGTTGGTGATGGGGTCGTGGTGTTGGACCCTTAGAGAATGAACCCCGATCTCCACAGGGATGACTGTCTCAGTTCCAAAGGCGAGGGAAAATGGGGTCTCTCCAATTGGAGTTCTCGGCGTGGTTCTATAGGCCCATAGTACACCTGGGAGCTCGTCAACCCAAAGACCCTTCGCTCTTTCGAGCCTTGTCTTCAGGTTGCGTAGCACCGTTCTCAACATAAATTCTACTTGCCCATTTTCCTACGGATGCGCTGGGCTAGAATGACGATGCTTTATTTGAAGATCGGAGCAGAAAGAGTTGAGGAGTTTATTGTCGAATTGTTTCGCATTGTCGCTGACAATGGCGTGTGGTATCCCGAAGGGGCAGACCAGGTTTTTTCAGATAAAGTCTTTAACCTTTGAGTCTGTTATCTTTGTTAGGGGTTCTGCTTTTGCCCACTTTGTGAAATAGTTGACCGCTACTACCACGAACTTGCATTGTCCTCTGCTGAGGGGTAGGGGGCCTAGGATGTCGATGCCCCATTTGGAGAAAGGCCACGGACTTGTGATGACCGTGAGTTCCTCTGGCGGCAGCCTAGGCACAGTGGCGAAGCGCTGGCACTTGTCACACTTCTTGGCGAACTCCTGGGCGTCTTTCACCATGCTAGGCCAGAAGTAGCCCTATCGGAGTGCCTTATGGGCGAGGGAGTGTCCTCCAGAGTGATTCCCACAAACTCCTTCATAGATCTCTCGCAGGGCATAGTCAGCTTCATCGGGTGAAAGGCACCGCGACAATGACAAGGAATAGCCTTTCTTGTATAGGGTGTCTTGTAGGGTGGTGAACTTGGAAGCTCTCACCCTGAGCTTCCTGGCCTCGAGGGGATCATCTGACAATGCACCCTCCTGGAGGTATGCCCTTATCGAGGTCATCCAATTTGATTCAGTGGACGTATAGCTGACGTTTGTGGTTCCCACGTCTAACTTGCTTGGTTCAAACTGATGACCGAAGAATTTTGGTCCTGGAAGGGCTTCGGAAGATGAGGCGAGCCTGGCGAGTGCATCTGCGGCCATGTTGTCTTCCCTTGGGATGTGGCAGATTTGGAAGTATTGGAACTTAGCGATCAAGGCTTTCACTATGGCAAGGTACTCCTGCATCTTGGCACCTTTTGCCTCAAACTCGCCCTTCACCTGGTTGACTATCAGCTGAGAGTCACTATAAGAAATAAGATGTTGTGCTTCCATTTCTATTGCCACCCTTAGGCCAGAGAGAAGAGCTTCATATTATGCCTCATTGTTGGAGGCAATGAAGTGGAGCTTCAGTGCATACTTGATGGGAGTGCCGTCGGGGTTGATCAGGACTAACCCTGTTCCACCTCTTTCACTGATAGAGGAGTCATCCACATAGAGCTTCCAGAGAAGCAGAGAGGAGGGCTCAGAGGTCAATATGGGAGCCTGGGCGCGAAATTGGGTGCCTGGGAGTGCCTGGGCGCCTGAGAAGGAGGGCTGGGCGCCTGGGATGGCCTGGGCGCCCAGTTTGGGTGCCTGGGGATCCTTGTTGGACGTCTGGCTGTCCTCGCCGGGCTCCTGGACATCTTCGTCAGGTATCTGGGTGTCCTCGTTGGGCAAGGTGGAAGGCTCGTTGCTCTCATCCTCTGCTGGTGTAAGCTCATCAATGAAATCTGCTAGGGCTTGTGCTTTGATGGCTGCCCTTGGTTGGTATTGGATGGCAAGCTTGCCAAGTTCCACTGCCCACTTAAGGAGCCTCTCGGATACGTCCGGCTTTCCCACGACTCTTTTTAGAGGTTGGTCTGTGACGACAACAATGTTGTGACTTTGAAAGTAGTGTCGTAGGCGCCTTGTTGTTGATATCAGGGCGAACGCTAGCTTTTCTAGCCCTAAATATCTGACTTCTACTCCCCGGTATGCTTTACTCACATAGTAGATAGACTTCTGCACTCCATCATCGTTTCTGACGAGGACGGAGCTTACTGCTGATGGGGAAGCAGAAAGGTATAGATACAATGCCTCTCCTGGAGTAGCATGTGAAAGGAGGGGAGGCGTAGCCAGGTAGGTTTTGAGCCTTTGGAAGGCCTCATCTGCCTCGGGTCCCCACTCGAAGGCCTTTCGGAGAATCTTGAAGAAAGGGAGGCATTTGTCTGCAGACTTGGAAACGAACCTGTTGAGTGTTGCAATTCTCCTATTGAGGCGCTGGAGCTCCTTGGTCGAGGAGGGTGATTTCATGTCGAGGATGGCCTTGATCTTGTCGGGGTTCACTTCAATTCCCCTCTGGTTGACCATGAAACCTAAAAACTTTCCTGACCCTACGCCAAAGGCGCATTTCTCGGGATTCAGCTTCATGCGGTACGACCTAAGAATGTTGAAGGTTTCTTGGAGATGGTCAATGTGGTTTGCTGCGTCGAGACTCTTCACCAACATGTCGTCAACGTAGACCTCTATTGTTCGCCCGATATGAGATTGTAACATTTTGTTTACTAGCCGTTGGTAGGTTGCCCCCCACGTTCTTTAGCCCGAAGGGTATGACCCTGTAACAGTAGGTCCCCTTCGAAGTGATAAATGATGTCTTCTCCTAGTCTGGGGGGTGCATGCTGATCTGGTTGTATCCAGAATATGCATCCAGGAAGGTGAGTAGTTCTTGTCCTGCTGTGGCGTCGATGAGGAGGTCAATTCGTGATAACAGATAGCTATATTTTGGGCATACCTTGTTGAACTCAGTGAAGTCGACGCAGAGGCGCTACTTCCCATTGGCTTTGGTTACCATCACCACATTTGAGAGCCTGACCGCCCCATTCCCTATCAGCTTCCCCACCTCCTAGTCCATTGCTTGAGCCCTTTCAGTGGAGGCGCCCCTTAGCTTCTGGAGTACATTGAGGCGAGGGTCGACATTGAGGCGGTGGGTGGCGACCTCAGGATCAATTCCTTCAAGGTCTGCATGTGACCATACAAAAACATCCATGTTGCGTCTCAGAAAGTCTATTAGTTGGCGAACCAGATCTTCAGAGAGAGAAGAGCCAATGTATACTCTCCTGTCTGAATGTTCCTCATCTAAGACCACTGGGGTGAGCTCTTCGACTGATTCTCCTCTTTCTATGGCGGCGTCATCCCTTGGGTCGAGGACCTCCACTTGCACCGCCTCTTGTGGCCTTCTGGTCTTCATGGAGGAGACATAACACTCTCTTGCGGTTACTTGGTCTCCTCGGACCTCTCCGACTCCATTTGGGGTTGAAAAGCGGAGAATGAGATGATAGGTGGAGGACACAACTCTTAGTGTGTTAAGAGTAGGTCGCCCTAGTATAATATTGTAGGCTGATGGACAGTCTATTACTAGAAAGTTGACCATGACCGTAGAGCTCCGGGGTGCTGCACCGGCAGTGATTGGTAGGGTAATGGATCCTAGGGGATACACCTTCTCCCCTGAGAACCCAATGAGGGGTGATCTGATGGGCTACAGTCTCTCCTTGCCTAGGTTGAGCTTGTCATAAGCTTCTGCGAATAGAATATCCGCAGAGCTGCCGCTGTCTACCAGGATCCTTCGTACCTGGAAATTGGCAATGGTCATGGTGAGCACCAGAGGGTCGTCATGGGGGTGCTGAATTCCTTCTAAGTCATTGTCTGAGAAGTATATGACCTCGTTGCTGCCATGCTTGGGCACCTTGGACGGGCGCTCATTGTCAAGGTGCCTAGCGTTCCTGGCATGAGCCTTCATGGCGGAGAGAGATTCTCCTCCTCCTGCAAGCCCTCCAGAAATGGTGTGAATTTCTCCAATGGAGTGTGGATCTTCCTGATTGTGGGGTGGTTGCGGGGCTTGCCCCCTACCAGCGACATACTGGCGAATGTGTCCACGTTGAATGAGGTCCTCAATTTGTCTTTTGAGGTTATAGCATTCGTCGGTGTCATAACCATGATCGCGATGAAAACGACAGTACTTGTTTGGGTTCCTGTGGTTTGGAGGAGACTTCATCCTCCCAGACCACTTTATTGCGGGGTCATCCTGGATCTGAAATAGGATGTGCCCAACAGTGGCATTGAGGGAAGTGAAGGCTTGTCGGTCTCTCTAAGGAGCAGGACCGAGCCGATCCTTGACGAGTACCCTCTCTGTCCTGCTGTGCTTGTTGCTAGTCTCCTTCTTGTCGTTTCTGTCTCTTTCCTTTCTCTTCTCCCCTATTCTGGATGACTCACCTCGCCTAGCCCTCGCGATGTCCTCAGCGTTCATGTACTTTTGGGCCTTTGCTAGTAGCTCAAGCATGCTCCTTGGTGGGCGCTTCATCACTGAGAAGAGGATGCTTGACGAGCGGAGGCATCCCAAGAATGTGGTCATAGTTACCTTGTCATCGTGCTCTTCGACCTGAAGGACCTCCTCGTTAAAACGAGTGAGGTAGCTCCTCAGGCTCTCGTCTTTGTCCTGCTTTATGCTGAGCAGGTGAGTGACGGGCTTCTGGTGGCGGCGCCCTCCAATAAAGTGCGACACGAAGGACCTGCTCAACTCAGCAAAGGAGGCAATGGAGGCTGGGGCGAGCTTGGCAAACCATTGTCGAGCGGATCCCTTCAAGGTGGTTGGGAATGCTCTGCACATGATTTCGTCGGGGATGTTGTGCAGCTGCATCAAGGTCTTGTAAGTTTCCAGATGGTCCAGTTGATCATTTGTACCGTCAAAGGTCTCAAAGGACAACATCTTGAATTTCTGTGGAAGTGGATAGTTCGCTACATCAGATTTGAAAGGCGTGTCCATTCGTTTTACGAGGTAGTCCACTGTCTCGGGTCCCTGTGCCTTCATGGCATTGAAGACATCACCCAGTTGATTTTGCACCTCCTTAATTTTTTCATTCCAGTGATTGGGAGCTCCTTTGGAATTATCATGGAAATGACTCTCATGCTCCATACTTTGGTTTTCATCCTCATCCTCTTGAAAATGAGGGTCTCCACCATAGGAAGTAGGAGCTGGAGGAGGAGGTGGAGGTCCCTCTTGGTGGGCTCCCTTGTGTGGGGCACCCAAGGGGACCCCAAAAGGGGCGCCTAGACCTGCATGGGCGCCCAGATGGGGAGCACCAAGGTGTGGAGCTCCTTGGTGTCCAAGGCATGGAGCTCCTCTGACTTGAGGTCCTCCAGGCTGTACTCCTCCATGTCCGGCGAGCATGAGTTGCAGGATCTGCTGGTTTTGGGCCATAAGCTCCTGCATGGTCTGCAACATCTGTTGTGCATTTGGGACATGATTAGCTGGTGGAGGAGCAACCTTTTCCTCTCGGGGTGGATTATCCTCATGTTGGTTCATCGATCTGGTAGTGATTGCCATCGATTCAACAGAGAAAGTGCTTAGAAGTGAGAATTTTGTTGTGTTCCCACAGACGGTGCCAAACTGATGATGTATAAATTAGGTTTGCACACCACCTGTCAAGTGTGAGTAATAAATGTGGTAATTAAAGTAGACAGAGAAGACAAAAATTATAGTGATTCAGTCAACGTGACCTACGTCCACTTCTGAATGACTAGGTTTGCTGGGTACTTTATTAGCTCAAGTATGTAGGGAGAGCAGAGAGTACAAGCTTAGAGAGGGAGATGAAATATGTGCTCCGTTGAGTGTGATGCCCCCCAAGTGTTGGTGGGACGTACAATTTATAGTCGCCCTCATAACAGATCGTGGCGACATAATAGCAACTAAATAACTATTTTGGTGGAGCTGGTGATTTCTCCTCAACGGGCGAGGCGATTGTGATACTCTCCATGAGACTCGGTTAAAAGATGAGGTGAGGGCTAACACTTTCCAAGGCGGCAAGGGTGAGGCTCATGATGCTTTCTTGATGATGTAGTCAAGCTGATGAGTTTGACTGGGCCTAATCCTCATTAGACCTATTGGGTCTTTATAGGTTTGAGTTATTGATTATGGTTGGGCTTTCAGCAAGGATTTGGGCCATTTGGGCTCCGTCCATCAAAATTCAATTCAACTTAATAAAGTATTCTCCCAATATTGTTGTTACGAGTTTTACCTTGGTGTTTGATTAGATGAATAGGTGAAAATGCTAAAGGTTCTGAATTTTAGAAGTGAGGTTAGAGTGGATTGAATACTATTGAGATTCTCAACAAGATGAAATTATAATGTATTACTAAAGAATGTTAATCATAACAGTAATGCTATGCTGACCAAATTTTGGGATCAAATTAAGAGTCCATATGACATGACAACATATTATTTGAAGCCTTTATTGGGGCTCAAATAACATGGCACCTAATAAAGACAACTATACAATAGAGTTCATCTTCACAACTAGAAATGTGCATCTAATAAAAAATAATATTATGTTATTCTATTCTTACATATACCACATAAATCAACACGTGATATTGCACTACTTCTAGTTCAAAAATTCGTCAAAATCTAAAAATTTTGAGCAGTCAAAATTAAAAATACTAACATGTTAATTAATGGAGGAAAAATAGAGATTGGATAAATTTTGGCTTGATCTTGAAGCCTTTATTGGGGCTCAAATAACATGGCACCAAATAAAGACAACTATACAATAGAGTTCATCTTCACAACTAGAAATGTGCATCTAATAAAAAATAATATTATGTTATTCTATTCTTACATATACCACATAAATCAACACGTGATATTGCACTACTTCTAGTTCAAAAATTCGTCAAAATCTAAAAATTTTGAGCAGTCAAAATTAAAAATACTAACATGTTAATTAATGGAGGAAAAATAGAGATTGGATAAATTTTGGCTTGATCTTGAGCAAAAAGACAGATTGTTTTTTGCAGGTGCAGTTCAGCCGTGAAAAGGGACTGGATTTTTAAAGAATATGTTTTTTTATAGAGTTAGATTTTCAACCGTAAAAAAAAAAAAAAAAAAGTCTTTGAAAAGGATAATTATTCTGCCAAATTGATTTTTCAATGGAATATAATTAAGAAACTTTTCAATTGCCAATCATAAAAGGATTGTTAAGTGCTCCTGAATAGTTTGTTAGATTAGAGGGTCCCACAAATAATCATTATATATGTAAAGAAGATTTTTATTGGGGCGTACTGAATTTTTTTTTTCTATTAGGGGCTATTTCTACACTAGTAGACTTCTAAGAGTTCTAAAATACTACTACTCTAGGGTGTGATTGACAAAGCTTTGGGGATAGGATTAGTTTGGATTTTTAATCCAAACTAATTCAATGATACCAATGAAGTGGTATAATCCTAATCTTATTCTTTACTTTCACATGAATTTATAATTTTAACCTTTAATCTTATCCAAGCTAAAGTTAATGTACATATTTAACGACTAAATGTCCTTTTATTTAACAACTTGTACTTATATTTAAATTTGAAGATGACAATTGTGAAATTTGTAGGTTGGAAACTAATTCGGCATTCATTGGTTATTGTCATTGTTAAATTTGTATTGGTGTACGCGAAGAGAGATCCAGCCCAACAACATCGACTTGCGACAAAGGTTTTGATTAATGCCCATAAGGAGTTTCTCTCTCTCTCTCTCTGCAACATAAAATCATTAATGTTTTTGGAAAAGCAGAATACCCAGCTGTAATAACTTGGTTTTAAGATTATTAGATCAAGAAATTAACCTCAAATCCTAGCTAGACATTCCATGAATCCTAGCAGTAATCGATTCAGATTACTTGAACCAAAATGCCTCAAAACCTTGGTAGAGAGAGAAATTTAGATTCGCCGACTTAGTAATCGATCGATTCATTAATCGATTCAAATAAACCTCAAAACCTTCGTTTCTCTTTGTGTGTCTCTCTCTCTACCCTTCTACCTCTTACACCGTCCCAAGCCGTCACCAATCATGCCATTCACCCTCTGTCCCAAACCCCCCACCATCTAAACTCACCCACACACAAAGAACAAGAACACAGAACAGAGAGATAGAGATAGGGGCTAGATCTCGAAGAACCCATAAACAGCGACTCAGATATGGGTCAATAGAGGTTTCATTAACTTTTATTTGCGATATATGTATATATATATACACAGATAGAGAGAGATAGATATATATATATATATATACAGAGATACAGAGAGCGAGAGAGATATATATATAGGCACACAGAGATAGAGAAACAGAGATATATATATATATATAGAGACAGAGATAGAGAGACATATATATATATATACACAGACATAGAGAGAGATATATATATATACTCAGATGTACAGAGAGAGACAGCGACAACGAGATTGAGATATATATATATATATATACACACACACAAAGAAAGAGAGAGAGTGAGAGAAATACCTTCCAATGGGAGGACCAGTTGGCGCCGCTTGCGGGAGGAGGGGACCAATGAGGTGAAATAAAGAAGAGAAAAGGGGGGGGGGGTAAAAATCCTACATTGGTTACTATACAAGGACATTAATGTAAATACAAGTACAATCAAGTCACTGGGCTTACTTATCCCAAAGTTTAGGTGGGATACATTTAGGTGGGTCAGATGAGATAAATGGCCTAAAACACTACGACCGATTTTTTGGGCCCAACGTTTATCCCATTCACTAAATTTGAACCAAACCAAGGTTTTGTGGGCCTCCAGATATTTTTACCCAATCCAATAGCTGTTATTCCCCTTTATCCACTTTGCCAAACACACCCTAGGGGTTCTGAAAATTCTAGGGGGGCCATGGCCCCCTTAGGCCGTGGTGAAGCTCCGCCATCGTATGTAGAGAAATATTTATCCACAAATGGAAAAAAGAAAATTCATTTCCTTGAATATGTAGTGAAAATATGTATCCACAACAGACAATTCATTCTTATTAGTCTAATAACTTGTCAGTTGACACATAAGGATAGATAGAGGGGGAGTGAGATTCTCACTAATATATTTTCTCTTTAATTCTTTTTTTGTCCAATCACTGTATTAAGTGGAATCCATTATACACAAATGGGCCCCTCACTCATTAGTAATAGATTGGTTGGGATATTCCACCATTATTTCCCAGAAAAGAGTCCAAGATCATCAGAAAATGGTTGCTAAATCCCCATATGTCATTAAGAGTTGAAATCATCGAGTACACAGCTTTCGAATTAAGAAGAAGAGGAAGAGGAAGAGACCAAAAAATACACAATCTGAAAAAAATGACATGAACACAACACGGGCTTCTTTGTATAAGAAGTCAATCACTTGTTCACACAAGTATTACTGGAATATTACAAAAAAGTGCCATCCCATTATTCAGCTAGGTACAAGCCATGAAGTGTATTACTTCATTGACATCCATTTGCTTAATTCAAATTTCTCGTGCTCCAGCTCAATGAACTCCTCAGCCTCAACATTGATTTCTTCTTCATACACCTTTTGCTTACAATTCTTATCATATTCAGTAGCATGCTTATGATTACACTTCTTACCATATTCAGTAGCATGCTTATGATCCACTGCTTGAACCTTCTTTGGAGCCTTTGGCACAAGTGCCTCAAAGCCGTGGGCTGTCACATAAATATTTTCATATGGAGGAGCATCGAAGAGCTTATGAGGCTTTGCCTCCATTGTTGAAGCATAAACCTTTGCCTCCGGGCTCCTGTACTTCATTTTCTGTGGCTCTTTGCTTGGGTTATGGTGGCAGACGAAGGCAGGCACTCAATTTGTAAAGATGATAGTTGTGTCTGTGACAAATATGCATAGTTTCCTACTGCATTTATAGGCTAGTGTTATATACGTGAACGATCAGAGAGAATCTGATACCCTTTCTTTTTATCACAATCAAGCTTTGACTTGGCTAATATTTTGGACCCAAAGCAGGAAAAATCGAATAAAGTTTCTTCAAGGAAGTAGAATATTAGAAATCTCTTGTGCATAGAAAGCTAAAAGGATCCTTTTAGCTTGGTTACTGGGCTGAATTCATTAGGAAAAGCAGCCACCAAAATTGAACACTGGTTCTATTTGAGGCAACTCCAAATTAGGCACAACTTGGTTAGTTCAAGAGTTCAAGCAAGCTCTGTGGCTACTTAGCTTTCACACATCGGTTTATTCAGGGGATAAGATTTATTTCAGGCCATCCGAATGCATAAGACGTAAGAGTTTTGTTCTTTTCTTATACTTTCTCTAGAAGGTTGAATTTAGAGTATTTCAGGCTCATTGAACTCAATCTGATACAGGTTCAACCTCCAGAGCTTGCAGCAGCAGATAAAGTAGATTTTTGGTCATCGAATTTGTGTCGTTAAAAAAAAATAAAAATAAAAAAAATTTGTGCCTTTAGAATTGGGAATCAGATTCCAAAACTGAGATGATTATTGGTTTGAAAATCTCTATCACAGATGAAAGAAGGCTTCGGGTCAAACCAGCCTAGCTTTCGGATTTCTTATCAGCAATCTCTCACCCTGTCTTTTGAGTGCATTAAGTATTCGCGTTGGACACTTGACATCTCGGTAAAACCTACTAGGAGAAGATTATTTGGAAATTCTCTGCTTGAATGTAATCGTACATCTAAATCTGCTTGTAGTTTTCTTCATCATGACCCCAATCCTGTTTCCAACTCTGACCATAATCCTGATCCAACTTTGGAATTTGGAATAGGATTTGGAAGCTGAAATGCTTCCAAAAGCCAAGTTATTGCATATTTGCTCATGGTTTTGTAGGATAACTCAAACGCAAAGGGATTTAGAGCTAGTCGGACGAAGGTGAGAGTCCACTGAATGCTGTCAAATTATGAAGAGTCAATGCCATAGTATGCCTTTTCCTGTAAAATTCTAGCAACTGGGCTGAAATTTTACACTAGAACAAGATACTAAATGTATATTTGCATAGCTATTATTCTATTACTTATATGTCTTTGCTTATTCAGCAAATACATTATTCAGTGGATAGTACACACCTTGAACATTATTTAGGATGGTACTTTAGCTAATGCCAAACCCCTTACATTAAGCATACTTCCTATATTATGCATCAGTTTCATGGGGATGTCTCTTCAGTCATCCACCCCTTTAAGGATCCACTCTGCCTTGGGGTAGCCATTCTGAGAGTAAAATGGGCAGCGTTCACGCTCGTTAGCCAAACTTGAGTACTCATATTTCATTGCCTCTATTCCCATGGGAACATGTTGCGCATAGTTTGGGTATGTTCCCATGGGAACATGTTGTGCATAGCTTGCCGTGTACCCAGTGTTCCCTGTGGTGTTGCTGTGTTTGCCACCGGAGGAAGCATAACTGTCGTTGCAGTTAGAAGGCAACATCTGGCCCTGTGAGCCATGGCTGTTGTAGTAGTCAGTTGTGTTGTGCATGCCATTTGGGGGCTTGTTTTTGCCATACGAGTCATCATGCTGCTGAGCATAGCCTCCACCAGCTACCATGCGATGGTTGGGGTACTGAGGGGTGGTAGCACCTGGGTTGGTCATCACCGGCATTCCCAGAGGAGGGGTGCTGTAGTAGTCATTGGTGGAGTAGTGCCCCTGCTGTTGCACAGAATAGCCCTGCTGTTGGTAACCATAACCAGGATAGACCTCAGTTTGGAGAACCATTTTTCTTGATGTTTTTGGACTCTGATTTTCTTCGAGTTTGGAAATGCTATTTATAGAACTACCTTTTGTGATTCCAAGTCGATAGGAATGCATCTCATTCCCCTACTATATGGACGGCATGTCGAATCTGATCTGATGATCTTTAAGACCGAATCACATTCAATACAATGATCATGGCAACGTTATTTTCACAATTTAAAGACATGACATTACTTCAATTAGTACTACCTCAATCAACCCTCAAATGGTATATAATTCATGAAATTTGATGATGTTTTTGTTATATTTTAGTCTCCAAGATTATCTCGGCTGCACGTCATGCTTTACAACTACGAGTCCAAAAGATGCATACTTGGAACGATTTTCAGCTACTTAAAAAAAACTTTTCGAACTTTTCCTTTTAGTGGGTTTTTCAGAGCATCTGCATATGTGACTAAGAGTGACCTCTTTTGGATGATGACAATCCCCACGTCACAAGTAGTCTCCTAGACATTGAATCCAGTTCTTGAGTTCTGATTTGTAGTTAAAATTTAGAGTAATTCTATTTATACCTAAAAATTTGATCTAATTTGTTGACATAATGATTTGGTTTCAGGGGAACCATTAGATCAACGTCAAGTTCTAATGTTTGATGAATTTCACAATCAATCCAAATGTCATAGTGAATTAGGTCAACAAATTAGATCAATAAATTAAATCTCAATAACATTGCTCTGAAATTTAATAGGTTACATAAATAAAGTCATGCTGACTGACACTTCGGTGTTTTTAGGACCAGGCTACAATACATACAAGGGAATTTTTGGTACCATACCGAAAATTCCTTTTTACAACATTAGTGGTATACAATTTACAACATCAATGGTATAATTTATTACATTTATGGATTATTTACAACTTTAATGGTATTGAAATGACACCGGACAAGACATTGAAATGACAAGACAAGACATAAAGAAAAACCGTCATTATTGACTTGAGGGCAAATTACAACATTAGTGGTAATATTTACCACTTTAATAGATCATTTACCACTTTTATGGTAGTTTTTACCACTATTGGGGAGAAGCATTTACTAAAGCAATGGTAGTTTTTACAACATTTAATGGTCCCATGATCGATCATGTACCATGTTTGATCGATCAATATGTAAGGTGAGTTGTAAGGAATGGATCATTTACCACTTTAATGGATCATTTACCAATTTTATGGTAGTTTTTACCACTATTGGGGATAAGCATTTACTAAAGCAATGATAGTTTTTACAACATTTAATGGTCCCATGATCGATCATGGACCATGTTTGATCGATCAATATGTAAGGTGAGTTGTAAGGAATGGATCATTTACCACTTTAATGGATCATTTACCACTTTTATGGTAGTTTTTACCACTATTGGGGAGAAACATTTACTAAAGTAATGGTAGTTTTTACAATATTTAATGGTCCCATGATCGATCATGGACCATGTTTGATCGATCAATATGTAAGGTGAGTTGTAAGGAATGGATAATCCAATAATATATACAAATTTAATGGATCATTTACTACTTTTATGGTACAAAACTCGAATTTGGGGATATTTGATCGATCAAAACCTTATTTGATCGATCAAATCTTCTCAGTACTTTTCATTCTGATTCACAATAGAAATAACATGATCGATCAAATATATGTTTGATCGATCAAATTTACTTACCAACGATTTGATCGATCAATATATCTTTGTGATCAATCAAATTCAATTAAAACTGACTAATTAATCCAATTAACATGTAATTTCATCAAATCAACACCAAATTAACAACAAATTAACATTCAACTCATCAAATTAGAATTCAATTCATAAAATTAACACCAAATTAACACTCAATTTCATTTAATTAACATTCAATTTTTTCTAATAAGCATTTAATTCACGAAATTAACATTCAAATTCAACTACTTAACATTAAATTAACTAAATCAACTTTCAATTTCATTCAATTAACACCTAATTCATCAAATTAACATTCAAATTATCAAATTAACATTCCGATTTATCTAATTGACATTCAATTTTCTCAAATTAACATGTAATTAACATTTAATTTATCAAATTAACACTCAATTTCATCTAATTAACATTCAATTTTTTCTAATAAGCTTTTAATTCACGAAATTACCATTCAAATTCAACTAGTTAACATTAAATTAACCAAATCAACTTTCAATTTCATTCAATTACCACCCAATTAATCAAATTAACATTCAAATTATCAAATTAACATTCCGAATGATAAATTCAATATGAATTTTAATTTAATGTTAATTTTATGAATTTTAATTTAATGTTAATTTTATGAATATTAATTTATTTTAAATTTAATTTAATGTTAATTTTATGAATTTTAATTTAATTTTAATTTGATGAATTTTAATTTAATTTTAATTTTATGAATTTTAATTTAATTTTAATTTTATGAATTTTAATTTAATGTTAATTTTATGAATTTTAATTTAATTTTAATTTTATGAATTTTATTTTAATTTTAATTTTATGAATTTTAATTTAATTTTAATTTTATGAATTTTAATTTAATGTTAATTTTATGAATTTTAATTTTATGTCAATTTTATGAATTTTAATTTAATTTAATTTTATAAATTGATCCATTCAAGTTGTAAACATATCATTGATCCATTGAAGTTGTAAATCATCCATTAAAGTTGTAAATTGATCCATTCAAGTTGTAAACATATCATTGATCCATTGAAGTTGTAAATCATCCATTAAAGTTGTAAATTGATCCATTCAAGTTGTAAACATATCATTGATCCATTGAAGTTGTAAATATTTACAACTTCAAAGGATTCTTTACCATTAATATTTACAACTTTTTGGGGAGATTTGATCGATCATGGGGATATTTGATCGATCAAATTGTTGCAGATATGGAATACTGGGGACACCAGCAACAATTTGATCGATCAAATATGGTTTTGATCAATCAAATTCAACAACAACTAACTGATTTATCCAATTTAAAATTCATAAAATCAAAATTCATAAAATTAAATTCACGAAATTAAAATTCCTAAAATTAAAATTCATAAAATTAAAATTAAATTAAAATTCATAAAATTAAAATTAAATTAAAATTCATAAAATTAAAATTCATAAAATTAAAATTAAATTAAAATTCATAAAATTGAACTACTTGAATTGACATGTAATATCATCAAATTAACATGTAATTAACATTTAATTTATCAAATTAACACTCAATTTCATATAATTAACATTCAATTTTTTCTAATAAGCTTTTAATTCACGAAATTAACATTCAAATTCAACTACTTAACATTAAATAAACCAAATAAACTTTCAATTTCATTCAATTAACACTCAATTCATCAAATTAACATTCAAATTATCAAATTAACATTCAAATTATCAAATTCACATTCAATTTTATCAAATTAACATGTAATTAACAATTAATTTATCAAATTAACAATCAATTTCATCTAATTAACATTCAATTTTTTCTAATAAACATTCAATTTTTTCTAATAAACATTTAATTCACGAAATTAACATTCAAATTCAACTACTTAACATTAAATTAACCAAATCAACTTTCAATTTCATTCAATTAACACCCAATTAATCAAATTAACATTCAAATTATCAAATTAACATTCCGATTTATCTAATTGACATTCAATTTTATCAAATTAACATGTAATTAACATTTAATTTATTTAATTAACAATCAATTTCATCTAATTAACATTCAATATTTGATAAATTACATGCTAATTTGATGAAATTGAATATCAATTTGATAAATCGGAATGTTAATTTGATAAAATTGAATGTTAATTTGATGAATTGGGTGTTAATTGAATGAAATTGAAAGTTGATTTGGTTAATTTAATGTTAAGTAGTTGAATTTGAATGTTAATTTCGTGAATTAAATGCTTATTAGAAAAAATTGAATGTTAATTAGATGAAATTGAATGTTAATTTGATAAATTAAATGTTAATTACATGTTAATTTGATAAAATTGAATGTCAATTAGATAAATCGGAATGTTAATTTGATAATTTGATGAATTGGGTGGGAATTGAATGAAATTGAAAGTTGATTTGGTTAATTTAATGTTAAGTAGTTGAATTTGAATGGTAATTTCGTGAATTAAAAGCTTATTAGAAAATATTGAATGTTAATTACATGTTAATTTGAGAAAATTGAATGTCAATTAGATAAATCGGAATGTTAATTTGATAATTTGAGTGTTAATTTGATGAATTGGGTGTTAATTGAATGGAATTGAAAGTTCATTTGGTTAATTTAATGTTAAGTAGTTGAAGTTGAATGTTAATTTCGTGAATTAAATGCTTATTAGAAAAAATTGAATGTTAATTAGATGAAATTGAATGTTAATTTGATAAATTAAATGTTAATTACATGTTAATTTGATAAAATTGAATGTCAATTAGATAAATCGGAATGTTAATTTGATAATTTGAATGTCAATTTAATGAATTGGGTGTTAATTGAATGAAATTGAAAGTTGATTTGGTTAATTTAATGTTAAGTAGTTGAATTTGAATGTTAATTTCGTGAATAAAATGCTTATTAGAAAAAATTGAATGTTAATTAGATGAAATTGAATGTTAATTTGATAAATTAAATGTTAATTACATGTTAATTTGATAAAATTGAATGTCAATTAGATAAATCGGAATGTTAATTTGATAATTTGAATGTTAATTTTTGATGAATTGGGTGTTAATTGAATGAAATTGAAAGTTGATTTGGTTAATTTAATGTTAAGTAGTTGAATTTGAATGTTAATTTCGTGAATTAAATGCTTATTAGAAAAAATTGAATGTTAATAAGATTAAATTGAATGTTAATTTGATAAATTAAATGTTAATTACATGTTAATTTGATAAAATTGAATGTCAATTAGATAAATCGGAATGTTAATTTGATAATTTTAATTTTAATTTGATTAATTGGGTGGGAATTGAATGAAATTGAAAGTTGATTTAGTTAATTTAATGTTAAGTAGTTGAATTTGAATGTTAATTTCGTGAATTAAATGCTTATTAGAAAAAATTGAATGTTAATTAGATGAAATTGAGTGTTAATTTGATAAATTAAATGTTAATTACATGTTAATTTGATAAAATTGAATGTCAATTAGATAAATCGGAATGTTAATTTGATAATTTGAATGTTAATTTGATGAATTGGGTGTTAATTGAATGAAATTGAAAGTTCATTTGGTTAATTTAATGTTAAGTAGTTGAATTTGAATGTTAATTTCGTGAATTAAATGCTTATTAGAAAAAAATTGAATGTTAATTAGATGAAATTGACTGTTAATTTGATAAATTAAATGTTAATTACATGTTAATTTGATAAAATTGAATGTCAATTAGATAAATCGGAATGTTAATTTGATAATTTGAATGTTAATTTGATTAATTGGGTGGGAATTGAATGAAATTGAAAGTTGATTTGGTTAATTTAATGTTAAGTAGTTGAATTTGAATGTTAATTTCGTGAATTAAATGCTTATTAGAAAAAATTGAATGTTAATTAGATGAAATTGAGTGTTAATTTGATAAATTAAATGTTAATTACATGTTAATTTGATAAAATTGAATGTCAATTAGATAAATCGGAATGTTAATTTGATAATTTGAATGTTAATTTGATGAATTGGGTGGGAATTGAATGAAATTGAAAGTTGATTTGGTTAATTTAATGTTAACTAGTTGAATTTGAATGGTAATTTCGTGAATTAAAAGCTTATTAGAAAAAATTGAATGTTAATTAGATGAAATTGAGTGTTAATTTGATAAATTAAATGTTAATTACTTGTTAATTTGAGAAAATTGAATGTCAATTAGATAAATCGGAATGTTAATTTGATAATTTGAATGTTAATTTGATGAATTGGGTGGGAATTGAATGAAATTGAATGTTGATTTGGTTAATTTAATGTTAACTACTTGAATTTGAATGGTAATTTCGTGAATTAAAAGCTTATTAGAAAAAATTGAATGTTAATTAGATGAAATTGAGTATTAATTTGATAAATTAAATGTTAATTACTTGTTAATTTGAGAAAATTGAATGTCAATTAGATAAATCGGAATGTTAATTTGATAATTTGAATGTTAATTTGATGAATTGGGTGTTAATTGAATGAAATTGAAAGTTGATTTAGTTAATTTAATGTTAAGTAGTTGAATTTGAATGTTAATTTCGTGAATTAAATGCTTATTAGAAAAAATTGAATGTTAATTAAATGAAATTGAGTGTTAATTTGGTGTTAATTTTATGAATTGAATTCTAATTTGATGAGTTGAATGTTAATTTGTTGTTAATTTGGTGTTGATTTGATGAAATTACATGTTAATTGGATTAATTAGTCAGTTTTAATTGAATTTGATCGATCACAAAGATATATTGATCGGTCAAATCGTTGGTAAGTAAATTTGATCGATCAAACATATATTTGATCGATCATGTTATTTCTTTTGTGAATCAGAATGAAAAGTACTGAGAAGATTTGATCGATCAAATATCCCCAAATTCGAGTTTTGTACCATAAAAGTAGTAAATGATCCATTAAATTTGTATATATTATTGGATTATTCATTCCTTACAACTCACCTTACATATTGATCGATCAAACATGGTCCATGATCGATCATGAGACCATTAAATATTGTAAAAACTACCATTACTTTAGTAAATGTTTCTCCCCAATAGTGGTAAAAACTACCATAAAAGTGGTAAATGATCCATTAAAGTGGTAAATGATCCATTCCTTACAACTCACCTTACATATTGATCGATCAAACATGGTCCATGATCGATCATGGGACCATTAAATATTGTAAAAACTACCATTGGTTTAGTAAATGTTTATCCCCAATAGTGGTAAAAACTACCATAAAAGTGGTAAATGATCCATTAAAGTGGTAAATGATCCATTCTTTACAACTCACCTTACATATTGATCGATCAAACATGGTCCATGATCGATCATGGACCATTAAATGTTGTAAAAACTACCATTACTTTAGTAAATGCTTATCCCCAATAGTGGTAAAAACTACCATAAAAGTGGTAAATGATCCATTAAAGTGGTAAATATTACCACTAATGTTGTAATTTTGCCCTCAAGTCAATAATGACTGTACTTTATGTCTTATCTTGTCATTTCAATGTCTTGTCCGGTGTCATTTCAATACCATTGAAGTTGTAAATAATCCATAAATGTAGTAAATTATACCATTAATGTTGTAAATTATACTATTAATGTTGTAAAAAGGAATTTTCGGTATGGTACCGAAAATTCCTTTGGCTGTACTGTAGTCTCCTCCGTGTTTTTAAACTCTACCCAACAGCTGTTGACAAGGTAGAGGCAGGCAAAGTTATCCGAAGTACCCCATTACTAGGTAAAAAAACTCAACAAGCCCGGAACCCCGGGCAATAAATGAATCACTAATCCCAAAAAGTGATAATTTAACTTAATAAAGCGATATTTTCACTTAAAAGAAATGATATTTTCAATCTAAAATTAGTATTTTCACCTAAAAAATAATATTTTTATTCAAAAAATAGTAATTTTACCAAAAAGTGATATTTTTAGCAAACAAGTGGTAATCTAACCAAAGAAGAAAAAAAAAATCATTCAAAAAGTGATAATCTAACTCCAAAAGAGGTATTTTTCATCCAATAAGAAAAAATTTCACTCAAAAAGTGATAATTTAACACAAAAAAGTTGTATTTTTACCCAAAAGTGGTAATTTACCCAAAAAGTTATATTTTCACCAAAAAAGTTATATTTTCACCAAAAAGTGGAATTTTCACTCCCAAAAATAATATTTGCACAAAAAAAAGTGGTAATTTAACTCAAAAAGTGATATTTTCAACTAAAAAGCGGTATTTTCTACCAAAAATTACAAAACCCAATAAGTGGTTTTTTTCACACAAAAAAGTGGTAATTTAACCACAAAAATGGTGTTTTTTCACTCAAAAAGTGATATTTTAGCACAAAAAGAGATAATTTAAAGCAAAAAAGTGATATTTTTATCCAAAAAATAAAAATTTCACCCCAAAAGTAGTAATTTCACCCAAAAAAATAGTAATTTAACATAGAAGTGTAATTTAACCCTAAAAATGATACCAAAAAAAGTGATAATTTAACCACAAAGTAGTATTTTTACCCAAAAAGTTATATTTTCACACAAAAAGTGGTATTTTCATTCCAAAGTCATACTTTCACCCAAAAAACAATAATTTAACGCCCAAAAATGATAATTTAACCTTAAAGCGGTATTTTCATCTAAAATTTACAATCTTCACCAAAAAAAAAAAAAATGGTAATTTAACCAAAAAGAATGGTATTTTACTTTACTTAGTACAAGCTCAATCAACTCTCAAATGGTACAATTCATGAAACTTGATGATGTTCTTGTTATTTGTTACTCTCCAAGATACTCTAGGCTGCACGTCATGTTTGGCATTATTTGTTACAATCAAGTTTTATTTGACGTACATGCTTAGGACTGATAATTGAATCGAGTTACTTGGGATCGGCTTATTTTGGGTTCGACTTATTTTCTAAATGACCCAAAGCTTAATGACTTGACTCATTTATAGGTAAAATAATTAAACTACTCGAGCTCGTTTAAATTGAACAATTTTTTAAATTCGTTTAGTAAAATGAGCCCAACAAGTTCAATTTGTTCTCGCAAAGCTCTCCTTAATTATGAGCCTTACTCATGCTTAATAAATGTTGCTAGGGGTGTCCATGGGCCGGGCCAGGGTAGTGTAGGTCCAAACCCTTACCCAAGTGAGTTTTTGGGCAGGCCGGGTCGGACTTCAGGTAGGGGTAGACTATCCGCGAGCCTATTGGGCGGACTTGCTGAGCGGGCCTGCTCACGGGTTTTTTTTATATATAACTTTATTTAAAAATAATGAATATATTTGTAACTTAATATTTGTGTAAATTATATTTTTGAATAAAAAATAGAGTCAAAATGGATAAAAATAAAATAATGAATAATTTTATTTTTAATTAGGGAATGAACTACATCAAATAGAATGAATACATCTCAACTAGGTTGACACCTACTCACTTATCTATCACTTTAATTACTCAATCCCTTTAAAACTTGTATACTTAATACATGGAATATAAAATAATACATTATTTATAGTATCTAAAATTTTAAAACTTCAAATTCCGACATTGAGAGACTTATTTCAAAGTTTAAAATTTAATGGTCTAAAAGTATAACTTTTTTTCAAATGAATGGTAGACGGGCTAGGTGGGCGGATTGGTTGGCGGGCTTGACGGGCCAGGCTTCAGGCCAAGTAATGGGTTTAGAAGCAAACCCAAACCCTCATTTTAAGGATATTGGGCTCGAGCGGGCCAACTATCGGGCCTATTGGGTTTCGTGCCTATTTTTTTCGGGTCAGGTAACGGGACCCGTGGATAACCCGGCCCATAGACACCCCTAAAAGTTGCCTCCATATGAGGTTTGCTTTATAACTCCGAGTCCAAAAAAGGCATAGTTGAAACGATTTTTGCTACTTTAAAAAAAACCTTTTCATACTTTCCTTTAGTGTGTTTCTAAGAGCATCTGCATATGTCACTAAGAGTGACCTCTTTTGGATGATGACAATCCTTATATGTAATTAGTGGTCTCCCAACCAATGCATCCAGTTCTTGAGTACTCATTTATAGTTAAAATCTAATAGGCCATATGGTACATATCTTGAACATTCAGTAGATAGTACACATCTTGAACATTACTTAGGATTTGATAAATAAAAAAAAAAACATTACTTAGGATGCTACTTTAGCTAATGCCAAACCCCTTACATTAAGCATACTTCCTATATATTATGCATCAGTTTCATGGGGATGTCTCTTCAGTCATCCACCCCTTTAAGGATCCACTCTGCCTTGGGGTAGCCATTTTGCTGGCTGTAGGAATTCTGATAGTAAAATGGGTAGCGTTCACGCTCGTTACCCGAACTTGAGTACTCATATTTCATTGCCTCTATTCCCATGGGAACATGTTGCACATAGTTTGGATACGTTCCCATGGGAACATGTTGTGCATAGTTTGCCGTGTACCCAGTGTTCCCCGTGGTGTTGCTGTGTTTGCCACCGGAGGAAGCATAACCGTCGTTGCAGTTAGAAGGCAACATCTGGCCCTGTGAGCCATGGCTGTTGTAGTAGTCAGTTGTGTTGTGCATGCCATTTGGGGGCTTGTTTTTGCCATACGAGTCATCATGCTGCTGAGCATAGCCTCCACCAGCTATCATGTGATGGTTAGGGTACTGAGGGGTGGTAGCACCTGGGTTGGTCATCATCGGCATGCCCAGAGGAGGGGTGCTGTAGTAGTCATTGGTGGAGTAGTACCCCTGCGGTTGCATGGAATAGCCCTGCTGTTGGTAACCATAACCAGGATAGACCTCAGTTGGGAGAACCATTTTTCTTGATGTTTTTGGACTGTGATTTTCTTCGAGTTTGGAAATGCTATTTATAGAACTACCTTTTGTGATTCCAAGTCGATAGGAATGCATCTTATTCCCCTACTATATTCCCGGCCATGTCGAAAATTCTGCACTTCTGGCGGTATCAATGGAAACCACGATCATTTCAAAAGGAAAAGTTATCTCCCCTTTATTACCACTTGCAAGGAATATGATCTGATGATCTTTATGACTGAATCACATTCAATGCAATGATCATGGCAACGTTACCTTCACAATTTAAAGACATGACATTACTTCAATTACTACTACCTCAATCAACCCTCAAATGGTATATAATTCATGAAACTTGATGATATTCTTGTTATATTTTACTCTCCAAGATTATCTCGGCTGCACGTCATGATTTCAAGTCCTCCTGGTTGCATACAATCAAGTTTCAGCTGATGCACATGCTTAGTAAACGTTGAGTCCATTTAAGATTTGCTTTACAACTACGAGTCCAAAAGATGCATACTTGGAACGATTTTCAGCTACTTAAAAAAAAACTTTTCAAACTTTCCTTTAGTGGGTTTTTCAGAGCATCTGCATATGTGACTAAGGGTGACCTCTTTTGGATGATGACAATCCCCACATGTCACAAGTAGTCTCCCAGACATTGAATCCAGTTCGAGTACTGATTTGTAGTTAAAATTTGGAGTAATTTTATTTGGACCTAAAAATTTGATCTAATTTGTTGACATAATAATTTTGTTTCAGTGGAACCATTAGATCAACACCAAGTTCTAATGTTTGATGGATCCTACAATTAATCCAAATGTCATAGTGAATTAGGTTAAAAAATTAGGTTAATAAATTAGGTCCCAATAACATTGCTCTGAAATTTAAGAGGCTACATGAATAAAGTCATGCTGATTGACACTTCGGTGTTTTTAAACTCTACCCAACAGCTGTTGACAAGGTAGAGGCAGACAAAGTTATCCGAGGTACCCCATTACTAGGTAAAAAAACTCAACAAGCCCGGAACCACTGGCAATAAACGAATCACTAACCCCAAAAAGTGATAATTTAACTTAAAAAGGCGATATTTTCACTTAAAAGAAATGATATTTTCAATCTAAAATTAGTATTTTCACCTAAAAAGTAATATTTTTATTCAAAAAATAGTAATTTTACCAAAAAGTGATATTTTTAACAAACAAGTGGTAATCTAACAAAAAAAAATTAATTCAAAAAGTGATAATCTAACTCCAAAAGAGGTATTTTTCATCCAATAAGTAAAAATTTCACTCAAAAAGTGATAATTTAACACAAAAAAGTTGTATTCTTACCCAAAAGTGGTAATTTACCCAAAAAGTGGTAATTTAACTCAAAAAGTGATATTTTCACCTAAAAAGCGGTATTTTTTGCCAAAAATTGCAAAACCCAAAAAGCAATTTTTTTTCACACAAAAAAGTGGTAATTTAACCACAAAAATGGTGTTTTTTCACCCAAAAAGTGATATTTTAGCACAAAAAGTTATATTTTTATCCAAAAAATAAAAATTTCACCCCAAAAGTAGTAATTTCACCCAAAAAAATAGTAATTAAACATAGAAGTGGTAATTTAACCCTAAAAATGATACCCAAAAAAGTGATAATTTAACCACAAAGTAGTACTTTCACCCAAAAAGTGATATTTTCACACAAAAAGTGGTATTTTCATTCCAAAGTCATACTTTCACCCAAAAAATAATAATTTAACGCCCAAAAGTGATAATTTAACCTTAAAGCGGTATTTTCACCTAAAATTTACAATCTTCACCCCCAAAAAAAATGGTAATTTAACCTCAAAAATGGTATTTTTACCCCCAAAAAAGTGAAAATTTAACCCAAAAAAATGGTATTTTACTTTACTTAGTGTGCAAGCTCAATCAACTCTCAAATGGTACAATTCATGAAACTTGACGATGTTCTTGTTATTTGTTACTCTCCTAAATACTCTCGGCTGCCCGTCATGTTTGGCATTATTTGTTACAATCAAATTTTATTTGACGTACATGTTTAGGGCTGATAATTGAATCGAGTTATTTGGGCTCGACTTATTTTGGGTTCGACTTGTTTTCTAAATGACCCAAAGCCTAATGAATCAACTCATTTATAGGTAAAATAGTTAAACTATTCGGGCTCGTTTAAATTGAACAATTTTTTAAGCTCGTTTAGTAAAATGAGCTCAACAAGTTCAATTTGTTCTCGCAAAGCTCGCCTCAATTATGAGCCTTACTCATGCTTATTAAATGTTGCTAGGGGTGTCCATGGGTCGGGCCTGGATAGTGTAGGCCCAAGCTCTTACCCAAGTGAGTTATCGGACGGACCGGGTCGGGCTTCGGATAGAGGTAGGCTTCCCGCAGCCCAACCCGCGAGCCTATTGGGCGGGCTTGCTCGCGTTTTTCTTATATATAACTTCATTTAAAACTAATGAATATTTTTGTAACTTAATATTTGTGTAAATTATATTTTTGAATAAAAAATAGAGTCAAAATGGATAAAAATAAAATAATGAATAATTTTATTTTTAATTAAAGGATAAACTACATCTAATAGAATGAATACATCCTAACTAGGTTGACATCTACTCACTTATCTATCATTTACATTACTCTACCCTTTAAAACTTGTATACTTAATACATGGAATATAAAATAATACATTATTTATAGTATCTAAAATTTTAAAATTTCAAATTCCGACATTGGGAGACTTATTTCAAAGTTTTAAATTTAATGGTATAAAAACATAACTTTTTTTCAAATGAATAGTAGACGAGCTATGTGGGCGGGTTGGGCTTGACAAGCGGGTTCTTGGGCCGGATTTCAGGCCAGATAATAAGTTTGGAAGCAAACCTAAGCCCTCTTTTTAAGGATATTGGGTTCGGACGGGCCAACCATCGAGCCTATCGGATTTCGGGCCTATTTTTTTCGGGCCAAATAACAAGACCTGTGGGTAACCCGACCAATGGACACCCCTAAATGTTGCGTCCATATGAGGTTTGCTTTATAACTCCGAGTCCAAAAAAAGCATAGTTGAAACGATTTTTGCCACTTTAAAAGAAACTTTTCATACTTTCCTTTTAGTGTGTTTCTAAGAGCATCTGCATATGTCACTAAGAGTGACCTCTTTTGGATGATGACAATCCTTATCTGTAATTAGTGGTCTCCCAAACATTGCATCCAGTTCTTGAGTACTCATTTATAGTTAAAATCTAATAGGCCATATGGTACATATCTTGAACATTCAGTAGATAGTACACATCTTGAACATTACTTAGGATTTGATAAATAAAAAAAAAACATTACTTAGGATGCTACTTTAGCTAATGCCAAACCCCTTACATTAAGCATACTTCCTATATTATGCATGTCTCATGGGGATGTCTCTTCAGTCATCCACCCCTTTAAGGATCCATTCTGCCTTGGGGTAGCCATTTTGCTGGCTGTAGGAATTCTGATAGTAAAATGGGTAGCGTTCACGCTCGTTACCCGAACTTGAGTACTCATATTTCATTGTCTCTATTCCCATGGGAACATGTTGCGCATAGTTTGGGTACGTTCCCATGGGAACATGTTGTGTATAGTTTGTCGTGTACCCAGTGTTCCCCGTGGTGTTGCTGTGTTTGCCACCGGAGGAAGCATAACCGTCGTTGCAGTTAGAAGGCAACATCTGGCCCTGTGAGCCATGGCTGTTGTAGTAGTCAGTTGTGTTGTGCATGCCATTTGGGGGCTTGTTTTTGCCATACGAATCATCATGCTGCTGAGCATAGCCTCCACCAGCTACCATGTGATGGTTAGGGTACTGAGGGGTGGTAGCACCTGGGTTGGTCATCACTGGCATGCTCAGAGGAGGGGTGTTGTAGTAGTCATTGGTGGAGTAGTACCCCTGCTGTTGCACAGAATAGCCCTGTTTTTGGTAACCATAACCAGGATAGACCTCAGTTGGGAGAACCATTTTTCTTGATGTTTTTGGACTGTGATTTTCTTCGAGTTTGGAAATGCTATTTATAGAACTACCTTTTGTGATTCCAAGTCGATAGGAATGCATCTCATTCCCCTACTATATTCCCGGCCATGTCGATAGTAATAAAGTTATCTCCCCTTTATTACCACTTGCAAGAAATCTGATCTGATGATCTTTAAGACCGAATCACAGTCAATACAATGATCATGATAACGTTATCTTCACAATTTAAAGACATGACATTACTTCACTTAGTACTACCTCAAACAACCCTCAAATGGTATATAATCCATGGCACTTGATGATGTTCTTGTCATATTTTGCTCTCCAAGATTATCTCGGCTGCACGTCATGATTTCAAGTCGTCCTGGGTGCATACAATCTGATAATGCACAAAATGTGTTTATGCACCACTTGTTAAGTATTGAATGCAGTAATAAATTATAAGAGTCAATCACAAATAAAACACAATTTAAGTGGTTCGGTCAAGGTGACCTACTCCATTGTAAAAGGCTAGGATGGCCTGAGTATTTTATTGCTCAAGGAGTGTAGAGTGCTCAGATATGAGTGAGATGTGAGAGATGTCCCCCTTGTGTAGGTGGGACTTACAATTTATAGGCGCTTCCTAACAGATTGTGGCGCCCTACTCGTAACAGGTGAGACAATTTCGAGGAGGTGGTGACGTATGCATCCCAAGGAGATCTCTTCGCATGTCAGTTGTAGACTGAGTCACTTGCCATACAGCGGCTGATCTGACTCTCTCTCAAGATAGCGTGGTTGACCTGACATAGTTTCCTCCTTCCTGTGGTGGACCTGACCTACATTTCTAAATTGGGCCTGGTCTGTGATTCTAGGCCTGGTCCATAATTCTGAGCCTAGTGTGGGTTGGGCCGATCATTTGCCCCATGCCTCGAGCCCAATAGAATTTGGGGGAGAGGGCATTAGCAAGGATAAACTCCTACTCTTTACCCTTTTTCCCAAGTACTGACTATGTCCTTGCAGATATTGCTTTGAGATTTGAATTATTGGGTTGGCATTCACTCCCTGTTGGTGGAGACTTATCATTTTTTTGACTTTCTTCTAGGGAGCTTATCTCTTGCCTTAAAGCCTTTAGATAGGACTCCTTATCCCTCTTTGATTATGATTTCTCATTCTATGTTGTTTTGGATATCTCCTTCCACCTTGATTAGGGGAATTCATCCCAATTCTATTGAGACTCCCAACTTGATTAGGTCACTGCCATATCTAAAACTTCGGCTATAAATAGGGTCCCTTCACATCAATTATCTCAACTCAGTTTGAGAAAGAATAGAGAGAGGTGAGATGTTGAGTGATTAGGACTCAAGGAGTAGGCCTTAGGTAA
Organism: Ilex aquifolium; assembly: GCA_951799425.1. Classification (NCBI taxonomy): domain Eukaryota; kingdom Viridiplantae; phylum Streptophyta; class Magnoliopsida; order Aquifoliales; family Aquifoliaceae; genus Ilex; species Ilex aquifolium. Next base: position 17,695,718 of record OX637402.1, read on the forward strand.
GGCAACAGAAAGAGGCACCAAGGCGTGGGTGAGGGCGCCACAACACTAGCTGGCGGCAGAGCAGGCACGGGCATGGGCGCCGTGGAAGCGGGCGTTGGTGCGGGCGCCATGAGCGCGGGCACCGTGGAGGCGGACGTAGGTAGGGGCGCTGCAGGCGCGGTGCAGGTGGGTGCAAGCAGGGGCACCATGGAGACAGGCATAGGCAGGGGCGAGTGAGGGCACCGGGGGTGCCCAGGAAAATGTGGGCACATGGGTAGGTGCAGGCGCAAGGACTGGCATGGGTGCCTTGGCGTAGATGGAAGGTGCCACGGCGCAGGCAGTCAGACTAGGTGTCAGGAAGGAGCTGCACGCAGAGTTAGGTGTTGGGCAAACGGCGAGAGGTGATAGAGGTAGTGTTCCCCCACATACACAATGATGCAAGTATCGTGGTAAGGTGGCCACTGATGACCAAAGCTATAAGATGAGCTCTATTTCTAACTCCCTCAATACTGATGTTTAGATTGCTAGGATTATATCCAATTTTTGCATTCCCCCTGTAATGTTTTGCCGCCGGGTTGAGATGGGTGAGTCAGCCTCTGATGACTTTGGGGACCTTGTTGTCTATGAGAAGGTGCTAGAAGCAGGTCTAAGGTTCCTGATGCCTTCACTCGTGTGCTGCATCCTGGCATACTCGTCACTCGTGTCGAGGCGGATGGCCCCTAACGGTTAGAGAGTGTTGTAGGGATTCCTCGCGTTGTGGAGACATGTTCATGGTGAAGGTGTCTCTCCCTCATATGAGGAGTTTTTTGCTGCTTGTACATTAAATGAGAACTCCACTCCCAATCGAGGCTAGTACCACTTTTCCCCGGGGGCAGGAAAGTTGACCACTAGACTGTGCTCCAACTGCCATAGTTGGAGGACTCGATTTTTGTTTGTAAGAGGAGAGTGGGCTACTGAGGAGGACCGAACTTTGGTTCCCATGGGATGAGGAGCACCCAAGAGGATAGGTAATTTCACCTTTTTATTTATTTATTTATTAATGTGTCCCTTTCCCCTTCACTATAATTTCAACTCCTTTTTAGGCTTACCAAAGTTATCGGCAGACCAAGAGGGAAGGCTTCAGGTCATGAGGGCTCATCTATAAAAGACTATGGGACCTTGTGTCTAGAAAGGGTCAAGCTAGGGGTTCCCCTTCTGGAGATGATTTACCTTCTTCCTAGGCCCGTGACTTTTCCACCAAAAAGAGAGGTATGTTATCTTTTACGGTGACTTTTTGATAGTATTTTCAACTTTGGAAGCTTACTCCATTTATTCTGGTTCCACAGTAAATAGCTCCAGGGTGGAGGTTCTTTACTCCACTAGGGTTGGGCAGACGACTCCACCACCTAAGAGGGTGAGGCCAGATGATGCTCCTATGGGTTCCCAACAGGTGACTCCTCCACCTGTACCAGTTGTCCAGACACCTTCTCTAGCTACCTCTCCAGCTGGGGCATCTGAGGAGGCAACAGTTCACTCTCCAACACAGATTAGAATGACACCTATTCCTTTTTTGTCCATGCTTCAAAATGTGAATGTAGCCAGAGAGCGGTTTTCAAGGTTCGTGATGCTATTGGATATCCGAGAAGTTAGCCATCAGGGTACTGAGAGTGTTATCAACACCATGATGGAGGGCTTAGCCAGGGTAATCATTTGTGCTTCTATGGAATTTCATTCTTTATGTCCTCTAATGACACTGACCTTTTCCTCTTTCTACATGTTTGTAGGTGTCCATAGTTGCTACGTGCCTTTTTGCGAGGGCTACCCTTTATGATCACGTATCCAGAGTTCTTATGAAGGAGAGACAGACTCAGCGGGCTGTTGAGGAATAGTTGAGGGCGGCTCACGAGAGAGCTACACCTCTTGATGCTGAGCTTTTGGTGACTCGCGAGAGAGCTGCTAAGCTGGATGCTGACAGTGAGGTTGTCTGCACGAGAGCAAAGGCAGGGTTGTAGATAGCCCATGAGAAGACCACCTGAGTTGAGGTAGAGCTGCAGACAGCTCATAAGAGGGCTTCCAGATTTGAGGTAGAGTTACAGTCAGCCAATGAGAGGGCTTCTAGAGCAGAGACTCACTCCCTAGAGATGGAGAGGATGAGGGAGGATGATCTGCAAGATAGCACTGCGAGCGCCTTTATTGATGGCTACGAGGGGTTCAGAGGGAAAGTTTCAGCTGCTTTTCCCAGCATAGACTTCTTGGAATTCTTCCTTATGAGGAGTCGGATTCTGATATTGATGGCGAGGGCTCTAATGATGGAGAGTCAGATGGCGACGAGGAGGGTGACAGCAGTGAGAGTAGTCAGAGTTCTGAGGATATTTGATTTTTTTGTTTGGTAGGTAGGTAGCGTCAGACTGTGCTCTGAATTTTGTGGAAGTGGCTTTTGTTTCCAAACTTCTTATGAAATGAAAAGCAGGACAAATTTGAAATAAATTCACAAAACTTTTATTTGATAACTGGTTATAATAAACAATGGTGGGTGACAATCCCAGAAAATTTTATTTGGTAATTGCAAAAAAGGTACAAGTCTATATTTGAGACTAAATAAAACCCTAGATTTTTATTACTCTGGCTCCCCTCACATTATTGGTAGTACCTTTTCATATGTTCAACATTCCATGGATTGGATAAGACCTTTCCCTCAGAATTCTAGATTCTGTAACTGCCTAGCCTCACAATTTTCGTCACAGTGTATGACTCTTCCCAATTTGGTCCTAATTTTTCCGAGCGTGAGTCTTTAGTGGCCAGTATCACCTTTTTAAGGCTTCACCCTCGAGTTATAGTACTTGGTCATGTGACACTTGTTTTCTGTATTCCTGATCATTACCATATCTCTTTTCTCTTCTATCAAGTCGAGGTTGATGGGGAGACCTTCTTCAATGGTGGACGGGTTGTGGTGTTGAACCCTCAGTGAGAGTACCTCGATCTCAATAGGTATGATTGCTTCTATCCCAAAGGCGAGGGAGAAATGAGTCTCACCGTGGGGCTCCTTGTAGTTATCCAGTAGGCCCATAGAATTCCCAGGAGCTCCTCTACCCATAATTCATTGGCACTTTCCAATCTAGCCTTTAGATTGCGTAGTATGGTCCTTATGGTTCGGCCTATCCGTTTGCCTGGGGGTGGACTGGACTGGACTGGAGCAGGGATGCCTGATTTGGAGGTCAGCACAGAAACCAGTGAAGAGCTTATTGTTGAACTGCTTGACATTTTCGTTTACTATGGCATGGGGTATTCCAAAGCAGCACACCATGTTTCTCCAGATAAAGTCCTTCACCTTCTTATCTATTTTTTTGGCTAAGGGCTTAGCGTTCGTCCACTTTGTGAAGTAGTAGATGGCTACCACCACAAACTTGCACTGGTTGTGGCTCATAGGCAAGGGGCCTGATATTGATGTCTTACTTGAAGAATGGTCAAGGACTCATGATGGCAGTCAATTCTTCTGGTGGTTGCCTTGGTATAGTAGAAAAGCGTTGACATTGGTCACAATTTTTCACAAACTCCCAGGCATCTCTAATCATATTAGGCCCGTAGTTACCTTGTTTAACAGCCTTATGAGCTAGAGAATGCCCTTCGGAGTAATTTTTGCATGCCCCCTCATGGATCTCTCTCATGGCATAGTCAGATTCCTCTAGAGAGAGACAACGGAGTAACGCCAATGAATAGCTCCTTTTGTAGAGAATGTCCTACAGGATGATATATCTTGAAGCTCTTAGGCTTTGCTTCTTGGCTTCCATTGGGTTGTTTGGGATGGGCCATCTTCTACATACTCCCAGATGGGTGTCGTCCAGTCATCGTCAGTGGATGCACATTTGACACTTTCTATATCCATTTTGAGCCTGCTTGGCTCAAATTGGTGACCCGTAAATGTGGGACTTGGTGCGATATTTGAGGATGATGTGAACTTGGCGAGTGCATCTGCTATAACATTATCCTTCCTTGGCACATGTTGAATTTGGAAATGGTGGAACTTTTTTAATAAAGTTTTCACCATTGTTAGGTACTCCTGCATCCTTTATTTTCTCGCTTCGAAATCTCTATTTACTTGGTTGACTACCAGTTGGGAGTCACTATAGACGGTGAGGTGTCCGACCTCCATTTCAGTTGCCAGCCTTAGGCTTGAGATGAGCACTTTATATTCTGCCTCGTTGTTATAGGCGGCAAAATAGAGTGATACGACATACCTGAGGGGTGTACCATTGGGGCTGATGAGTACTAGACCTGCTCCACTACTCTCATTGGTTGAGGACCAATCTACGTAAAGTCTCCAACAAGGCGTGGATGCAGGCACGACGTCAAGGGGTATGGAGGCACTGACAGTTAGAGGAGCCTACGTGGCAGGTAGTAGGGCACCTTGCTGGGGCGTGAAGGAGGAGAGTGCAAAGGTGCCTAGGGAGCAAGGCACCAAGGTGGAGGTGCCTGGGGAGCAAGACGCCAAGGCCAAGGCACCTCGGGAGTAGGGCGCCAAGGCCAAGGCACCAGGGGAGTTGGGTGAGATGCCTGGCAATCTAGCCTGGAGGTAGGCAAGTGCTGGGGCAATGGCCATAGGTGCTGGTTCTTCTCCGCTGCCTCCCTCCTCAGATAGTGTGAGCTCAACCACAAAATCTGCTAATGTCTGTGCCTTGATGGCCGCTCTTGGTTGGTACTACATGTCAAACTCACCCAATTTGATGACCCATTTGAGGAGCCTTTCGGACACATTTAGCTTTCCTAGTATTTTTTTTATTTGTTGATCCATGACGACCATGATGGTGTGGCTCTGAAAGTAATGCCGAAGGGGTCTGGCTATCGTGACTAGGGTGAGAACTAGCTTTTCCAACCCTAAGTATCTTATCTTTGCTCCTTGATAAGCCCTGCTCACATAGTAGACGGGTCTTTGCACTTCATTCTTCCTAACAAGGACGGAGCTTATGACAGATAGTGAGACAGCCAGGTACAGCTACAAGGTTGCTTCGGGTATGGAGTGGGAGAATAGGAGGAGTGTGGCAAGATAGGCTTTCAATTTCTAGAAAGCTTCTTCCGCGTCTGGTCCCCACTTAAAAGCCTTCCGGAGGATTATGAAGAAAGGTAGACACTTATCAGCGAACTTCGAGACTAATCTTTTGAGAGCTGCAACTTTTTCGTTACAACGATGTACCTTTTTTACAGTGACGGGAGACCTCATGTCTAGAATGGCCTTGATTTTGTCTGGATTCGACTCAATTCCCCTCTTATTGACCATGAAGCCCAAGAACTTTTTTGCTCCTGTGCCAAATGTGCATTTCTCAAGATTAAATTTATGCGGTAAAACCTCAGGACGTTAAAGGTCTCCTACAAGTGGGTCACATGGTCTGCTGCGGTAAGAATCTTTTAACATGTCGTCTACGTATACCTTCAGAGTCCTCTCGATTTGTGACTGGAACATCTTGTTTACCAGTCGCTGGTATATTGCTCCTACATTTTTTAGCCCAAAGGGCATGACCCTGTAACAGTAGATCCATTTGGGAGTGATAAAAGATGTCTTCTCTTGGTCTGGGGGATACATTCTAATTTGATTATATCCTGAGTAGGCATCTAGGAAGCTCAGCAGCTCATGACCAACTGTGGCATCAATGAGGATGTTCGATGCGCGACAGGGGGTAGTTGTCTTTGAGACAAGCTTTGTTGAACTCAGTGAAGTCTATGCAAAGGCGACACTTTCCACCTATTTTGGTCATCATCACAACATTGGATAGCCAGTATGGGTAAGCCACTTCTCTTATCGATTCATTTGCTAATAGTTTTCCCACTTATTTCTCCATGGCTTGCGCCCTTTTAGTAGCGTCACTTCTCAGCTTTTGGCGGACGGGTTTGTGCTAAGGATCGATGTTTATGATCTCAAGATTACATTATTTGATGGAAAAGGCTAGCTAAATACTTGAGAAAGTTGGTAAATGGGATAAGTTATTTAAGAATTGATGCTATGTTAGTTAAAGATGAATTTTGTTTATTTTGTAGGAAAAAGACTAAAAATTGGATGAAATAAAGTGAAAGGAAAACCATAGCTGAAGAGGAGTTTACTGGAAGGCGCATCCAGACGAGAAATTATCATGTGTCCGGACGAAAGTGACAGAAGGCAAAGGTTTGAAGAGTGAAACACACTGGAAATCGCGTCCAGACGCGTGTTGCCAATTTGTCAACGTCAGTAGCAGAATTTTAGTTCAGTTAGACCTTTTCCCAAATAATCATATAAATAGAAGACGATGGATGTGTAAAGGGGACCTTTGGTCTGTAGTCTCTTATTTTCTTTATTTTTTTATTCTTTGGTTCATTGTTATCATGTCTGGTTAAGAGGTTTAGCTAGGGCTAGGGGAGAACCTCTTAATGAAGTACGGTAATGTTATTGACTTATGAGTTGAATGATATGTGATATTTTGCTAATTCAACTTTTGATTTATAGTAAAGTTTTTGCTGTGTAAAAATTCTTGAGTCGTTGTGTCTTATACTTTGATTGCTTGAATTTCCATGCGAGACAAATAACTAGTTATTCCGTGCTTAAGTTAATTATAATTATTTCACATAATAATATAATTGAAGGATTATTCGGGTAAGACACGAATTTGATTGTTAGGAGAGTTTGATTTATTGTATAGACTCCGAGCACAGTAAATACTTATGATCTGCAACCAGTTCATTGATTTTCTTGGATAAACTTTTAGTTATAAATAAAGGTGTTTTCTCGTTCTTATTGCTAAATTTGGTGACTTGAGTCAATCGACACTTGATTCTTGTCTAGGATTGAAAGCTAAGTCTTTAATCATTATTGTATGGATTTGAGAGGATGTACCTAATGCTCTAGTATTTTTCATATTTTTCTATTCACTTTAATTAGTTTTACCAATTCAAATACTCTTTTAAAACAAAACATCTTCACAAGTTTTTTTACATAATTTAGTGTGGTTTCTGGTGTTTTCACATTTTCCTGAGGGTTTGACCTCGGTCTTCCGAGTTTATATTACTTTGCACAACCTGCGCTTGGGTTTACATATTTGAATTTGTAGCAAGTTTTTGACGCCGTTGCCGGGGATTTGTTGAAAGACAAGGAGCCGCCATCACATTTATTGAGATTTTCGGTATTTACGATTTGTCGGAGATCCGGTAACTTCGTTCTATTTTTATTTTGCTGAAATTTATTTTCTTTTTGTCATTTAATTTTGTTGTCTATTTTATTAATTTCTTTTAATTTTTTTAAGAGTTATTGGCATCGTGATTTGAGTGGTCGTTTAATAAAAGAAGATTTAGATTCTTTGTTTGGAAACCTTTTTGATTCATCTGATTCAAATCACACTTCTCATACAATGGTTGCGGATCCTAATAATAGGAGAAATAATTTTCCTGAACATGAGGATCACGAGGATAGAATAAGTAATCATGATGAGAATGATGTCGATAATCTGAATGCTAATCATGGTCGGACTTTGCGTGAATATTTGCAACCTGCACGTCACACTGCACCCTCATGCATCATCTTTCTATTAAATGCCACAAATTTTATTTTTAAATCTAGCATGATCGCATTACTCCCAAAATTTCATGGCATGGAATCAGAAAACCCTTACTTGCATATTAGATACTTTGAGGAGGTTTGTGTCACATTTCAGGATCAGACTGTGTCTGTGAATACAATCAGTTGTAACTTTTTCCTTTTTCATTAAAGGAACAAGCTAAAACTTGGTTGCATTCTCTCCGACCTAGGTCTATAGGCGCATGGCCAGAGCTGCAAAAAGAATTTTTGAAAAATTTTTTTCTCACATATCGCACAAACTCTTTTAAAAGGCAAATTATGAATTTTTCTCAGAAAGAGTCTGAAAATTTTTACCAAAGTTGGGATAGATTTAAAGACCTTCTTGCATCTTGCCCACATCACGATTATGAAAGATGGCGTGTGATAAATTTCTTTTATGAAAGTTTGACCCCATAATTGCGCCAGTTTGTAGAAATGATGTGTAACGTTGATTTTATGAATAAGGAACCGGACGAGACCTTTGACTTTTTAGATCATTTAACTGAGAATGCACAATCTTGGGATACCACATCCCAAGAACCTCCTAAAAATAAGACCACACAATCTTCATCGAGTGGGGGTAAGTATCAGTTGAGGGATGAAGATGACCTAGGGGGTAGAATTGCTACATTGGCTAGGAGGGTTGAGGCTATGGAGTTTAAAAAGGTTAATGAAATTGACACTGTCCCTATCGAAGAGATTTGTAGCATTTGTGAAATCTCTGGGCACCCCATAAAGGAGTGTCCAACAATACCTGTTTTAAAAGAAGTCTTGCATGATCAAGCAAATGCTGCAAATACTTTTTCAAAGCCTTATAACAACCCATATTCTAATACATACAACCCTGAGTGGAAAAATCATCCAAATTTTAGTTGGAGGGGTGAAAATCATGCATCACAAATACCTCAACAGAATTCCTCTAATTTTGTTCCCTACATTCCACTCCCAAAGAGGAATTTTGAGGAGTTATTGTCACAATTTATGCAAAGTCAAACCAATTTTAACAATCAGACCACACAGGCTATAAATGATATCAGAAGTACACTGACTAAGTTGACCACTGCGCCATACCATCAAGAGAAAGGTAAGTTTTCAGCCCAACCCCAACCAAATCCGCAGGGTCAATTTAATGTGAGTGAAACTGGCACATCTGATACTATCCATGAGCAGGTAAAGTCTATCACCACAGTTCATAGTGGGAAAGTAATTGACAAAACTATTCCCACTAAAATTCAAGAATCTGATGAAATTTCAAATCCATGGAGAGTGGTGATAAACTTGACTAATCTGAAATCATTAAGCCTGAGAGGTATCCGAAATCTGCACCATTCCCTCAGAGATTACTTACAGCTATCAAGCCAAACATGCACAACGATATGTTGAAAATTTTTAAACAGGTGAAAATCAATATCCCCTTGTTGGATGCAATAAAACAAATACCTTCTTATGCAAAAATTTTGAAAGATTTGTGTACTGTTAAAAGGAAATTAAATGTGCAAAAGAAGACATTTTTGACTGAGCAGGTTTCTTCCATCATACAACATAGGACTCCACCAAAATATAAAAACTCAGGTTGCCCCACCATTTCTTATGTTATAGGTAACCATAAAATTGAACAGACTTTACTAAATTTGGGAGCTAGTGTGAACTTGCTTTCTTATTTAGTTTATGAGCAATTAGGGTTAAGGGAGTTAAAGCCCACTTTGGTTACACTTCAGTTGGCAGACCGATCAGTAAAAATACCGAGGGGTATGGTGGAAGACGTTTTAGTACAGGTTGATAATTTTTACTTTCTTGTAGATTTTATAATTTTGGATACTCAACCTGTGTGAAGTTCTAATGCTCTAATTAATTGCAGGAATGGTGAGATGAAGTTATCTTTTAGGAATATGACATTAGAACTTAATATTTTTAATGTGTGCAAACAACTAGGGGAGGTTGATGAGGATGTGCATGAGATTAATATGATTGAGTCTATTATTCCAAGCAGAGTATATGATTCTTTTTTGTTTGATCCACTTGAAGCATGTTTGCTGGAACAATCTTCTTTGTTAGAGATAAATGAAAATAATTCTAAAATTTCTGAATTGATTGATTTGTTGAATTCTTCACAGGTTCTTGAAATAAAAGATTAGAGACAGAAATTGAGGAGCTATCACCAAGAACCAATCTACCAGTTCCATCAAGTGATAAAGCTCTCAAGATTAACTTGAAACCATTACTTGTAGATTTAAAGTATGCATTTTTAGGAGATGATGAGACATTCTCAATAATAATTTCTTCTTATTTAAGTTTGGCACATGAATGTATGTTACTACAACTTCTTAGACAATATAAGAATGAAATTGGTTAGACTCTAGTTGATATAAAAGGGATTAGTCCATTGGTTTGCACTCATAAGATATACTTAGAGGATAATGCTAAAACATCTAGGGAGATGCAAAGAAGACTTAACCCACATATGAAAGAAGTTGTAAGGAATGAGGTGCTGAAATTGTTAGATGTAGAAATAATTTACCCTATTGCGGATAGTAAGTGGAAAGTCCTACACAGGTAGTCCCCAAGAAATCAGGTGTCACTGTAGTTGCCAATAATAATAATGAACTTGTACCAACTAGGACAATAACTAGTTGGAGAATGTGCATTGACTATAGGAAATTAAATTATGTGACTAGAAAAGATCACTTCTCTTTGCCTTTCATGGATCAAATTTTGGAAAGGGTGGCATCACATATGTTTTACTATTTTTTGGATGGTTATTCGGGATATAACCAAATTGAAATTGTTCTAGAAGACCAAGAGAATACTATATTTACTTGTCCTTTTGGTACCTTTGTTTATCGAAGGATGCCCTTTGGACTTTGCAATGCACCTGGGACCTTCAAAGGTGTATGCTTAGTATTTTCAATGATATGATTGAGCGTTTTCTTGAAGTCTTTATGGATGATTTTACTGTTTTTGGTGATTCATATGATGATTGTCTGTTAAATCTTGAGAAAGTGTTAATTCGATGTGAAAAAAAGAACCTTATACTTAACTAGGAAAAATACCACTTTATGGTTCGAAAGGGAATTATTTTTGGTCACATTGTCTAATCTGAGGGAATTTAGGTTGACAGAGCCAATGTTGAATTAATTGTTGATTTACCTACACCCAAAACCCTTAAGGATGTTAGATCTTTCTTGGGCCACACTGGTTTTTATAGGAGGTTTATAAAAGATTTTAGATCTATATCTAGACCACTTTGCTACCTCTTAAGGAAAGACACAACTTTTGAGTGGAATGAGTTATGCCAAGAGACTTTTGATAAGCTGAAAGGCATGCTCATCACTGCTCCAATTATGCAACCCCAGATTGGAGTCTTCCTTTTGAAATCATGATGCCAGTGATTACGCTGTAGGGGCAATTTTAGGGCAACGAAATGAGAAAAAGTCACATGTCATATAATAATGCTAGTAGAATCTTGAATACTGCACAAATGAATTATTCTACTACAGAAAAGGAATTACTAGCAGTAGTGTTTGTCCTAGACAAGTTCAGGTCGTATCTAGTAGAAAACTCTATTGTTATTTTCACAGACCATGCAACTCTTAAATATCTGTTAACTAAGAAAGATGTAAAACCAAGACTGCTTAGGTGGATCCTCCTACTCCAAGAATTTGATCTAACAATCAAAGATAAAAAAGGAGTAGAGAATGTTGTGGCTGACCACTTGTCTAGGCTTGTGAGTGACGTGTCAATAGAAATAATGTCGATCAAGGATACATTTCCCGATGAACAATTATTGGCTATTTCCTCGTTACATTGGTTTGTTGACATTGTGAATTTTCTTGTTACAGGTAATATGCCACCATCTTGGACAGCATTGGATAAGAAGAAATTTTTGGTTGAAGTAAGAAAGTTTTTCTGGTATGATCCATATCTTTTTAAATATTGTTCAGATCAAATTATCCGGAGATGCGTGCCTGATGATGAGGTAAGTAGTATTCTATCTTTTTATCACTCAGGAGCATGCGATGGCCACTTTTCTATGAAGAAAACTACTGCAAAAGTTTTGCAGTACGGATTTTATTGACCAACAATTTTCAAAGATTCATATAATTTTTGTAAGGTTTGCGAGCATTGTCAAATACTAGGGGGATTAACCCGTAAAAATATGATGTCTTTTAATCCGATTTGATAATAGAAACTTTTGACTGTTGGGACATTGATTTCATAGGACCTTATCCCCCATCTTTTTGGTACATATATATTTTAGTAGCGGTAGATTATGTTTCTAAATGGGTCGAGGTTGTACCGTGTCGGGCAAATGATCATAAAGTTGTTTTGAAAATTTTAAAATAATATATTTTGTCCAGATTTGGTATACCTCGACCCATTATTAGTGATGGGGGATTGCATTGTTGTAATAAACCTTTTGAAACTATAATGAAAAAATATGGTGTGACACACAAAGTTGCAACCCCCTATCACCCACAGACAAGTGGTCAAGCAGAGCTAACCAATCGGAAGATTTCTTATATTTTAGAAAAAACGGTTAACCCTGATTGTAAATATTGGTCATTACGACTAACAAATGCGTTATGGGCATATTGTACTGATTATAAAACCCCGATTGACATGTCTCCGTATAGATTGGTGTATGGGAAAACTTGTCACTTACCTGTGGAGTTAGAACATAAAGCATATTAGGCCATTAAAAATGTTTAATTTTAGTCTTGACAAAGCTAGCGCCCTTCGAAAATTATAGCTAAATGAGCTTGAGGAGATTCGGAATGAGGCTTATGAGAATTCTAGGATTAGCAAAGAGCGAATGAAGGTATTCCATGATAAAAATATTTTACGCAAAACTTTTACACCTTCACAAAAAGTTCTTGTATAATTCTAGATTACATATCTTCAAAGGAAAACTTCGAACCAGATGGAGTGATCCGTATATTGTTAAAGAAGTCTTTCCTTATAGAACAGTGGAGATAGAAAATTCCAAGAATAAGAATACATTTAAAGTTAATGGACAGAGATTGAAACCATTCTTGGAAGGAGGTATAGTAGAAGTGGAATCCATCGGGTTGGTGGATCCCCACTATAAATAATTCATCTCTAACAATTCAACCAAATTTTTGTATATTAATGTATATTTTTGTATGTTGTTCTTTCTTTTATTTTATGAAATATTGCAGATACACAAGCACATTATAAGCGAATTTGGTATGTTCTTCTTTACTCTTAATTGTGCTTGTACTGGATATCAATACATTGAGGACAATGTAAAGTTTTGAGTGGGGGGGTGAGCGTGCTTGATTTATTGATCATACATTGTGCGCATGTATCTATAATATTTTGTTATAAAAAAAAATTTATTTTTAAGGTTTTTAGGAATTTTTAGGATCAAGTTTTGTTATTTTAGGAAGAAAGTGGTGAAATTTGAAATTTTTTTCTAAGTATGGAGAAAGGAGTCCACTGCAATTCGCGTCCAGACGCGCATGGCAAAGAGTAAACTTTACTAGAACATGCGTCTGGACGTGAACCAAGAATCTGAGTTCACTGGAATACGCGTCCGAACATGACTTCATCAAGTGTCCGGACGCGAAGACCAAACGCTTTGAATTCCAGAGGCGCTTCCGGACGTGACTTGATCACGCGTCCGGACGCGTGCTCTTTGAGGCTAATAAAGGCGGTAGTTGAGGCGATTCCGGACGGTTGAACCTCATACGTCCGGACGCATGTGAAAAACTTTAAATAGCAGTGCCCTGAACGATTTTTTCCATTCTTTCTTCAATTAACCCACCTCAAATATCTCTCCCGACTATTTCAAAATTTCTGACTTGCCTCCTACTCCATGGCCCCTCCCTGAGCTTCCACATCTAAGAGAGCTCGCACAGATACTCAGGATACTCAACTTGAAGACACCACTTTCGACCTCATCCGTTTCGAGACCTTAGAGGCCCGGGTAAGGTTTTTCCAATACTACTCCACCAAACCCTTAGTATGTGAGAGACAAATAGAGTACGAGGACTTCGCCCGTTTGGGAGTCCAAGACATTATTAGTTCCAGATGGTGGGCCGGTTTCAAGGGTTGAGAGTGGCCATGTATACTCGTTTTGGATAGAGAATTTTATAGCAATGTCGACGACTGTGGGAACGGTGTCATCTGTACCTACGTTCGGTGTAAACACATTAGAGTGGACGCCACGACCATCGCTAGACTGACCGGGATGACTCAGGCCCGAGTGGCCAACCCAGACTTCCCCCAAAACTACTCAGGAGATGTGGTTGGGAGAGAGTTGCTTGGGGACAATGATTTTGTGTGGACGGCAGACCTCAGGTATCTCCAGCAAGGGGACCTAACGAACAAGTACAAGATACTGAATTTAATTTCAGTGTCGAATATTTTTCCCCTGCTAAGGAATAACCACATTTATCCCGACCGAGCTCGACTTCTCTACGCCATGGGTACCGGACAGACTATTGACCTCCCCTCGGTGATCTTCGCCGAGATGTGGCGAGCCATTGTGGACCCTAAGAAGGGGTATCTCCCCTTTGCTGACCTGACCACTGTATTTTGTGAGAAGGCAGAGGTGGTGACTGACACTACCATGGACAGGGCCAAGAAGGTGGTGGTGCTTAACTCTGACTCTCTTCTGAAGAGTCAGAGTGTGACTAGGCCGGCAGAAGAGAGAGATGAAGCCACCGAGCAGTAGGGGAGGTTGTAGCTGAGGATACGGTGCCTGTGGAGCAGTGGGATCAGTTCCTCAACTTGGACGAGTACTTTGATTTACCAGTGGATGAGGATACTGATCCCAGGACAGATAGACAATTATTGTTTGAGATACCGAGGGAACAAAGGGAGATAAGGAGAGAGATGAGGATACAGATGAGAGGGTCGAGTCAGAGTTCTCAGATTTGCACAAGCACCTCATCTTAGTATGGTTTCTTGTAGGTCCTGAGATCTGTTAGTTTTTTTTTTCTTTTGTGTCATTGAAAAGTTTGTCTGTTTGTAGAAATCAAAGCCTATTATATATGTAGATTTTTGTCTAGGCTTGATTTCTTAAAATATGCAATCTATGAAATTCTAATATAATATGATATGCATATTTTGTTCTGATGTGTTATTAAATATCTGGATAATATTTTTATGCATAATTTGACACCACAATATGAAAATAATTTGCTTAACTTTAAATTTGTAACTGTTTAAGCATCACATAGAATTTTATATCTTTGTATCTCATATCATGTTCTTATAAAAACTCATAATTTTTGCACTTTAGACTTTACCAAGTTAAAAATTTGTTAGGTATTTTACCTTGAGAACTTGAAACATATAGTGGAAATGCATAAAAATCCTGGTGAATTTTGATTCAATCTTCTTTGGAGGGTTATTTACATTTACTCAATAAAGAATATTTTTATTCAGCTAATCTCCTTCAATAGTCTCATTATTTTTGTTTTGGTCAACGCCAATATTGTGAATGATTACTTGACTTTAAATTATTTGCATGAGGTAGTGTTATCAAGAACTCTTGAGATATGATTTTATGCCATCTTTGACATTATTTGAGCTTAAGTCTTATTTTTTGAATATTATTATCTCTAGAAGCCGTGATTGAGCCTTTGAAATGAAATTTTATTTCTTCTACCAAACATATAATAACGAAGCCAATGAAAAAAATAATATCATTTACCCTTGGTTATCCTGAGATTGAGTTTTTTATTGCTTATGTAATTTGAGAGATGTTGGTTGAGAAAAGATGATAAAAAAAGGGTTTTGCATACTTGTGAATATTTGCATTAGATGTCTTGCTAAAAAAAAAAAAAAAGACAATATGTCTAGCTGTGAAAAAGCAAATTAAAAAAAAAAAAGAGAAAGAAAAATAGCAAGAATGAGTTTGAAAAAATATGAGCAAGTGTTGTAAATTGTGCTTCTAAAAGGTGAAGAGTGAAAGACTATGGAAAAAAGTTTGGTTGTATGATGTAAATGTTCTCTTGGGATAGTCTTTTGAATTCCTGAAAATCCTTCGTTTCAAAACCCTAATCTCAAGGCCACCTATTTGATCTCAAGAGTGTCTTGGTGGATGCATGACTTGTGTGAATAAGGAAAAGAATGGTGATTATTTATTTATTGTGTGTTGATTTCCTTTCATGAGACTATATCAAATCTTTTTCTTTTAGATAACGATTATTTTAATAGACATGTGAGCATTATTTTGTTTTGATTTAAATATATTCTTCTCACATGTAATATTTGAGAGAATAGTCACTATAATCTGAGAGAATCTTTTATGAGTGAATTATCTAGTGAGATTTGGCATTGAGACGAATAATTGATAGTTGTAGAGGTGATTAACAGATAAATTATTGACTTGGTATAATTAATTCACACTACACACGATTTTATATAGGAACATGATAAGTGCATACATTTATATAACGTAAAGTTCTATATTTTGCTTTACATGGGCTTATAAAAAGGTTTGCATCTTAGAATTTTTATATTGTGGTAGCAAATTGTATTATAAAATTATTATTAAGATATTTGATCACATGTTGATGTTTTTGGGTATCATCTCTGAAAACCTTCACGAGACTATACTCGTCCACTAGGGGGAACCTAGGGGTTTAAAGGCTTGTTGCATACGCTAAATGCAATCGTGAATCCTATGAAAGTGGTTTTGTTTTTGTTAGTGAATTTTTTTTTTGTTTTTGTTTACCTTACTAGGGACTAGCAAGGTCTGGGTTGGGGGGTGTGATTATGATCTCAGAATTACATTATTTGATGGAAAAGGCTAGCTAAATACTTAAGAAAGTTGGTAAATGGGATAAGTTATTTAAAAATTGATGTTATGTTAGTTAAAGATGAATTGTGTTTATTTTGCAGGAAAAAGACTTAAAAATGGAGGAAATAAAGTGAAAGGAGAACCATAGCTGAAGAGGAGTTTACTGGAAGGCACGTCCAGACGAAGAATTGTCATGTGTCCGGACGGAAGTGACAAAAGGCAAAGGTTTGAAGAGTGGAATACACTGGAAATCGCATCCGGACGGAAGGGAACGCGCGTCCGGACGCGTGTCGCCAGTTTGCCAACGTCAGTAGCAAAATTTTAGTTCAGTTAGACCTTTTCCCAAATAATCATATAAATAGAAGATGATAGCTGTGTAAAGGGGACCTTTGGGTTGTAGTCTTTTATTTTCTTTTATTCTTTGGTTCATTGTTATCATGTTTGGCTAAGAGGTTTAGCTAGGGTTAGGAGAGAACCTCTTAATGAAGTACGATAATGTTATTGACTTATGAGCTGAATGGTATGTGATATTTTGCTAATTCAACTTTTGATTTATAGTAAAGTTTTTGTTCTATAAAAATTCTTGAGTCATTGTATCTTATACTTTGATTGCTTGAATTTTCCTGTGAGACAAATAACTAGTTATTCCGTGCTTAAGTTAATTACAATTATTTCACATAATAATATAATTGAAGGATTATTTGGGTAAGACATGAATTTGATTTAGGAGAGTTTGATTTATTGTAGACTCTGGGCACAGTAAATACTTATGATCTGCAATCAATTCATTGATTTTCCTGGATAAACTTTTAGTTATAAATAAATGTGTTTTCTCGTTCTTATTGCTAAATTTGGTGACTTGAGTCAATCGACACTTGATTCTTGTATAGGATTGAAAGCTAAGTCTTTAATCATTATTGTATGAATTTGAGAAGATGTACTTGATGCTCTAGTATTTTTCATATTGTTCTAATCACTTTAATTAGTTTTACCAATTCAAATACTCTTTTAAAACAAAACATCTTCACAAGTTTTTTTACAGAATTTAGTGTGGTTTCTAGTGTTTTCACATTTCCCTGAGGGTTCGACCTCGGTCTTCCTAATCTATATTACTTTGCACAACCTGCGCTTGAATTTACATATTTGAAGTTGTAGCAATTGACGTTGAGCCGGTGGGTGGCGACTTCAAGGTCAATGCCTTTAAGGTCTTCTTGAGACCAGGCAAAGACGTCAATGTTTCGTCTGAGAAAATCAACCAACAGTTGGGCTCGATCTTCAGGAAGCGAGGAGATAATATAGATTCTCCTGTCTGAAAAAATTTCATCTAAGACTACTAGTGTGAGCTCTTCTATTGGCTCTCATCTTTCTAATGTACTGTCATCCCTGGGGTAAAACAGTTCCACTTGTAGGCCCTCTTGAGGCTTTTTGGCCCTCATTAAGGCAACATAGCACTCCTTGGCAACAACTTGATCTCCTCGAATTTTTCCTATTTTGCTTAGGGTTGGAAAACAGAGAATGAGGTGATAAGTGGATGGCACCTCCTCAGGGTGTTTAGTGCGGGACGCCCTAAAATGATGTTGTAGGCAGACTAGAAATCCAACACTAAGAAATTCACCATTATGGTGGAGCTTTTCGGCCTTGTACTCGTAGTAACTAGTAGAGTGATGGAGCCCAAGGGGTACACATTCTCTCCTGAAAAAACGATGAGAGGCGTTTTGATAGGTTTAAGTCTCTCCCTGCCAAGATGAAGGTTTTTTTTTTTTGGTAAGTCAAGATGAAGGTTATCGTATACCTATACGATCAAGATATCAACGGAGCTGCCATTGTCCACAAGGATCCTCCTTAGTTGGTAGTTGGGACCATCATGGTTAGTACTAGCAGGTTGTCATGGGGTGCTAGATCCCCTCCAAGTCTTTGTCTATGAAGGAGATGACTTCGCTGTCTCCCTGTGTGTGAGACTTCAACAGTCGCAATTCATTCATGTTCCTAGCCTTTCTAGTGTGTGCCTTCTTGGTTGAGTTGGAGTCACCTCCTCTTCCTAGTCCTTCAAAGGTCATCTGGATTTCTCCTGGGGGATATTGGTGCTCTCTCTCATCCTTGTTGTGGCCTGGTGGTGGGGCCTGGCCTCTGTCTGCCACGTATTGTCGCAACTGGTCATGCTATATAAGGTCCTCAATCTTCTTCTTGATTTTAAAGTAGTCGTCAGTGTCGTGGCCATGATCACAGTGGAAACGACAGTATTTGTTCGAGTTCCTACAATTTGGGACAAATTTCATTTTTCCTTGTCGGTGTACCGTAGGGTCATCTTGAATTTAGAGCAAAATATGCTCAATTGAAGCATTGAGCGGTGTGAAGGCCTGCCGCTCCTTCTAAGGTGTAGGGCCAAGATGGTCCTCAGTTGACACTCTCTGTCCTCCTCCTCTTATTCTTTGTTGGAAAAATCCTAGTTTGCCCCCTGAAAGATACAATTTTTTTCACTTTGCCCCCCAAATGATTAATTTTCTCATATTGCCCCTGAAAGACATTAAAAGGTTGCAATGTAGTCAATCGTCATTTTTTCTTTTGTTGTCCGTTTGGTTTTGTAATCACGTGCGAAACACGTGAAACAAGAGAGGTTATATTGTAAAATCCTTGTCTGTGCAAACTCTTGTCTTCGTCTACCAAGTGATTTGGATCCTTTGCTGAGAGAGAGAGAGAGAAAAATTTGCTCAGATTTGGGGAAAAAGATTTAGGGTTTTTCTGTCTATCTTTCGCACGGGCTAGGTTGAGAACTTGGAAGATTCAGAAGATGTCGTGGTTATTGAGGGAAGCGATCGACAATTCATGGCCTTGTTGCGATGCGCCATGCTATGGTACATTTAACATGCTATGGTTGACTGTGTTGACTGTGTGGACATACATGGTTGTCTGATTTTTGTTTGGGTTATGGATGAATATACAATTGTTTTGTGGTTATGGTGTTTGTCTTTGTTTGCTATTGGGTTCGTTGTGGGTTTATAGTTACTCTGTGTTGGGACCACTTGGAACAATTTTTTATGGGGGGTTGTGTGTGTAAGTGTAACATGTGATAGTTTTGTTTATTTTTTTTTGTTTGTTTGTTGTAAGTTGACTTATTACTTTATAACATTGTGGGGTAGATTGAATAATGTGTGCTTTGTCTGCCACTTGCTTGTGGTTATATATGCAGATAATATTTGTGGATATTTTACTATCCGATTGCATCATGGTGGTAGATTGGGCAGGAAAGGCAAGAAACCTTATATTGGTGGCAAGATAAATCACATAGATATGTGTGATGCTGACCATCTTTCTTTGATTGAGTTGGAGAATATATTAAAGGCTACAGAAGTGGGATACTCTAAGCTGAGTAGATTCCACCATATAACTATTGATGGATGGAAAGTGTTAGAAAATGATAGACAGACCTTGGAAATGATTAACTATGTTGATAGCGACAGAGTCATTGATGTTTATGTTGAGCACATCAATCCAAATGTGTTTATCCACAGTCAAGTTGATTCAAATGCAAGTGGTTTGGTGGATTCAAATCAAGACTCTAAAAGTTCTAATAAGAGTGGCTCGTATTCAGACGGAGAGTCCTCAAAGTATGAATACTTTTATGATAGTGAGTATGACATGCATGATGATGAATTGTATGATACTTTTGTGGATCATGATGTTGGATTTTTTGGTGTTAACAAAGGGAAAAGAATGGAGGAAGAAAAATGAGTTACCAAAGGGAAAAGAATGGAGAAAGACAAAAGAGTTGCCAAGGGGGAAGGAGTTGGTTTTTATGGTGATAGGGGCACAATTCTGCATGACAATAATGATTTTTATGGTGAAGAATATGACACATATGAGTTGGTCAGTCTTAGTGGATCATCATCATAGGGTGAGGAAGGAAGAAATTCCAAGGTTTAAGTATCTACACTTCAATGCTAGGACTGACATGGTTGATCCACAATTTAAACTAGGTATATTGTTCAAAAATGCAAATGAGTTTAGAGCTACAGTTAGGCAACATGCAGTCAAATGGGGTAAGGAGATAAGGTTCATTAAAAATGATAAATGTAGAATAAGGGCAGTTTGTAGGCCTGGTTGTGAGTGGTTGATATTTGTTTCCAGCATGGTAGGTGAAAACAACATACAAGTTAAAACATATAATGTTTCCCACAATTGCAATAGAACTTTCAACATTAAACATGCTAGTTCCAACTGGATTACAGATACATATGTTGATAGACTGAGATCAAACCCTACATGGCCCATGAAATACTTCAAGGAAACTGTGCAGAAAGAGCATGTTCTAAACTTGGGAAAAAACAAAGTATACAGAGCTAAACATAAAGCAATGACAATTGTGAGTGGCACAGACAAAGAACAGTTCAGTTTGTTATGGGATTACTATGAAGAATTAGGAAAAACCAACCCAAATACAACTTCTATAATCAAGTCCAAGGCTTTAGACAGTGGTGAGGTAAAGGTTAAGAGATTATACATATGTTTTGGGGGATTGAAAAATGGTATGCTGTATGGATGCAGACCCTTAATTGGCTTGGATGGCTGTCATCTGAAGTGCAATCAGTATGACATTTTATTATCAGCTGTTGGGATTGACCCCAATAATCAGATATATCCAATAGCCTATGCAGTAGTGGAAAATAAAAGAAGAAGTCTTGGGCTTGGTTTTTGGAACTTCTGAAGGGGATTTGTGCATTGTTAACACACATTCATGGACTTTCATTTTAGATACATTAATGTATATGATTGTTTCAGGGACTGCTAGATGCTATTGAGACTCTTTTCCCAAATGTTGAACATAGGTTCTGTGTCAGACATTTGTATAACAACTTCTAAGTTTAGCACAAGGGCTTAGCACTGAAGGATTTGTTATGGAGGGCTACCAGGTCAACAAGAGTTGTTGACTTTCACAAGGTTATGGATGAATTACTTACTATTGATGAATGTGCATATAGATGGTTGTGTGAAAGACCAGCTGTGAACTGGTCTAGGTCCCATTTCAATACATTCCCCAAATGTGGTATGCTATTGAATAATATGTGTGAGAGTTTTAATACTTGTATTGTTGAGGCTAGGGGAAAGCCTATATTAACAATGCTTGAAAAAATTAGATTGCGGTTAATGGAAAGAATTCATAGACAAAGAGACTCCATTAAGAAGTATAAGGGAACAATTTGTCTTAGAATTCAAAAGAGATTAGAAGACATTAAAGTTGAGTCAGCAGCTTCATACCTAAATGGAACGGGGATGACAAATTTGAAGTGGTTGAGATGAGTGGAGAACAAAACACAATCAATATTCAAGATAAAACTTGTAGTTGTAGAAAATGGGGCTTAACAGGAATCCCATGTAAACATGTTGTATGTAAAACCTGGGTAAATTTGAATTTTTATGAAAAGTGGTAAAACGATAATTTGCTATTTCGGTGCGGGTTGAAAACCCGAAATTTTCTAGAGCTCGGATGATGATACGGACCTCACCGTTAGATTTGTCTTGCGAAATCTAGTTACCCTGTCATTTTTTGTCGAATTTCGAGATAGTCAAATTTTATACGTTTTACGAGGTGACCGGGTGTTGGGTGACCTTAAAAACGAACCCGGGACTTAAATTTCGAAAAGTGGAATATAAATTAAAGAGATTTTATATAAAAATATTTTGAACTTGAACCGGGAAGAAATTTAATCGTTTCGAGTCAAAATCGGAACCGGGAAATGAGGAACGCGTGACGCAATGTGAACCAAGCATTTAAAGGGTATAAATAGGGGAGAAAATCTCCCAATTTTTCAGCTGGTCTTCACGTTGGAGAAAGAAGAGAGGGAAAGTCCAAGTTCTCTCCACCTTCTATCTAGGATCTATGGAGTTTCATCGCTCAAATCGACTCAAGCCAAGAACAAAAGTCGATCTCCTCGTTGAGGGCTATGCAACCATACCAAAAAGCACGAATTTGGGTGAAGTTCCAAAAAGGGGCTTGAAAAAATCAAGGGTTTTGGGCTAAAATCGAGTTCTTGGACCTTCCTATGGTTGTTTTACGCTTCAAGAGGTAGGGTTTTCATCCTAACTAGGTTTATTTCCAACTTAGGGTTGTGATATGGAATGGGTAGGTTGTTAGATACCTTTAACACTTGTCTATAGTCGTAAAATTAATGAAATGAGTATTGAAATTGGGTGAAATCAATTCTAGCTTGAATTGGTATGTGAAAATTGTCAACTTGTAATTTCTTTGAAAATGGTGTTATGTGGGCATTGTATGTGTTTATATTGTGACTGTGTGAAATTAAGTGTGTTATTGCATAGAGTATGTATAACATGCTTGAAAAATTGTTGTTGGATGAAAATGTTGATATTTGCTAGATGATGTATTGGCATTGTGATGATTTATGAAAATTATATGCATTGAATATAATTGGCCATAGAAAGTGTTGAAATGTGAATGAAATAGTTCATATGACATTCATTACATATGGATATGATATTCATATTGTAATTGTTCATTACATTGCATATACACAAAGACATCGCATTCGTGGGCATTAGACATGAGTGTTGGTGTGTGTGCATATTTTTGAATCAAACATCACTCTTGGTGGTTGATAAGTGGGCTCGGTACAGTCGGACCAAGGTCCGACAAAGTCACATAGTTGCATGAAAAACTTGTGTCGGGTACAGCAAGAAGAGCTAGATACTCCATTGGGTGCAAAACCCGGTTACTGGTTTATACACTTCTGTCGGTGCAAGTCCAAAAAAGTGTAATGGTGTACGAAATCGACGGTGAGATTCAAATATCTGAATACCCAACAACAGACACATGGTTTATTTTTAAAGGCCATTGGATGTGCAACATCAATGACAAGGGCTTTGAATGCCCGGTTTTATACTCATGGCATTACATGGGTTGTAGGAGCCTGTAAAGGCTCGGGTTGAGTGCATGAGTGAGTCTCATCTCATATCATGACATGACATGGTGATTTCCAACATTGAATTGTATATTCTTGATTGGAATATTGTTGCTCGTTGAATTGTGCATGTGAACATTTCACATGCATCTAGGTTATGGAGTAGCCTCTTTAGGAGATACCCTATTGAGTGTGGCTCACCCTTTATGGGAAAATATTTCAGGTGCGAGGTACACACCGGTGGACGGCTCTCATTCGGGCCCTCAATGATGAAGAAAAGCCGACTTGTGGCTTTTAAACCACATTTTGTAAAATATTTATGAAATTTAATTTTGGGCATGTAAATCTATGAAAATGATTATAATAAAACTCGTATGGACCATGTTTTACATGAAAAACTTCATTATACATGTGTTGAGTCGATATGAAGTGGGTTGGAATGAATTGGAATTGAAAAAGGATGAAAATAGGCGAAAATAGGCAAAACCTACTGGTAGAACGATGATAAACCTACCGGTAGAACTTTTCCAGTAGGCAAAACCTACCGGTAGAACGCTATAAAACCTACCAGTAGAACAGTTCCAGTGAGCAAAACCTACCGGTAGGACGATGACAAACCTACCGGTAGGTTTTTCAAAAGTCTGAATTTTTAAGAATGTTTTTTCATGCTTTCGGGCATTGTGTCCTTTTATTACAATGATGTAAACGGACAATAATGGAGTATAAATTGTGGTATATTGGACCTTGGATGGGTCATGTGATTAAATGTATACAAGATATGCATTTGGGAATGCCCAGTACAAGGGAGACTCTGCCCAAACTTTGAGTTATTGTAATTCCGGTAAAGGGGATGTTGCACCATGATGACGGGTTATGTGGCATTCACGGGTGTTTCCGCGAGTTGACGGTTCGTCAACGGGTTGATAAAGGACCCCTGGTTTTAGGGGCATCACCTTGTATCTACCCTCAACTTTTTGGGTTTGTCAGCAGAGGATTTTGTGGGTGATTGGTGCAAGGTTGAAACCTTTCTTAGGTGTTACAATGAACTAATGAGCCCTATTAATGGCAAGGAGATGTGGACCAAGTGTGGATATGCTAATCTCCTCCCCCCTGCAGTGAGCATAAGACCTGGCAGGCCAAAGAAGGTGAGAATGAGGGAGATTGATGAACCTGTGAATGGTGTCAAGCTAAAAAGGAAATATAAAACTATATTTTGTGGAAATTATGGTTAAGTTGGCCACAATAAGAGGAGGTTCAACCAGAAATAAACCAATGTCCTAGTAAGTTTTTAGAAATTCTAAAATCTAAGTTTTATGTTTTGTCCACTCCACTAATATTTTATGTATGTTTTATGTTCAAGTGGACAAATCTATAACTGAATCAGAAACTAGAAACCCCAATCCTGCATGCCCATATCCATCTCAATCCCAATCTGCAACATTGAATGTTCCAATTGGCAGACAGAATTTGCCTGTAAGATATGAAGCATTCCATGTTTGCTATCATGTCTGTTTTTATTTTTCAATAAATGAGCTTATTTTTATTATTCATTAGCAGATTAGAAGGAGGAACAATGGATCACAATCTAACTACACAACTGTATCAACCAAATGAGCCAAGAAGCCATCAACATCTACTTCCAATCAATCTGCTTGGAGAGCACCATCAGCATCTACTTTCAATTAGTTTACTTGGAGAGCACCATCAGTTTCTACTTCACCAAAATCAACTTGGAATACACCAAGTAATGCATCAAAAGGTAGTTGGAAGCTAGCAATCAGTCTCCCACGGAAGAATGTAGTTCATCCCAGACCAAGTTGAACACAAAGACAACATCAATTTTTGGGAAGGGGATGTGGGACTTTACCAGCAAGTTGTCTCTTTTGTTAAAATATACCAGGTAGCTGGTCTATTTTGTTAAAATATACCAGTTATCTGTCTCTTTTGTTATACATATTTGTAATGCAGCTGAACTGCAACACTTTTTGGTAAATGAATATGCACTTTTTGGGAAATGAATATGCACTGCACCCAAGCATTTATCATATACCACAGTTATTTAAGTATTGTTTCATTAGTAGATGCTAATGAGAAACCAGGTTGATTCATGGATACACAAATTCATTAGTACATGCTAATGAATCATAATATTACATAACTTCAGTATTTCATTACAACAACTATCATCAGATTACATACAACAAAAGGTCTAACTTAGCAAAAAAATTTATTAGTTTCACCTAGCTTCACTTCACCCAGCACACATTCACAACAGTTGCAATGGAAAAATATCCATCAGCTTCATTCATGGATACACATTCACAACAGTTGCAATGGAAAAATATCTCCATTTGGAACCTCCATGGCTGAGCCATATCCATCAGCTTCATTCATGGATACACAGATGATCACAATGAGAAACCAGGAACCAATCATGTAGCACCAAAACATCCTCGTTCTTACTCTGGATTGCTCCAACTGCTCTTCTAAACGGGTAACACGACGCAGCAAACCCGAAATTATTTTGGCGTGATCTAGTACACATTGGGGGATCAATCTATAGAAAGTAACCACACTTAGCTATAACCATAAGAAATGTTGAAACAAAACTGATCAAAACCATCAATAGTACCCAATAAAAGTGGCAAAATAAGTTGTTCGATGTCCAGAAAACATAATTTTCAAGAAATAAAACTAACCCTAGTTGTAAAAAAATCCCTAATTTATCACATACAAGTTGTAATAATCAATTGCTTGAACACAAATGAACTAAAGATGAATAATGGAATAACTTACCTCGTTATTCACACATGTGATAAATCTCCTTCCTAGGTTCAAATCTGTCCACGATGTCTTCATTTCAGGCCTTCTACCACAGTAACACATAGATTGCATTTCTCCCCCTCCTCCTACCTTGTGGATCTTCTTCTTCCACAGACCAGAGAACCCAAATGACAACTTAGGGTTTTTATGCACAAGCACTTGGGTAGACGAAGACAAGGGTTTGCACAAACAAGGATTTTACAATACAGCCCCTCATGTTATCACGTGCTTCACACGTGATAACAAAACCAAACGGACGACAAACGAGTGAGACAACTCCTTAAGCTTTTTTCTCGATCTTGCTTGATGTTAAGTAAGTGGGTAACAGGCTTCTGATGTTGGCGTCCTCCTATGAAGTGGGAGATGAATGGTTTGCTTAGTTCAGTAAAAGAATTAATGGAAGCTGGTTTGAGTTTGGCGAACCACTGGCGGAGGCGAGACCTCGTCGCGACATGATGGATCATTTTCTCCTATTTGTTGATTCATGGACCTAGTTGCAATAGCTATAAAATGGGGAAAAAAAAAAAGTAGGAAGAAATAGAAAGACAGTATAAAATTTAGTCATTTTTCATAGACGACGCCAAACTGATGATGCACAAAGCTTGTTTATGCACCGCCTGTAAAGTATTGAATGCAGTAAAAAATGATGAGAGTCAATCACAAGTAAAACACAGTTTAAATGGTTTAGTCAATGTGAACTAAGGTTTAGGATGACCTGAGAATTTTATTACTCAAGGAGTGTAGAGTGCTTAGATATGAGTGAAATATGATAGATGCCCCCTTTGTGTAGGTGGGGCTTACAATTTATAGGCACTTCCTATAGATTGTGGCGCCTTTCTCCTAATAGATGAAACAATTCCATGGATGTGGTGACATGCGTGTACGAAGAAGATCTCTTCACATGCCAGTTGTGGACTGAGTCTCTCGCCATGAGGCGGCTAACCTGACTCTCTCTTAAGATGGCACAGTTGACCTGACCTAACTTCCTCCTTCCTGTGGTGGGCCTGGCCTACATTCCTTAACTGGGCCTGGTTTGTGATTCTGGGCTTGGTCTGGGTTAGGCCCATCACAATCAAGTTCCAGCTGATGCACATGCTTAGTAAATGTTGCGTCGATTTGAGGTTTTTTGGTTTTTTGTACAACTACGAGTCTAAAAGATGCATAGTTGGAATGATTTTCTGCTACTTAAGTGGGTTTCTAAGAGCATCTGCATATGTCACTAAGAGTGACCTCTTTTGGATGATGACAATCATCATAAGTATTGTAGGTACAGGATAAGAACTTGTAGTCTCCTAGACATTGAACCCAGTTCTTGAGTACTGATTTATACTTAAAATCTAATAGGCCACATGTTTGGACATAGAATGCATAATTATGAAAGCATTTCATGAATGTTGTTGGCAAGCCTAAAATCATTAAAGGATTGTCATGTGTCAGATCTGAAGAAAAGGCAAGAAGCGACCAGTCACAGCTCTGGTTTGAAAAAGGAAATAATTGCCTTGGAGTTACAAAGCCAACTAACTGTCGATAAGAAATAAACCACCAAAAGAAGTGGCTATAAAAATAGGAAAATAAGGAATTAGAGGAACAACTCAAACCCCCCCTCCCCCCCCTCATAAGACCCATGATCAGGGCATTTAGGAGTAGTGTTAGAGTTAGTTTTTAGGAAGTAGTTAGTGCTATAATCAAAGATTGTTAAATCAGTCACTCTATAACTGAAACTCATTTTATTGAATTAATAAAATAGTCTATTTTTATTGATTCATTATTCTGTGTATCTATCGCTTTAAGAATTCATCCAAGGAAGTCTTAAAACAAGACATTAGAACCTATTCTCAAGCAATCAGCTAAGAACTGTCTGTTGATTGAGGCATTTCTGTTGATCACAACAGATTTTAGAGCAACAATCTTTTGGCATGCACAGTAGGACATCATTACTAACTTAGATCAAGGAAGATGGTGCGAATAAAGAAGCAAGACGAGATCATGTTTGGGACTAATGAAACTGTAGAAATAACGCCATTCAATGGCAATCGTGAAGCAAGTTTGAGTACTCATCCTGTGGAGTTTGCAAATCCAGCGAATGACCAGTCCAATGGCCAAGAAAGTGTGCAAATGTAGGAGTTTGTGCAAAATTTGAAATAGGTATTGCACAACCCTAATTCTGGCATTAGGCAAGAGTTAGTTAATGCCATGCATGAATTATTGAATGTCCCAACACCACTGTCAGGATTATTCAATTAAAAATCAAATATTGTGACTAGAAACCAAGTGGTGGATGAAGGAAATATTGGTCATGTGGTATTCCCTGTATAAAATTAGAGACCACCACTAATGGTTATAAGTGAAAGACCAGGTATCACACACCAGAATCACTTTAACATAATGTTCGATGGAGAACCTATGGAAGTCATTCCAAAATTTTTCCCATGAAGAAATTCTTAGAGGAGAAATGGACCAAGGATGGTCCCTGAAAATCCGAGGAGAGGTCGTGAGAGGTTTGACATGCCTCCATTAGAACCTATAGATGAAATCAACCCAAGAACAAGGGTCAACCCTTTGATCAGGGTGAACACACTAATGGCCACCAGAATGTGATTTTCAACAAAAACTAACTAGTGGAGATGATTCAAGACTTATATGGCCTTGGCCTAAGGAAGACTGAGAGGCATGTGTTTAGAAAACTATACCCTCCATGGGTTTGATTACGAAGAGTTTCCAAGGGGTCATAAAATCCCAAAATTTCATATCTTCTCTAGCAAAGAGAGCCAATCCACAATAGAACATGTAGGAAAGTATACTTTCCAATGTGGAGAGGTTGGACACAATGGAAATTTAAAAATGAAATTGTTCCCACAATCCCTAATAAAAATTGCCTTTGCTTAGTTCATTAATCTGCCTTCTAATTTAATTTAGACATGGCAGGAAATGGAAAAGCAGTTTCATGCCCAGTTCTTTAGAAATGAACCAGAAGTTTCAATGGCAGATTTGTCTCGATTAAGGCATAAATTCAATGAATCTACTGAACAATACATCGATAGGTTCAAAAAGGTTAGGAATGAGTGTCATGTCTATTTGCCTGAAGTAGAACTAGTGAAATTGGCTAAAAATGGCTTAGACTTCGAATTGCGAAAGAAATTCGAGGGAATGGAGTTCAAGGACCTGTTTGAAATCTCAACCAAGGCTAATACATATGAAATGTTGCTTAGGGAAGAGCAACAAAGAAAAAATAGTTCATTTGGAAGTTATTTCCAAGTCTTTGACGGAGAAGTTGAAATAGATTTTTCACAAGTCATAAGAAAGTCACCAATTATGTGTGATACCCCCTGAAAAATATTGAAGACCCTATTGACATGCCTTCTAATTATCTTTTTAAGAATGATACACGCCAGACCTCTAGACAATACTCTTTTGATATGTCGATGGCTGATGCTCTCTTCGATGAGATTATCAACCAAAAGTTTATAGTTTTATCTCAAGGACATAGCATCCCCACTAGAGAAAGACAGGGAAGGAAAAAGTATTACAAATGACATAATTCATTTAGGCATTCAACTAAGAATTGCATCACCATTAGGAATCGAGTGCAAGACCCAATATAAAAGAGAATGCTTAAGTATGCCACAAAAGAGGAAAAAACCATGAAAATCGACAAGGATCCTTTTTCCCAAGGAAGTAAACATTAATGTGATTTTTGTTAACATGTAGGGAAGCAAAGAGTCTACCAGCTCTGTGGTTGGTAGAGAGAAAATTATTCATAAGATAAGAGTCCCAGCATAACAGACTTGGCTCCAAACAGTAGGAGCCATTGGTTATGTGTTTCAAGTGTGCAAAAGAAATAGTCAGACATGATGCAATCCCACTGGATGATGCAGTCAAGAAGATCATTGATAAAGGACTCCAATTCAGCATCAGAGTGAAGGGAATATTTAGATTTACAATGACTATGTAAAAATCTTTGATGGTGTAAACTCAGAAATATTCCCAATCAAAGAAAGACATCAGCCTGACCCCCACTATCTCCCTGAGATCAGGATGAATGCAAGGGGAACCAGGTACAAGGGCCAAGCAATAAGAGAAAAAATACAGGAGATGGATCATTCTGTTGGGCCATCGATGGCCAAAGAGACTGTTTGAAAAAAGATCAAGAGACAAGAACGCCAAGAGCAGCAGTTCCGGAAGAGAAAAGGGAGATTTGAGATTATCTCGAAAAGTGGATCTAGAATAGTGAATCCCCCCAAAGTCCATGATGATAAGTGGCATCACTTTCAGCACCCAAAGTTTCCATCTGGAGTTTGGTACCAAACACTCAGTAGGACTCAAAAGAAGAGAAAACAGAGAAAGTTTTCTGCATGGATGAGCAGGCGAAATACTACTCCTTTGGAGACTTACTCAACTCCTAGTTTGTCGATAGGTAGCAAAAATTCCACTTAGACAAGGGAACAATAAAAAGAAATAAAAGAAGTCCATATTAAATAGAGTATTCTAGACCAAAAGATTGCTGAGTTTAAACAAATATTGGATCTAACTGAAGGAGAAGTAGAAAAATTACCTGTAGATCTCTCAGCAAAAGGGAAAGAGAAAATGGAAGAAGACAAGGGCATGCTCTCTAATGAGGAGCTAATGGACTTAGACAATGTAGAGTCCTTTCTTAGAGATGATGTACTATGTAACATGATATTGGCTTTACCAGAGTCATTCAAGGCTAAGCCAGGACAACCAAGTCAATTGGCAGGAAATGTAGAGGATAGTACTGAGTCTGTAGCAGTTTTTGCAAAAATAGTAAAATATTTTAGGCCTGATAAAAGGTCTATAAGCATCGAGGAAGGAGATTGGGGGGGGGGGCAAATAGAGTGATATTACACCCACTCAGGAAAGAATTGTCTAAACACCTAAAGCCACTGTACATTCGAGCCCACATCGATGGTCAGCAAGTTAACAAGATCTTGGTTGTTAATGGGGCAATGGTGAATATTTAGCCTTCAAGAATGCTGAAAGTTTTAGGCAAATAAGGAAAGGATATGCTTCATATTGACATAACAGTTAGTAATTTTCCAGGGGACTCTTCTTCTGCAAAAAGAATTTTGCTGGTGCAACTCCAAGTGGGTAATAGGGACACCTCAGCCACATTTTTTGTGGGGAATTCCTCATCTAACTTCAATGCTCTTCTGGGAAGAGACTGGATACATGCAAATGGTTGTGTGCCATCATACATGCATCAAACCTTAATTTTTCTATCAGATAATGACAATGCAGGAAGGAAAGGGATGGAGGTGCATTAGACAAACGTCAACCCATTCCATACATATGCATAAAATGTGGAAGCCCACTTCTATTGCAGGGATCTAACTGCCATAGAGGTGGACACTGAAGCAGGGCCATCAGAGAGGAATCTTGATGAAAACTTGCACCAGATCTGCCACGATTTGGCTAAGCTTGAATGTTTCCTGCCTAAGCAAGGGGAAAGTGATATTGCAAAAGAGTATTAGACTTGTAAAGAGGTCTTGAGTTGGCAAGAGATTACTAGAAGGATTCATGAAACCTATGAAAGGTTTTATAGTGGTGGAGGAATGCCAAGCAAAGAACACTCAAGGTGCCGAGGAAAAAATCAAGGGATATCAGATGGCTGCCAGAATTGATGGCATATGAGGCAAATGAAGAACAGATTGGTGTAGGGAAATACAGTTTGTTGAATGGTTTCGATGCATTAGAAGGGTTGTTCAGGAGGGAAAAAGAACCAAAAAAGATGAAGAGCAAAAAAAAAAATCAGAAAAGCAAACTAGGTGATACATGAATAGATTTTCCATGTCATTACGACTAGTGCTAGTGCTTTTGTTTAGGATGGTTGTAGATTTCCTGAATATGTGTCACTAGTCGATGGCCATGGTATGATTTTGTTTCTGTAATGAGAATATTCTTTTAAGAATTATGAAAGTTTTATTTTATGTTGCCATTATTCAACCTAGGAATCTGTGAGGTTGATTTATCTGATTAAAATTACTTGAACATAAAGAAAATCCAAAGGATTGCCATCTTTGGAGTGGGAAGGTATCTTCATTATAATGAAGATGCATACAATGATCCAAACATAAAGAAAAGCAGGTGGGCCACACATAAGGAAGAAATGATCTCCTATTAGATGGACCAAATTGTCATGTACTAAAAAAAAAAAAAGGAATAGAATACACTAAGGTTATAAAAACCTATAAAGAAAAATAGAGCTTGAAAGTATCACATTCGTTTGACAGCAAATGTAGCTAATATTGGGCATATTTTAAACTCTCAGCTGCAGGCAATAGCTTGCCACTTCCATCTTGGTGGGAGGCCAGCAGACTTTTCGTGTGAAAAAGTAAGTTCTCTTTTTCTTGCCTTATTGCAAACTTTTTCTCTATCACTTTTGACAGCTTCTCCTTGAGCTCTATTTCTTCCCGGGATAGTAGAATATCTCTTTCTTGTAATGTCTCCTCTTTTTCTTTAGGGGAAATAAGCAGAGGAGCGAAGTATTTGACAGAATTAATGAAACTTATTTTAGTCCTTGCCTCATGTTTGAAGCTGCTGGATTGAGAGATATTTGTTTGCAGATGAGCACTCTTGTAGGCCACCTGTTCTTGTTGCTATTCCTTGCAGTAAGTTGATGAAACAACAGAGATTTTGGCTAAGCATGAGGCCACAGAGGTAAGGTCAGTTTCAATGAGTTGATCAAATGACAACTACAATAATTTGAAGAAGAAAACAAAATTCTTACTGCAAGGCATCATCGATGGGTGGAAGAGAAATGCTTGAAGTCGACATAGAGTCCACTACTTTCAGGAATTCATCTACTTTTTGGTAAATGGATTCAATGTCAAGATCAGAGGTGCAAACACAAGAGGTGGATTTAGGCATTGACTGTAAGGAAATGAGAGGCATTCATTAGTGAAGTGGATATGGAGAAAGAAAGAAAAAGGAGTAGACAAAAAGATTATCTACCTGATTTACAGAGGAGACAAAGGGTAGAAACTTCTTTAATTGATCTGGTTGATTACTAGGCTTAGTCAGAGGATAAGGGGTGTCCTCGCAGAGGGATCCTCATGGGCAGCTGTTACAACTTTAGAATTGATCACCTAAGTATAGGTTGCCGCGAAGTAATATAATATTTGGAAGTCTGAGGTCCAACCACAAGGAATTGAGAAAACTTAAAACGCAAGGAAAAATAAAAGAAAAATTGTTTTGAAAATTATTTGAAGAAATTTGTTTGTTCAAAAGAACAAAATTTGTTTGATTAAAAACAATAATTGAAATACTAAAGTATTGGGGATACCCTTTCAAATTCACACGACAATTATTAATAATCTAATTTTTGAACTCAATTGAGAATCAGCTGAGGAGTGATCTTAATCGGAATATTTAGTGGTGATAATATGAAAACATCAAAAGTTATAATAAATGAATTATCTGAATAAATATAAGAATTTACTTGTAGATCACATGCATTTACCGTGCCCGGAGTCTACGATAAATCAAGTTTTCCAACAAGTAAAC
This sequence comes from Ilex aquifolium, assembly GCA_951799425.1. Classification (NCBI taxonomy): domain Eukaryota; kingdom Viridiplantae; phylum Streptophyta; class Magnoliopsida; order Aquifoliales; family Aquifoliaceae; genus Ilex; species Ilex aquifolium. Next base: position 17,729,283 of record OX637402.1, read on the forward strand.
CTTATTTTATTGAAAATAATAAATCAACTATCTTATGAGAAATTCTAATTAATTAATTCAAGTATGGAATAACTAGTTATTTGACTCGCGATAAATCTCAAGCATTCGATGTACGTGACACAACGAATCAAGAAATTATACAGAACAAAAATTTTACTAAAAGATAAGAATTAAATTAAAAGAATAAATCATGCATTAAAAAGAACATTGAATCAAAAATAATAAATACTGTGCTTCAATGAAAGTATCTTCCCTAGCCTTAGTTGGGCTTTTAGCAAGCCATAGAACTAGAACAAAAACTAGAAAAGAAAATATGAGAAGAAAATAATAATAATCTTCTCTCAATAGATGAGAGTCTTTATTTATATTAAAATAAAGCCTAGGTATAAGTAGGAGATCTAGGGTTTGTTTGGGGAGAATTATTTTCCAAAAAAATGTCTTTTAAAGTCAAATCTCGTGCATAAAATCTTGGGGGCGCGTGTACAAAATCTTCATAGACTTTGAGCTCAATTTTCTCATAGTTAGAGGTCGATTCATGAAATTTTCGTGAAATACACTTTTGTAGCCCTTGAAGTGTTCTTTCCAACCCCATAAAAATCAGGTCAATCGGATATCAAGATAAAAATTTATGACCACAATAATAAAGATGTATCAAAACCTTATCTTATAGAATACTTTCTCAATCCAACTTTAAATGAGTTTTCTTCTGACTTTGACTCTTATAAGGATTAAATTGCTACCTTATATTGAAATCTTCTTATCTTAATGTTGACTCTTCAATCCTTATCAATTGTGATTCTTTCTCTAATGATTGATTCACTTGCCTTATATATTATTACTTTAGATCAACCAATTTGCCTGCAAAATAAACCAAATAACTAGAAAAAATATCAACTCGAAAATCAAGGAATCTAACAAATTTAATTACAAATAATATGTAATTAATCAATCATTAAATATAATAAAATAGTACTTTTGATGGTTAATCAGTAGCCTCTTCTGAATAGGGCTAGGTGGGCTTAGAGGATGTTGTTGAAGTACACCTAAGTTGGAAGGATCAATTGGACCTTCAATTGGGAGCGTAGGAGGGAGAGTGACTGGCTCTGTGTTAGTTTGTTCCTCAAGATTAGCACCAGTATTAGCAGGAGAATGAGGTTGAATGGTGGCTATGCGATCTTCAGTAGTTAGAAGAGGCGTGAATTGACTGACAAGAGTAGCCATTACTATAGCAGCCAACATGTCCTACCCTTGGTCCACAGAGTCCCTAATATGAAGGTATCGAGGGATAAGAACACTACCCCAAAAGAGGAGGTGTGATTCTCTAGCCTATTTTAAGGAAGTATCTGGGTCATCAAAAAAGGGCCTAAGAAGGGACGAAAAATAGAGAAAATTAGAAAATGAGGTGTATAGAGCATCATCTCGATCTAAAGAAAGGTTGAAAAAAGTGCTGAAGTAAGAATTAAAATTCTTTTCAGCATAAAGAATTGAGATAGAGAGTAATCTATGGGTGTAATTCAAAGGAATGAATTTAGTATTAGGCAATGTAGCAGAGGGCCAAACCTCAGAGAAATAGGCATAGAGCCAAGCCTAAAAAAGCCAGAAAGGACCCCGCCCCCCCCCCCCCCCCACAAGTAGCAGTGATCCTATTCTCAGTAAGGTTAAAGAGGCCCTTATACAATGCACCCAAGACAAAAGGGGCTCAGACAAGTTTTTTGTTTCTAGCCATCCGAGTTACTTTGAACCTAGGGACAGATAAAACAAATCGACACAGCCAATGAAGAACAAAAGCAACGTGTTCTACAAATGATAAAGTAGAGCATTGAGAAGCGAAGAAACGGTTGATGATATCATTATACCCTATGCTAGAAAGGATAGGGAAGAAATTGCGACCATAGTCAGTAGAAAGACAATCATTCACCTCTACACCTGTCGATGGAAACTTAGTTAAAAAGATGACATCCAAAATCGTTGGGGACATCATGCCTACGAGGAGAAACATGGAGTTGCACCACTGGGACCAGAAGCATGCAGCAACACCAATCAATCATCGGTTCATATGCAGGTCTTGGGTGGAAAGCTTGACCATTTCGAAAATACCCGGACTTCGCCATTGAGAGGCATAGCGAGCTTCCATCTTGGTGACCCAATCAACCAGCGCTGGTCAAGGTTGATCCATGATCGAAGTGGGTTGGTTCCCTGGTTCCATGACTTTCACGAAAGTTACGTTTGGTTCAGCATTAGGGTTTCACCTTTGTGAACAGGGTATTAATAAAATAAAAAAAACCCTCATGGACATACGATTTAAAGGAAGGACCTAGAACAAAAACCCCACTTGATTTAGAAGTAGGAATCAAAACCCTTGGGTCTACAGATTCCTTGGTAGTTTGCTTAATTTTAGGGGAGAACCTCGGCGAGAAATGAATTTAAGAGGCAGTTGAAGATGAAGGATTTTGTTTCTTGGGAGCCATTAAGGATCAGCAAAAGGAAAAGAGAAAAATCACTAGAGGTTTTTGAAAACAATAAGGAAAGCACGCGAGGGAAGTTTAGTAAACAGTTCAGCCGCAAAAAGCTTTTAAACATACGTTTAAAGAAGGCAACAGTAATGACAATTTATTCACTTGAGTTAATTAAGAATAAAACTCAATTAAATAAGGGGGCATTGCTTGGACATAAAATACAAAATTATGAAAGCATTCTATGCATGTATGTTGGAAAGCCTAAAATCATTAAAGGATTGTCATGTGTCAAGATTTGAAGAAAAGGCGGGAAGTGACTAACCACATCTCTGGTTTAAAAGATGAAATAATTGTCTAGGAGTTACAAAGTCAACTAACCGTCTATAAGGGAAAAACAGTCGAAAGAAGTGGCTATAAAAAGAGGAAAAGAAGGAGTTAGAGGAACAACTCAACCCCCCCCCCCCCCCCCCCAACAAGACCCACGATCAGTGCATTTATGAATAGTGCTAAAGTTAGTTTTTATAAAGTAATTAGCGTTATAATCAAAGGTTGTTAAATTAGTCACTCTGCAACTGAAACACATTCAATTGAATTAATAAAAGAGTCTATTTTTATTAATTCATTATTCTGTGTGTCTATCGCTTTAAGAATTCATCCAAGTAAGTCCTGAAACAAGGCATTAGAATCAATTCTCAAACAATCGATGTTTGTCGATTAAAGCATTTCTATCAATCACAACAAATTTTGGAGTAACACTACATAAATAAGTCATGCTGATTGACACTTTAGTGTTTTTAAACTCCACTCAACAGCTGTTGACAAGGTAGAGGCGGGCAAAGCAATTAGATTATTATTATCCTTACAAATAATAATTTCACATAGTAAGACAAAACTGAGTCGTGAGTCAACATACTACTTTTCATATAAGCCACATTTATAATCTAGTTTTACAAAAACTTCACACTTTTTTTAACTTTCTTTGATTATCAAATTCGTCCAACCAAATATCTTTGGTTATAAAATCACCACTCATCCATGGGTTACATCCTCCATTTAGCTATTAAATATCAATTCATTGATCTTTTCAAATACACTAAGTAAATTGCTTATGCATAAAAATTTTTAGAAACTAAGGAGAAATGTAGGATTTTTCTAAAATTTATGGGGTGTTATAGAAATTTTTGAAAATGTGAGGGGGCCATAGCCATAGGCCCCTTCTTAGTTCCGCCCATGTTGATGCAGATTCAGATTAAGTGATTTCTATTCAATTTTTAGCTGTTCAGACACTGAATGAACTCAACTACAGCAAACAAACATACTGTTATTGCAGACTCTCACACCTGCTTGGACTAAACTTAGAGACCTGGCTTAAGAGTTTCGAATGGTAAGGAAAAATCCAAGGAAGATAAGATCCTCAAAAATTATTCTCTATTCCTGCCGGGAAAGTTGGCTCAATCCTATTGTGTGAGCTGTATATATCATGGTAGTCAATGATTATATTGCACCAAGACATGCCAACCTCAAATCATAAGAATCTGGACCTACTAAAATAGTTTAATAAACGGTATCAGATGCTCTGTCATTACACTTAATTTCAGGTTTTGAACAGTACCAAGCTCAAATATGTGGGATCTTTCTGTCCATGACACAGACAAATTTCTGACAAAACCAAAGATCTGATGCATTCATCTTTCACTGGACCATTACCTCGAAAAAGGGGCTTGAGATCAAAGCAATGTTATTGGCTAACTGTTTTGAATGAAACTAAAAAATTAACAGATTAAGAAATGATGGACTCAAAAGCACAAATCATGAAGCCAAACACCAACATAGGTCCACAAAAATATATTAATTGATTAGTGTCGAATCAAAATTTCCTAACATGAGGGGAAACCAACTGTCCTGTATCTTTTTGGGGGCATATTTGGGGGGTCACACCACCACTGGAAAATAATAAACAGGCACCCCCACTGCAACCTAGCTGTTCCCATCACAGAAAGCTCCCCACTAAGCAGATGAATAAGCTCCATTCTAAATGAAAACAAACTCTAAGTTATATACATAACCCTGAAAATCCAAGAATTCATCCAACCTTCCAATATTTCTGAAAGAATGACATAAATATTGCTGGACATGTAAGCACATTGTAACAGTTACAAACTGCAGTCATCGATCATTCAATAAAGCTCTTTCATGAGGGGTCACACAAGCTGCACCTCCAACCCTTTATAAGAACAGACATGGAAGGCAGTCAAAGTAAATTCAGCCACTTTCTCTTAAGCAATTCCCAGGCAAAAGAAACTTATACTTGTCAGCATTCTCCAATAGATATGACGGAAGATGAACAGCTGAGTAGGAATGGGGAATGGGTCCCATTTTCCCAATGATTTCCTTGAAGGTATACTCTTCAGGCAGCATATCAAACAGGTCAGCCCCTTTGCAGATTACTTTTTGTATTCTCTTAGGATTCAAATAGTGAGCGAACCTCACTCTGTCAAAATGGCTGTAAGCTTTCATCTTGAATATAAACTCACTAATATGGCGGAAACAAAAGCTGCAATGCCACCCTGAATCTGCCAAGATGTCATCTGATTGGCGGTAATGTGCATACCTTGTCTTGCCAGATTGATATCTGTGGACTGAAGCTCTCCAGCTATTATTATCCACAAGAAACTCGAATGAATACAGATAATTCTTTAGCCGAAGATGAAGGATGGGAGGTATTTCATCACACCATCTCAAAAGATTGATAGTGTGCCTGCTTGGTATCTCATCAATGTCTGACATTATCAACAAGTCATCGTCTTGAATCCCTGCTTGTTTGAGAAGATAGTCCAAAGCTAGTCGCTGATATGCCTCCTCAATAAATGGGTTTTCTCCTTTCCTGAACCTCCCAGGAATTTTCCCATATGTCAAACGCGAGTCAATAAATTTAAACTGATCTCGATGGCTGGCAAATACCAGAGGCTTTGGCAATCCAGTAAACGTTGAATTTGACTCAAGGAGAACAAACTCTGTTACATAGGGGTACAATTCTTTCCACCGTAAGGTAAGGATTTCCACCTCGTTACTGAACAACACTGCATCAAAGACACGCCTTGGGCTCTCACGGATTCCCCATCCATGAAGCTTGCAGAGATTCTCCATTGACACATTTTCGTGATAATAGTGTGGGATTTCATGAAAGGGTTTAGGTGGCGATTCCCACAATGGCCGCAAGAAGTACGAAATCTTCTGTCCGTGCAAGTATATACCAAGGACACATGTCGGCACTAGAACGAACAAAAAGATATACATTTTAAAATCCAGTCCACGCAGAATACAACGTAATCTTGACATGCTCAAAGATCGTCCTGACTCCTGCAGATATACATTTGAATAATATGAGAGATTTTTCCTTTAATACTCAAGAAAAATACTAGTAATTAGCAGGGAAAAACTTATCAGGTAAAAACTTATAAAGGAAGGAAATAAAAAGCGCCAGCCTTAACAAGCCATATCATAACCCCAAAACACAAACCACATAAGACAATTTGAAAAGCTAATTGAAAAAGTAAAATCAAAACTATAAGGTCTCCATGATCTATTACTATCATCAAAATTCTAAAGCTTTACTACACAAAAGATAAAACAAAACTACAAGACTTTAAGGTCACAAGAATCTTCTGTCTCCTTCAAAACTTCAAGGATTTACAAACTAAAATGTTGAACATGAATATTCAAAGTGTCTCTTCACCAAAAGATGGTAGGCATAAAAATATTGGAGTAATAAACTTCATAAAAATAAAGGTACATATAGAGATATACATGTTTATCTATAATACCCATTAAATTGGCAATTCTGGAGCTCACATGAACAAATGACCTGTTGCTAACAAGTACTAGAGCCTGGAGTCCTGACCTTGGCACTTGCAAGGTTCAATTCAGCCCCCATGCTGCAGCACCCAGATTACAAGGAGACCTAGCTTGGTCATAGAATACACTCGGGAACATCCCCAATTTATTTGGTAGACTCGAAAATAGAGTAAATAGGAAAAACTTAAAAAAACACGATTTTTATCTTATACTAACACCAAAAAAGAAAATTTACATGTATTTTCTCATGAACCAAACACAGCATATATTACCCAAAAAGACAAAACAACAGAACCAAGAGTAAATCCCAACAATTGCATCAAACACCCAGAAAACTACATGATGGAAATCAAATAGTTACATCAATTTCGAAACTCAGATATACAAAACTATAAAAATCCAAAAAAAAAAAAAAAAAGGAAAAGAGAAGTAAAAGAAAATCGAAAATATTTACCTCATCGCAAGCATTGCCGCATATATCATCCGTCTTCTTCGAACAGTAACGAGATCCCCCTTCCGCCATCATTGTATAAACTTTCTCCCCAAATCGCGTTATACTCCACATCTCTCTCTCTCTCTCTTTCTCTCACTAACCCTTTTTCTAAATATAGTTATAGATGTATATATCTAAAAATATCACCCAATTTCAACTCTTAATCCACAGATCAACACAAACTCGATCAAAAAAACCTCCTAATCAACCGATAAATCGATCAGACAAAATGGAGATCTTTCTCCGATTCTCTCTCTTGAAGTATTTCCAATCCACAAAAATCACCTGGTCCAGACACAGCCCTAGATTTCTTCCACCCAAAATCACTTGGCTAACCCAAAATCAAACACTAGGAGTACAATCTCAAATTCAAAAAAAAAAAACAAATGAATAAATTGAATGAATGGAATAAATTGAAGAGACCCAAAAGAAAAAAAAACCAAAGAATAATTAGTAGGTATGAGAGATAGGTTGGAAAAAGCTGGTGTTGTGTGATGTGTTGGAGCCTCTCTGTAGTCTGTAGAATGGGTGGCAGTTGTAAAGATTACTAGGAAGCCGTTTCTCTTGTCTTCTACCCTACTTTTCGCAACCCCCCTTCTCACCCATTTATATTTCCAAAGTTTGGAATTATTCTTTTTCCCATTGTCGAAATTGACCTTCCTTAAGTTCGTTATTAGGGTTGAGGGGTGGGTAGTTTTGGAATTTCAGCATTTAGTGGCTTTGGTTGGGTCCCTTACGCGTCCATTGACCGGCTCAACAACTGTTTGTGTCGTGTGTGTCTTGATTTGTTCAAGAAATTTTATTAAATAAATTAAATTTGTAGTTAACATAAAAAGGAGTTTTTTTTTTTGGGTACCTATTATAAAATAGGGGAATTCCATTTTTTATTTTTAAAACCGTGTGTGTATAAGGATTCACACTGCTACCACTTTTAAGTGGCGGTAGTGTGTTGTCCTTTGTGTGATCGTCTTTAGTTAAAAAAAAAACTTAAGATCATATTTAAAAATATTTATTTTGTACTTTTAAAATTTAATTTTTTTACATTACACTTTTAATGTAATAAAAGTGCTATAATGTTGTCTTACTGTTAAATTATGTTGATTATTTTGTCAATTTCAATGAAGCAGATTTTGATACAATAATTTTAATTAGGGATGGTAGTTGGTCGGGGCGGGGGTGGGGTGGAGGGAGTAGTCTCCACCCCGTACTCATTTCAAAAATATTTTTTGTCCACCCCCGATCCACCTCCTATTAGCGGGAGAAATTTTAATCTCCATCTCAACTCCATAGATAATTTTTGATTCTCGTTCCCGTCTCGGCCCATAACAATTAATTTCTATGATTTTAAGAAAAAATTAAAAAAACCCTTCAAACCTCACAAATGAATTTGCAAAAAGGATAAAAATTCATTATATAACAAATTGATCAAACATAAAAACTAACAAAAATAATATATATATATATATATATATATATATATATATATATATATATATAACAAATGTGTTTTTTACTTAAATTATTTTATTTTGTTATATATATATTACTAGTTTAGCAGGGTGGAGATGAGTTTCAGTCCATCCCCGCCTCATTCTCACACGAATTTATACGGATATTCTCATAGACTACAAAATTAATGCGTAATCTAAATTCTAAATATTAATGGACACGTGGCAACCATGCTTTCTTTTCCCACTAGCTTAGGATTCATCGGATCTAGAGTGCTTTTTGGATATTTATAATGGTCCAAGTCCAATTAGGTTTTTTTGGAACAATTCGAGTGATGGGGAATCCAGTTTTTTTTCTTTTGTATAAATCTATATGTACATAAAATATAGCAACGTAATTGGTTTGGATGAGCTCTAAAACTCGATCTCAACTTTTTTGAATTTTTTAAATTGTTAAATTTAATTTAATTTTATGTCATTAGTTTTTTTTTTTTGAATAACTTAATTTTTAATTAATACAATAATTTTTACAATTTCTTAATTATCCCAAATTTCTCTCATGACCTGTCCTTTCTCGTCTCTGTCTCACACACATACTCTGTCTCCTCTAAATTTTTTTTTATTTTTTTAAATTGTGAAATTTTATTTGGCTTTATGTCATTGACCTATTTGAATAACTGAATTCCTAAAATTTCTCAAGTATCCCAAAATTTTCTCTCATCATCTATTATTTTCTTCTCTCTCTCTCTCACACACACACATATTCTCTTTCATCTAAGTCAATATTTACTACATTCTATAACAATCAATTTAGTAGAGAGTATGCTTATAAAACTTTTCCTAATCAAGTAATAATTTTTTTAATAACAATACATTAATCTCATCAAATTATATCTTTCATATGACTTATGTAACTATTCCCACAAACTAATTTATTTTATCCTCCTTAATTTAGCACAATAATAGATATTTCGGTGTAAGATGAGGGATGACAATGGGGGTGGGGTGGGGGTGATGGTGAGAGTAGGGGTGGATGTGGCGGTGGCGGTAGGGTGGTAGATTTGTGATGGGAGAAATTAAAAACACCATGAATCATGCAGGATGCTACTAGTTTAATATAAACTGTATGTGAGATCTTTGTTGCTCGACTTGACTTGAAATTTTTTTTAACAGATACGTGTCAATTATTTTTTCTTTTCATCGTTTAAGTTCAACCTTGAATTTCACCGGTCCATATTATTTTTGTTTTTATTGCGATAAGACGACATTGTGTGATGCATAAAAGTTGTCTCTTATTTACTCTCGTTGGCCTTTTTTTCATTCTCCGCTTTCTCTACTATTTAAAAAATTAAGAATTTAGAAAAACAAAAATTAAAAAACTTAGAGGTGACAAATTTTTTTTTTAATAAATTTGAAATTAAAATATTATTATTAGTTAATACAAGAATGGTTATATCACATTCTAAATTTTACTTGGTTATTCATGTGGTAACATTTTTTTTTTTTTGAGTAAATAAAAAGATTAATTTGGTAACATTGTTTTAACTATCTTCTTCCCTTTTTATGGGAAAAGAATAAGAATGCAGAACCTAGGTTTATTCTCTTAATCAAAAGTGAAGGATAAATTGATAGTTTAAATGGTAATAGAGACGAATTGTAAATTCAGATATTCTGAGTTTGAATCTTGACAATCCTTTGAGCCCAGACCATGAAGGATTTTTTCCTCATGAAAACCCTAATCTCAACGTGGATGACCTATCTTTGATCGGACTGAAAAGGAGATTAGTTGAGATGTGCATAAACTGATCTGAATACTCCTAACCATTGAAAAAAAAAAAGTGCAGTAAATGGTCTAATCATTGAAAGTTCAAGAAATTCCTCAATTGTCCAATTGATTTATCAAATCTATTTATTCTTTCATGAACCCTAATTTAATCAAAAACAATCTGGCAAACCTATTCAATTGTTTTATTTTTCTCCATGGAAACTTACCAAATCGCATTCATTGTATTGTTAAAACAAAAGGCCAAGAGCAACCTTAACTAAATTCAGATCACTTTGAGTATACATTTTATAAACTTTTCTCCAATAACAAATCGGCCACTACATCTTAATGGAAGAATTAAATCTACCTTGGGTGAATTTCACTTTGCACCTCAAATTTTTTTAAAATATTTAATTTGTAACCCCAATGATTACTTTTTTCGCATTACACCCTCAATATCATTAAGTGATTGCAATGTAACTCTCATACTAACTTTCGCTGTCATTTTGTCAAATCTTACTGCATTTAGTGTGGAGACCACATTACAAATTTAATAGAAATTACAATGGAAGTTAATGTGATGGCACACATTGCAGTTAGTTTATAAAATTGAAGGTACAGTATAAAAAAATTAATCATAGAAGATACAAATTAAAATCTTGAGTCTGAATCCTTTTTTTATAGCAGATGTACCGTGCCTCAAAACAATACAATTTTCACACCAAAACGATGTAATGTAAAATGACGTCGTTTTGAGGAATAGTACGCCTACTATTAAAAATTAACAACAGAAGATCAAAATCTTTAAAAAATTTTAGGGTACAAAATGTGATTTTTACCTTATAACTAACTCTAATGTTGAAAAACTCTTGGGGAAGAAAACCAAAATAAGTATGTCTTATGACAATTCCGTTTTTATTCGACTAGATATGTAGAAAGAAAGAAATATTCCTCTTCCAATCATCAGGTGCAAATTAATAATCCCAACCCCAAGAAAAGTCTCCTTGTTGGGATTAGATTTTTTTGAAAGATTCCAAGCACTGGACAGTCAACTCTCTTCAATTGAAACACAAACCTTGCTAGCTAGCTCTTAATGATTGAGTGGAGAATAGAACACAAAGCCGCCATATGAGAATCTTTAAGTGAATGATTAAAACTTTAAAATAGCTAAAATTCAATTATTTAAAGACAAAAATTATGTTCTAATAGAAAATATTCAGAATAAATAAAATACAATTTTGATACAGTAATACTATATATTTAAAATCTCAATGTAGCATTATGTATAGTTTATATATTTTCTCTCTCGTCTTTTTTCACCCTTTTTGTTCACTCATTGTCTTTTCTCTCCATTCTTTCTCTCTCTCTCTCTAATAGTTCCAAAAAAATAAAAAAATGTGAAAAATAATATTTAAAAGAAGTAGTTAAAATATAGAAAATCTGTTGGAATGTATATTGAAAAATTAAATAGTTAAAATAGAAAATTATCTCTGACCTTTGAATGAGTGATTTAGGTATTTTGGTGAGTCAGACCAGTTTACACGTACTTTGATTAATCTTCTCTCTAATCCGGTCAAAGACGAACCATCTACTTTAGAACTATGATATTAGAGTAATGCTATTGGGACCTAATTTACTGACATAATTTGTTAACCTAATTCATTGTGACATTTGAATTGATTGTAGGCTCCATCAAACATTGAAACTTGCTATTGATTCAATGATTCCTATGAAGCCACATCATTATGTAAACAAATTAAATCAAAATTTTAAATCCAAATAGTATTACTCATGATATTAATACATGTGAATCAGAATAACAATCCACTTTCACAGTACCAATGGAAAGTCATTTTTGAACAAATCAAACAGTTTTAAACTTTACTTTTACTCATACGTCTAAGACCGGATTAGCCACGTTTCATGCCTTTTTGATACTAGTTGAACAAGACTTTGTCATTTTAATTTCCAGAATAGAAGTTTTCAAAGGCCCCCTTCCCTGGTGCTGCCTGGAAATAGCTGAGTGTGTTTATAGAGCAATGTTATTGAGACTTAATTTATTGATTTAATTTGTTGACTTAATTTATTATGACATTTGAATTGACTGTGAGCCCTATCAAATATTAGAATTTAGTATTGATCCAATAGTTTCAATGAAATCACATTATTAAATTAATAAATTAAATCAAATTTTTAGATATAAATAATATTATTGGTGTTTATAAGGATGAAATTTTCTAGCTCCTTCCTTCTCCGTGTATTCCACTAGTACTAGTAGTCATAATTAAGGGAAGTGAGGATACACTTAGGGCCCGTTTGCTTCGAGTATAAGGGTGGTACAAGAGGATGGTATTAGGGAAATAGTACGTGGAACCCACCTTATAACTTGTTTGTTTAGCATTTTACAGTTAGTACTATTTTTTGGGTCGTAATACCGACCCGGTATGAACAGTAGTCATAATGCCTTGTAGACGGTATTATTGAATACCACCTCCCCCCTGATATTATTTTCATGGGTTAAGTACAAACATGCAAATTGACACAAATGCCCTCTTGTACAATTGTCTTTTTAAGGTTACAAGGTTATAATTGTCTTTTTACAGGTCATAGCCGCAATTGTTGACTTCTTTAAGTAGGTATTACACAGATAATGTTTGTGACAAACAAACAAGGGGAAGGATGGGATAAAAGTTTAAGACCGGGTATAATATACCATTGGATAGGAATGAAATGAAAATGATGTCTAATACCACCCAAATTTAATACTCGAAACGAAGAAGCCCTTATTCCACAAGATATACCAAGGGCTCGTTTGCTTCGAGTATTAAATTTGGGTGGTATTAGATATCATTTTCATTTCACTCCTATCCAATGGTATACTATACCCGGTTTTAAATTTTTATTTCATCATTCCTCTTGTTTGTTTGTCACAAACATTATTTGTGTAATACCTATTTAAAAAAGTCAACAATTGCAACTATTCTTTAAAAAAATAATTTTAACCTTATAATCCAAAGTCAACAATTTCGGCTTCAGTATAAAAGCATTGTAAATGAGGGCATTTGAGTCTTTTTATACTTTAATACCTCCTTCAAATTTGTACCGAGATATTATACCACCGGGTAGGTGGTATTGAACAGCACCTTGTATAAGGGATTATTGGCACTGTTCATGTCAGGTCAGTATTATGACCCGAAAATTAATACCGACTAAAAAAAGTCAAACAAATAAGGTATAAGATAGGCCCCACGTACTACTTTCTTTATACCACCCCTTATACCACCCTTATACTCCTACCAAACATGCCCCAAAGGGAAGTAGGTGATGATTACTGCTATGGTCCAACTGAAGCCGTAGGTTCGTCCCATCCAAGAATTTTTCTTAGTCATAGGGCCTGTCTAGTTACGTGTCTAACACGGTGAGAATACATTGCCGACTGATTTGATCATTCTAATTCTATAATATAAAATATGATAGATTTCAATAAGTTTATTCGATGATCTCAAACAGATTCATCCAATAGTCATCAACATCTCTCTCAAAACTTTTTATATTACACCATGTCTTCAGACATGGGTTATCCATAGTTATTTATACTAGTGTTCATAAATAATGACCCTCTCTATTTTATATTGACTATACTATTTCGGCTCGTTTAGTTATCGTATTGTAAAAGAAAAGATTGTATTAATTAATACGAGCTAATTCTGTATAAGCGGATAATACACAAGATTAAATATGAGATAAAAATAACTTCATTATAATCTAGTGTTTGGTAAGACACTGAATTAAGAGGGGTATAATAAAGTACTAGTTATATATTGACCAAAATTCATCAATTTAATCTAGTTATTCATACTTTTGTTTATTTGATAGACAATAGTAAAATATAATCTAATACGGTTGTACTGTATTTAGGGGTGTTAATCGAGACGAACTACTTGGGCTCAGCTCGGATAAGACTCGGCTCGTGTTCTAAACGAATACCCTTTTTTTTTTGTCCACTGCCATCCCTAATTTTAATACAATTAGGGTATAATGTGGAAAAGTTTTTAAAGGTACGATTCTTTTAGGATATAAAGTGTGATTCTCTTAAAAATATTTAAAAATATTAACGAACAAGTGGCAACCGTGTTTTTTTTTTTTTTTTTTTCCCATTAGCGAATGCTTTTGGATATTTATAACGGTCCAATTATGTTTTTTTGGAACATTTCGAGTGATTGGGAATCCAGTTTTTTTTTTTTTTGAAAAGGGAGAATCCAGTTTTTGTTCTTTTGTATAAATCTATCAGTACATAAACTATAGCAACATAGTTGGTTTGGATGAGTTCTAAAACTCGATCTCAATTTTTTTGAATTTTTTAAATTGTCAAATTTAATTTAATTTTATGTCATTAGTCCTTTTTGAATAACTTAATTTTTAATTAATAGGATAATTTTTTACAATTTCTTAATTATCCCAAATTTCTCTCATGATCTTTCCTTTCTCGTCTCTGTCTCACACATACTCTGTCTCCTATAAATTTATTTTTATTTTTTTAAATAGTCTAATTTTAAATTTTGTCTTCTTGAGGTCAAGAGTTCAAGCCTCTTCCCCCTGCCCCTTCCCAAAATTTTTTTTTTTTTGAATAACTAAATTCCTAAAATTTTTCAAGTATTCCAAATTTTTCTCTAATCATCTTTTCTTTTCTCCTTTCACTCTCTCTCTCTCTCACACACATTCTATTTTCCTCATCAAGTACTAATTTTTTTTTAAATTTAAATTATTTAATAATAATGCACTGATCTCATCAATTTATATCTTTCATATGACTTATTGCAACTATTTCCACAAACTAATTTATTTTATCTTCCTTAATTTAGCACAATAATAGATAATTTTCTAAAAATACTAGAGTTGAGATGAGAGGTGACAATAGGAGGTGGGGTTATAGTGAGATTGAGGGTGGAGGTGGCGGTAGGGTGGTAGATTTGTGATATGAGAAATTAAAAATATTGTGCATCACAAGAAACACTGCTAGTTTAATATGAATCGTATGTAAGATTTTTGTTACTTGACTCGACTCGAAAATCTGTGTAAATTATTTTTTCTTCTCATAGTTTAAGTTCAACATTGAATTTCACCAGTCCAGATTACTTTTGTTTTTATTGCGCAATGACAACATTGTGTGATGTATAAAATTTGTCTCTTATTTATTCTCATTACCCTTTTTATCATTCTCCTTTTTCTCACCCTACTATTTAAGAAATTAAGAATTTAGAAAAAAAATTAAAAAACTTAGAGGTGATAATTTTTTTTTAATAAATTTGAAATTAAAATATTATTATTAGTTAATACCCGAGTGGTTATACCACATTCTAAATTGTACTTGGCTATTCATGTGGTAACATTTTTTTTTTTGGGTAAATAAAAAGATTCAAGTGGTAACATTGTCTTAACTATCTTCTTCCCTTTTTATGGGAAAAGAATAAAAAAGCAGAAGCTAGGCTTATTCTCTTAAACAAAAGTGCAGCATAAAGACGAGTTGTAATAGAGGCGAGTTGTAAATTTAAATATCTTGAGTTCGAATCTTGTCAAATTCTTGGGACCAAATCAGCCACCACATCTTAATGGAAAACCCAAATGTACCTTTGTTAAATTCACTTTGCACCTCAAAAGGTTTTAAATTTTTTAATTTGTAGCTCCAATAATTACTTTTTTCCCATTACACCCTCAATATCATTAAGTGATTGCAATGTAATCCTCAGACTAACTTTTTCTTTTATTTTTGTCAAATCTTATTGCATTTAGTGTGGAGGTCACATAACAAATTTGATAGAAATTACAGAGAAGTTAACGTGATGGCACACATTGCAATTAGTCTATGACATTGAAGGTACAGTATAAACAAATTAATCATAGAAGAGACAAATTAAAATCTTGAGTTTGGATCAACTTTTGTACAACAGATGTGATGTTTCTCAAAACGATACCGTTTCACACCAAAACGAGATCATTTTATTTAACAAAATAAATTCGTTTTGGTGTGAAATGACGTCGTTTTGAGGAATAACATATATGCTATTAAAAAACTAACAACAGAAGATTCAGATATTTAAAATCTTTTATGGTACAAAATATAATTTACCTTAATAAGGTTGCAAAACTCTTGGAATGAAAACCAAAATAAATCCTGTGTTATGACAATTCCGTTCTCATTCGACTATATATTTAGAAAGAAACATTCCTCTTCAAATCATCATGTGCAAATTAATAATCCAACCCCACGAAAGGTCTGTATGTTGGGATTAGAATTTTTTGAAAGATTCCAAAGTAGTGGAATAGTCAACTCTCTTCAATTGAAACACAAACCTTCCTAGCTAGTTCTTAATGATTGAGTGGACGATGGAACACAAATCCCCTCGTACACGGATTTATCTCTGACCCTTTGAATGAGTGATTTAGGTATCTTGTTGGGTGTTATGACATATTAATTAAATTAAATTCAAAAAAAAAATTGATCAAGAATGGACACAAAGGAATTTATTAAGAATTACGTACGAACCATTTGTTTTTTATTTTGGTTTAATGGTCAGGAGTGTTCGAGACAATTTACGCACAGCTCAATTAATCTCATCCCCAATCCAGTAAAAAACAGATCATCTATTCCGAAACTATTGTCTTGATGAATACATATCGGAATAACACTCCACTTTCACAGTACCAACGGAAAGTCATTTTTGAACAAATCAAACCGTTTTAAATGTTCTAAACATTTTCTTTTACTCATACGTCTAAGAACAGATTAGTCATGGTTGATGCCTTTTTGATACTAGTTGAATAAGACGTCTTTTTAATTTCCAGAATGGAAGTTTTCAAAGACCCCCACCTGGTGGTGCCTGGAAATAGCTGAGTGTGCTTATAAGGATGAACTTTGCTTGCACCTTCCTTCTCTGTGCATTCCACTAGTACTAGTAGTCATAATTAAGGAAAGTTAGCATAGACTTATTCCACAAAATATTCAGTGTAATGGTGTCACTAGTTAATTATAAAATAACAAATAAGATTAGTGAATCCTACTATATCAATATAATAGTTATTAGATAAGATGATTATTGATAGTTATTAAAACAGCGGAGACGGGTCCGGCTCAGATCTGACCCAGATCACAGATACAGACTAACAAATGTTCAATCACAATTCCAATTGGGCCAAACCCCCCTCTTCAAAGACTCAACTCATCATCAGCACACGTGGGAATCTCCATCCGGGGAGAGGGAATTTGTGAGGACACAGTCTTCAGGAACACATCGCTAGTCTCGCGAGATCACCTCGCACGTTACGAGAAAAGGCGAACTTCACAAAATCAGTACGAGGATAGCGCCTCAATCAGAGCTTCTCGAAGCCAACTTTACTTACATATAAATTGTAAACCCTGCCTACACATGGGGGACATCACACACATCTCAGCACAATACCCCTCTTGAGTAATAAGATTTTCCGAACACTGTAGCCATTCCCAATAGCCCTGCCACATAATCTTTGTGTTTGTTTGTATTGAGTCCTCTTTACTTCATTTTTGATTTATTTTACATAAACTCACTTTTGTGCATCATCATCTATCACTAGTTAGTGATATTACGTGACATTAATGATGTGATGTCACTGTTACATTTAATATTTTCTTATACTGGGGGAAGTAAGCCAACGATTACGCTATGGTCCAACAACAATTGAAGCCGTAGGTTCATCCATCCATGAATTTTTCTTAGGGCCTGTCTAGTTGCGAGTCTAACATAATGACCCACTCTAACTATACTATACGTGGATTAAGGTTTCAATAAGATGCGGGTCCATTGTGTTAATCACAATCCCATGTTTTGACGGAATATAAATGTTAAGGTGTTATCTTGACGAAAGCGCGTTGCATCACCCTTAGTTTCTGACCTATTATGGGTACTTTGGTCATTTTAAATATAAGTTTTAGTCATGTTATCGGTTTATAGTTTATACTAATTATGTGGTGCTTGATCATACTGTAACTTCAGCTTAAAATGAACCAAGTCACTAAGATTTAGTCCTCATAGTAAACAAACTTGATAGAGAATGCGTCTAAACTAATTTAGTCCAATCAAAAGGTGCAATACCCAAACCAAGTATCACCCTTATACCTTGAAACCAATCATTTTTTTTTTTGGGTTGAATTGTCAGGAGTGTTCGGACTAATTTATGCACACTGTAACTAATCAACTCTTCGGTCCGATCAAAGATAGGTCATCTAATCCAGAAGAACTAAGGTATTAATGAGAGATAAATTCCTTATGACCCGATCCTAAGGGATTATCAAGATTCAAATTCAGAATATCTAAATTTATAGTTTCTCTGTTATCATTTAAACTACACCTTCAGATTAAATAACATTTAAACTACACCTTCAGATTAAATAAATCATCTTTGAACCTTAGTGTTTATGTGTGTTTTTGTGCATATCAAACAAATTTAAGGTCTCACTTAAAGATGGTTGACCACATATTTTTTAGAGTTAAAAAATTGTTTAGGATAGAGGCATGTTTAAACTATCCAATCCGCGTGCATTGCACTCTAAAACATCTCTCTGATAGAAACTCTCTCTGATCAGTGACTCTTTCCTTCTCATTTCCTCTTATTTGTCATTGTTCATCTGGGTCAACCTTTCTTGCTTCAAAGTATTACCCATGTGTCCACCATATGAAATGTGTCCAGATAAAGCACTTGATATATCACCTATTCAAAATCCTTGATACCAACTCTCGTGGTTTAATGGTTGACTCACACTTCCTAATGACTAGTTACCTTTGTCATTTTAGAGGTATGTTTTAACTTCTAACCCAACTCAAACCACGATAATCAATTGTTAAACTCGAGAAAATAGTCGATACAAGTCTAAGCATCTTATAACCAAAAAAAAATCCTTATACAATCAAGTATTGCATATTTTGAAAAGTTCAACCCCAATGTCCGTCATCGATACATTGAAGTATCAATGAAGAAGCTTGGAATGGTAGGCGTGGACCAACCATCAAATTGCTTTGGCCTTAAAAGACTGGGTCAGCAACGGCACAAATTGGTCTTCATGCAAGATCAATAGTCACGTATATGAACAGGTGTAATTAATGAGCAACTAACAAGTAATCAATGACAGATCAATGACAAAATAGTAAATATAGAGTCGACACAAAGATTTATAGTGGTTCGGTTCGGGTGACCTACTCCACTTTGGAAACGATTGCGGTGGCCGGAGATCTTTATTGATGAACAATGTTACCGGGAGAGTAACTCCGGGAGTATTACAGTGCTTTGGGAGAGAGAAGCAATGTGTGTAGGGATCTCAAGTTGTAGAGGTCTCAAGGTTGTCCAGATCTCTCTCCTTGTGGAGATAGCTTACATTATGTAGGCTTAGTAAGGCGGTAAGGCGGTGACGTGAGGGAGAAGGTTTCTACCACTTTGGTAAGTATAGTTATGGTAGGATTTGATCTCCGTGCGTATCCGATATTTTCTCCCTCGTATCCCTATTCCGTTGGAGGAGTACTCTGAGCTGGGTTGGATTTGATCCTGAGCTTCGACTTGAGTCTGAATGGCAAAGAGAAGAGGGCGAATGAGAGGCAGAGGACCATCACCTGGGCGGCGCCCCTTGGTGTCCCCCTTGGGCGGCTCCCTCTTGGGTGACCCCTTGGGCGACGCCCTCTTGGGGCGTTCCCTTGGATCCTCCTTGATGACTTAGGCTCTTCCTTGATCCTTGATGACTTTGGTGACGTGGGCCCCTCTTGGCTCCTTTGGGTTGGTCCCTTCTTGGTACTAGCTTGGGCCTCATTAATTTATTGGACTTGACATTGTTAATTTCGGGCTCATCATTTGTCTCCCATGCCCCAAGCCTCTGATTTTTTGCGAGAGGAAGAGGTTGAGGGCATGTGCTTCGTCTTCGCTTGAGTGAGCATAAATTTTCTTGCTTCCTATAGTTCTTTTTCATCTTTGGAGACTTGCTGAATTTATCGGTATCGGATATAGATTTTATTTTTTTTTGTCTTGGGCGCGGGCCCTTCTTTGTCCTTTTCTCTTTTTTTTTTTCTTTCTTTCTTGGCCTGCTTGGGCGCTGGCCTCCTCCCCTCTTTTTTTTTTTTCTTTCTTTGTTCTCCTTTCACTTGGCTTGGGAGCCGCCTCCTTGATTCCTCTTCTTTTTTTTTTTTCCTTGCTTGGGCGCCACCTCCTGGACTCCTCTTTTTTTTTTTTTTCTTCTTCCTTGGGCTTGGGTGCCGCCTCCTGGCCTCTTCCTTTTTTTTTTATGCAAAGTGAGGAGGGACTTTGGCTAGGAGTCCATGGGCAGTGTGGACGACGCCTTGTCACGTGCTGGCGACTTGGGTCTTGCACTAGGCGGTCGTGAAGGTGAGATGGGAGACTGGGCGAGATGGGAGGACCCATCCCCATGGGCGATGCCAGCGCCTTCTTTGCTGTGGACCACTGTATAGCATAAAATGTAGGGGGAGACTTGGTGGGTGGCGCCATATTGACAGGCGAGGCAGGAGCATTGCAGGCGGTTTTGGGCGACACCAAGAGGTTGGCAGGGCGCCTTGGGGGACACCTTGAGTCTTACTATGGGCGGCGCCTCTCTAGTGCTTGGTCATTAACTGACTTTGTCTCTAATTACACGCACCCTCTTAATAGGGCGATGGTGGAGATTTCTGCACTTTTAGGGTGATGTCTCCCTTCCTACCAAGAAGGCGATGTTTGATGCCCCCACTACTTTTTGGCCGAGGTCCGACGGCTGAGTTGCTTCCCTGGAACGAGATTCGGTGGTGCCCCCACTCCTTCTCTGACTGTGACTCATGTGTGTGTATTAGAGTTAGCTGTTGTACTGCTGTAGGAGTTGGGACTTTAGTGCAGACGGCTTGAGGTTCAAAAGTGTACTTGGCAAAAACAATGTTATCCCAACATTAAAATATCTAACATGATTACCTGCAGACTGTTTGCATGAGAGCAAAGTCAGAGCTGTGGACGTCTCGAGAGAGGGCCGCATGAGCTGAGGCCGAGCTACGTATAGCATCGGTGGATGGCTGCCATGGCAAATGCTTGTAAGGTGACTACTTGCACGAGAGTAGAGTCATAGAGGCTGAGCTACGTATAGTCTCGGGAGATGGTTACCGTAGCAGAGGCTGACTCATTGAGATGTAGATGAGGAGGCGGGCGTCTGAGGTGCTGGGCGCCTGGTGAGAGGGGATGAGGCCCATCATCTAGGGCGGCATCATTGGAGTCGCCCAAGGTGGAGAGGGCGAGACCCCTCGTCTAGGTAGCATCAGGGGAGGCGCCTAAGGTGGAGAGGGCGAGACCCCTCGTCTGGGCAGCATCATGGGAGGCGCCCAAGGTAGAGAGGGCGAGACCCCTCGTCTGAGCGCCTGCGCTGCTGGGAGCTGTTTGTAAACTTTAGGAGAGTAAGACATTTTGGGCACAATAACCTTTGCAAATTTTTATTTCATAAAATAATGAATAACGAAATAAATTGATTGAAACAATAAATGATAGATAAAATCTTTGGATGTCGGCATCCCATAGGTGGGCCGAGGCTTTTCTAGCGGAGTTCGAGTCACCTCCTCCTAGCTTTTAGGCGATCGTCTGGATTTCTCTGAGGGGTTGCTGACGTTCTCTGTCGGCTTGGTCCCGGCCAGGTGGCGAGGCTTGTCTTCTGCCAGCAACGTATTGCCTCAACTGGCCACGTTGTATGAGCTCCTCAATCTGCCTTTTAAGATCAAAGCAGTCGTCTGTGTCGTGGCCATGGTCATGGTGGAAGCGACAGTACCTGCTGGGATTTCTGCAGTTTGGGGCGGACTTCATTTTTTCGGGCCAACGGAGCGTGGGGTCATCCTGTATCTGGAATAGGATGTGCTCCACCAAGGCATTGAGTGGCGTGAGAGCTTGTCGCTCTCTCAGAGATGGGGGACCAAGACGGTCCTTGACAGAGATTCTCTTTGTCCTATTTCTTTTGTTCTCTACCTCCCACTTGTCTTCGCAGGTGTCCTTCCTTTTCTCCCTTCCTCAGGAGGACTCACCTCGACGGGCCTTGGTAACGTCCTCGACATTCATATACTTCTGTTCCCTTGACAGCAGCTCGGGCATGCTGGAGGGCGGCTTTTTGAGGACTGAGAACATGAAACTGAAGGAGCGGAGTCCAGCGATAAAAGCGGCTAAGGCCACTTTATCATCTGGCTCCTCAACCTGGAGGACCTCCTCGTTGAAGCGGGCAAGGTAGCCTCTGAGGCTTTCATTCCTGTCCTGCTTGATAATGAGCAGGCGGGTCACTGGTTTTTTATGGTGACGTCCCCCAATGAAGTGGGAGACGAAGGACCTACTCAGCTCTGCAAAAGAGTGGATGGAGGAAGACTTGATCTTGGAGAACCACTGGCGGGCAGACCCCTTCAAGGTGGTAGGGAAGGCTCTGCACATAACCTCCTCAGACACATTATGGAGTTGCATGAGGGATTTGTAGGTGTCCAGGTGGTCGAGGGGGTCTTTGGTGCCGTCGAAGATCTCGAGGGTGGGCATCTTCAACTTCGAGGGCAAAGGGTAATTAACAATGTCAGCAGTAAAATGCGTATCAGTACGTCTTATCAGGTAGTCCACGGCTTCAGGCGCCTGTGCCTTGA
The DNA here is from genome assembly GCA_951799425.1 of Ilex aquifolium. NCBI lineage: Eukaryota > Viridiplantae > Streptophyta > Magnoliopsida > Aquifoliales > Aquifoliaceae > Ilex > Ilex aquifolium. The sequence continues at coordinate 17,751,950 of OX637402.1, forward strand.
TGGCGTTGAGGGCATCACCGAGTTGGTTCTGCACCTCTCTAATCTTCTTGTCCCACTGGTTGGGGACATCTTCAGTCGGATGATGGTTCTGGCTTTCGTGGTCACCGTATTGACTCTCGCCGTCTTTGTCCTCCTGCGCAGGTACGTGTGGAGGAGGGGGAACACGCGAGCTCCCTGCGCGCTGAGGAGGGACTGCTGGGCGAGGGGTGCCCTGTGGCCTCGGGGCATTCTGGCGAAGGACCCCATGGTGAGGGACTGCCTGATGCCCAGAAGGAAGGGGTTGCTGCTCCTCTAATGTTGGGTGGAGTGGTGCTCCCTCCACAGGATGAGGGGCGACGCCCCTTTGGGTGAGCATTAACTGGATAATTTGCTGGTTCTGTTTCACCAGCAGCTGCATGGTTTGTAAAAGCTGTTGTTGTTGTCCAATGGCTGGAGTTGCGGTGGCAGAGGGTTCCGAAGGTGCGAGGGGAGGCGGAGCCTTCTCCCGGTGGGTCGGGTTGTTGTCTCCGGGTTGTTGAGACCTCGATCTAGTAGTGATTGCCATGGATTAAAAGAGTAGGAAAACTAGTCGTTCCCACAGACGGCGCCAAACTGATGATGCACAAATTGGTCTTCGTGTAAGATCAACAGTCAAGTATATGAACAGATGTAATTAATGAGCAACTAACAAGCAATCAATGACAGATCAATGACAAAACAGTAAATATAGAGTAGACACAAAGATTTATAGTGGTTCGGTCCGGGTGACCTACTCTACTCTCGGGAACGGCTGCAGTGGTCAGAGATCTTTATTGATGAACAATGTTACCGGGAGAGTAACTCCGGGAGTATTACAGTGCTTTGGGAGAGAGAAGCAATGTGTGTAGGGATCTCAAGTTGTAGAGGTGTCAAGGTTGTCCAGATCTCTCTCCTTATGGAGATAGGTTACTGATTCAGGTCTAATATTTACATTTTTCAGAGGTAATATTAATCATTTTATTGTGAAAGTGTGATATTTATGATGATTTAATTGAAGATTAAGGCTATGAGAATAAAAGATGAGTTGTGTTGTTTTGCAGGTTAATAGTGCACAATTGGAGTGAAGCTATGAGAAGAAAGGAAGCATAGCTCAGAATGGATCACACTGGAACACGCGTCCGGACGGAGGAAGTATACGCGTCCGGACGCGATTGGCAGAAAGTTGACAAACGAAGCAAAGATCATTCTGGAGCACGCGTCCGGACGGATGAGAGAGGTGCGTCCGGACGCGTGTCAAACCTCTGCTGCCGAATTTAGAGTCCTAATGGGATGCAATTTATTTCAACTGTACTGTATAAATACGAACCTAGAATCTTTTGATGGCCTCTCTTTGTTTTTTAGTCTATTTTCTGCATCCTTTTACCATGTCTGGCTAGAAGGCTAAGCTAGGGCTAGGGAAAAATCTCTCAACGGAGTACGGTATTCTTATTGACTCTTGTACTTAAGGATTTATGTTATTGTGTTAATTTAATCCCAAATCTTTTAGCAAAGTGTTTATGCTGTATAAACTCTTGAGTTGTTGTGCCACGTACATCAATTGCTTGATTTTCCCTGCGTGTAAATCACTGGTTATTCCACGCTGGAAGGATTAACATTATTTCATAAAATAATATGATTGAATGATTATTCAGGTTCCTGGTAGTCTTTTGATTATAACCATTGGATTTATCACTTGATTTGTTAATTGGGTTAACTGACATTTAATTCCTCTTTCAAGTCAAGCTTTGAGTCTTTAACTATTATTGTATGAAGTTGAGAGGGAGTACCTGATGCTCTAGTAATTTATTTATTACTGTTTTAATTACCAAAATCACTTTTCCCCAATCAACAACTTTCCAAACAATTCTTTTTCCTTTCAAATTACTTTTATTGTTCGTGTGATTGTTTCTTGTTTTCATAATTCCCTGTGGTTCGACCTCGGATTCCCGAGAAATTTATTACTTCGCACAACCTGCACTTGGGTGATCAATTCTAAAGTTGTAGCAAGTTTTTGGCGCCATTGCCGGGGAATTGTTTGAAGGCAAAGAACACATCGCCATCTATTGAGGTTTGCTTGATTTGAGATTCGTCACAGATCCGGTAATCTCGTCCTTTTTTTTATTATTATTTATTTGTTAATTATTTGTTTTATTTTTCCTCAGGTTAGATATTTCATAATTTTTATTTTTATATTTTATATTTCTTTTAATGTGGTGTGAAGATTTTCCCCGATGGAGGAACTGTGTGTGTTTTGTGATGTGTATGGGCATCCCATTGAGGTTTGCCCTTTAATTCCAACAGCTCGAAAAATTTTGAGGAATGGGACAATTGTCTTACCTAATTCTTCTCAACCTTACCCCGACCATTGTTTTGAAACTTTTTATCCCAATTTTGGTTGGGGGAATGAACATTATCAGTTACCTATATATGTCACATCACCACAAGACCCTCCCCAATATCCACCCTACCATGACCCACAAGAAGAGAATTTGGAGAATATTCTTAACGAATTTATGCAAAGCCAACTAGCTTTCAATGCCCAAACAAGTCAAGATATTAAAGATATAAAAGATATACTCAATATATTGATACAAAAACAAGAGGTTAAAAATAGTCAATATAGTGAGAGTGATTCTTTTCCTGAACTACAAACTGAGGATGAATCCATTAATACTCTTGATAGTGAAGAATTAAGTGACATTATTATTCCACAAGAGGCTAATGAGCCCAAAGACCTTTCATTATCAACAAGTAGTAATGAGATTCACATATCTAATCTTAGTGAGGGTATGAAAGTTGAGTTGTGTGTTATAATTGATAAAGATCTATTTTCTATCTCATTATTAGATTTGCATAAAAATGTAAATATCTCCCTGTTCTTGCATGTTCAAAAGATATATTCGATGTATGAGTGGATAATTCGATTAAAGGAGTTGCTTCGACACCACATTTTTAAGCCAATAAAATTGAATGGTCGCATATTCAAATATGACTTTAAGCCGGATTGAACGTGAGCTTTTATTTTTATTTGTACATAGTAGTTAGATTTTATTTTATTTTTTTGTTTTTTTTGTTTAATTTCAGTTTCATTTTTATTTGTTTCAATTTATAGTTTTTTTTTGTTTGTTGAGTATTTTATTTTTAGATTTTAGCTTTGTTGCGGCACCAGGTATTCTTATCCTTTTTATCTTTATTCATTATTTTTATTGAGCAATAAGATATTTATTTTTACATTGAGGACAATGTTGGATTTAGGTTGGGGGGTATGAGTATGCTTTGTGTTGTGAAAATTCCTAGTTTATTTTTTTTTAGTTTATTTACTTTGCTAAAAAAAATAAAAAATTGTTAGTTATTAAATATTTAAATAACATTTTTATGCATAGTTTGACACCACAATATGAGAATAATTTGTTTAACTTTAAATTTGTAATTGTTTAAGCACCACATAGAACTTTATTCTATATTTTTGTATCTCATATCATGTTCTTATAAAAACTCACAATTTGTGCACTTTAGACTTTACCAAGTTGAAAATTTGTTAGGTATTTTACCTTGAGAACTTGAAACATATAGTGGAGATGCATAAAAACCCTAGTGAGTTTTGTTCCAATCTTTCTTGGAGGGTTATTTACATTTACTCAATAAAAAATATTTTTATTCAGCTAATCTCCTTCAATAATCTCATTATTTTTGTTTTGGTTAATACCAATATTGTGAATGATTGCTTGACTTTGAATTATTTGCATGGGAAGTGTGTTATCAAAAGCTCTTGAGATATGATTTTAGGCCATCTTTGATATTATTTGAGCCTAAGCCTTATTCTTTGATTATTATTATCCCTAGAAGCCATGATTGAGCCTTTAAATAAACAATTTATTTCTTATGCCCAACATATAATAACCAAGCCAATAAAAAATATATATATATATATCTTTTACCCTTGGTTATCCCGAGATTGAACTTTTATTGTTTATGTAATTTGAGAGATGTTGGTTGAGAAAAGAAAAAAAAAAAAAAAGAGTTTTACATACTTGTGAATATTTGCATTAGATGTCTTGCTGAAAAAAAAAGAAAAAAAAAAAAGTTGAAAAAAAAAGAGAAAGACAATATGTCTAGCTGTGAAAAAAAAAGAGAAAAAATAGCAAGCATGTGTTTGAAAAGAAAAAAATATGAGCAAGTGATGTAAATTGTGCTTCTAAAGGATGGAGAGTGAAAGGCTATGGAAAAAAGTTTGGTTGTGTAATGTACATGTTCTCTCGGGATAGTCTTTTGAATTCCTGTATATCATTCGTTTCAAAACCCTAATCCCAAGGCCCCATTACAACCTTAAATAAAGTCCTATCTGATCTCAAGAGTGTATTGATGATGCATGACTTGTGTGAATAAGGAAGAGAATAGTGATTATTAGTTTATTGTGTGTTAATTTCCTTTCATGAGATTATGTCAAATCTTTTTCTTTTGGATTACGTTTTTTTTAATAGACATGTGAGCATTATTTTGTTTTGACTTAAATATCTTCTTCTCACATGTGATATTTGAGAGAATTGTCACTATAATCTGAGAGAATCTTTTATGAGTGCATTATCTTGTGAGATTTGACATTGAGACGAATAGTTGATAGTTGTAGAGGTGATTACCGGATAAATTACTGACTTGGTATAGTTAACTCACACTACACACGAGTTTATATGAGAATATGATAAGTGCATACAGTTATATACCACGTAGTTCTATATGTTGTTTTGCATGTGCTTATAAAAAGTTTGCGTCTTAGCATTTCAATAATGTGGTAGCAACTTATATTATAAAAGTGTTATTCAGATGTTTGAGCACAAGGTGATGTTTGTGGGTATCATATCTGGAAACCCTCACGAGACTATACTCGTCCACTAGGGGAAACCTAGGGGTTTAAAGGCTTGTTGCATATGCTAAATGCAATCGTGAATCCTACGAAAGTGGTTTTGTTTTGTTTATAGTATTATATGTTTAGTTGTTTGTCTTACTAGGGACTAGCAAGGTCTAAGTGGGGGGGTGTGATTCAGGTCTAATATTTACATTTGTCAGAGGTAATATTAATCATTTTATTGTGAAAGTGTGATATTTATGATGATTTAATTGAAGATTAAGGCTATGAGAATAAAAGATGAGTTGTGTTGTTTTGCAGGTTAATAGTGCACAATTGGAGTGAAGCTATGAGAAGAAATGAAGCATAGCTCAGGATGGATCACACTGGAACACGCGTCCGGACGGAGGAAGTATACGCGTCCGGACGCGATTGGCAGAAAGTTGACAAACGAAGCAAAGATCATTCTGGAGCACGCGTCCGGACGGATGAGAGAGGTGCGTCGAGACGCGTGTCAAACCTCTGCTGCCGAATTTAGAGTCCTAATGGGATGCAATTTATTTCAACTGTACTGTATAAATACGAACCTAGAATCTTTTGCTGGCCTCTCTTTGTTTTTTAGTCTATTTTCTGCATCCTTTTACCATGTCTGGCTAGAAGGCTAAGCTAGGGCTAGGGAAAAATCTCTCAACGGAGTACGGTATTCTTATTGACTCTTGTACTTAAGGATTTATGTTATTGTGTTAATTTAATCCCAAATCTTTTAGCAAAGTGTTTATGCTGTATAAACTCTTGAGTTGTTGTGCCACGTACATCAATTGCTTGATTTTCCCTGCGTGTAAATCACTGGTTATTCCACGCTGGAAGGATTAACATTATTTCATAAAATAATATGATTGAATGATTATTCAGGTTCCTGGTAGTCTTTTGATTATAACCATTGGATTTATCACTTGATTTGTTAATTGGGTTAACTGACATTTAATTCCTCTTTCAAGTCAAGCTTTGAGTCTTTAACTATTATTGTATGAAGTTGAGAGGGAGTACCTGATGCTCTAGTAATTTATTTATTACTATTTTAATTACCAAAATCACTTTTCCCCAATCAACAACTTTCCAAACAATTCTTTTTCCTTTCAAATTACTTTTATTGTTCGTGTGATTGTTTCTTGTTTTCATAATTCCCTGTGGTTCGACCTCGGATTCCCGAGAAATTTATTACTTCGCACAACCTGCACTTGGGTGATCAATTCTAAAGTTGTAGCAAGTTTTTGGCGCCATTGCCGGGGAATTGTTTGAAGGCAAAGAACACATCGTCATCTATTGTGGTTTGCTTGATTTGAGATTCGTCACAGATCCGGTAATCTCGTCCTTTTTTTTATTATTATTTATTTGTTAATTATTTGTTTTATTTTTCCTCAGGTTAGATATTTCATAATTTTTATTTTTATATTTTATATTTCTTTTAATGTGGTGTGAAGATTTTCCCCGATGGAGGAACTGTGTGTGTTTTGTGATGTGTATGGGCATTCCATTGAGGTTTGCCCTTTAATTCCAACATCTCGAAAAATTTTGAGGAATGGGACAATTGTCTTACCTAATTCTTCTCAACCTTACCCCGACCATTGTTTTGAAACTTTTTATCCCAATTTTGGTTGGGGGAATGAACATTATTAGTTACCTATATATGTCACATCACCACAAGACCCTCCCCAATATCCACGCTACCATGACCCACAAGAAGAGAATTTGGAGAATATTCTTAACGAATTTATGCAAAGCCAACTAGCTTTCAATGCCCAAACAAGTCAAGCTATTAAAGAGATAAAAGATATACTCAATATATTGATACAAAAACAAGAGGTCAAAAATAGTCAATATAGTGAGAGTGATTCTTTTCCTGAACTACAAACTGAGGATGAATCCATTAATACTCTTGATAGTGAAGAATTAAGTGACATTATTATTCCACAAGAGGCTAATGAGCCCAAAGACCTTTCATTATCAACAAGTAGTAATGAGATTCACATATCTAATCTTAGTGAGGGTATGAAAGTTGAGTTGTGTGTTATAATTGATAAAGATCTATTTTCTATCTCATTATTAGATTTGCATAAAAATGTAAATATCTCCCTGTTCTTGCATGTTCAAAAGATATATTCGATGTATGAGTGGATAATTCGATTAAAGGAGTTGCTTCGACACCACATTTTTAAGCCAATAAAATTGAATGGTCGCATATTCAAATATGACTTTAAGCCGGATTGAACGTGAGCTTTTATTTTTATTTGTACATAGTAGTTAGATTTTATTTTATTATTTTGTTTTTTTTGTTTAATTTCAGTTTCATTTTTATTTGTTTCAATTTATAGTTTTTTTTTGTTTGTTGAGTATTTTATTTTTAGATTTTAGCGTTGTTGCGGCACCAAGTATTCTTATCCTTTTTATCTTTATTCATTATTTTTATTGAGCAATAAGATATTTATTTTTATATTGAGGACAATGTTGGATTTAGGTTGGGGGGTATGAGTATGCTTTGTGTTGTGAAAATTCCTAGTTTATTTTTTTTTAGTTTATTTATTTTGCTAAAAAAAATAAAAAATTGTTAGTTATTAAATATTTAAATAACATTTTTATGCATAGTTTGACACCACAATATGAGAATAATTTGTTTAACTTTAAATTTGCAATTGTTTAAGCACCACATAGAACTTTATTCTATATTTTTGTATCTCATATCATTTTCTTATAAAAACTCACAATTTGTGCACTTTAGACTTTACCAAGTTGAAAATTTGTTAGGTATTTTACCTTGAGAACTTGAAACATATAGTGGAGATGCATAAAAACCCTAGTGAGTTTTGTTCCAATCTTTCTTGGAGGGTTATTTACATTTACTCAATAAAAAATCTTGAGTCTGGATCCTCTTTTGTACAACAGATGTGTTGTTTTTTAAAACGATACTGTTTCACACCAAAACGACGTCATTCCATTTAACAAAATGAATTCGTTTTGGTGTGAAATGATGTCGTTTTGAGAAATAACACATCTACCATTAAAAAATTAACAACAGAGGATTCGAATCTTTAAAATCTTTCATGATACAAAATATGATTTACCTTAATAAGGTTGAAAAACTCTTGGGATGAAAACCAAAATAAGATAATTCCGTTCTCATTCGACTATATATTTAGAAAGAAACATTCCTCTTCAAATCAGCATGTGCAAATTAATAATCCAACCCCACGAAAGGTCTCTATGTTGGGATTAGAATTTTTTGAAAGATTCTAAAGTAGTGGAAGAGTCAACTCTCTTCAATTGAAACACAAACCTTCCTAGCAAGTTCTTAATGATTGGGTGGACGATGGAACACAAATCCCCCTCGTACACGGATTTATCTCTGACCCTTTGAATGAGTGATTTAGGTATCTTGTTGGGTGTTATGACATATTAATTAAATTAAATACAAAAAAAAAAAAAAAATTGATCAAGAATGAACACAAAGGAATTTATTAAGAATTACGTACCAATCATTTTTTTTTTTTTTTTGTTTAACGGTTAGGAGTGTTCGGGACAATTTACGCACAACTAGATTAATCTCCTCTCCAATCCGGTAAAAAAAAGACTATCTATTCCAAAACTATTGTCTTGATGAATGCATCTCGGAATAACACTCCACTTTCACAGTACCAACGGAAAGTCATTTTTGAACAAATCAAGCAGTTTTAAATGTTCTAAACATTTACTTTTACTCATACGTCTAAGAACAGATTAGTCATGGTTGATGCCTTTTTGATACTAGTTGAATAAGACTGCTGGTGCCTGGAAATAGCTGAGTGTGCTTATAAGGATGAAATTTGCTAGCACCTTCCTTCTCTGTGCATTCCACTAGTACTAGTAGTCATAATTAAGGAAAGTTAGCATAGACTTATTCCACAAAATATTCACCGTAATGGTGTCACTAGTTAATTATAAAATAACAAATAAGATTAGTGAATCCTATTATATCAATATAATAGTTATTAAATAAGATGATTATTGATAGTTATTAAAACAACGGAGACGGGTCCGGCTCAGGCTCAGACCCGACCCAGATCACAGATACAAACTAACAAAGGTTTAGTCACAATTCTAGTTGGGCCAAACCCACCTCTTCAGAGACCCAGCCCATTATCAGCACACGTGGGAATCTCCATCTGAGGGAATCCCTGAGGATGCAGTCATTAGAAATACATTGTCAGTCTCGCGAGATCACCTCGCACGTTACGAGATAAGGTCAGCTTCACGTACGAAATCAGTTACAAGGATAGCGCCTCAATCAGAGCCTCTCGAAGCCAACTTTACTTACATATAAATTGGAAACCCTGCCTACACATGGGGGACATCACACACATCTCAGTACAATACACCTCTTGAGTAATAAGATTTTCGAACACTGTAGCCATTCCCAGTAGCCCTGCCACATAATCTTTGTGTTTGTTTGTGTTGAGTCATCTTTACTTCATTTTTGATTTATTTTACATAAAACCACTTTTATGCATCATCATCTATCACTAGTTAGTAATATCACGTAAAAATAATGATGTAATATCACTGTTATATTCAATATTTTCTTATACTGGGGGAAGTAAGCTAACGATTACGCTATGGTCCAACAACAATTGAAGCCGTAGGTTCATCCATCCATGAATTTTTCTTAGGGCCTGTCTAGTTACGAGTCTAACATAATGACCCACTCTAACTATACTATACGTGGATTAAGGTTTCAATAAGATGCGGGTCCATTGTGTTAATCATAATCCCATGTTATCTTGATGAAAGCGTGTTACATCACCCTTAGTTTCTGACCTATTATGGGTACTATGGTCATTTTAAATATAAGTTTTAGTGATGTTATCGGTTTATAGTTTATACTAATTATGTGGTGCTTGATCATACTGTAACTTCAGCTTAAAATGAACCAAGTCACTAAGATTTAGTCCTCATAATAAACAAACTTGATAGAGAATTGCGTCTAAACTAATTTAATCCAATCGAAAGGTGCAATACCCAAACCAAGCATCACCCTTATACCTTGAAACCAATCAATTTTTTTTTTTGGGTTGAATTGTCAGGAGTGTTCGGACTAATTTACGCACACTGCAACTAATCAACTCTTCGGTCCGGTTAAAGATTGGTCATCTAATCCAGAAGAACTAAGGTATTAATAAGAGATAAATTCCTTATGACCCGATCCTAAGAGATTATTAAGATTCAAATTCAGAATATCTAAATTTATAGTTTTCCTGTTATCATTTAAACTACCCTTTCATATTAAATAAATCATCTTTGAACCTTAGTGTTTGTGTGTGTTTTTGTGCATATCAAACAAATTTAAGGTCTCACTTAAAGATGGTTGACCACATATTTTTTAGAGTTAAAAATTGTTTAGGATAGAGGCATGTTTAAACTATCCAATTTGCGTGCATTGCACTCTAAAACATCTCTCTGATAGAAACTCTCTGATCGGTGACTCTTTCCTTCTCATTTCCTCTTATTTGTCATTGTTCATCTGGGTCAACCTTTCTTGCTTCAAAGTATAACCCATGTGTCCACCATATGAAATGTGTCCAGGTAAAGCACTTGACATATCACCTATTCAAAATCCTTGATACCAACTCTCGTGGTTTAATGGTTGACTCACACCTCTTAATGACTAGTCACCTTTGTCTTTTTAGGGATATGTTTTAACCAAGGGCGGAAGGAGGCATGGGCTACGGTGGGCACGTGCCCCCCCTCAAATAATTTTTTTTTTATTAGTTATGTATATATATTATATATTTGTATAATATATTATTTGTGCCCACCCAAAACAAAAAATAAAAATGTTAAGCCCACATTATCTACCCAAAAAAATTAAAAAATAAAGCTCATTTAATACAAAAAAATTTGAGTCCATCATTATCTACCCAAACTTAATAAAAAATCAAATCTGTCACCTATCACAATCCACCCAAATCTATTAAAAAATAAAACTTTTTGCCCACCATTAAAAAACAAATATTTGGCCACTTGATATATATCACCTAACCCTTATAAGAAACACATGAGAATCAGGGTGGGCACTTGCCCCCCTCACTTTTGGACCACCTTAGATGAGGACTCATAAAATTATTTTATATATTATATTTGCCCTCCTAAATTTTTGAAAATTTCAATGGTTCTAGTTTTTTTTTTTCAATAAATTAGTAGACCACTAACCCTCTAAAATAAATATGTTAGTTTTGGATTGAGTCAATGATCTATTTGTATATTGATGAATATACAATATTTCTATTTATCTAACACAATGTTCGTTATTTTTTAAGAACAATTTTTAATTCTCATTTACTATTTTTTAATTAATAGTAGCTTATAACCTAGTAAAATACGATTGCATACAAAAGACAAAAGGTTATAACCCAAAAATATTTCAAACTATTTTGAATAGGGAATTTATCTATAAGATGATAATGACCTCAACCAAAATTTCCAACTAAATAAAGAATAATTTTACTACACTTGTGATTGTGCATATTAATAGAAATTTAGTGAAAAATTAATTTACATTTAATTCATATATAAAATCTTAGAGATTTTAAAAATTTATATATTATATTGAAATATATAATTAGGTTAAAGATGTACTATTTTTTTTTGTGTCTTTTTGTTAGAATTTTGTTTCGGCTAAATAAAAATTGAATTTACTATTTCACAATAATTTTGTTTTGATTCTTACTTTTTTGTCATTCTTGAACTAAATTTTTTTATATCAATTTCAGCTAAATATAATATAATAAAATATAAATATATTATATAGTGTGATTGGTTAGAAGAAAAAAAATTAGAGTGCGTAATTAAAGTGTCCACCCTAACCAAAATTTCTGGCTCTGCCCTTGGTTTTAACCCAACTCAAATTACGATAACCAATTGTTAAACTCAAAAAAATAATCGGTACAAATCTAAGCATCGTATAACCAAAAAAAAATCCTTGATACAATCAAGTATTGCATATTTTGAAAAGTTCAACCCCAATCTCCGTCATCAATACATTGAAGTATCAATGAACAAGGTTGGAATGGTAGGCGTGGACCAACCATCAAATTGCTTTGGCCTTAAAAGACTGGGTCAGCAACGACTCCTGTCAACGCGTTATCTTTCCCCAGCATTACTCATGTCGATGGATTGCATTACTCGCGTTATTGACGCGTCATATTTGATCTATTAATAGATATGTATACGCATGCCGTGTGTAAATTGTCTCTTGTCGAATTTATATCGAACTTTTTTTAAACGGACTTGGTGGTGTCGGTCAGGGACGGAGTCAAGAAATTAGTCTTGGCCTCTTGGGTGAGTACATTAATAAACTTAGTTTTTTTTTTTTTTGTCAAGTAAGATGATATATTTATATTCATTGAAATTATTTTTCACACAAAATAAAATCATTCAAAGTAATTGGGTCAAAAACTGGTATACAAAATACATACAAATAAAATAAAATAAAAAAGATTAATTTTAACATTCTATAAAAAAATGAGATTAATTATATTTATTTTCAATTGATTCAACTGAGTTTTTATCATTTGAAAGAGATGCACTTCGTTATAAATACCATCGATAATGTTTTGTTATATATATAGTATTATACTATTTGTTATCATCTTATCACTCATTTGGTTATGTAATCAAGTTTTTATAATACTTATATTTAAAAATCTTTTTTTATTATAAAAATTAAAATCGATATAATCAATGTCAAATTCACATGTGTTTTTTAGTCTTAAATTTTGTTGAATGAGAACTTTAATTCGAATGTCTCCGTGTCCAAAAGTTAATAGGTATTTAATTATGAGTCTATTCCAATAAACATCACAAGACAAAAAAAAAAAGGGTGGGCTTAGTTATATATGTTTAGGAAATATTCAAAACATACATGGGTAATGTTAAGAAATTTTTTTTTTGAGGGTGGACATTGTTGAAATATAAATACTTAAGTTACATTTGTCCAACAATTTAAGTTTCAGAATAGATGGTTATTTAACATCGTATTAGAATAAGATATCATGTGTTCGAATATTGCCGTCACTCTAATTATTAAAATATTTTCATATGCTAGATCCAAAATCTAGTATGCACGTGAGGGAGCATGTTGAAGTATAAATATTAAATTACACCATCTCCAATAACTTAAGTTTTTAAAATAGATGATTGTTTGACAGGCATGTGCCCCTACTAATCCAATGGTGACTCCGCCACTAGTGTCAATTCATATATAGTCTAAACCAATTAATATCAAACTTATATTTGCTAATTTGAGGTTTTAACCTAACCCTTGGGGTTTTTGAAAGTTATACCCAAAAGAGAGTTTGTTTCAATTTATTTTTCAAACCCAGACATTTTTAAAAACGTTAGTTGGAATGACGTTTTTAGCCTAAAAACATCAGTTGAAGTAACGTTTTTAGGTAAAAACATCAAACCTAGTGACGTTGTTTAGTTGCAATAGTGGGCATACAAAAGAGATAAAAACGTCAGTGCAAATGACGTTTTTCTAAAAATGTTGGTTCAAATAACGTTTCTAAAAAACGTCATTTGCACTGATGTTTTTCAATAAAATCCATTTCCATCCGTTTTGTCCCTTTGTTTTTTTTTTATATAATTTTTTTGTATGTTTAATTTTATTTATTGAAAAATTTAATTCTATTCAAAATAAATATATTTTGATCATATCAAAATTAAAACATTGAAAACGTATACATATAATTAATTTTAATTTAACGTTCAAACATAAAATATTATTTTTAATTTTGATCATGTCGACAATAATGTTTATTAAGCTATGTAAAAATCTAAGTTATTCATAAACAAAAAACTGAGTATTTATTTCATAACACTTTCCAGTGCATCTGATGAGGTAAAATGTTGTCAATAACGTGGTTGATGTTCAAAACAACATAAAGGATTATCAAGTACACATAAACATGATGAGATAAAAGTGTCAGATGCATCATCGTCCAAATCAGAGAATCATAAAGTTCAGGATCGGAAACAAGTAACGGATCCTCTAAAATTTCAATTTCAGCATATTCAGGATCAAAATGCTCTGTTTTTGCGTACTCGATTGCATGGAAACGATCAAGCTGACGCTGCATTTGATCATTTTTACGTTCAAGCATTGATATGATCTCATCATGATTGTTTGAATTCTGTGGATCGTAAATATTAGTCGAACTTGCCTTCGGTACCGCAAGCCATGCCAATGACAAAATACTTCAAGGTCATAACATTTGTCATATAACTGTCGCCATCTTAGAGTAGGTTCGTGATGCAGGCCAGAACCTGCAAGGATTAAGATAGTCCCGGGATGCCACTCACCGGGGGCAACCGACGTCACTCGACGTTGCTAATCGCGGAAGGCACTCACGCGACCAAGTCACCCACTTGATTCTAGGAGGACTTTTCACTCCAAGCAAGATAAACTTGCAAAGAATTATTCTCTATGATCATCAAAACCCCCCCCCCTCTGATTTCATTCATGCAGATATTTATAAGCACTACAAGTGATGACTCTTAGACTACCCCTAGACATTTTTATGTCATTTATTGTTTTAAGACTTTCCAAAGCAAGACACACTTTCAAGACAGACAACACAAATTAACAAGACATAGGAAACACAAGAAATCTAAATAAATCTATATAGACTTTTCATTTTCCAATTAATGCTCTTGTATCATTCTTCTCCGCTGAAAAGGAAGCCCTCCTCGAATCCTCAACCAATTCTTTCCACATCCTTTCATCAAGCTTCTTGAGCTCTTTAGCAAAAATCCATGCACCTTCAGAATCTGGTTTTTCTATCCAATGGATCAAATACTGTGTGTAGGTTCCTTGGCGGGAAGTGATTGAACGAACATCCAAAACATCGATGAATTCTCGCTGGGGATTTGCTGGTATAGCAGACAAGTCTTCAAGGTTCAAGGCATCATTGGTGTCATCTCCATGATAAGAATACAAGTCACTAATGTTGAAAGTTGGACTGATAGATAATCCTGCCAGCAATTCCAGTCGATAAGCATTAGGTCCCAGTTTCTTGAGTATTCGGCATGGTCCAAACTTCTTTTGCTTGAGCTTGTTATAAGAATCAGTTGGAAATCTTTCCTTACGAAGATAAACCTGATGAGATCTCCTTCTTCAAATTCCTTAGTCCTTCGATGTGCATCAGCCTTTGTCTTGCACTACTTACAAGCTTCTTTTAGGTGCTCACAAACTTGATCATGAATGCCCTTAATGTGGGCAGCAAACTCCCCTGCATCCATGCTAACTCGGACTTGATCCTTTAATGGTCGAAGGTCCAAAACCTGGTGGGGTTTTCTTCCATAAATCACCTCAAATTGAGTTTTCTTAGCTGATCGATTGAAGAAACTATTGTAACCAAATTCAGCTTGAGGAATGATGAACTCCCATATCTTTGGATTGTCTCCTATCAAACTCCTCAACAAATTTCCAAGAGATCTATTCACCACTAGAAAACTGAAGTTGTGTTCCAAAAGCTTCCAAAGTGTCTTCCAAAAGTGACTAATAAAGCGCACATCACGATCCGACACAATAGACTTTGGAACCCCATGTAGACGAATTATCTCTCTAAAAAACAAAGTAGCAATGTGGGAAACATCTGTAGAGTTCTTGCATGGTATGAAGTGGGCCATTTTTTAGAAACGATCCACAACAACAAAAATGCAGTCTTACCCATGCTGCGTCCTCGGCAAACCAATGACAAAGTCCATTGAAATATCCTCTCAAGGAGCATCGGGGGTAGGAAGGGGCTAGTATAAACCTGTATTCTGCACTCCCCCCTTGGCCTTTTGACACACAAAGCATCTTTGCACAAAACGAGCAACATCGTGTTTCAAAGATGGCAAAAAATAACGTTCTTTAACAAGTGATTCAGTTTTGTCTCTTCCAAAATGCCCGCTAAGTCCACCACCATGCAACTCTTGAACGATAAAAAACCTCAAAGATCCATCAGGAACACAAAACTGATTTCCCTCGAAAAGATATCCATTCATGAGAGAATAACCATCATTTTTCCTTTCACTGAACTCCTGCAAAACCTTTGAGAAGAAAGGGTCTGCTGCATAGTATTCCGGCAAGAGATCAAAGACAAGAATTTCATATGAGAGAGAAGTTAACAAGCTGTATTTTCTACTTAATGCATCAGCAACTTTGTTAGAGGAACCAGCTTTGTGATTTAGAACAAAACTAAACTTTTCCATGTACGATACCTAGCCAACATGTCGAGAGTTCAACTTCTTTTATGCCTTGAGAAACCGTAAAGCTTCATGATCTAAATAGAGAACAAACTCCACACCAATGAGGTATTCTTCCCAATGTCGCAAAGCTTGCACAATTGCATACAATTCCTTGTCATAAGTTGAATACTTCTTCTTGGCATCACTTAGCTTCTTGCTGAAATAGGCAATCGGCCTTCCTTCTTGCATTAGGAAATCCCCTATACCCACATTTGATGCATCACATTCAACTTGAAAAGTTTTTGCAAAGTTGGGCAGTGCTAGCACGGGAACTTCCACAAGCTTTGCCTTCAAAAGTTGAAAACTCTTTTCAGCCTCATTAGTTCACCGAAACTCTCTGCTCTTCAAGACATCCATCATAGGAGCAACAAGAGTGCTGAAATTTTTGATGAACCGTCGATAAAAAGAAGCCAAACCATGAAAGCTTCGCACTTCGGTAAAACTTGTAGGAGGTGGCCAGTCAAGAACCGCCTTCACCTTTTCCTCATCCATTTGTATACCCTCTGCACTCACATCATAGCCTAGAAATACAACCCGATCAGTCATAAAAGAGAGCTTCTCAAGATTAATGTACAGCTGGTAGTCATGTAGGACTTTGAACACATTTGTTAAAAGCTCAAGGTGCTGAACTTTATCTTGGCTATACACCAAGATGTCGTCAAAGTAAACGAAAACATACTTCCCCATGAACTCCTTCAAAACTTGAGTCATCAGCCTCATAAAAAGTGGTTGGGGCATTCGAAAGCCCAAATGGCATAACAAGTCATTTCGTACAAGCCATTCTTTGTTTTAAAGGTTGTTTTCCATTCATCTCTCAATCTAACTTGAATTTGATGGTATCCACTTCGAAGGTCAATATTAGAAAACACATTTGCACCACAAAGCATATCAAACATGTCATCAAGACGGGGTATTGAGAACCGGTATTTCACAATTATCTTGTTTACAGCCCTACTATCGATACACATCCTCCAAGTTCCATCTTTTTTTGGAGTTAGGAGGGCTAGGATAGAACAAGGACTTAGTGACTCCCTAATCAGTCATTTTTTAGCAATTCATCAACTTGTCTTTCTAATTCAACATGTTCATTAGGTGAGATCCTATAGTGAGGCAAGTTAGGAAGGATTGAACCTGGAATGAAATCAATTTGATGTTTTATGTCTCAAAGATGAGGCAAACCAGCAGGTATTTCATCTAGAATGAGGGCTTTGAATCTGTGGAGTAACTCTGAAACTTCTTCAGGAACATCTCTGATAGCTTCCCCTACAGCCACTAAAGCATAAGCCACTTTCTCTTCGCTGAAAACTTGCTCAAAAGCCTTGTGGGATAGCAAGTTGACTTGGCTCTGAAATGGCACACTTGTGAGAATGTCCTTCAAAGGGTTCAACACAAAAGTCGCCCCACCCTTCTTAAGAGAATTAGTGTTCTTTCGCCCGTCATGTTGAGCACATCGATCATATGGCAACGGCCTTCCAAGAAGCAAATGACAAGCATCCATAGGAAGGACGTCAAAATAAAGCTTATCTTCATATTTTCCAACATAAAATTTTACTTGACATCTTTCTGTCACTAAAACCTCTCCACCCTTTTAGAACCAGGACACGTTGTAGGGCTTAGGATGTTGCTCACATGCAAGCTTCAACTTTTCAATCATGGTCTTGGACACCATATTTTCAACACTTCCAGAATCGATCATCAGGATACACTTCTTTTCATAGGCCAAGCAATAGGTTCGGAAGATATTATGCCTAAGCCACTGATCATCCTCTTGAACAATCATTACTTGTCGAATAACAAGACTTTTCGGGTCCCAATTAGATTCACAGTACTCCTTCATATTGCCTCCTTTAGATTCTTCATCATATATGGGATGTTCCTCTTCTTCGTCTTGATCTTCTTCTACCAGATTCACCTCAGCTTTCTTAGTAGGACATTCATATGAACGATGACCAGTTTCACCACATCTGAAACACTTAAAATTTGATGAAGATTCAACCTTCCCAAAATCCTTTTTACCACCAGCATGTGGGTTTGGGCGTTCAGAATTGGGCGCTGAAAGTTTCTTGCCCTGCGTCAGCATCTTCTCTTTCGAAGCCTTACTACCGTCACCTTTTTTAAAAGACGTCCACTTAACCTTTTCTTTATCTTTAAGTGCCATTTGATATGCCTCTTCAAGAGAATGAATAAAGTGTAAGATTAACTCCTGTTGAAGATTGAACTTCAACCCGTTCATGTACCTCGCAACAAGTTGATCATCTGTCTCAACTATGTTAATACGACTCAACAGCTTGTAAAATTGCTCAGTGTAATCAGCCATAGATTGATCAATTTGTTGGCGCAACCAATGGAACTTTTGATACTGCGATTGAGAGTAATCAAGTGGAAGAAATTTCTCAACTAGCTTCAGCTTCATCTCTGCCCATGTGCCAACTCTTGGAACTTCTCGTCTGTCTCGAGTCCGTTGATATTGCTACCACCAAATCAACGGATGGCCCTTCAGCTTTATAGCAACAAAATGTACCTTTTTTTCTTCTGTCAAAGTTTTCCAATCAAAGAATGTTTCCAAAGAGGCGATCTAGTCACAATATTCATCGGGATCCAACTTTCCTCCAAAATCTGACACTTTAACTTGAATGCTTCGATCTGAACTTTCTAGGGCATGAGTTAAATGTTCCATCGACCATAGATTATCAAGAGCTGGTTCAGGAACAGAACTAGAAGAAGTTGAATGGACATCATCCTCTTCATTATGAAAAATTGTTCCTCCACTTCCTTGGCTTCGAGTAGGAGGATATGGGATCCATTGAAGCAGTTCATTCATCATCCGTTGGAGAGCTTATTGGATTGCCTCAATTCATTAAGTTATGCTTGTACAATAGCACCTCCGTTGTTTCTTTGACGCCGCGGAGGCATTATAGAATCTCGTGGAGCCTTAGGAATTGATTGGAATGAGGGTGGAAGGTGAAAGGTTAGATCACAAAACGAACACCAAAACATGAATAGTTGGCTCTAATACCACTTTGATGCAGGCCAGAACCTGTAAGGATTAGGATAGTCCCGGGATGCCACTCACGAAGGGCAACGGACGTCACTTGACGTTGCTAATCGCTGAAGGCACTCACGCGACCAAGTCACCCACTTGATTCTAGGAGGACTCCTCACTCCAAGCAAGATAAACTTGCAGAGAATTATTCTCTATAATCATCAACCCCCCCCCCCCCTCTGATTTCATTCATGCAAATATTTATAAGGACTACAAGTGATGACTCTTAGACTACCTCCTAGACATTTATGCCATTTATTGCTTTAACACTTTCCAAAGCAAGGCACACTTCCAAGACAGACAACACAAATTAACAAGACATATGAAACACAAGAAATCTAAATAAATCTAAATAGACTTTTTCACTTTCCCATTAATACTCCTGCATCAATTCGATATGAGCACCTGGAGGCGGATAGTCAGTTGCAGACCCAACAATTACATGTCCAACTTGACCGAATGGGTGATAAGGGTCGATAGGCTCATTGCGGAACGCACACTTTCGTCCATACTGCATTACACCACCAAAATTAGTATATGATCCAATAGGAGGAACTTTGTTCAGCAATGTTGATCTGTCAGTTGAGCGTTCACATTTGTTAGCCGAAGATGAACTATTTTGGTCATTCCGTGAAGAAGAACCTTCATTGGTTTGGCTATATTGTATGTAATGTGTGCCTATACATTTTGTTTGGTGGTTCATTTACACAATTGTGAATGCTAGTATATATATGCTTGGTTTGTCAATGTAAAAAAACAGTGAAATGACATAACACTGCATAGTTAGGAATTGATTTGACAATGACAGGATGTGACAAAGAAAAAGTTGTGATATGACAAAATACTGAATAGACCGATAAAGCTATGATATTGATTAACACTAAATAGGACGTACAAATAAACGTTATACGCACAATCAGTTGGACATTGATTACATTTGTTAATTTTCATCAGACATATACTCATCTAATAGGTATTGTTCATTAGAAAATACAGTAGATCACTCAGTAGTTGTCAACTCCCTTCCAAATGCAGTCGCCACCATGTCAGTTGCTAATTGGAGCATATAATATCGACACTTATGCACCATCATCTTGTTATTCTCCTTTCGTACACGTTTAACTGTTGCTTCGTAGTTCACTTTATTCATTCGTTGCATGGTAAGTGAAAGTCTATATGGCACCGGTATACCAAGTTATCTCAGATCTGTGCATAATGAGTGTGATTCATTAGCACGAAAAGCTCACTCTCGTCGGAGTCTGGCATAATACTCTTTTTGTTCAGAAAATCTATCACTCTTGTAATCATCATCTCGCTCTTGTAATAACCAAACTCGTTGATGTCTACGGCTGTTATCACCGGCTCGTGCTCTTGATGTAGACATAATGTCCAATACATGTGATATGAACCACCCCTTATTGTGTTTTTATAATGGTTTCATTGTGTTAAATGCAACAGTGTGTAGTCACTTATTTTGTCGGATAAGAATAGTTGTCATTATTGCAGCAATGTGTAGTCACCTTTTTTATTTGAGTTAATGGTCAAACATTGAAAAAAGAGTGCAGTCAGTGTGACTACACACTGTTACATGTCAGTGTAACCACACACTAGTACATGTCAATGTGACTACACACTAAGGCGTCTAATTCATTGAAGTTAGTAGACCCTGATTCACATTTATTCATGTCAATGATACATTCAACAGTATCAGGGTTTTTTGCATTGAACTGGTGTGTAGTCACAAGATTTTGATTGTGACTACACACCAGTCCATTGAAGTGTAATACAATGTGTAGTTAATTTATTAGTTTGTCTTTATTTCAAACAGTGTTGAGGCTTTTCATTCACGTGGGCTGCTGAACAAGAAACAGGTACAACATGACAATTGCATCAATGTCATTCATTGTGACTACACACTAGTTCAATGTCAGTCATTGTAACTACACATTGGTACAATGTCAGTCATTGTGACTACACAATGCTTTAATGTCATCCATTGAGGCTTTAGACTGGCGTATCACATCCATAATGCCTATAAGTTTGAACTCATCTACAATGTTCAATGTACAAACTTCATGTCTAACCATGAATTATAGTTTGAGAACGATGTTTGAAACTCTGGGTTATTATTGGGCTTTAGAGGATGAGTTCTTCTACCCAATAAATCATCGCTTATGCTATTCACGAATAGTTAGATACACAATGTTGGGGAGCCAGTTGTTTGGTAGGTGTACGAGTACTGCCCAGACTCATTCATTACTTGCATCCCCACAGGAGTGGAACATTCACCCGTCAACCCAGAAGTTGAAAATGTCGAAGTACCCATCTCTCACCTAAGCAACTCAGTATAAGACATGGTAGGGGTGGTTAGGCACCCTCTAGTCTGACTACCACCTATGACAGCATTGATGTCCTCCGTCTCCACGTACAAAGCAACACTAGCAATACTGGGGTTGTCAAGTACCACATTAACCAAATAAGTCACAAGTTCATCGTTCACAATTTCCAAACTGACATATGTATTCATGTTTGGTCTTGCTCCAAGTGTAAATGGATATCTACATGTCAACTTCAACTTGTTTTGCGACCTGTCCAACCCCATTACAGTGTAAATTTTACTCAACAACTCCGGCAGTTTTGTGCTACTATTAATAAAAATTCCACCTTTGGGAGAACAATCGTATGATAAACCCTCCGATGTATATTTCATGTGTCCACCCCAATACAACAAAACGGTAACTTATTTTCCCGTCATTTCAAACAGTTTTTGTCGTGGAATAAGTACTGAATTCACAAGAATCTGGAGATGGATAGAAAAAGTTAATACTTGAGGAAAAAAAAACCAATATTTAATCAAAATCTCATGTGAATTTATCGCATGCGACCTAGAAGAATTGATAAAATAAGAAACCTACGAGATTAAGTGTACATGTAGGGAACTAAGAAAAATGGAGATCCAACCATTATATGGAAGTTTGAAAAAATAATCCCCAAAAGAGGGTATCTCTTACATGTTATCAAGAATTCAATCACAAGTCAAACATGTTATCAGGAAGGCAAACAATGTAGCCAATTTTTTGGCTAACAAGGTAGTAATTGACTTACATTTATAACTCTATCGCAATTATCAAGACTATCCAACTCAAGGATGACAATACTTGAGTAACTCTATCGCATTAATCAACATGCTTATTTTGAGGAAAAATGTGTTGCTTGATGACTAAGAGACATAACTACACTGCTTCGATTGAGATTGAGAGAGACATGAAATATACTTAATATGAATTATTATATTCTTTTAAATTAAAATTTCAGTTTCGTACAGATGTTGAAGTAGAAATGACTTAACGAGGAAGGAATGAATGAGTACTTAACAGAAGTAAGATAGAAGCAAATAAAGTTAACACAAAATAATACACAAGTTCTCAAACAATTTATGAAAATTTTAGGTTAAGCAATTTTTATTTAAATGTAATCTTAATTATTATTATATTCTTTTAAATTAAAAATTCAACTTCATACAAAAGTTAAATTACAACAAAATGAATGAGTTCTTAACAGAAGTTGAAAAACACAGAAAATGTTTTGATTAATTACCAACTAATAAATTTTTCAAGCAACAAACAAAGCATTAGAAGTAGATAAGTTGAGAATAAAATTATTTTTTGATTAATTATCTAAATATAAATTTTTTATATCATTTTTTACAACAAAAAAATATAAACATATTAATATTTGATTCAATTATAATCCCAAAACTCAGGCAAGGGTTATTGCTAAATAATTATGTACAAGTAAATACATAATCTAAGTGATTATTAGATTAAATTACATTTAAATTTAGAATTACCATAGAATTTGAACTAATACAACTATTAGAATTAAATTTAAATGTAGAATATCATCAAACTTGAAATAACATTAGAATTAGAACTAATACAACAATTCATTTACAACTAAAACAACAATTAAATACACAAATCTAAGTGATTATTAGATTAAATTAAATTTAAATTTAGAACTAACATAGAATTAGAACTAATACAACAATTAGAATTAAATTTAAATTTAGTATATCATCAAACTTGAAATAACATTACAATTAGAACTAATACAACAATTAATTTACAATTAAAACAACAATTAAATACAAAAATCTAAGTGATTATTTCATTAAATTAAATTTAAATTTAGAATTAACATAGAATTAGAACTAATAAAACAATTAGAATTAAATTTAAATTTAATTTATCATCAAACTTGAAATAACATTACAATTATACCTCAACAATTAATTTACAACAAAAACAACAACTAAATACACAAATCTAAGTGATTATTACATAAATTAAATTTAAATTAAGAATTAACATAGAATTAGAACTAATAAAACAATTAGAATTTAATTTAATTTTAATTTATCATAACAAATTGATATAACATTACAATTATACCTAATACAACAATTAATTTACAACAAAACAACAACTAAATACACAAATTGCTATAGAAATAAACAGAGAGTGAGAGACATACAGTCAGATGGTGGTCCTCAATGTTGCAATGGTAGAGGCAGTGGTGGAAAAGCAGCAGCTCCGATGGTGTGGATCCTGCCGATTGGGGCTTTCAGATGAAGGGTGGAGGAGGTGGGTTTCAAATGGTGGTGGAGCTGATTTCGGATGGTAATGGTGGTGGAGATTTCGTTGAATGACGCAGGTCGAGATGGGTTTCAGATGAAGGGTGGTGGAGGTGGGTTTCAGCTGATGGTGGTTTTCCCAGGTGGTGGAGGGGATTTCTGATGGTGCTGGTGGTGGAGATTTCGCCTGGGGGTGGTGGACTTGGATGAAGATTCTAGTGGAGGTGGGTTTCAAATTCAAGGGTGGTGGAGAAAGCTTCAGATGTTGGTGGTTTTTCCTGGTGGTGGTCTAATTTCTAATGGTGGTGGTGGTGGAGATTTGTCGCCTAAAGGTGTTGGGAATTCGATTTAGGGCTCAGATAGAATTGGAGGGGAAGAAGGAAAATAAGAGAAAAGGGAATGCATATACCGTTAAAAACGTCAGTACAACTGACGTTTTCAGTATAGATGTTGGTTCAACTAACATTTTACATGGTAAACAAAACGTCAGGCCAATTGTCGTTTTATACATTGTAGACGTTATTTTTACTGACGTTTTTAGCGTAAAAACGTCTTTCCAACTGATATTTTTAAAAATGTTTAAGTTTGAGAAATAGTTTGAAACTAACTCTCTTTTAGGTATAACTTACAAAAATCCCATGGATTCGGGTAAAACCTCTCGCTAATTTTGCATCGATTTTTGAGCCATCGAATTGAGGATTGTGTGAATCCT
Source organism: Ilex aquifolium (assembly GCA_951799425.1). NCBI lineage: Eukaryota > Viridiplantae > Streptophyta > Magnoliopsida > Aquifoliales > Aquifoliaceae > Ilex > Ilex aquifolium. The sequence continues at coordinate 17,776,503 of OX637402.1, forward strand.
ATCATGTGTGCAAATAAAAATTGGAAAAAGTTTTAAGTTTTAGCATAATGGCCCCCACAGAAGTTGTTCAATGGGTTTTTTAAAGATTTGCCAAACTGTCCCATTGCTTAGCTCTTTTCCTAACCTCCAGTTGGCAAAAAAATATTGATAATCAATAAAAAAAAAATTCTTCTGTGGAGTGAAGTAAACAGACAAAGTGGTCACATAGTACAAAGCGAAAGAGGGCCAAGAGTCCCAAGACTAAACAATAATCTATGCAAAATTCGACAAGAATAAAGGCAAGATTTAATTAATTATTCCCTCTTTAGCATTCTTTTTAATATTTTTTTTTTCGATTTTCGTTTGTTTGATATAAAGTTTTGCTCTATGTACCCGACACCCATTTTCTAATGAGATTGAAAGTGTGTCTATTTTGATCGCAGTCAATTTAGTCATCTGCACCATTTATTTTATTGAGCCCCATTGAGTTCAGTGGGACTCGTAAGACTCACCTATGACTTCAAGGAGTGAATTTTTTTATATTTTTTGTTACAAGGTGTTCCTCATATTTGCGCTTATCGTAGCTCGAGGTAGTTTAAGGACATGTCTCTTGAGGAATAAAGATGACTAACCCTTAAAGGGTGTGAGAAGTATCAAACATGAGACCTCTTTTTTACAAGAGAATACCACTCCTAAAGGCGTGTTTGGATGACAAAATTGGACTAGATTGAAAATTTAAAAAAAATCCTTTGTATCGAACCCAAACTCACATATTATTAAAATGGTTAGGATTTAATGGCTATATCTTTATCCTTTTGGGTGTTTGAAATTGAGAAAATTTAACAAATTTTGAAATCAAAATCATCTATATCGCCTATGATGAAGGATTGTGTGATTAGCACTTTCTTATAATGGAGAATCTGAATTTCTTGAAACATCAAAAGTAACGAGGTACACAAAACTATTTCAAAGATACAATTATTCAATTCAACGAAACTCAGAATTGTGTCAATATTTTTGTGATCGGTTACATGAATCCCCGTTTCACTATTATGCTCACAGCTGGAGATTTTAATATCAATAAAACCATTGCAAAGGGTAGGTAAAATGGTTGGTGCACCTCTACTTGTAAAGGCAGCACGTGCTTAAGAACACAGGGCAGGGAACACAGTGGACCATATGATGCAAGTCCATATCAAGTGCTTTACTTTCTTCCTTTGAGGTTTTACCTATGTCTTCCTTTTATATGAAATGTCTTGGTAGGCCAATGAGAAGATATGAACTTTGAGCTAAAAAATTTATAATATGGTTTAACATAGACCATAATCATCGTAGTCATTAGCTTTTGGTCATGGGTAGGTGGGAGTTGTGGCCTCACGACTAATGTTAGTCACTGACTCTGAGTTGGTGTATACTTTGGCCATAAATGAAAAAACTTTTGACAATTTTGTTTTTGTTTCAGAACAAGTTTTAAGGGCTTGACCATTTGCTAAGAGTTGGAAGAAATTATCATTCAATATCTCCAAAAAAAAAATTAGTGTCATATTCTGTTAACTCTCATCTCCAGTTCGTGAATCGAATGACTTACTCAGAGACTGTAGACACATTTGAGTTTGGAAACCACATTCATTCAACGAGAGTCGATCAAGGCTCAGTTATGTCATATAGGCCTTAGTTGGACATCTAATTGTTTCGATGTGAATTGTTTGGAGAATGTCTTCAAATTTTTTTTCTTTTTTTTTTTTGGGAGGGGGGGGGGGGGGGAGTGAGAGAGAGACTTGAACCCTTGACCTCAAGAAGGTAAAGTTTTCATAAAACAAGGAATACTATTAGACCAAAAACCCGTTGGTGAGAATGTATTAGACCAAAAACCCGTTGGTGAGAATGTGTTAAATAGATATCAAATGTATGGTAATTTGTTTTTGTGGAGAGAGAGAGAGAGAGAGTTGACAACTGAAGACAGTTGCACCAACAAGCATGCCATCTTAGATCAAGGCCCCTGGACTGGATTTCGGTGAGAAGCCCAAATTCTCTCTGGTTTGGAGTTGAAATCAAGGCACATACCTACCTTGCTCAATAAAAGGGCGTATACCTTCCTTGCTCAATCAAAGGCCTAACTAGTTATCTCTGGGCTTTTGAAAACCTAGAACAGCAAAATGGCTCGAGAATTTAAAGTCGAGGGGGTCTTGGGATCTTATGAATTTGGGCCAAAATTCAAAGGATGATTAGGTATTGAATAGGCCCAAAATATTTCATAAAAAAAAAATAGGCCCAAAATAAAAACATGTTAAGAACCCAGTGGTCAGTACTCAGGATTCAACCCATGGTGCTCTTACACGTGGCGAATCGAACCCCATGCTTCCAAGATTGCACGTGTGGATATCTCTCTACACTTGTTGGTATATAATGATTTTTAATCAATGTTCCCTTACCAACTGGCCATTTGGATCTTTCTTGAAAATTCTGTTAATACCAACCAAGCTAAAAACATTGAAGGACAGCTCTCACATGTGTGGATAGGTATGTGTTTCAGTGGACACAGCAACTTAGTCATGAAAGAAGCTAATTAGTTGGGTATTCTTTTCTAGGTCATGTCCATATAGAGAGCACTAATGTCAACATATATAAGGCTAATGGAGCTGACAATGTCTCACCTTTTTTGGTGCACAAACTTCTTGAATTTACTCTCATATGGAGCCCAAAGTCTGATCAACAGAATCCAAAACCATATATTCTTGGGTAAATTTCACTGGCACCTCCTCGAAATTGACCTAATTTCACGAACACCTACTGTGATTTCTGAAATATCACTGCCACCCGTTGTCAAGTTATATCGGTTAATTGACTAAATGAAAATGTGATTTTATTGAATTACCTTTCAAAGTTTCAACACGCACCCCAATTTAATTTAGAATTTAGTTTCATCAAATTAATATCAAATTGAACTTCAATTTCACTAAATTGACATTTAATATTATTAATTCAAATTTTAATTTTATTACACTAATTTTAATTTCATCAATTTAATGTGAAATTAGTATTTAATTTTATCAAATTAATATTTTAAAATTTAATTTCGTCAAATTAAATTCAAATTGATATTTAATTTATTTAAAATTTAATTTTATCAAATTAACATCAAATTGAACTTTAATTTCATCAAGCTAATAATTAATTTTATTAATTCAAATATTAATTTCATCACTTGAACACTAAGTTTATTAATTTAACACTAAATTAATATTTTATTCAATTTCATCAAATTAAATATTAATTTGGTGTTAAATTGATAAAATTAGTGTTATTGTGATGAAATTAATATTTGAATTATGAAATTAAATGTCAATTTGATGAAGTTGAAGTTCAATTTGATGAAACTAAATTCTAAATTAAATATTAATTTAATGAAACTAATATTTGAATTAATAAAATTAAATGTCAATTGATTAATATTTGGTGTTAAATTGATGAAATTAAATGTCAAAATCGACTACAAGGAGGAGGTTGTTGCTTCTAAGGAGGAGTGAATTTTGTCCAATAAATAAGAGGAGAAAATGGATATCAAATTTTGAGGGTAAATATAATATATCACTTAAAAAGAACCATGACATCATGTATTCTGTTACATGTCAGTAACGTTATTGATGGTAGGGGTATTATGTGAAACTCAAGTTCGTTTGCAAGGGTGTGCAATGACATTTCAGAAACCATAAAAGGTGTCTTTGGAATTAGGCCAATCTCAAGGGGATGTGAGTAAAATATATCCTATATTATTTTTCCTAGTGGTGTTTGTTAATAGACAAGAATTTTGGCAGTGCTTGTGTCACAATCATGTGCTCTGTCTATATTGTTGGCCAATTGGTAGAAAATTTCAGGGGCGTTACATAGTTGTTTTCTGTTGAATTATAAATATTGAAGTTTTACTCTCTCTAATAACTTAAATTTTAGAGTAAATAGTTGTTTAATATGGTGCTAGAGTAAAAGATCTTGTGTTTGAATCTCGTTGTCACTCCAATGATTAAAAGATTTACACGTACTAAATCTAAAATCTAGTCTGCATATAGGGCTGTTAATCGAGCCAAAATTTGCGAGCTTGAGTCCGAGCCTATCGAGCTTGTGTTTTCTAAACGAGCCAAGAAAATTGTTCAAACTCGAGTTGTTTAGAAAATGAGCCGAGTCAAGCTCGAGTAGATCGACTATTTTATATATAAACGAGCTGAGTTTTTCGAGTTTAAACTGAGCCTTTTTGGATTCATTTTTTTAAACGAATCTAAAAAATTGTTCAAACTCGGTTTGTCATAAAAAAACGTAAGTTGAGTTCGAGCCAAGCCTGAATAACTCGGCTCAATTAATAGCTCTATCTACAAGTGAGGGAGAGTGTTAAAGTATAAATACTGAAGTTACATCATCTCTAATAACTAAAACTTTTAGAATAGATGGTTGTTTAACATTTTTATTAAAATAATTACTTATTTCTGCCAAATATAGTGAATTGGTGTGCCCTTGATTACAACGGGACTGTCTCCCCAAGATAGAGTGGAATCCAGAATCTAATGTGATATTTGAGTGCCTTTTATATTCAAAGGAAGACAAACCAAAATAGCTTCAATATTATTTTACTAGCTAAGACAACTCGAAGTTTTGTAGGAAACAGATTCCATTGATTGATCAACGACAATTAGAAAGAGTTAAAGCTTTTTGGGGAGACAGATATTAGGAGATTGAATATATTCGAACGATCGATTTCTGCTCATTTTATAAACCTGTTTGTACTTGTTTACATAAGGACTGAACATGCTTGATGACTAGTGTGTACAATCATGCATTCTAACATCAAAGCAGTAGCATGCAATAGATAAAAATTAATAAGCAATATTCAAAAGTAACCCCAAAGGATTGGCCTAGTGGTAGCATGACTACTTGATAAGCGTCTTAGGAAGGCGTTGGTCAAGGGTTTGAAAATCCAACGGGTGTATATATCTATTGGACCACCGTCCTCAGATGCTCGGAAACACCCAGTGTTGACCACATTGAGAGACACGAAAGTGCAGGTAATGCCAGTTGGCGAAGTGGCGTTAAGCATCCTAAGCGGTACGAAAAAAGAGGTCATGATGATATCATCTACGTCCGTACTGTTCTTCGTGGACTAGATCTTGCATCCAACCAAGACATTGACCAGGGAACGGAAGAATTCCCACTACCTTTGGCAATAGCCAGGCCATGAGCATGGTGAGAATTATTTTTTTAGTGTGGAGAAACGACTTTGCATAAGGTTCGACATTAATGTGGTGAATTCACGGGAAAAGCTGGGATATCAATAATAAAAACAAAAGCATTCCAAGCTATGTTTAGCCATGAATACATGCATGTTTACTAGGTAAATGGAGGGCATATCTTTTCTTCCTACCCCTGCAGACTGCAGAGTACCACAACTGCATCCTCATTTCATCTGCAATCATTTTCTCTCAACTGCTATACTAATTATAGTTCTGGTCTTTCTGATTTTAAAATCAAAACCAGAAGGCAGTTGTTATTTTATTGCTTCAATCATAAGGAATGAACTTTCAGATAATGCAGAAAAACAATTGCCAAGAATTACCTGGCAATCAAGTTAGGCCTTAAGGGAAGGCAAATACTTAAATATATATACACCTATATGAACTGTGTGGTCCTCCTCTAGGATTATTCAAGTCTGTTTTTCTAAGGAATAATCAGTACTCATTGTGCAATATTAGCCACTACCAGTCCATTTTCAATAATGAAACCATCTAACTTCCCTACCCTAATATAACTTGTACCAAGAACTCTCTCTCTTTCCATAAGTCCTATCAATGCTTGCTTTGCTTTACGCAAAAGGTGATGAACAGTTAGCATTTGATCCATTGTGTGGTCACTGTGTATATGGGACCTCTATGATTACCATTCTCCTTTTGGGAACTGAGCATATGCTCAGGCATATTGCTATAGATGAAACTTGACATCCTCCATAAACTGATGCTAGGTTTGACAATTATACACATGATAAGAAATCAATATGATATTAGTAGATTTGAGAGTTCAACGGTGCCCCTCGTACTCACATAATATATGGCTCTACAAAAATTCGATATCCATAAGTCGGGTATACGTTAAACAAATTTTAGTACCAAACAACGTAGACACGAGACGAATCCCACACGTAGTGTATCTTTCTTCCCATTCCTTGTTTATCTTCTTTCCTGCCCTCAAGAAACCATCGGAATGGAAAAGAGATTCTAGACCCTCCATCAACATCCATATATACTTCCTTCAAATTTGAACATTTTTAATATTCTTACATATCAACGTTGTAATGATTAGGAACAAAGCTTTCAACTAAAAAGCAAAATGCCACTAGATGACACGTATATGATCCTCATCTCGTCATCAAGGTAAGAGTTTGATCTTTATCTTAACCTACCAAGTGCATAACTTTTTCGTTTACCTTTAAAATTGATCTTCCAACTTTAATAAAGATGATATGGTCTTGCACCAATTTTAAGAGGATAGGTGTAGAATGTAGATCAGCTCAATCTGTTTGTTAAAGTGCCATACCAATGACATCAGGGTGAGATAATAGGAGCTAGTCACTTGGATTGTATATTTGTTTTACATGATCCAAATTCCTAATGGGTAACTATAAACTTGTAATTGGGATGAGGATGAGAAGTTCGAGGAATTACTATTTCGAGATTTTGAGTTTCGAATTTCACAAAAAGTATCATTGTTAGCTCGATGTGTGTGATTTACAAATCATTATGAGCATCTTGAATTTAATTAAAGTGTAGCCAAGAGTTCCAAAAATGTATTGTTCAGACAGTTATACGTAGGTTGTATGAGAATGGAAACACCAATAAGTTACTATTCCGAGATATAACACAAACTCCGGATGACATAAGATTTTCATGTGAAAATGGGACTTGTTATTTCGACGCCTTCTTTTCTATGAACACTTCACCACTGAAAAATGAACTTTGCTAGTATTCCCCTCCGATCCGACCAAGAGAGAACACACGGTCAAACCAAACCCTTTCATACGATCCGACCTATTGTTATGTTAAAGTTTATTTTCCACCCCTATATCAACTGACATAATGTTCCCCAAATCATTGTCGACAAATCGAAGTTGAATACAAGTTTCTGCTTTTTATGTACATGACCTGGATTACAGACAAGAACAGTTGACAACCTCTTGAACATTCAGATTTATTCTTGGTTGAAAATTGGAACTTTCGGCCAACAAAAACAGTTAAAAGTGTGAATTTTAAGCTCAAACGTACAGGAAAAAGTAATCACATTCACATCAATAATGATCAAACCAGCAAATACAAAGTAGAGGCCAGCCTATAATGATTGGATCGCCACTAATTGTACACATAAACATATGTCCTTGAGAGCCCACTCATCCAGTATCAACCTTTTTTTTTTTTTTTTTGGGAAAAATTTGATCCTTAACCCCTATAGATTACCTTAATTTTAAGAACATACCATGTATTACCTATAATTTCATTGACACCTCTTGTCAGTGTTTGTCTCATGACAAAAGGTAATGGAAATGAATGTTTTACATGTTTGTCCATGAAATATCTAAACATACATATCTAATCTAATATTACAGCTATACATTTGAATTTTTAATTTATAAAAGCATAATAACAGTCAAACTTGATCTAATTTTTATCTATTTTGATCAAATTGTATAAAATTCATCCCAATTTTTTTTATACTCAAAACCATCATTTTCTCTCACGACACCCAATGTCGAACAACTTAACCAACACATTTTCCAATTTCAAACAACCTCGTTAATCCACACTTACATCACTCTTATATCTCTCTTATTTTCCTTTGTTCACTTTAGTTTTAAGTTGCGTAATTAAAGAAAGCAAAAGTATAAATAAATAGTTATTTAAAATATTAATATTACATGATCAATGTTCAATTTTTAGTATTACAGAGCGTCTTCAAACATAAAATTATTATTAGTTTATCTAATATTACAACTAGCAATTTGAATTGCACGTTTATAAAAGTACAAAAATGATTTAGATTTAATTCAATCTTCATCTAATTTTATCTAACGGTACAAAATTAATTCCCAAAAAAAATTTTGTGTCAAAAAAATCATTTTTTCGGCACGACTCCAATGTTAGACTACTCAACCAACATACTCCTGAATACTAGACAACCTTACTAGTTTATACCTATCTTTCTCATCTCTTTGTCCTATCTTTATATATTCTCCGTTCACTTTAATTTTAAAATGTGTAATTGAAGTATAGAAGAAGATCCAAGGATGTTTCCGATAATGTAAAGGGTGTGTTTAAAGATAAGGAAATTTAGAAGGGATGTGAATGAAATTTTTCCTTTTTTTTTCCTTTTGAGTCAGTAACAAAGCTAAAGCTGAAGGCAATTTGGTCATGTCTTACTCATCGTGAATATCCATGCGTTGCACGCCAATCTTTGACAAACAAAAGAAAGTGGGTAAGTTAGGAAAAAATAGTTGCAATCTCATCATTTACCAACTACAGCAACTGTGATTATCAAGTTATTAAGCTTTTGATTGACTCGCACCAATGTTCAGACCCCACTCTCACTTCTTGTCTTCTTAATTAGTTGATATATATCTTATAGATTATAGACAATACTCAAAGAGAGATTTTTTAATGGCAATTTGAAAAAGGGTATGTATGCAATGGTATTGTAAGAGCTCCTTATAGGCATGGGTGATGGAGGAAAAGTAGCAAGAAAAGGTACAAAAATAAGGGTAAGTTTGCTAGGTTGAATGGGAAGGTAGGAGCAATGAAAAATATAAATTTGCTCGGTTAGTCGGGAGTTTCTGGGTTATCAAAAAAATTAAAAAGTAAAATCAATTATTATGATTTTAAGTGGAACCAACCTACCAATACAGAAAATGGATTTGAATCCCAAAGACAGAATTATACTTAAACAGTTAACTCCCTTCCCATTAAAGAAGAGCTTAAATATCCTATCCTTTGCTAATTTATAAACTGTAGAGTTTGACCAAGCATTGCAGGATGCAAATTTGCCAGGTGTACGGCCAATAAGATTTGGGGGATTGCCTCAGTGGCAATCTTAATGCATGAGAGAAGAAACACAAAGGGCCCACAAGCAGCATGAAGAGAAAGATATTGTCACCAAAGTGGGGTTTATGAGTAGAAAAGCTGAGAGAGACCTGTGAATGATCAATTGCCAGTGCATTGGGAGAGGTCATTGTGAGCTTGAATGATACAACTCCAAAGTCCAAAGAACATAAAAACAAGATGCTATAGCAGTATCTCACATCTGTTTCAGTTGGGTGTATGCGTGTGTATGTGTATGTGATTGTGGGCTAATACTTACAAAATTTAAGACCTAAAGTAAGATTACAAACAGATGAGAGAGAGAGAGACAGAAAAAAGTCACTATTCAGAGGCCATGACATGCCATTATCTCCATGAAGATTTTTTTTTTCTTTTTTGATTTGTCACAACTATGCAGAGGCATAACAAACGTACTATCGAAAGACCATGCGATGCTCGTAATTCTCATCCCTACCTATTCTGTTTTTTCATATTGCAATGAATTACCCATTAAATATTCGTCTCACTGCTTTGACTTCGATAATGATGACAGTGGTTTTATAAATTGGAGATATCGCGGTTTATGGATTGTGGATTTAGTTAAAAAACAGAAGGGATCTTAGCCTTTGGACTCAAAACTTATTGGTATTACTCCAACATGATGTGATTAATAATCACCCTGTACTAATATTAAGATATCTGGCACGGATAATTCAAGTAAAATTCAGAATTACACGACCCAGACCTAAACCCAAACGGAAGATCATAGGGTTGGATTGCTATCCTTCCCGTGACCAAGTAAGAACTGATGGGAGTCTTGAGTCATGACAGAAATTTTAATGGTCAGGTGACACACCTCCATGATTGTGATCTGTAAACTGTTCAACATAGAATCCAGGCATTAGAGCAAGATGGAAGAAGAGGGCCCACATAAATAAAAAGAGAGGAAGGAGAATCTGGCCCCACATGTCCATTGGCTACCCCGTTGGGTAACAAAGAGATGGACCCCGTACAGCGTTGAGAATCATGTCCCTCTCAACACATAGTGGTCGGCAATCCATGACCACAGCCCAACCCTCTTCTTTACCTGTACCCAACAACTCTCTTTTCACAAAATAACCCCTTAATGTTAATGAAATATCAAGATTGCCACTTGCTGAGCCATGAGGTGGCCACTGATCGAGCCAAGACAGTATGGGGGTCTTGGTCCCTGGTGGACATTGATCGAACCAAGACAAGGTGAGAAGTTCGATTCTTCTTGGACCATGGTGGACATTGATTGAGCCACAACAGTGTTGGGTCACCTCACCTTATGACAATGCCTATTTTTCCCTTCACCATTCAGGTCCACACCACTTTGGTACTTGACCATTTGTGGTTTGGCAGTACTGTTTCTTTTTGGATACCCATTTTTAATCACCGAGAATCACCTAAATCAAGCGTTTTTTTTGGGACACGTAGCCATTCGGTATGCTCGGGTCATCTACTTCCACGTATCAAGTTAACTTTCATATAATTACCACCTTATTCGTGTCATTTGGGTTACCATGATAAGTTTTTTTATCTTTATTCATAACCTATCGACAACTAAATAGCGGTGACTATACCATCAAAATTTCCAAATTTTCCCAAACAAATTTTATCTTCATTCAAGTCCTTTTCAGCAATTTATGTTGTCTTAAATGATAGGATTTTCTCGAGGTCAAGTGATGCTAATTAATATATTGTCGGATCACTTGCCCAGCTATCATTCTCATCGTATTATTTCTACCATTCAACTCCAAATATCTTAATCAATGGTCTTTAAAAAAAAAAATTGCGGTCCCTCATTGGGTGGTGAGAATCAAATCGAATGTTCGTTAAGAAAACAAAATTATTTCCTATCTTGATCTAAAAACTTTAGGCGACAGATAGGGATCGAGAATTAATAGTTTAGGAGAAATCATAACCAAATTTCGTCAAATTTAACCAATAAATTTTCAATTTTTTTTTTTGTTTTGATTTGTTGATTAGGTCTCTAAGCTATCGTTTCAAGTAACAAGCAGCTAAATCAAATGTGCTAGACAATATAATTGTCGGAGTTGCATGAGATATTAGACATGCCAAAGGTGTGACATACAAATATCAAGCTTTTTTTTTTTATCACTCCTAGGTTTGCTGATTTGTCAAGGACGACCCCATAATTGCATCAGCCTCAGCAGTCACCCTTCATTGACGTTGTTATCAAACACTTAATAAGAAGGATTTAAACTTTGCCCCCAAAGAATCCAATGCTAAACAAGTTGACAAACACCTTCAACTGCCAAATTTTAATGCATTTTGGCCTTACTTTAGCCAAAAACTTCATGACCAAAAGTCTCTATACTCTTTCGTGGTAAACACACCTATACATATCGAATAGAAAACAGTGTATAAGAAATTACTTTTCAACTCACGAGTTAAATCAAGATTCGATGAGAACGATAAAGATGTATCTTATATGATTGCTTACCAACTATGCAAGTCTTGATTGACCTTTACAAATGTTGAGAATACGGTGCGTGCGACACTCTCCAAATGGAAATTACCTCCCGAAAAGGGCTAATGTTAGCTTTGAGGGAGATAATTCCCCCGGAGTTAACATTTTTTATTTTTAAGATGTATTCCATAGATTCAGAGTCGCTCCAACATGTTAGACTTTCTGTTTAACTCTTTTGAATCCATTGAGTTATAATTTTAAACCGATAGAGTCGTAACTTGATCCAATGAAAAGTCATAGATATAATACCCTAGTCTTTTTTTTTTTATTCAATAGCATTCCGAACTAGTTTACACACACCTCGTTTAATTCCCCTCAAATCTATCAAAGAATCCACGCCGAAACTACGAATACCCTAGTCTTTTCCTACATACATAATAACAATAGTTTTCTTCTTTTCACACAAGTGGATAGACAACATTAAATGGCCATGGCCCTCCTGCATAAATGCATGAAAGGACCTTTCTGTTATTACCGTTACTTACAAGGGCAATCTTGATTGAGGCCATTTATAAAAATACACTTGAGGCCCCCCCATTGTTGAGAATAGTTAAAAGCCATCTTTGATAGACGTATTCCTCTTTAGCCCTCCTTTTTTCATAAATTAATTATATACCCATTAATAACACAGACTTTATGCTTTTATTTTACGTAAATATAAGTAGATCACATTAATATGATCATAGGCGGCGTATGATGTTACGTATAAAATAGTGTCTGACTAAAATAATCCGGGGGTGAAGAATAGAAGTGTGAAAAAGAAAGAAATGGTGTGGCAATGATGAGGGAGAAGAGCAAAAGTGAGCGCAGGATAAGCATGTGGGCGTCGCCTTTCTCTCATTGCTTGCACGCTGGCTTGGAGGGTAGCTAGCAGAGCTTAATCAAAGGGGTTTAAAACTTTAAACCAAATTCTGTTGAAGTTCACAAAAACAGTTTTGCTATTTCCGGCGAATGATTGGCAGTTTCTTCTTGAGAGTATCAAAAACAACCTTAAATTTTCAGGTTGCTGTCATATTTTATTCTCTCTCTCTCTCTCTCTCTCTCTCTCTCTCTCTAGATTAAGTAATGCTTAATTACATAACAAATTATAGGTTTAGTTATAGGAAATTATGGTTAAGAGTGTATTTGTTTTAGAGGTCTAGTGTCTTTTTACTGGGTTTTTTCTTTATTGAGTTGATTGGGTTTGTTGATATTGATGGGATGGGTGTGTCCGTGAGCCTATTTTGTATGTCTAAATCAAATGGGGTATAAAATTTGACTGAAATGACAAGGACTTTGGTGGGTTTAATTTTTCTGGGCTTATTTCATACTGCCATTGCTGATATATGTTACATTTATACTAGCCCAAATATAGAACCTTCATCAGAACTTCTTGGTGTTCCTTGGTCCTTGGATTCTCTGTCCTGGAAAATTCTCTATTCTTTTCCTTTACTTACTGAGATTGTTTTTTCTTTATTAGGTTGAGATCAGTTTGTGTTTGATATTTTTCCTCTTAGGCTGAGTTTGGAGAATTAAGTACTGGAAAAGGGTGTTCTTAATCTTGGTCTAGCTCGGAGATCTATTGGTTGTAGTAGGTGAAACATTTTGCTTCTTGTGGCGTTTTAAACTATAAGAGTGAAGCTTTCATCAGTTATGAAGTTGGGTTTCTCTGGTTCTGCATATCTGGTGAAGAGCCAACTATAGAAAGGGGAAAAAGAAGGTTCAGACATGAAGTTTATGAAACTTGGAAATCGGCCGGATACTTTCTACACCACTGAGGCTGTGAGGTACTTGTTTATTTCCTCTTTGATCTGGACTGAACAGTATTGCTGACTAAAGAGGGGTTTTTGCAGATTATATTTCTGTTTTGTATATTGGGGAAAGGTGGTAATTTTCGATTTCTTGATGCAGGTCGGTCTCCTCAGAAGTCTCTAGTGATCTCATAGTTCAAGTGAAGGGAAGTAGATATTTGCTTCACAAGGTAAAAACATATTTTACTATTATGTTCTTTTTCTCTGACATAATATGGGATGCTTATTGTGAAAAATGATGAATCCAACTTAATATTCTTCATGGGTACTTTGAATTCATGGTTTTGGTTTGTAAACAGTTTCCTCTGCTATCCAAATGTCTAAAACTCCAGAGGCTGTGCTCTGAATCTCCTGAATCCTCAAACCACCAAATAGTCCAACTCCCTGATTTTCCTGGTGGAATTGAGGCATTTGAACTATGTGCAAAATTCTGCTATGGTATCACAATCACTCTAAGTGCCTTAAACATCGTATCGGCTCGTTGCGCTGCGGAGTACCTCCAGATGACAGAGGATGTTGAGAAGGGGAACCTTATATACAAGCTTGAAGTTTTCTTCAATTCCTGCATACTCCAAGGGTGGAAAGATAATATTGTGACCTTACAAAGCACCAAAGCCTTTCCTTTGTGGGCAGAAGACCTTGCTATTACAAGTAGATGCATTGAGTCTATTGCTTCAAAAGTTCTAGCCCACCCCTTGAAGATTAATCTGTCACACAGTTATTCAAGAAGAGGTAGAGATGAAGTTTCATGTAATGGAGGAGAGAGTCGGAGGCATAAACCGACAAGCAAGGGATGGTGGGCTGAAGATATAGCAGAATTGACCATAGACCTTTATTGGAGAACAATGATAGCCATAAAATCTGGTGGGAAGGTACCATCTAATCTCATTGGCGATGCGTTGCGGATCTACGCATCTCGATGGCTTCCTAGGGTGTCAAAAAATATGAACATTGACAAGCAAGAAGAATCTGACACAGACTCTCATACCATTGGGGAGATAACTTCAAAGCATAGGCTGCTTTTGGAATCAATAGTGAGCTTATTGCCCGCAGAGAAAGGTGCTGTTTCTTGCAGCTTCCTGCTTAAATTGTTGAAGGCTGCAAATATACTGAGAGCTTCTTCATCTTCAAAGATGGAATTGGCAAGACGGGTTGGAATTCAATTGGAGGAAGCAACAGTTAGTGATCTGTTGATACCCCATCTGTCATATATAAATGATACTATATATGATGTAGACATAGTCATGACCATATTGGAGCAGTTCATGATACAAGGGCAGAGTCCACCAACAAGTCCCCCAAGAGCTAAGGAGGATTTTGAGAGGAGAAGGTCTCGCTCCGCAGAGAATGTTGATTTTGAGTTTCAGGAAAGTAGGAGGTCGTCTTCGGCATCTCATAGCTCTAAACTTAAGGTGGCAAAGCTTGTGGATGGGTATCTCCAAGAGGCAGCCCAAGATGTGAATTTGAGTCTGTCTAAGTTTATCTCACTTGCTGAGGCTGTTCCAGAATTTGCGAGGCTAGATCATGATGATCTATACAGAGCTATTGACATTTATCTCAAGGTAATTTACAAGTGCTGAAATAATTTAGGACTTTCTTCTGGATTTCTTTCATGTTATGTTTAGCTTCCTCATTCCAAAATTACCGCAATTCAAACTATAATCAAAATCAATTGCCACCTCCCAAAGAATAATTTCAAAATAATAATATTTGGACATTGTAGTTGGTTAGAAATTCTGATGAGGGTCACCATCATTTTAGTTGATAACCAACTCCTTTGACATTTGCATTTTGTCATGTTCAGTGTTCTTGTTTGTTCCTGAAATTAGGCAGGTCTCTCTAATGTGGCGTATCGAATCTACATCAGCAAACTGTGGTTTTTGTTAGTCAATCATTGATGTTGACCAAAAAGAAACAAGAGATGGAAAAAAGTGAAATAATATTGATTTAATGACATCAAGTTTGCATTCTGGGACTAAGAGACACCATCTAGGACCTTTACTTTTTACCTAATGGCCAGCAAAGTCTGAATGTTTGTTTTTCTTCCTTCGTGTTCACCACTTGGATGGGTATAAGTTCACACCTTTTATTGGACAATTGTTTCATCTTGTCAATTTCGCTTCTTCGAAAGTCTTTCAGTCAAGTAATTCTCTAGGCATTGCACCTCTGATTCTCTGTATATGCCTTACACCCAATTATAAATACTGAGAAACAAAAAGTGAAACTAAAATATGTGTGCCGGAACATACAGGCACACTCAGGCCTCAGCAAGAGTGAAAGGAAACGTCTGTGCCGAGTTCTAGACTGCAAAAAGTTGTCTATGGAGGCCTGTATGCATGCAGCACAAAACGAATTATTGCCACTGAGAGTGGTGGTGCAAGTCCTATTCTTTGAGCAAGCTCGAGCAGCCATGGCTGGTGGCCAAGTTACAGAGCTGCCTAGCAACATTAAGGCACTTCTAGCTACACACGACGACTCATCAAGGCCTACAGCATCGTTAAGCACCAATGCAACTGGGCTAGCAGATGACCAATGGAGTGTCTCAGGCCTCAAATCACCAAAATCAAAGCTTTCAACTCTGAGGATGAAGCTCGCAGAAGATGACTTGGATGAAAATTTCTCTGACGGTATCGGGAATTCCTCTAGGATCAAGGCTCTCTCTACGCTTCCTAATCGACCTAAAAGACTGTTCAGTAAGTTGTGGTCCATCAATAGAAGTGCAAGTGAAAAGAACTGAGAGGATTTTGTTTAATTTCAGGTTGGGATGGTCATTTGGAGGGTAACTCATACTCTATTGTTCTTCTTTGTTTCCCTTTTTTTTTTTTCCCACTTGTTTGTCTTGTAAGTGGATTTCACCCTCCATTGCAGAGCGTCAAGGAAGTAAAACAGTAATCCTCCCTCATCGATGATGATCATGGTCATTTTCTCTTCCTGAATTGGCGAAAGAAACGACGAGGGATATTGAGTGCAAACAGCTTGATGAACATGGTTCATATGAAATAGATAGAGAAGAGCAGTGATACACTTAAAACTCTCTGTTGGCGATGAATTCCGGACAGCTTTTGAAGATGAAATTGATTATGATACGACATCTATCAAGTGATGTGGGCAGTAGGGGTTCCAAAACTAGCTAACTTACTCCTTTATCATTAGCCTTCTATGCAGAAAGTGAAGAGGCATTGCTTCAACATCCTTAATTCTAGAAGACCTATTTGTATGATGTTTGTGACCAACAAAAGAGATATAATTTATCTTGAAGAAAGCTGCATACTAACAGTTCTCAAGTTTTGCTAAGTTGAATCCACTTGGATGATTATAAATGATCTCAGGCAATCATTATGCCCATACAATTCTTTATGTCTTTTTTTTTATTCTGAGTATGAAAAACAATAAGATTAATCCAATCAGCATCCAATCCAAGAAGGTCTATCTGGGCTCTCTTGGAGGTTTAGGTTTTGTTTTTCTTTCAGACTTTTTTTCTGCTTCACTGTAATAGTAATATCTTCTACTTGTAAGAGATCTACCATTGCATAATAAACATTGGGCATCCACTGTGTTTCAAACCACTCCACCTGCCTCTAAGTAAGCCACGACCCCAGTTCCCATAACCGAACAGATGACACCCATCTTCTCGCTAAAAACGCTGTCGACCAGCTTCATATTGAGAAAAAATATTTGCATCTCCAGTTTCTATTACTGTAATGTAACATCGGATATGGCTCGTGTCTGTTACGTCGTTATCGTTATCGTTACGGTAACTGGTTACTGTTATTCATAACTATGCTCCCTCCCCCCACCCACCAAAAATAAAGTTGGAAGAAAAAAAAAGGGGGGCGTTAAGCCTAGGCAGGCTAGCTAGTATAAAAGGGTTTAACTTAGCTGATCCTACCAACTAATGTAGCTGAGCAAATATCATATTTACAGGGGCTCACATAGGTGGAGAGTTGCCGAACGAAGCTTGAGAAATTGTTGTGCTTGAAGTATTTGGGAAGAAGATCAGTAGAGAACTTAAAAGAGTCCCACACAATGAAACTGGTACCATTGGAATTCCATGAAATAATGGAATTTGTTTCTGGATCGCCCACGATTCGGTAGGTGTTCGTCAAGAATGGATGTGGTGGTCTCATCATTATAGACCTAACAGATGTATAAGCAAAATTTACTCCACCACCACAACCGCCACCACTACCATCGTCTTCGTCGCCCCCATCACTTTCATCGAGCACTATTATACTAATCTCCCCTGCCTCATCCTTCTCTGACAAACCACCATCAATCTCATCAAGCACCATTAGATTTTTCTGTTTACTCTCTTCGGCACCACCACCACCGCTCTCCGTAAGTGACCTAGAGCGAGTTTTTTTATTCGTCATATCAGTTCTGTATTTATTATTTAGGGAGAATTACACCCACACCTCCTGAGATTTGTCACTTAATCACTCAGACCCCCCGATATTTAAAATATTACATATAGACTCCCTGAAATTTGTACGCACTCTTAGATCCCTGCTATAAATATATCAGTTAATAAATTATATCTAGACCCCCTAAAATTTGTAAATATATATTATTTAGACTCTTTAAGTTTAAAATGTTATACTTAAACCAAAAATATTTCAATTAAAGATAAAATATCAAATATTTTAAAGTTTACAATTAAAGTTTATGTTCTATTGAATCTTTTATTGAAATAAAATCAAAAATAAAAAATCGTGATTAGTATACAATTATATTGTCTATTGAAATTTAAAATACCAATTACTCCAATTAAAGCTAAAAGATATTGTGTCCATTATTGTTTGATCCCTTGTTTAATTTTTTAGTTTTATTTTAATAGATAGTATAATTATATACTAACTATGATTTTTTTTTTTAAAACTAGATTTTTATTTTTGATTTTATTTCAATAAATGACATAATAGAATATAAATTTTGGATATAAAATTTATGTTCTATTATGAATGACTTAGATCCCTTGTTTGATTTTTTAGCTTTATTCCAATAGATAGTATAATTATATACTAATTACGATTTTTTAAGAAAAAATTAACTTTTTATTTTTAATTTTATTTCAATAAATGATACAATAGAACATGAATTTTGGTTGTAAAATTTAAAATATTTTATATTCTATCTTTGATTAGAGTATTTTTGGTCTAAATATAATATTTTAAATTTAAAGGGTCTAAGTATTATATACCTACAATCTTCAAGGGAGTCTAAGTATAATTTATTAACGGATATATTTACAGCAGGGGTCTAAGTGTTACACGCACACAAACTTCAGGAGGTTTGTATGTAATATTTTAAATGTCAGGGGGTTTGAGTGATTAAGTGACAAATCTCAGGAGGTCTGGGTGTAATTCTCCCTATTATTTATGATGAATTGCGTTAATTTTGAGTTATTAATTGGATAATCTCTTAGTTTTATGATTTGATTGGTTTTTAGTATTTGGTGATTTTATCAGGTAAAATAGGTGAACTGTGCTTAATTGAAAAACATGATAAATTAATCAGACGAATGAAAATTACAAGGAAATCGAGGGGGTTAAATTACAATTATAGAAGAAGTCAATGGCCAACTACGAATAGAGCTCTGGATAGATTGGTGCATCCGGACAAATTGGTTAGTCCGGACGCAACTACTCCTTCCGAACGCGAGCATTGAAACAAAACATCCTTAGAATTTGAATAAGTGTTTTGAGAATAACGATACGTAAGACTTTCGTCCGGACGCAATTGTCCCATTCGAACGCGATTGCTGAAGTTGTTGATTTCAGAGATTTCAAAGTGTTAGGACGTAGAGATACGTGCAGACGAATATTTGATGATACGGTGTATCTTCGTTGGGACAAAATTGACTGTTCGGACTCAATTGATTGACCAAGTCAAGACTTTGGACTTGTGTCCGAACACAGCTTCTTCATCTGGATGCGCATACGGGGAATCAGCATCGCTTACGAGACGTATATTACTCTTATTCCAATTTTCATGAGGGATTTTGATGTATAAATATAGGGAAAGCTAACTTTAGGAGATATCTCTCTGTGTACCTATTTCTTAGAGCTTGGCTAGTGAGTAATTCTTTTTTTATTCTCTAGTTAGGGTATGGTCTTTATGATTGTCTATTGAATATTTTATGAATGCAATTATATTTATATAGTTCTTGAATGATGTATCTTTTCAAATGTTTCTCGATTGAATGAATGAGTTTTATTAAAGTACTAGTTATTGTTTGTGTCTGAAGGCACAGTTTAATAAAAAATGGTAAACAATAAACATATTTGTATTCATATCCAAAATCAAATCACAAAAATAGAGAAGAGATAAAGGAATTTAAGCATCAGTTTGTAGTGGGGGTGAGAGGTGGTGGGCGGCAGTGGTGGTGGTGGTAAGAGACGGTGATGGTTATATTGGGTGGCAATGACTGTGGCGACGGTGATGGCGGCGGCAATGGTGGTGGTGGTGGCGACGGCGGAGGTGGTGGCGGTGGTGATGGTGGGGATGGTGGCGGTGGTGGCGGCGGCGGCGATGACGGTGGCGGTGGCGGTAGGGGTGGTGGCGACGACGGCGGCGGTGGTGGTGGTGGGGGTAGAGGTAGTGGTGGGGAGGTTTCAAACACTATTTTTTTTTTTAAAGTATTTATGAGAAATAATTTTTAGAAGTACTTTTAAAAAATCACTCCAAACACACCTTTAGGGCCTTATTTTTCCTATTAAATTTAGGGTGTTAATATTAGCCGTTAGATTAACTTTAAAGTAAAATTTAAAGCGATTTCAACCGCGAATAATAAAAGTCATTTTGTTTATCTTTTGAGATTTGAATTGTAAGCTACTTTATTATATAGATTATACTATGTAAACTTATTTGACTAATTATATCATCAATCCTTATATAATTAGTTCTTGCAATTCCCGGCGAGTCTATAATACTAGTGCTCAACTTACTATTTTCTTTTCAATCAAAATGATTTTCAAAGTTATATTTTTTAGTTGATTACACTAACATTGAAAGTCAACTGATACAATTATACAATTGCATGAATATGATATTTAATTTACATTAATGATACTTGATCCCGAAGTTAGAGAATATCTTTCTTTTATAATAAATTCTTTTAAATCTATTTCGATTACCTAAACCCAACTCTCTTTTTATTGTTCTTTCTTTTTACATTAGTATATCCAAACCAATTTTCTAAGGATCGATTTCGGTCTCACCGAGTTATTACTATTGTTGATCACTTGCACTTGGGTGCACCGTTTTCAGAGTCAAGCAAATTCTTGGCGCCATTGCCGGGAAACTGAAAGGATACAAAAGCTGAAAAGTGAAATTCATCTTCACAACGAGCTATTTGAAGAACTAGATTTTTTGGGTACTTCATTCCATCTTTTAGATTTCTGTTAATTTTGTTTTAATCTTAAGTGTTATAAATTGTGCTTGATTTTTGCTGTTTAATTTTTAGTTGCTAGTTTAATTGTTTTTGTTTACAATCATTAGTTAGTTTCATAATTGCATGTCTAATGGAGATACCTCAAATTCTGATATTGATTTCCCATTTAAAGAGTATGTAGGATCCGTTGGTTCGTCTGCATCTTTAGAGTCTAATCAGTCAATTCTTGCCCTCACTTTTGATCTTAGTAGAATGGGTAGTGAAATGGGAGACCCAATAAATAATTGTAACCGAGTCCAAGAGGTTGACCAACAGGTCAGAACTCTCTACAGACTATATGCACCCCACAATGAGCAGTGACCTGTTATGTTTTATTTTCCCAAAAAATGCATAGAGGTTCACGGTGAAACCTAGCACTATCCAGCTTTTGCCACAATTTCATGGTATTGATTCTGAAAATCCCTATCTTCATATGAAAGAATTCGAGGAGGTATGTGGGACCTTCTAGGATAGTTCCGAGTTAAACAAGTTGAAACTTTTCCCCTTCTCACCAAAGGATAAACCCAAGTAATGGCTTAATATTCTAAATCACACTCTATCCCAGACTGGACTGCACTACAGAAAGAGTTTTTCAAAAAGTTCTTCCCCATTCCCCATACAAATGCTTTAAAACATCACATAATGAATTTTTCGATGAAACATGGGAGAGTTTTAAAGATCTCCTCCATGCATGTCTGCACCATGGGTTTGAAAGTTGGACCCTTGTGGGTTTTTTCTATGATTCTTTTTCTATCCTTATGCGTCAATTTGTCAAGATGATATCACAGGGAAAATTCATGGATCAAAAACCCTGGTGAGGCTTTTGAGTTTTTTGATTCTTTATCTAAGAGTTCTCAAATGTGGAACTCAGTCTCATCTGAAAATAGGTTGACCACTTCCCATGGGGGAAAGTATTTGTTAAGAGAGGATGACTATTTAAGGGCTAAGATGGCCTATTTATCTCGAAAACTTGAAGCTTTAGAGATGAAGAATGTCAATGAAGTTTTTGTTGTGCCACCCACTGAACATACTTGTAGGATATGTCCTTTAGTGGGGCATTTTATTGAGGAATGTCCCACGATTCTTACCTTTTAGGAGGTGTTGTTGGAAAACTCTAACACCATCTCCAATTTTCAAAAGCCATATAACAACCCCTATTCTGAAACGTATAATCAAGGTTGGAGACAACACCCAAATTTTAGTTGGAGGGGTATACAACAGCAACAAGCCCAACCACAAGCACCGCCGCCGCCACCACCACAATAGCAACAATACCCATCTTACCAGTCACCCCACAAATGTAGTCTAGAGGACACATTGAACCAATTCATTTAGGCCCAAATACGTTACAATGCCCAAAACACAAAAGCCTACATTCAATTCAAAGCATGGACTACGTCATCTTTTGATGACATAATGGGCCACTTACAAAAATTTACCCAAGTTATCACCATACAAGAGAAGGGTAAGTTTCATGCCCAACCAAAACAACCACAAGGTCAGTTTCAGGTAGGTAACCCTTCATCCATGGACATACAACAAGAACATGTCCAAGCTGTTACCGCCATAAAGAGTGGTAAAATAATTGACAAAGGCACACCACAAGCACACACTGAGTCTACCTATACACCTGTGGTGGAGCCTGTTCAAGTCTCCCTGATGATACTGAGTCTAGAGAGATTGAGTAGCCTCCAAACCCTATTCCTACTCCCTTCCCTCAAAGACTCAAGAAACCTCAAAAGATGAGCAATTATGCCGATATTTACGAGCTTTTCAAGCAAGTAAAAATCAACATTCCACTTCTCGATGTCATCAAACGGGTCCCTTCCTATGCCAAGTTCCTTAAGGATTTGTGCACTGTCAAAAGAAATCAAAATATTCAAGAGAGGAGCTTTTTGACTGAATAGGCTAGTGTCATTATCCAACACAAGACTCCTCCTAAATTTAAAGACCCAAAGTGTCCTACTATCTCTTGTGTCAAAGGAAACTTCAAGATTGAGCAAGCTTTACTTGATCTTGGAGTCAGTGTCAACTTACTCTCCTACTCTGTCTACCAACAATTAGGATTAGGTGAGCTCAAGCCTATATGCATCACACTTCAGTTGGCAGACCGTTCCGTAAAAATTCCAAGGAAATAGTTGAGGATGTACTTGTTCAGGTGGACAAGTTTTATTTTCCTATTAACTTCATTATTTTGGACAGTCAACCAGTTGTGCATTCAAAGAGTCAAATTCTCGTCATATTTGATAGATCATTCCTTACAACTTCTAATGCTTTAATCAATTGTAAAAATGGAGTCATGAAGCTTTATTTTGGCAATATGAGGATGGAATTAAATATTTTTAATATTGATAAACAACCTAGGGAGGATTCTGATTTTTATGAAGTAAATATGATTGATTCTATTGTGAAATTTGATACCCCTCATTGTCTTGATCACTTTAAAGTTTGTTTGATTAGTTCGGTTTATGATGGAGGTACTGGTGGGTGTTCTAAGTCTTCATACTTTAATAATGTCTCAAATCTTTCGTAGGACTGGGAAGTGCAACAAGATCCAGTGGCGACTGAGAAAGTGTTGCCACCTGATAAGGTAAAATGGGTATTGCAATGTGGTACGGTGATCAACTCAGATTTGAATCCAGATTGAATCAGATGATTGCTACTTTTGTATTGTATAGTAGGATTTATTTAATTTCTTTTGTGGTGTAAAGTTTTTGATTTATAGGATTTGATAAAGATGTTGCGGTTACAGGTATTTCTCTTTCCTCACCTAGATTAATCTTTATGAGCTCTTCCTGTTTTTATTATACATTGGGGACAATGCATGATTTAGGTTGGGGGTGGAATAGTTTGTGATGCAAGGGGTTGGAATAGTTTGTGGTGCAAAATCTTTATCTTTAAATTTTAAATTTTTGGAGTGTTTAATTGCATTTTTTTATGTGTTTTATGCATTTAGGAATTTGTAATGAAAACCCATTTTGAATGTTATATATTATGGTTTCATTGCAAAAATTTTGAATATTAATCTGCCAACTGTTTTGAATTACGTACATATGATGAAATTGATTATTAGATAGATGATGCATGATGGAAACATGAAATTATTTATGCTTTAGTCTGTTATAAAATTTTAGTCTACACTTCAATATTACAAATTTTAAACTCCACTTAAGATATCAGTGCACGTATGACCTTGTTTGAGTTAGAAGTTAGGAAGAGATATTTTTACCTTGAAACTTGATACATATAGAGGAGAATAATATAATATCCTTTGTGAGTTTAGAGTCATTCATTCTTGGAGTGACATTTACATTTACTCAATAGGAATTATTTCATTCAGCTTTATTCCTTGAATAGTTTCATTACCTTTGTTTTGATCAATGTTGATATTCTGAATGGCTATTTGATTCTGAATCATTTGCATAGAGAGTGTGTTATTAAAAACTCTTGAGATATGATTATAGGTCATGTTTTCTATTATTTGAGTTTTAGCCTTATTTATTGGAATTAAATTATCCTTAAAAGCCATGATTGAGCCTTTTTTGATTAAATGTTCATTTGTTAACCCACCAGAATGAGATATAATATCCCTTACCTTTTGTTATGTTGAGATTGAGCTGATATAGGAATGTATAAAGAAATATGTGGTTGGAGCTTAGAAAAAGAAAAGGCGAATTTGTGCATATTAGTATATGTTTGACTTGAGAAAAAAAATAAAATAAAATAAATGCTCTTGAAAAAAAAAAGAAAAAAAAAAGTGATGAGCAAGCAAAGAATGCAAGTAAGACAATGAAAGAAAAATATAGTAAGTGTTAAAAACCGTGCTTTTAAGGATCAATGTGAAGGTGTATGTCAAGAAATATTGGTATGTAAAGTTCTCTTGGGATAACATTTTGAATTCCTATACCTTGTCGTTTAGAAACCCCAATACCCAAGACCACATTACAATTTTTAGAAAGACCTATTTGATCTCAAGAGTTATAGGTAAATACAGTACTTGTGTGAATAAGGAGGGGATGGTGGAGTATTTTGTGTATTATGTGTTGTTTTTTCTTCATGAGACTATGTTAATTTCCTTTCATTGATAGTGTTTATTGTTGAAAATCATATGTGAGATGTGCTTTATTTAGAATTTTCAATAACTCTACTCGCCTATGATATGATGAGAGAAAAGGGTTAGTATAATCTGAGTAAATTCATTTGTTGAGAGTACAACTTGAGGATCGATTCAAAACTAGCCATAGATAATAAAGAGGTGACATATTTTTGACTGATTTTCTAATCAGGTAAGGTCGTGTACACACTACACACTAGTTTCAATGAAAATCTAATATGTGCATATTAT
Organism: Ilex aquifolium; assembly: GCA_951799425.1. Taxonomy (NCBI): domain Eukaryota; kingdom Viridiplantae; phylum Streptophyta; class Magnoliopsida; order Aquifoliales; family Aquifoliaceae; genus Ilex; species Ilex aquifolium. The sequence goes on from OX637402.1 coordinate 17,801,668, forward strand.
TGTGTAGTCTTTCATTCTATGATCTGACTTCTTATGCATTTATTTATGTTTTTAGTTGGAAATTTTGTTTGATTGTTGGTTAAGTCATATGATGAGTTTAAAGATTTGGGCAGATTAAGGAAAGTTTGTAGGTATCTTCACTTAAAACCTTCACGAGACTAAACTAGTCCACTAGATGAAACTTAAGGATTTAAATGCTTGTTACATATGCTAAATGCAATTGTGAATCCTACGAAAGTAGATTAATTTTGTTAGGTTATTTTAGTATGTTAGTAGTATGTTTATGTTTTAAGATTTTGACCTTACTAGGGGCTAGTATGATTAGGCTGGGGGGTGTGATCCATCATTAAAAGTATCAGTTATGTATTTATTATTTATGATGAATTGCGTTGATTTTGAGTTATTAATTAGACAATCCATTGGTTTTATGCTTTGCTTGGTTTTTAGTATTTGGTGATTTTATCAGGTAAAACATGTGAATTGAGCTGAATTGAAGAACTTGGTAAATTGACCAGGCGAATGAAGATTACAAGGAAATCAAGAGGGTCAAAGTGCAATTATGGAAAAAGTCAATGGTCAACAATGAATAGAGCTCTTAGTAGATAGGTGCATCGGGATGCAACTAATCCGTCCAAACGCGAGGGTTGAAACAAAGTAGCCTTGGAATTTGACCAAGTGTTTTGGGAATAACAATACGAGTTCTATCCAGACACAATTGTCCAGTCCGAACGCGAATGCTGAAGTTGTTGATTCTAGAGATTTCAAAGTGTTAGTACATGGGGATGCGTGCAGACGAATATTTGACAATACGGTGTATCTTCGTTGGAATGTAATTGACTGTTCGGACTCAACTAATTGACCAAGTCAAGACTTTGGACTTGCATCCGAACGCGCATACGGGAATCAGCGTCGCTTACCTTTAACCTAGTAGAGACGTATACTAACTTTTATTTCGATTTTCATGTGGGATTTTGATGTATAAAATATAGGGAGAGCTGGCTTTTGGAAATATATCTTCATCTATGAAGCACGGATACAGATACGGGATACGGGTACAATACGATACGGATACGACGATACGACAAAATCTAAAAAAGTAAGATACGGATACAGCCAATATACGGCTATAATAAAATATATTTATTATTTTTATTATTTTCAACCAACTTAATACTTATATATTTTGGTAGTTCTTTAACATATAATAAGAAAAATTAGTAATTCTTTTTAATTTCAAGAAAATATATATCGTGTCGTTGCGGTATATTCACAAAGTGAAGTGACTAATTAAAGGAATCAAAGCTAATATATTTACCTAATATTTAGAAGTAATTTTGCTAAGATTATAATAGAGTAGTTTTATTTTATGCTCTTTTGACATGTAATTGTAGATAATACTTAAAAAACACTCATGTACCTTTGAAGTAATATGAATTTTTTGTTAATGTATTGTATGGTATGTGAATTCGAAAAGAGATGTTAAAAGTTCAACTAAAAAATTATATATGTTACTCGACTACAAAAGTATCCGTGAAGTATCCTAATATTTAATTATTATCGGATACGTAGAAGGTGTATCCGATACGTATCCTCGAGTATCCGACGAGTATCGTATCCGATAAGGTATCCGATACGGGTACGTCAACCTCAACGAAGTATCCGTGCTTCATAGATCTTCATATACCTCTTTCTTAGACCTTTTTCATACTTTATCGTGAAGAATCAACTCATGGCCAGTGAGTAATTCTTTTTTTATTCTCTAGTTAGGGTATGGTCTTCATGATTGTCTATTATGAATGCAATTATATTTATATAGTTCTTGAATGATGCATCTTTTCAAATATTTCTCAATTGAATGAATGACTTTTATTAAAGTATTGTACTATGTAAACTTATTTAACTAATTATTAACTGGATTGATTTTCTGGTATAATTAGTTCTTATAATTCCCCGCGAGTCTATAATACTAGGGCTTAACTTCATATTTTCTTTTCAATCAAATCGGTTTTCAAAGTTATATTTTTCGGTTGATTAGACTGAAGACAATGATATAATTGCATGAAAATTGATATTTAATTTACATGAATGATACATAATCCCGAAGCTAAAGACTATCTTTCTTATATAACAAATTCCTTTAAATCTGTTTCGATTACCTGAACTCAACTCTCTTTTTATTGTTCTTTCTTTTTATCTTCGTATATTCAAACCAATTCCCTAATGACCGACCTTGGTCTCAGCGAGTTATTACTACTGCAGACCACTTGTGCTTGGGTGCACCGTTTTCAGAGTCAAGCAAGTTTTTGTTTTCTTAAAACTTTTTCAAAGTGACAGTTTTTCTTAATACTTTTCCAAATCAAAATAAAGGAAATTTATACTAAGCTATATGGGTGAACAGAGACCCTTTTTTTCTGGCCAAGAACCCTCAAATATCATGGCATTGTGTATTTCTGACCTGATGAATACATTGTTTTACTTATGTACTGATCACCCTCTTCCTTTCCCCTTATTTTTTGGGTGATTCTTTTCAATTTCTTTGATAGTACAGTCTGATTTCAACACACAAATTTTTATTTTTATTTTTTGGTCATTGTATAAACTATTTCGTAAAAAGACAAGCAGAAAACTAAACGAATCCAAACCAACATCCTCTAGCTAGCCTATTCCGACCCTTGCTTCCTTTTCAATGAGCTGCAAGATTCGTCCAGTTAGAGCTGACACCCATTGTGGGGGAAGTGTCCCTTTGCATGTTTGGGTAGCAATTAGATTTGCTAACTGGTTGCCCTCTCTCTTATAGCTACAAAGCTTACAGATTGGATTTGCTCTGCATATGCCCATTTGTCTTTCTATATACTTTCAATCCCCCTCAGTGTGGCTGTAGGTCCCTTCCTCAGAGAGTCAATGAGGATTTTTGAATCTAATTCCACTATTGCTGCTTGATATCCTTTATGTATAGCCATCCTTCATCATCATCTAACTGCCCAGGCTTCTACTACCGGTGGGGAGTTTTCCCTAATTGTTCTAGAGGTTCCAGTTAGGAATTTCCACTGTGCATCACGAGCTACAACCCCAGAAGCGTTGTGCCTAAGCAAAATGCTCCCTCATAGTTGATTTTGATCCATCCTCTTGTTGGTGCTGCCCATGTAACCGCATTTTGGCTTCTCTCTTGTGGGAAATGTTTTTTCTCTATAATTTGCTTCAGATATTTAGCAGCTATGCCAGCAAAACTAAAAACTGTTATCACTTTTGGTTGTTTTTGGTGGTATATCCACTCGTTCCTGGCCTTCCAAATGTACCAAAGTAGATATGTAAGTAGAGTTTGTCCCCTTTGTGTTCCTTTTCATCAATATGCACATTCTGCAAGTTACTCATCAACCAGTCGTCAATTCTAGCAATCATGCTTCTATCCATGCTAATTCCCAAAGGAGAGTGCTTCCATATTGGTAAAGTCCAGGGGCATAGTCTCCTCTTTTTCTCTATAGATTGGGCATAACGGGTGTTGTAAGATTTTCCTTTTTCATAGGTTGCTCTTTGTTGCTAGTGCTCCAGTTGCTATTTTACAGATGGAGGCTTATATCTTTGTAGGCACTTTTATCTTTTATATAATTTTTCCAGGGGCAGCCCAAGACATTTTGGGACCTAAAGCGAAAATGATAAGTGAGACTTTTTTTTTAAATATTAATAATAAGGGAGAATTACACACAGACTCCTTGAGGTTTGTCACTTAATCACTCAGATCCCCTGACATTTGAAATATTACACATAGATCCCTTGAAGTTTATACACGCATAACACTTAGATCCCTGCTATAAATATATCCGTTAATAAATTACACTCAGACCCCTTAAAGTTTGTAAACATATATTACTTAGACCCCTTAAGTTTAAAATGTTATACTTACACCAAAAATATTTCAATCAAAGATAAAATATCAAATATTCTAAATTTTACAATTAAAATTCATGTTTTATTGTATCTTTTATTGAAATAAAATCAAAAATAAAAATTCAATTTTTTCTTAAAAAATCGTAATTAGTATATAATTATATTGTCTATTGGAATTTAATTTGGTCGTTTAAATGACCAAATTAAAATATCAAACTACCCCAATTAAAGCTAAAAGATATTGTGTATATTACAGTTTGACCTTTTATTTAATTTTTTAGTTTTATTCTAATAGATAGTATAATTATATACTAACTATGATTTTTTTTTTAAACTAGATTTTCATTTTTGATTTTATTTCAATAATTGACATAATAGAACATGAATTTTGGATGTAAAATTTATGTTCTATTATGAATGACTTAAATCCCTTGTTTGATTTTTTAATTTTATTTCAATAGATAGTATAATTGTATACTAATTTAAGAAAAAAATAAATTTTTAATTTTAATTTTATTTCAATAAATGATACAATAGAACATGAATTTTGGTTGTAAAATTAAAATATTTGATATTCTATCTTTGATTAGAGTATTTTTTGTCTAAGTATAATATTTTAAACTTAAGGGGTTTAAGTATTATATACCTACAAACTTCAAGAGGGTGTAAGTGTAATTTATTAACAGATATATTTACAGTAGGGGTCTAAGTGTTACGCGCGAACAAACCTCATTGGATCTGTGTGTAATATTTCAAATGTTAGGGGGTCTGAGTGATTAAGTAACAAACCTCAGGGGGTCTGAGTGTAATTCGCTCTAATAATAAATCTAATTTTTAATTTTTTTAAATACAAAAATATTAATTAAATTTTTATATTCAAATTTTTATTACCATATTTGAACTTATTGGTAAGAGAGAGAAAGAATGATTGAAAAATTATGATGATAAATTTAAATTTGACTTTTTTCGAAGTTAAGACTATATTTTTAGTAGCTTTAATTTTAAAGTTAGTTTTTTTTTCTTTTTTTTTTAAAATCTAAATTTTAGGGTCTTTTAATTTCACTGCTAAATTTTTTTTTTTTTTGAAATGGAGATGCGGGGTATCGATCCCCGTGCCTCTTGCATGCTAAGTGAGCGTTCTACCATCTGAGCTATATTCCCATAAATTAATAGGTACAATCTATTTAAGTTGAAATATTTTATTTGTGCATAGATTTAAATATTTTATTTGAACTATTACTGTACACATATAAATTACGAGGCCTTCCTTGAGGTGAGGTCTTAAATTTTTTTTTTAATTGAGCTTGTATTTTTATAAGACCTTCTTGTAGGGCATAAAATATTTATAAATTTAATTTTTTTACATAGAATATTTATGATATCTAAAAATTTGAGACCTCATATCTAAAGCCCAAGTTTTTTCAACATCACTGTTGAGCCGCCCCTGAGTGGTGTGTATGATGAAGATGCTTTTGCACTCTGCGAACTCCTGCTCTAGTTCTTGACCATGTAATTGTGTCCACTTCTGACAGTGTATTGGCCAATGTTCGTATGTGGCCATCTAAAGGTATGTTGGGGATGGACAAAATCTTTTGTACCACCTGTATTCCATCTTCTCTGAGTTTGATCAATGAGCTCTTGGACCTAATATGGCTATTATTGATGTTTAGTATCCCTTCAACACGCAAAATATGTTCGTTTTTTATAGTACAACCTTTGTTATGCACTCTCTTCCATTTTGATCTCAGCTTTCCAAAGAGCAACTAAGTGGGACATAATTTTTTTGGTTTATTTACAACAACAAAAAAATATATATATAATTTTTGAAGATCATTTTACAATTTTTATAGTTGAAGTTATAATTTTTTTGGGATCGTTTATAACTTTTGAGGCTGCTCTGGGGTCGATTCTAAAAATTTAATTAAGATGGATCGCAAAGTAACATCAAGTTATAAATGGCCCTCAAAATTTGTAAATGATCCACAAAAATTATAAATGACCTATAAAATTATAAATAATCCTCACAAAAGTAATAAAAAGAAACTAATAAGTAAGCCTTCCAATCTGGATTAAGAGAATATATGGCTTAAAATGGGAAATGGTCCACTTTTATAGGTTTTTGGCCTTTTAATAAATGGATAGGATCTTCAATCAAAACATCTAAATATCTTTCTAATATATTCTATCAATGTGTTCGGCCTTGAATGATCTAGATATCTTTATTGTTGTTTTCTTGATTTTTTTTATTTTTAAAATCTTATGTGGTGTAAACTTATTGGACCGTGTAATTTTTCTTTACAATGTATGTACGTTTATTTTTCTTTAGCTTCTCTACCATGTATAAAAAACCCAAAATCTTCATTCTCTCTCTATCGTCTCCCTCTAGAATTTCATCTGTCTATCCGTGTTTAAGTGTCTTTATCTACGGTAGAGAGAGAATGAACAGTTTAGACTTTTTATACGTGATAGAGAAGTTAAAAAAGAATAATCATACATATATTTGTCAAACTTTAAATTTTGGTTAAAGTTTGGATTTTGGTCAATTACATGTCATTGGTTGAAGATTATTTTTAACCTTCCTTATAAAACTATTACTGGTTTATGCCATCGGGAACTTGATTTACTCTCTATGGACTTCAAAATCAATTTAGGTCATTGGTGGTTTAACCTTGAACTTCACTTACTCATTTGCCTTCGGTGATTCTTCGTGTTAATATCAATTAATCATGCTTCTAACGAATATTTCCACTATCTATTTTTGAATGTGGTAATTGCACAGATAGATTTTTATGTAATCGTTGAGTTAGTGACACTTGACTGGATCACGCCATGGATACTTGAAACAAAGAATGAGGTTAGGATGAGGTCTGTATGTGTATCCAACGTATCCCCTCAGATGCCTAAGTCAATCTCCGTTCAAGTGAGAGGATATCAGAATCATAGTGTAAAGAGTAATGCTATTGCATGTTGTCCAACCCTTTGGACTATTTATACCTTGAGAGGTGCCACCTTTGAGCAAAATCCTCTTATGAGGCTGTCATGCCGTGCACAGAGTATTGTCAGACAAAGAGTTATTGCTAGGTGGTTTCAGATTGCATGCCATAAATACGCCCTAGAGGGGTGTGAACTTGGTACTAAAGGCAGAGTCTGGAACCATGGTGGTACTTGGTAGTGATCCCACAACCTAATGGGCCCAATCATCAAGTGGGCCTCCATAGATTATAGAGCTGACCCAAAGCATCAGGAAAAGAGTATGGTAGCCAACAAATTTCATAAGACAGTTTCTCTCAAGCACTACTTCCAGATATAGGAGATCTTATACTGCAATTATGAATATGACCATCACAAAGCTGATTTTCACATAGTTGATAGAGTGATCTTGCTATCAACCCCCCTTCTCTCTTATTCCAACACACACAGACACTGAACAGCCACCCAACGAGTTGATAATGCCGTGGAAGCCTCAATACATGCCGTTGTGAGGTCAGCTAAATCCATAAAGAACCTTTTGAGGATCTAACTGCCCACTACAATAGCTTGAAGAGACACTGCAAAGTTCTTGACAGCCTCTCCACTCCTCAGATGGTTTTAGAACTATTGGCTTTTCAAAAGCAGCTGAATCAACAGATAACATAATCTTGTAGTCCTCGTCTCTGAAATCTGGCAGAGCTTTCGCTGTCTTGTCCCATGGATTCCACACAACTATGCCACAAGAGTCGAAGTTTTCTTAGTGAAACAACGGTAAAGACAAATTGTAAAAGGATTCAGAACAAGGTATATGGTGATCAAACAGTCACACAGACCAGCATCTGGCAGCCCTTCCTTGCGCAGCACAAAGGTTCTCTTTTTCTCATGGTCTATAATGGCAATGTTTGCTGGTGTGCTTAAATAAATGCGGTCAACCTATTCACACAGAAAAATGCTAAACATGAGGCTTTACTTATCATCAGTCCGCGATGGGGTTGGGGTGATGCTTATTAATATGTGGAAGAATTTGAAAAGAGCAAGTTCACTAGCAGTCAGATCTCTATGTTTCAGTATCTAAAGTTATTTGTGTTCAAACATGGAAGCACAGACGCACGCACACACAACCACCCAGTAAGAGAGACAGAAAGACACCTCACTATCAAATGTAATTGCATCTGCTTGCTCCGTAAATCTTTCTCTGTGCAGCAAATTGTCAAGGTAATCAAGTGTCTCCAAGCCTTCAACACGTACTTCACTGCAAAACAACAGCATCACACAACCCTCCAGAGAAGGATAGTAAAATATCTTCCAAATTAACAAGTATTAAGCATCATATTACATAATAGTATTGACATAGATGAAAATGAAAGAATGAATTAGGGGACAAATATAAGGGATAACGATACTTTGGCAGGTTTGCAAACTTCTGGAACCACTACTGTCATATTTAAATGTAAAGAGTGTCCATCATCAGCATTAGAACTGAATGTCACTTAACAAACCTGATGTCAGATACAGATAAGTAGTTGCGCAGAGCAAATGTAAATGAAAGAGACTTTTTATCGGTATTCCTCACACAAGGGATCAGGGTCAGCTTGCCTGGACCCAGAGAAATATGAAGCCGCAATTCAAAGCTGCAGATACCATCAACAAATGGTCAGACTGATGAATCCAGAAGTGTGGTTAACTTCTACACATTTGCAGTTATATGACCGACACAAATAACATATCGGTCATACCTATGAGGCAGAATTTTCAGATGTCTTCCACTAGGCTTAAAGATAAGATCCACTGATGACAAGTCGTCAGCGGGAGCCAGATGCAAAGGGCAATTATCTAATGGCCATAATCTGTTACTTGCATGTCCATGTTGCTCCAACAGTCCCAAATTGCCAAACTGAAAGCACAAAAATGAACGTATGGTTCCCTAAACAAATGTAAACAGGTATAAGGAAAAAAAATTGGGAAGACTTCTCAATAGGACAACCTGAGGGAAACATACAGATATCCCTCCCTTGATTACGTTTGGAGATTTCCCAATAGCCTATGAATTGAAACATAAGAATTCGTTGAAATAAACATTAACTAGACAAAATATTCTTCTGATTTGAAAAGCAATGTGAAACAGAAATTGTTATAACTTGAAAAAGAGGGTCTTCAACTATCCAAATAAGAAGGATTACTGTGTTCGATACTACTTGGTGAATAAATCCAGCTAGGTGACCCAACCATTATCCTTGAGCATTACCAGCTAATGGCATGATCGAGCACATTTATAAAATTCTATTCCACCTTGGACTTCACAAACGGGGAACAAAATGCTTACCTTGCAGCTCTTGAAAAGCAGCTCTTCACCATGCTCATTCTTCCAAGACACCACTCGCCCATCATAGAGAAGCACCTGCAACATTGATATCAAGTTATGAGGCAAAGGACTCATAACAGGTGACAGAACACAAATCATGAGTATATATCTCTTCTAACAACATTTAAATCCAAAAGATGCATACAGAGAACCATCAAGTGAAAATAATAAGTCAGCATTTTTTCTGTCATATTCTGTTTTGAAGAAACTGCAAGCCGTGTAAAAAATGTATAGGCTACCAAATACACATGACACGGTTAATTTAATACCTCTCACACTGGCAGTTGAGCTGACTATGGCGTAGAAAGGATTATGGGTGGCTTTTTTGCTTGATTACCATTACAAAAAAAAAAAAAAAAATTGAGGCTATGCACAAAATGCTCCTCAAGTGTCTTTTTCTTTTATTTTTCATGTTACAAAAAATATGGAAAAAACAAAATAAGAAAACGTACAATTCATGAAGGAACAAATGCAACATTGTTAATGGGGCCATAAAAGGATGAAGGAGAGCCACCATGCAGTATCCAGTTTGTCTCTCCTCAACATCTACTTATCGGGAAAAAAAATAATAAAGGAGCCATCATAGAATCTGATAATCTCAGGACAGTTTTAGTATTGCACGACATACCATCTTTTCAAACTTAGACTATTATGTGTGACCCTGCCATTCGATGTCCATGATTACCCCATTAACAGAGTTATGTCAATTGTGTAAGCACCAAATCAATTGAAATTTGACACACGATATCAAAACACCACAAAATGATATAGGAAGACACTTTGTATATTATCCAAGAGAAAATAAACAACTTATATTAATATGTCAAAGTCTCCCATAGGCAGCAGCTTGGCTTTGCTATCGCTAATGACTTGGTACAGAGCCATGTAGAGGTCAGCCTTCCCACACTTCTGTAAAGCCCAGCCCTTATATTGATTACCCCAAAAATAGTTTTACAGCCTCTTACTAGATGGGGCGGTAGAATAGAAGTCTCATTGCCAGCAATAAGCTCACATCTAACACCACAACTCTCAAGTCATGACCACAATATGACTACAGTTTGCAAAGATCCTTGCAAAAGAAACAAATTTGGATAATCTAGGCTCCTATGTAGCTCAGACGCTCTCAAGAAGGTGACGTAGCCGTGTCAGACACCAATACTCTTCGGACACTCTCGGACACGTGTCTAATACTCTTTTATCCGTGTTCATAATTAAATGAAAATATTTTAATTTTGGACACGTGTCCGACACTTCTTTGGTGACGTGTCCGACCCTTCTTTAAACTGTGTCTACTACAAAACAATAAACATGTGTTAACATGTGATTAACAAAGTTTAAAATTTAACTAATACGTATCTTATACTATGAAAGAACATACAATTACCAAAACTAAACAAAGTTGTACTCAAAATATAATAACACAATCAAAAAATAAATAAAAGATTTAGAACAAAAGCAATTAAGAATATCAGAACAATCATTTAAATTATATATGTTTAGTACACGTTTATGAAAAATTGATGATTATTGACTATTATAAAGTCTAAAAATACACGCTAGATGGCTAAGCATAACATTTACTATCATAAAGTATTAATTTTTTTATGAATATTATGTCTTTATCACTATAGTCGTGATAAATTATATAATTTTAGATATAAAGTACAATTATCTATAGTGTGTCCCCAATGTGTTCGTATCCTACTTTTTTAAGAAATATCAAGTATGCGTGCCTGTGTTGTGTCAAATCCATGTCCCATAGCTAGAGCCTAGGAGAAAATCAAAAGCACCATTCATACCACACATCATCATAAAAATCCCATATCATCCATATGGTTCTGATTATTGACTAAAGCACATGAATGAAATTAAAACGACAGGAGTAAGATCGTGTATGAGAGAGAGAGGAACCTCGGCAGAGGAACCACCAGGCTCAGAGAGTAAAACGCGGGGGAAGCCGTTGGGGTCGTTAACGATATCAAAGGGCATTTGCTTAAAGGGACGGAATAAACTCCAGCTTATTCTCTTCACTATTGGATTCTTCTCTTTACCTCCTTTTCTCCACTCCAGCTACAAACATACGCACACAAAACACACATATCAACACAACAAAACCCACAAAGGAAAACAAGAAGAAGAAATCTCATACCTATCAACACAGGCTATTATTACATGCAGAATTCGAAGTTTACAAGGCAAAATTCACTGTCAATGATTAGAGCTTCACAACAGCTCCAGTTATGAACAAAAACAACCCACAAAAGCAAATAAAGAAGTGGGGAGAATAGATAGATAGATAGAGAGAGAGAGAGAGAGAGAGATATAAAGATACCTTTGCTGTTTCTTTTCTTTATCGTAATCGATTTCGAGTCTGACGATCAACGTAAACACTTTCCTCAGACACCCATATCCCCATAAAAGTACAAACAGAATATATAATTGAATTAAAGAATGAGAAAGAATGAGAGAGAGAGAGAGAGAGAGAGAGAGAGAGAGAGAGAGAGAGAGAGAGAGAGAGAGAGAGAGGATGGGGCAGGGTAAGAGTTAAGTGTTAACAGGAATGTGAAGGAAAGGAGACCCATTGCGTTCTCTTTTCTCGGATGCTCTGTTCCTTGCGTCCCTTTCTGATAACGATGGGAATCTTTCAGGTTGGTTGGTTAGTTGGAGATGAAAAAAAAAACAGAAAATAATGAAAACATTATCAAAAATTCAGGATTTGTGTTCCACAGTTTTTTTTTTTGGGGTATCATACTAAAAATTATTATTATTAATAATCAAGTTATACCTTTTAATAATGAAGTTATAAAAATTAATCATGATCGATCATAAATAATTTTAATCTTTTAAAATGTATAACATAATTCTTAAAAATGATATTTATTATGATGGACCTGCACCACAACGTTTTGTAATTAATCATGTCCTTTAAAATTATTATTTATGCCTTAAAATATTATAATTTAATTTTAAAATATTATATTTTTTGGTATAAATGCCTCCTTCAATATATTAATCTCCCCCGTGAAATAATGAAATTAGAAAACAGGGTCTTCAATCAAATGATAAAATGAATATTATGTTGATTTCACATATATTATTTATAATAAATTAGTAAATACAAAATTTAATTATTTCTTAATTACTTTGTTTAACGTGTCTAGCCTTCTCCTAAGAAAAATAAAATAAAAGCTATTAAGTGATATGGCATTAGCTTGCACAAGTGTTTTTTTTTTTTCAACGGTCAGAAGTGTTCAGATTAGTTTATGCACATCTCGATTAATTTCTTTCTCAGTCTAGTCAAAAACCGATTATCCACACTAGAATTAGAATATTTATGAAAAATAAATCTCTCATAACCTGCTCTTAAAAAATTGTCTAAATTTAAACTTAGAACATTTAAATTTATAACTCGTCTCTCTTACTACCTTAACTACCTAACCATTAGCTTCCACAAGTTTGAGTTTGGCACCTAAGCCACCAATTGAGAATATGTGTTTCGAGTGCAGGGATGGGCTGTTTGTGTGGTTTCAAAGTCTCAAATTAATAATTATTTAGGAAAAGGCAAATATAAAGTTGAAGGACAGAGCCTTGACCCATTGCTTCATAATATCAAAAAGTCGGTGAACCCTTTTCGGAAAGTCTCCATAACAGCAATAGCTGCGTCTGAGATAGAAATAATTTGGTTGGTATACCGAATTAGGGGTGTTAATCCTATTTTACGAGTATAAAATATAGTCTTTCGTCTTCCTACCTGATTTATTGCAGAAGAAATTTTTCTTAACTTACCCTACCTGATCAAGTGTGGTATTCCTATCCGACTTTCGGCCAAATTAATCCTGTAAGAAGTCGAATAGAAAATCGGATAAACATTTTTGAAGTTATTAATTTTTAGATCATTTTAACAATTTAATTAAATAACATACATCAATTTAACAACACAATAAACCAATAACACCAAAACCTAAAACAATTACAACAACAATTACAATAAAACACAAGAAAATATAAACATCAATCCATCATAATTGTTGTACAAATACAATAATAATTATTTTAAGTTTAAATCATATGGTTAAGGAATTAGGGTTATATATATTGCGGGTAGAATAAAGTAAAAATACGAAAATTAATGACTATTCCACATTCCCACCCAATTTAATCGAGAGACCAAAAACTCTTCCGCATTCTTATCCTATTTTTTCAACTAATCGTTCAATAAAGTCAGGTAGGGTAGAAAATTGCAGCTAATCAGAAATTTGAACACCCCTATACTGAATTCATCAAAGTTACTAACAAGTTAAATCATCAGCATGTAACGAAACTCTGGATCGAAAACGAACACAAGATTTATGCAGAAAAGAAAAACTAAATTGTATATAAGATAAACCCATTTCACTATGAATGGGGAAAACATAATAAAAACAAAGAAATCAAAAAACTCAAAAGAATAGTTCAAGTAGTAATATAAATGATCTGTAAATTCAGACGTCTTGAATTCAAATCTTGACAACTCTAAGATTATGCCATATATTTATCTCTCGTAAATATCATAATCCTGTCGTAGATGGTCTGCCTTTGACTTTACTGGAGAGGAGATTAGTCGAGGTGTGCGTAAGCCGATCAGACTGTTAAACCAAAAAAAAAAAAAAGAAATTTGCAATAAAAGATCAAAATCAACTAAAAAGTAGTCTTTAAGCACTAATCTCTAAGAGACAACAGCTAATAAGATTGAGAGAATCAAGATATAATGGCCGTTTTCTAGTTTACATCTCAAATAAGAAAATATAATCTCTCATTGGACTGCTGTTTGTCTTTCATCCATATCTTCATGCTCAACCTGTCAAAGGAAACATGTATGTGAGACATTAGGATCGTAATATAATTGTAGTCACAAACCATAGCGATCGATTAATGCGAAAAATGAAGGCAACAGACAAAAAGCCCATCATATGAATTTGACGTGCCTACTTTTCCCATGAGCCATACACAATTCCACACGTATGTATGACTAGAGTGAAATAAGGAACTGATATCATAAATTCAATTTCAAGAAAATTGCAGACAGAATATAAATGCTAGATGATGCTTTCATTCATAGTTTGCATAACTAAAAACTCGAAACTGAACGAAACAGAGATTAATCTTTGGAACATGTAGAACTTGAAGTTCAAAAAAAGGATGCAAATGAAAAGCTGACAGATGGAAGACCCCAATAATATCATAGATATGTACCAACATAACCTATTGGTAGCACTCGGGCATTGCACCATGATAACTTAATTTCACAAGGCAGTAATTCTAAAGAGGCAATCATAGACCCTCATACCATAGCCTTGCAATTATTTCTGTCACTTTCGTAAGATAGAAAGATAGGTGGTGGAAAGAGAAGCAATGTATGAGGTGTTACTATAATTGGCCACAAAAATAACAATATAATTATCGAAAACCAGCATAAAACTTTTAGCACCTCTGCTTTAGCAGTAAAGGTCATAACTGTTATTTCCCTGGTGCAACATGGAATGCAAAATGTATACCTGGAATGATATACTAAAGCGGGGGAAATCCACAATTTTGTTCAAAACAAATGATTTTACATAGATGCCTACCTCAACAAGTACCCTTGCTTTCTTCTTTGACTTGGCCCCAGGTTCATCTTTCTCAAGCTTTCTCAGAGCTAAAGCAGAATCTTTTCTCTCTCTTTTCCGAGCAATTCCTACTGTTTCTTCTTCTTCTTCTTCCATACCAACTGCATCAAACTGCTAACATTAGAATATGATTTCTCATAACTTGGATGTAACTAAAATCAACATAAGAATGTTATCATCAAGCATGTAAAGTACGTGATTCAGAGTGACAGGACATAAAAGAGACGTAGGATAATTTCCTCGCATTAAATTTCTAATCTGTAAATCATTTCCCCTCATAGCAACAAAATCCACGATATAATCTCACGTAACCAATGCACAAAAAGAACTAATAAACAGGTAGGTTGTGTCCAGTAGTACTCGTGAGAAACATATGCAACCATTTGTAAGGTAGCTGGGGGATTTTGAGTTTTTTATTCCAGATTTTCTATGAAATCTTGCGACATAGTATTTATCAACAGCTTTACCATTATCATCATCTTCACCAGCTTCTTCAATAGCAAGACCACCAAAATCTTCCATATCATCCTCTTCTTCAAGTTCTTCATAACCTTCAACATATTCTATCTCAGGTTCCTGCTTATATCAAGAATGCAAAGAAAATGAGGTCTTGCATACATTGGACCATTATCCCCCCCCGGACAAAAAAAAAAAACCAAACCCAAAAACCCCCAAAAGAAATTAAATAAAAAGAACTAGACAAGCACATAAAAAGGAAGGCGCATATAGGCCGTTTAGTGAGACCTCTTCATCTTCACTAGCAGCCTGCAGTCCGTCCATGTCAAGAACTTTATTGTATTCTTTAACAGGGTAATTGTATATGTCACCATAAACTCCTCTCTTAAGGCGTTCAAGCAATTCCTTTTCAATACTCTGCATTACAGTTAAAGGTGATAGTGAGTTCTACAGACAAATTAGACGATATTGGTATGCTCCAGTGCGTGAGGCAAGAATAATGAGTGTACTAACTTTATCCAAAACTGCTGCCTTTTCAGCCTTTTCCTCTCTCCTAGCTTCTCTCTTTTTCTCTTTCCTAGGAGTTGTCATTATCTTTTCCCTGCACAACGACGCATAGATGGCCAATAACAAAACATGTTCAGTGAAAATATTCTCTAGGCTACAAAGCATTACATGCTGTAGCTACCTGCCTATGCAGCACAAAGAAACCACTTATAACCAGAGGAGGAAATGAAAAGATAGATGCACAATTTTAATTGTCACCAGCATCTCATGACATATTGGAATGCAGGAACGTGAATACCTCTGTGTCACCCAGGTATAAAAGGTACATATTCTATGCGGAATTGACTGATTTCCCGACAATACTTCTACCCAAAAAAAAATCATGTGTGATGCAACTTCTTTTCATCTCACACCCATTAATAGCCATGCTACACAGGAAAACATTCAGCAGTATTCCCAAACTGAAAATATTGCATCCATCATGTCAAAAATAATGGTGTAGAAGTAGACCCTGCAGTCATACATGTTGCTTGCTGAATCTAATCACTAGTGGCTAAAAAGAAGTGTCGAGATACTATCTAAATCATCAACCACCGAGCATGCAGTAAACAGGAGTCTCATGTGGGCAATGGGGCACAATAACTGAAAGCAAGATATTTGAACCTTGTTTTTAAAGCCAGCTTCCTCATGCGTATTCGCATCTGAGTCATTTTGGTCAACCGTTGCTTTGTTTTATGTACAAGAAACTTGGGCCAATACATCTGTGCATAAAAATAAAAATAAACAAGAACTGTACATTGAGGTATTTACAATATATGTGATAAGAATCAGTTCAGAATCCTGTAAAACTGGAAAAAAGGACACAAATTTCTTAGTTCTTACCATATGCTTGTCAATAATTTCAAGGGCTTTTTCATAATTTCTAGGCAATTTAACCCTTTCCCACAATTTGTTTGGCATATGAGACCTTTCTATTGTTTTCATGTACAAATAGAAGATTCCTGCAGAAAACCAAGACCACAACACAGGATATTCAGGTGCAATATTTCTCATATTCACATAAAAATGTAGAATACATTAAGATCAATTGTAAGCTATCATGCTTCATAGTTGTTCTCAAAATTTAAAGTAGTTCATAGCTTTTGCAATGTTATTCTATAAAATAAGGCCTTCCTTGGCATCATACAATTTAACTCAATTCAACAAAATCTTGTCCCCACATTTTTTGAGTCGACTACATAAATCATATTTTGTCATTGTGCTATATTAAGGGTCGTATTTTTTGTTTAACTAAGTTGTCATATATTTCTTTACTATCACATCACTCTTTCTCACCGGTGTCACATTAGACCGTTTATAAATATGTTCAAACCATCCAAGTCAATTCTATCTTAATTTATCTCTTATATAAGCTACATCTACTTTTTCATGATTATTCTCATTACTTATTCAATCCTTTTACACATCCATCTTAACATTTTCATTTCCACTACACTCAATTTTTTAATGTGTTGCCTCTCATTTACCCAACACTCAATCTCATGGCCGTTCTACAAAAATTTCTTTTAGCTAAAAGGGTATGCATCAATTACACAACACACCAAATGCATTCCTCCATTATGCCTTCCTCATTATGAATGATTGACCCCAAATATCGAAAGTGTTCACTTTTTGGTATCTCTTAATCTTCATTTTTTACTAATTTACTGTTTGGATGTATGAGAAGACTATACTTCCTGATATCTAAGTAAAAACTCACACCAAAATGCAAATACCCACAATGCGATAAAACAGGAATACCATAAGAAAGAGCGTAAGACAGTAATTACCCTCGTGGTCGCGGATGGTGGCGTAACGACTATTGGCGAGAGGACAAGAGCTCCGATTACAAATCCCAGTCACGTTATATGGGTTCCGACAGAAAATCCCCGTCGTTATTCTATTATTATACAACAAAAACCAATCACCAAACCAGTAATCGAACGAAAACAAAAAAAAAAAAAAACAATGCATTTATCAATAAAAATTGGCGACAAATGAGGCAAGTAATCAAATAAGAAACTAAAAGGGTCAGCTTGATCAACTCACTTGGCCATAAAACTGCAATGATTGTGTCTGATAACTTGCCATATGACCTCGTCGTGCTGCATCGCTGTTTATTTCTCTTCTTCGTCTTTCCTTAATTTATCTCTAATTAGACTTCAGCTGGTCTGATCGAAGATGAAAAGAGAACAGAGAAACTCTTTAGGGTTTTGAAAATACTGAAGTTTGTAATTAGGGTTTATCAGTTTATGCGCTGCTAGTATTGGTGGGCTTCCACGGAGTGTCGAAACCCTTACTCGGATCGGTTAACTGTTTCTTACACCACAAAAAAAAAAGGCTAATCTCACTTTTTAGGTTTAATTCTTAATTTATATTCTTAAACATCAAAAAGTTTAATTTACACTTTTAATGTTATGAATTTGTAGTAATGTGAACCTGTTCAGACTGCCGTTCAATTTTTTATCATAAATTGAAACACGTGAATTACAAGTGTTTCGGGTATAGGCCTATGTGAAAATTCACAAACTATTGACGTCTCATGTAAATTAAACATGATAGGATTAGACTTTATCTAATTAATGAAATCTTATTTTTGATACACAATAAGATTTACAGACGAACATCTACAGCGGATGGGTCCGGCCCAGACCAGACTCAGATCACAGATACAGACCAGACCCAGATCACAAATATAGATCAGGCCTAGATCACAAATACAGCACAATTTCAATTGGGTCAAGCCCAGTGTCCTGAAAAAACCAGTCTATTACTAGCGCACATAAGGATCTACATTTTAGGAAAGGAAATTTGTGGAACGCAGTCATTGGGGTGTACATCGCCAGCTTTACGAAATCACCTCGCCCGTTATGGGAATGATGTCGGTCTCATGGAACCACCTCGCTCCTTGTTACGAGAATAACGCCTCAATCGGAGCTATCTCAAAGTCGTTATGAAACTTTACTTGCCTATAAATTGTAAGTCCTGCCGACACATGGGGAGCAGCAATCATCTCTCAGCACTCTACACACCTTGAGTAATAAAACTCTCTGGGCACCATAGTCATTCCTTGTGAAGTAGGTCACTTAGACCGAACCACATAATATGTGTATTTGATTGTGTTGAGCATACCTCATTACATACTTGATTGATTTTGCATAAACACTTTTGTGCATCATCAGTTTGGCACCGTTTATGGGAACGATTTAGTTTTCACCCTACTGTATTCTCACTTCTTATGACTATTACAACTAGATCCATGAATCAACAAAGGAAAAATGATGATCAACCACGTCACAATGAGGTCCCCCCCCCCCCCCCCCCTTCATCCTCACATACTGGCGACCCTCCATTCCAAGAAGACGAGGAGGAAAACCAGCATGTGGACCATAAAAGCCACTATAACAGCCTTTCTGATGGCGTCCTCAACTATTGGGACAAAAAAATCAATGAAATGCAAAACCAATTATGTGACGTTTTTAATGTCATGAAGGCGCAAGGGCCGAAAACAATCAAGTACCTTGTGAGGCGTACTGACATGTCATTCGTAGCGGATGTGATCACCATTCCCCCCAAAGTTCAAAATGCTAACTGTGGAAGTTTTTGACTGCTCAAATCCCTCATACAGCTACATAACAGACTAGATGAAATTATGTGCAACGTTTATCCTATGAAATTATGTGCAGTGTTTTCCTACAACCCTCAAAGGATCTGTGTGCCAGTGGTTCGCCAGATTCATACCAACTTCCATTGATTCTTTTGTTGAACTAAACAAATCATTCATCTCCCACATCATAGGGGGACGCTAACACCTAAAGACTGTTATCCACTTGCTCAACATCAAGCAAAATCGAGAAGAAATCCTAAAGAGTTACCTCATTCGTTTTAATGAGGAGGTCCTCTAGACTGAAGAGCCAAATGACAAAGTCACCATGACTGTCTTCATAGGAGACCTGCATTCATCCAATTTTTTATTTTCAGTTTTGAAGCGCCAGCCAAAGAGCATGCTAACATTACTGTCAAAAGCCCAAAAATACATGAATGTCAAGGACGTCACCAAAGCCAGGCGACACGAACCTCGAGAGTCCCCCTAAATTCCCCTAAACTCTTGCAAGTTATGGACAGTCTTCTCTATAGCCTCTCTCATCTTCTCCATCTCATATGAATGAGTCTCTACCCTAGTAACCCTTTCATGAGCTACCCACAGCTCTACCTCAGCTCTGGTAATCCCCTTATGAGATACCCGTAGCTCTACCTCAACTCTTTTAGCCCTCTCATGAGCTACCCGCAACTCTATCTCAGCTCTGGTAACCCTCTCGTGAGCTACCCACAACTCTGTCTCTGTTCTCGCTCAAGCAGCCTCAGACTCAGCCTCCAGCTTAGCAGCTCTCTCGCAAGTTGCCAAAAACTCGGTCTCAAGAGGTACAGCTCTCTCGCGAGACATCATCAACTCCTCCTCTACAACCTGTTGTGTCTGGTTCTCCCTCATCAAAGTCCTCGATATTTGTTCATTCTACTACCTCAGCTCCGGTATTCCCCTTATGAGATACCCGCAGCTCTACCTCAGCTCCGTTAGCCCTCTCATGACCTACTCGCAAATCTATCTCAGCTCTGGTAGCCCTCTCGTGAGCTACCCGCAACTCTGTCTCTGTTCTCACTCCAGCAGCCTCAGACTCAGCCTCCAGCTTAGTGGCTCTCTCGCAAGTCGCCAAAAGTTTGGCCTTAAGAGGTGCAGCTCTCTTGCGAGCCATTTCAACTCCTCCTCTACAGCCTGCTGTGTCTGTTTCTCCCTTATCAAAGTCCTCGATATCTGTTAATTCTAGTTGACCCTTATAAAAAGGCACATAAAGGGAATACAAAAAGTAGAGACAATCTTAGCAATTTTAGCATCAATATTGATGGTACTGGAAATAGTGTCCAACTTGGAATCGTCGTTGTTTACGGCTACTTTGCCACGATGTTTGCGTCGCTGTAGATGTTGGGTAACATTGTTTTTTCCACTTCTGGGCACGCCCTAAAAAATCAGACCGTCTGCGCCTCACAGGACTATATCAGTTTGTGCACAAAGAATTGACGTCTCATCCATTTCTTCACCATTACCATCACCTTCAGCGCCTGCCACCACGCTCTCGACGCCTCACCTCCTGGCACCCGCGCGCCTCCTACCGCTAGTGCCTCGCCTCCTAGTGTCTGCGCCTCACCTCCTAGCAGACGTGTGCCTCCTACCGGTAGCGCCTCGCGTCCTGCGCCACGCACTTTTCTCTCGTCGTACTCTACATCTCACCTTTCTCCTTTCGTCCTTAGATGAGTATGTGGGATACTATTTAAATCCCTAGGTATTAGTCACTAACAGAGGACAAAGACAAGCTTGCGAAGATTAAAGCAATAACCACGATTGTTTATGGAATGAAACAGTTACGACAAGAAAAGGCATGGAGAACAAGAATGATTGAAAGCCACTACAGTCAATAACTAGAAGGAATGGTAAAAAAGTATAAAGTAAAATTTATTCTTACTAATGTCCTCGCTCCCAAATCCTATTGGACTCTGGGCATGGGGGCAAATGATCGATCTGGCCTAGACCAGAGCCAGATCACAGATGCAAAGTAGGTCCAAATTGCAGGTGCAGACCAACAAAGGCTCAGTCACAATTTTCAGTTGGGTCAAGCCCACCATCCTGAAAGACCCAGTCTATTACTAGCGCAGGTGAAATTCTCCATTTTAGGAAAGGGAATCCGTGGAACGCAATCATCGGGGTACACATCGCCAGCTTCACAGAATTACCTCGCTTGTTACAGGAATGACGTCGGCCTCATGGAAACCACCCTGCTCCCTGTTACGAGAATGACGCCACAATCAAGGCTCCCGAAGCCGTTATGAAACTTTACTTGTCTATAAATTGTAAATCTCGCCTACACATGGGGGGCATAACTCATCACTTAGCACTCTACACACCTTGAGTAATAAAACTGTCTAGCCACCGTAGTCATTTCCTATGGAGTAGGTTACTCAGACCGAACCATCTAATCAATGTGTTTGATTGTGTTGAGCGTACTCTATTACATACTTGATTGATTTTGCATAAACACTTTTGTGCATCATCAGCAGTGATAGACATGTCTCATGCTCGTGCCCAAAGTACTTGTATTTCATGTGCTTCAATTTATGATGAAAAATTAAACTGCAGTCTGGGTAATGTCCATATTGCTACCAATTTATAACATTAAGGGTGTAAATTGAGATTTTTAATGTTTGAATGTGCAAATTAAAAATCAAAATATCTCTCACATGCAAAGTGAGATTAGCCCCCAAAAAATGTTATATTTCGTTAGCTTACCCCAAAAAATAGTTATATTACATTATAACGTTCTTCCAAGTTCCAACAAAAAACCAAAACAAATAATATTAAAAAAAATTCTCAAAAAATGCAAAAGAAACAAGGCTTCGCAAGAATGACAAAAAAATATTAAAAATGTCAAGAAAAACTATATTATCTTCAATTCGTTTTAGTTCTCAGCACGGTTTGTTAATTGAATGTAAGATCGACAAAAACATACGGATAAAAAGTTTTGCTTAAGAGTAATGCTATTGGGATTTAATTTATTGTCATAATTTGTTGACCTAATTCACTGTGAATTCTGAATTTACTGTAGACCCTATCAAACATTAGAACTTGGTGTTGATCCAATGATTCCTATGAAATCATATCATTATGTCAGCAAATTATGTCAAATTTTTAAGTTTAAATAATATTACTCTTTTTTGAATGCATTGACTCCATAACCAGCTTGATGCAGTTAATTAATAAAAAGAATTAAGACGAACCGCTGAGATATGACTACACGTGTCCCATAAACAACAAGACTCAATATTAGACTATCTCTCGTTCTTACTCAAACTCTTATTCAAATTAGAGTAAAAAAAAAAGATAAAAAATTTGGTTTGATATAGACCTATCTAATCGACAAATTTTTTTTTAAAGGAAGAAAAACTCAAATTTAAATGAAGACAAATCCAAATTTAAAAAATGTTAAAATATGACTATTGAATCTTTAAAAGATGGTGAAATCTCACCACTAAAGATTTGGATATGAATTTGAGTCTCCCTTGGTTTGAATAAAAAAAAAAGTTTCCCTTCTAAGAGCATCTACAATTTTTACGCTTTTCCAAACCCAAATTTAAATTAAGGTAAAAAACTCCTAAAAATCTTCTCCAATGCTAAACTCATATTCATGTCAAATGAAGGAAAACTCTTTTTTAAAGTCAAATTAAGGGAGACCCATTTTTAAACATAAATCTTTAATGGTGAGACTACACGCTCCTTTAAAGATTCAATGGTCATATTTTACCCTCTTTTAAATTTGGATTTCTCTTCATTTAAATTTGGGTTTCTCCATTAGAGAGATCTATATCAAATCAAGTTTTTTACTTTTTTTTTACGCAAATTTGGATAAGGGTTTGGGTTTCCATTAGAGAATGTCTTAGAGGTGACAAATGGGCGGGTTGGGTTAATTCAAAATAGGTTGGATATAAAACAAATCCAATCCGTTTTCAACCCGCTTAATAAACGAGTTATAATGAGTTGGGTCATAACAAATTAGATAAAATCCATTGACCTGTAAAATAATTAAAACTTTTAATATGAACACATACTAAGACACAAAAAATACACACACTAAATACAACAAAACATACGCTAATACACACACATATACTAATACTAAAGCACAAAAACATAAACACATTTATTTATTACTAGTGTCATGGGTAAGGTGGCAGGTCACGGGTTGGGTTATATGACATGGGTCGGGTCATGGGTCTTAGGTCAGGCTATGGGTCCCAGGTCGAGCATTGGTCATGGGTCGGGTCAAACAGTATTAATATGTGTGTTTTTGGTGTACTAATGTGTATGTATTTTTTGGTGTATTTTTGTGTGTATTTTTTGGTATATTAATATATTTATTTAATTTTATTACTTGTATTATTTAATAAAAAGATAAATATTCAACCTAATGGGTATCCATTTGTAATCCATATTAACCTGCTTAATTAAAATGAATATTATTATCCAACACATTTGGAACCCGTATCAATAAAGATAAATACACAACCCGTTTATTTATAAGCGAATTGAACAGATTAATAAGTAATGGATTAAGATTGTCATTTCTACTCAATATGATACAAAATGAACCATATCTATGCTACCCAATTTGTTCTATGTTATTCCATTTATAGAACTACTAGTATAAATAATTAAGTATAAATTTTGGAAAAATTTCAACCCAAAATGATGGGCTTTCCCAACCAATAATAACAACTAGTATCATCTAATCTATACTATTTTAAAATGTCAACAAAAGTGAAAAAATTTTGTTTAACTATTTTGCCATTGATCATTGTTATAAAGTCAATCATATCCTCTCATTTCTTTTCATTTTCTTCAATTAATTATATAATCTTCTCATATCCTTTCATCTTCTTAAATTAATTATGTGTATAAATTTGACATTTAATTATATTCATTTAAGCTTTAATAATTAATTTTAGTCTTTAATTTCTATTTTTCTCAACTAACCTTATCTTATCTATATTACTAATATATTCCATAATCTATCTATATCTATATCTATATCTATATATACTACTTTAAAATGTCAACATCTATGAAAACCTTTTGAATTTCTAATTTACCCTTCAACAAGTGCCTAATTACAAAATTATGCAGTTGAATAATAAAGTTTTTAACATTTACATTTACCTTTGAACAATTAGACAAAGACGTGTTTTTAATTTTACATTTTAGATATAACTGTAAAATAATGATAAGAGCATCTCCAACTATGACTTAAATTTTTACTCAAATTTAACTTAGTATTTGAGTAAAAAACTTGATTTGATACAAAGGGTTGCAATGGACAAACTCAAATTTAAAAAAGGCGAAACCTAAATTTAAATGAGGACAAACTCAAAATTAAACGAGAGTAAAGATGACCATTGGATCTTTAAAAGAGAGTGAAATCTCATAATTAAAAATTTGGGTAAGGATTTGAGTCTCCCTTAATTTGAGTAAAAAAAAGTCTCTCTTGATTTGGTATAAGTTTGAGTAAGGGTTGAAGTAAATTTTTTAGATTTGTTTACTTAAATTTAAATTTGAGTCTAAATTTGAATCAGGGTCAGAGACACCCTAAGATGGTTGGTATGCTTCCTCCTCCAGTCTCAAGTGGCATTTATTGTCCGATAAAGCCACCATTGGCCTCTTGGTTTTCCTATTCCAAAATATTGTACAGTCCATTATGTTTGTATATCTTTTTTAGACCCTATACATTCTTAGAGTAAAAATTTTAACTGCATTTATTTACACTAATTGATGCACACGTGCGTTGCACGTTAACCATTTGAATGTGCCCTGTAATAGCCGTTATTAGAGAGTTCACTAAATATGTTTTGAGACACCAAACTGTTTTATTTTTTTTTTTAGTAATAAAATTATGCTTTATTGATAGGAATAATTGCCATTACAACTAAAAGGGAAAAGAGAATCAAAGTTACTAAACCCCATTGAGCAAATGCAAGACAGCAAATTGCAATGCACCTATTGACCAAAAAACATTCTAAATGCATACTAAGCAAAGACTGAGCAGGCAACTCCTCCAATAGAGAAGCACGACTCCACACTCATCCACCAGTAGAGATCAACAATTATATATGTATTATGTTATCAATTGATTGTTGGATTCCAAACCAGAGTCATTTGCCTATTAATTGAGGAATTTGGAATTTTTAGAGATGACAATCACCCTTTAATAGCTCCCCTTACAATTTTGAATGTAGTATCAGGGTCATTAAAGGAATTGCATAAAATTTTTGAATTCCTTTCACGCCAAATATAGGCACAATCTAGCAATAATGGTATCCAAAGACTTGGCCTTCCATTTTTCAGCAGCTATTTTAACCACACAAGGCCATGAATTCTGATGAGGACATTCCTCAACAACTCCTTAATGAAGTCTACATTTTCTGCAAATAAAAACAATGACACAGTAAGTCTTAAAAGTTCTATTGCCATATTGTCACTTTTTAAATAACAATGACTTATGCCTGGCCTAAATGCATCTTCAATGAGATTGGCAGGCTAATGGGAGGTTTAAACTTCTAAATCAAAACAGAGCAATACACCAAAAACCATAGAAAAATATTTCAAAATATATATACTTGAAAGAGTGAAAAAGGGATGTACCGGAATGACTGTGTTATCAGTAAAAAGCTTGCACTTATAAAGGGTAAAACAAACTACACCACCCAAGAGGGCGAATTGATGGACCTTACAAGAATTCATTATACTAAGATTCCCACTTTTCACCTGTAACTTACTAAACAACTGGCTTAAAATCCGAGTCTTCCTCAAGTGACCAAGGGGCCCTTGAAAATAAGAAATTCACAAAACTAATATATGCATAAAAAATTAGAAATTAGCAGAACAAATATAAACACAATAAAAAATTTGATTTCTGTAAAGGAAAAAATCGTTTATACCAATCAAAATGCACGAATCTAAAGAAATTAATATTGTGGATTTTGTGAAGTACATTCTGCTTAGTATAAGACTTACTACACTTTTCCCACCCTCAACTTTCTTCGTCTGAAATCTTAGCGCTCCTTTTAGAAGGCATTTTAAATTTCATATAGAAGAGCTTGTAAGCAATCTTTTTAATGATTATTCTGTCATATACATATAATCCTCTTTCAAGTTGCACATTATGATGGACGTAAGATAAGAAGCATCAACTCATTTTTTTAGGAAACAACCAAATAGGACTTATTATCTCACTAACCAAATGGTCACATAAAACATTAATGCAGGGATCAAAGTATAATAAAAGAAATAAGTTTCAGACAACAAAACATGAAAAACTTCCTTGTTACAATGAAAATTAAAACAAATTTTCACGAATCTCAACTGAAATCAAATTGAAACATTATATTTATTCATAACAACATTCTTAGGCTGAGTCCCCCAATTTCAGAGTTACAAGGTTTGGAGACTTTCGCTCAATTTGGATTCCCATCTTCCAGTTCGACCCACCTATCTTCCATTTGTCAATACCTCAATCTATTGTTACTTTATGGAGGTTATAGCTTTCTCATATTTGTTCAATTTATGTAAGATTTCTTCCAACTCTTTGTGTTATCCCTGGTCATAAAAGTTATATTTTCGACAAACAAAACTTGATGTCCGAAAAATCGCTAAGTCGTTACATCCTAGATTTGCCCATTTAGATCCTATGCCCCTAGCACCAGCAGGAACAAAATTATTTTGTTTTGATGCAAGGGGAACATGTAGAAGAAATTACGGTCTTGAATAAGAAGTTACAAATCATGAAAATCCAAACTAAAGTAGAGAATGATATATAAGAACCTAATAAACAAATGGCATATATATTTGGGACACAATAGCTTGGATAGATTGATTGCAATATCAAGTTCATAACTCAAATAGAGTAGAAAGAAAAAAAAGGTAAACACCTGGTTTTGATACACGTATCTATTGGGGAATTTAGCATCATTTTATCAATACAATTTGGCAAACCAATTTTTTTTTATAAAAAAAAACACTAAACAGAAAGGATAAAAATACATACAATTAAAATAGCATGCAATTAGACCAAAAAATAAAATAGAAAATATCAAATAAGAAAGAGCTGACTTGCGAGTCTGAGAGAGAAGTGTGGTCACTATCCTAAAGCAGCTCTCCTCGCGTGAAGGTACTGATTGACACCAGCAACTCCAAGATCTAAACCAGACGCTCGCAGCAACACCTCTTCAATGGTCATGCCCACTGAAAGGAAATGGTGAACCTAACTTGAATCGTATGTTGTCCAAAACACAAAATACCTTGTAGCAAATATAATTGTACATGCGCAAAAACAAGTGGCAAAAGGTTTTGGTGGCCAGAAAATATAATAGCAACAGGTTTAACAAAGAAAGTTAGAAAGGCAAAGGTTAAGAAGAAATGGACTATAAGTTGAATGCAAAGAACTGTACAGAGTGGCCTCCAGTAACATGCTTATATAACCATTGTGCTTCGTAGCATCCAACCCATTAAAAGCATATTTTTAATACATGAAATCAATAGCCAAATAAATCTGCAATTCAACTGGCCTCGTAACCGAAAAATTAAATTGAAAGTTTTAAAAACTTATTTATAATTCTACAACATATGCTTTGAACCAATTTAATTCCCCCACGCAGAGTAAAAAAAAGGAAGACTTCAAATGAGTAGCTCCAAAGGAATTGTCTTCCGAGGTGATCCCAACAAAAATGCCCAGAATCCTTCTTGACTCGCCTAATTGTGTGTTGTTTTTCCTCACCCACAATCGGAATGCAAAGAGGTAGTCACAAACGCCATGTACTTTCAGTACATATGATTTTTCTGTAATTGTGTTTGGCATTTTATAATCATTTTTTGGGCTTGGATACATTTATCTTACTTCAACAATCATTTTGAGTATCAAATGTTACATGTTAGTCTTGTAAATATTATAAAATGATATCAACCACATATATCATGAAGCTGGATGCATATTTATTAAAGTTTAAGATAGAACAAGCATTAGAAAGTCTGTTTAAGTGTCCACTTATGAGTTGGGTGGTTTACATTCCTTAATGTTCGTCACAAAAATCTAAATAAAGGTGACAAGGGGTCGTAACTTAAAATGCCTCATATTCAACAAAACCAATACCCTTTGCATCCTAATAACAGAATATGCACAAAGCACAAACCATAATCTGCTATTTTAATTTTTAACCTCTCCTATTGTGCAAAAAATATTGTCATCATCAGTGCATCTTCTATTTTTTAGAAGCAACTCAAGCACATGTACTTTGACTATCAAAATTTGTTCAAAAAGTCCTCATAAAGAATAATGCTATTCCTGTCATTAACATGTAGTTTACATTAATCATTCAACTACCTACAAAATTGCATTCAACATTCTTTAAGCATCTAAAACAAGAAAGACGTGCAGTAAAAAAATATCCATAGTCAAGATTTACTACTGAAAGTGATATAGGAATCTACATGCCAAGAATTTATAGAATTTGATCTAGCATTTGTGATTTCTTTCCTTTTTCAGAATAATTATTATTATTATAATTATAATTATAATAGAACCAATAATATTGTCATAGTAATCACAAATATTGCAATAAACCTAGGGACAATAACATGTTTTCAGTTATATTCACTTATAAAAGTCAATGTACTTTACTCTCATCAAAATTTCAAACTTAGCGATTTTTTTGTCTACCGTCATTACCAACACAACTGCATAAGATACTCCACCAAACCTACCGTGTATTTGATGCTCTCAATTGTTCAATAATACTTTGAATCCTATACACATGACAAAGGAATTTGGATCAACTGGATAACTCCACTCGATCATTTTGTCAAAAGAGTAAAAAAGGAAAAGATAATGAAAACATTAAAAAAAAAAGTCACTCTGAAAGAACACATAATATTCATGTGAAGAATAGGATGCTTGTCATAACATGCTACTAAAACAAATATTCACTCTCTAGATAGAAGTGAGAATTGTGAAAAAAAAAAAAACTACCTGAAAAGTTGTGCCACATAAATTGAAAAAAATTGTACTTACCAGTGCCTTAAGCTGTGAAGTATAAATTCCATGACCCTAGGATTGTTTCAATTTAATCTGTTTCCTAGATATCAATTGAAAACTGCATCTGAGACCGCTTATTAATCTTCTTCACCCTATTTTCGTATGAAACCTATAGGCATGTCTAAGCTTTAATGAAATACAACCATCAACGAAATTGGGGTCTCCATTCACAACACGCAGTAGAGTGAGAGGGGGAACATGAAGAGAGGGATCATGTGATTGGTTGTGTGAATTGTGAGTACGCAGGGACCACAGAGAGAGAGAGAGAGGGGAAAGAGTTGTAACGGTAGAAAGCAGTGAGTATTTAGGTTTTATTTCAGAATATGTTTAGTTTGACTTTAATGTTGAGGGATAAGAATGAAATACTTGTGGTTTTGGAGGGTAAAAGTGAAAAAAAATGTTTTTCACATATCCTAACTTTTTAAAGTAGTATAGATATTTATATTCTAATGTATCTGATTTACGTTAAGATTATAAGAATTATGGGAATATGCTTTAATTTTAGATGCCCCAGAAGTTGTAATCGTCGGCCAAAGGAATTATGTGCATGAAAGGTGTGAACGATTAAGTTGTATCCTTATGCTTCTTTAAGCAGCAAAGGGGATTTTGAGTTGACGGTGAAGAAGTTCATTTGCTCCAACAAAACTCAGGCTTTGGGTTCCTCTTCCTTCATGTCCAAGTTCCTCATGAAGGTTTCTCTCTCTCTCTCTCTTGCTATATACGGTTCCCTTATGTCTTGGCTTTTCTTTTTGTGCCAGTATAGAAAAACAATTTTGATAGAGTTCAATGAAAGAAAAACAATAAAAGTGTGTTAGTCTAACTTTAATTCAATTTTCTTGCTCTTGATTTCTGTTGATGCATATTATTAGTGCCAAGGCTTATGACCTTTTTTTGTTGTCTTTTGGCATGTTGCAATTAGAATATAGATTAGATGATCTCCCAAATGTTCGATAATTTATCACATTCGCAGATGGTATTGGTATGTTAAAAAATCAAGAATGTTTCCATCGATATTAATGATATAATTTTGAATGTGAGAGGTTTCAATAAAGCCAACATATGTTATGATATAGGGATTATTATTTGTCCAAGTAAAACAAAAATTAAAGCTCAAAATAGTTTACGTGCAACGCACGTGTACACCAACTAGTCTACCAAAATACCACTGTCACATAATTGGGTAGGGAATATAAATTAAAAGTTTCCTCTTCAAGCATTAGAATATATTTATATATCCATTACAATGCATTAGAATAATGTATTTATGTTTTTTGAAAATGAAGGATTAAAATTTTATTTCGATATATTGTTTCGATTACCTAAGAAACAGATCAAATTAAGGTGGGTGGTGGTGGGACTGGTGATAACCCTGAACTGCTTTTTCCTTTATCTTCAAGAGATAACCATGATGATCAAATTGGCGTTTTATATTGTTTTGCTTTGTATTCTAAAATAAACCAGACATGATGATATCATCTAAATATATACTATAAATGAAACACATCCGTCCAATGTAGTACCCCTTTTTTGGCATAATATATCAAAAATAAAGTTCTGGGTTCATCCACAGTTATCCAACATGATCTCATAATCTCATCGGAATAGAAAGCCAAGGCGTGTTTGGTTTGTGTTTCGAAAACTGTTTTTTGTTCTCAAAATTTCAAAAACACCCAAAACTTGTTTGTTTAGCTTTTTTGTTCTCCAAATTTTAGAAAATTTTGAGAATTGAGTCAAAGAAACAGAAAACAAGTCTAGCTTGTTTTCGGAGTTTTCTTTGAAAATTTTGAAAACAAGGAGAACAATTTTGGACTTTAATGAGGTCTGCCCTTCGAGTCTCCTTAGGAGCAAATTTCTTCATTCTTTTTTTTTTTTTACTTCTTCCTCTCTCTCATAATATATAATATATATATATAATAGATATTATAATATAATATATTATATAATATTCTATTATATTATATAATATTATTAAAATTCGTATATATATGTATATATATATCTACGAATTTATATATAAGAATATATATATATATATATATACATATACATACCAATTTATATATATATATATATATATATATATATATATATATATATATATATATATATATATAACTATAATATAATAGAATATTATAATATATAAATATTATATAATATATAATATAATATATTATATTATATTATATTATAATATATATTATATTTTAAAGTTTGGTTTATTGAATTTTTTTTTTATGAAATTATCAATCTAAAAATAACTTTCTTATATTTTTTTATTAATGTTTGAATTAATGTTCAAACATATATTTAGGCTGTCCAAACAGGTTTTACTATTTTCTGTTCTGTAAAATTTTTTTTGAAATCATCTAACCAAACAAGTTTTTTATCTCCAAAAATATCAAAACCATTTTCTTAAAACTCTTCTCAAAAACTGTTTTCGGATACCTGTTTTTGAAACGCAAACCAAACAGGCCCCCATTTTCTCTCTCTTTCCTTTTCCTTTTTCTTTTCTGGGTCAGAAGAGGAGCCTCTTTCTTTCTTTCTTTTTTGGGGAGAGAAGGGGGGGTGTCCCTAAAATATAAAAATTATCTTATTTTTGTTTCTACTATTTCAACTTCATCATTTTGGTTTCTAAAATATTGAATATGTTTCTATGTAATCCCTCAAGCAGACAACATTCAAATTGTTAACGGTTTTTTTATCATAAACTTGTCACGTGATATCTAAATATGGACAAAAAATAATTTAGGTAACTCTTGACCAAAATTTGGGTAGCTCTTTACCAAAAATGTATAATATGGGTAGCCCTTGACCAAAATTTAGATAGCTAATGATCAAAACTGTGTAATTTGGATAGTTCTTTGACCAAAATTTGAGTAAAAATTTGGTCAAGAGCTATCCAAATTATTTTTTTGCCCATATTTAGATATCATATGACAAGTTTATAATCAAAAATCGTTAGCAATTTGGACATTGTCTGCTTGAGGGACCACATAAAATATATTCAATATTTTTGGGACTAAAATTATACAATTAAAATATTGAGGATCAAAATGAGACAAATCACATACTTTGGGGGCCTCTAAATCAATTATCTCTTTTTTTTTTTTTTTTTGAGTATCGTGGTCAATAATATTTAGATTAACTTAAAAGAGATTTTTTATCTAATTCAATCAAAAACAGGTCATCTACGCTAATGGTTATTCTGGGTCACAAGAGGGACCACTTCCAATATTGGGGGTGTTCATAAATTTCTAATGGCTAATGTGGAATCATCTTTTGGTGGTCAATCATTCAAATTTTGACCTCTTGATTTGGATGTCCATCTCTCCAATTTAAAAGACATTTATTTGCAAATTTTCGTTATCATAGGACCACCAAATTTAAATGACTATGTTGTATTTTCTTCTATGATATATATACCATTTAATACAACTTTCGTTCATCATAGTATCACTGTCCGACACCTTGCGGCGGTTTCTCAAACTCCTTCAGTTTGTCATTTTAATCACGTAGATATTCTTACATTTGACATATTATACTGAGATTCCTTGTGGATGACTATTAATGGACAGATGCAACGAAACAATACAAAAGACCTAAATGCCCCTAGATATTCTCTGAAGTTCTTTACTATGACCAAACTGTCCTTCTAGTTGAGTATATAAGGTTTCTTGCCTTAGCCGCTTCCTAGAGTGTCTATCGTGTCTTTAGAGCTTCTTATTGAATTTGTTCTCCTCCAAATGAAGAACACTTCGGGTCATCTGAAGATCCTTGGCATCTGACAATCATTGATGTTTGGAGTTTCCTAAGTGTGATCACAGAGTCAAAGTCGTTCAACTGAGAATGTGTCCCAAATGTTTGGTTCTAGATGGACAATTTGGTAAATTACTTTTATGTTATAATGACATAATGGATTTTTAACCGTTACTTTAACAAAGTCTGGCAATGGGAGTTATGTGTTACATGCGCACAAATCTCAAAAGTTCTAAGTGTAATACATCAAATATGAAGAAATTTAGGGGATTAAGTGACAAACCTCGAAAATCTAGGTACTCGTTGAAGTTTTGGGTTGCAAGATAAAATTTAATCAATAGTATCTTTGATTTGTCATGAAACGTCTGTTCTGGGTAATTCAAAAAATGTGAAATTCACACTAAAGAAGGTTGGCAACACTCTTGTCACCATACAACATTGATTCAAACCTCTTAAGTTTTCTCTTACGGCACTATATTATTTCTGTCAATTAAGGCTGCTGCAAGTCTATTCGAAAAAAAATTCAGTGAATTCTCCAGACGGTGTCGGGTGGTGTGCACACGCAATAGAAAATTGTTACAATACAAACTAATCAAACATACAAGTTTATTTTTTTAAGAAAAATTTTGACAAATTTATCATTGAAAATGTACAATGACTTATGGTAATATAAATTATTTGGTAGTGTCATGTAATGTGTAACTATGTACAACTCATTAAAAATTATTAAAATTTTTTTTTTGTTGATTAAAAAAAGGTTAGAGGATGACCAGATGTGAAACTACCGACGCTTCTAAGGATAACTTAAGTCGACTCTAAACCCACAAACCGATAAAAATAACTCAACAGTCTACTCTCTGTAAGTTGAACTTGTGACATATATAACCTTTGCAAACATCAAGTAAGACCCTTATGCTCCGTTTGATAGGAATGATGGAAAGTAGGGAGAATGAAAAGTAGGAGGAATACACTTTCTATCATTCAAGGAAGGAAAGTAGGAATGATAACATTAAAAATTATTTCTTTTTTTTTTTTGTTGATTAAAAAAAGGTTAGAGGATGACCAGATGTGAAACTACCGACGCTTCTAAGGATAACTTAAGTCGACTCTAACCCCACAAACCGATAAAAATAACTCAACAGTCTACTCTCTGTAAGTTAAACTTGTGACATATATAACCTTTGCAAACATCAAGTAAGACCTTTATGCTCCGTTTGATAGGAATGATGTAAAGTAGGGAGGATGGAAAGTAAGAGGAATACACTTTCTATCATTCAAGGAAAGAAAGTAGGAATGATACACTTTCCTTATTTTGTGTTTGGTTGGATGGATGGAAAATAAAAAATAACTATTTTTTTTTTTGTGCTAACTAAGATTAGGGGTGACAATCGAGTCGTGTCTGTCAGATTCGTGTTGAGTCATTACAAGTTTGTGTCGAACATTAGTCAAACATAACTCAACTCATTTAACTAATTGTGTCGTGTCGAGTTGCGAGTTGACCTGTTTATTTTTATTTTTATTTATTTATTTTTTTTAAATTTAACAAAAAAAAAAAAATATATATATATATATATATATAAATACATATTTTATTATTGTATTTTTATATGAAATTAATGTATATATAATATATGTATATATTAAAAGATATATAGACAAATAAGATACATCTCAACACAAATAATTAGCTTTCCATCCACTTTCCTTCCGATTTTGGAGGGATTGATTTTGGTGAATTGGAAGAAAAGTTAATTCATCCACTTTTCCATCTTTCCTATTTTCCTTCCTTACCAAACATGATATTTTATCTATCCCTCCGACTTTCCATCATTTCATTTTTCCATCGTACCAAACGGAGCATTAATGAAACGGTAATTATCGTTATCTTCCGGGTTGCAATAGCCAGTGAAATTACTGGTAATATGGATTCTTGTATCAGCACTTTTGATGGTCCAAAACGTGATTCTCTTTCCTTGAATGCTTTTCATTTTCAAACACAGTCCCTCCCATTTCTTTCCCTTTCATTTCACCATCATAGAAAATGCTTCTTAAACAGTTTTCCTGTGTCAAACGCTGATTAGACAACGTGCTATAGCCATAATGTTTACCTTAGCTTCATGGAGACGCACCCATTTCACATATAGTCAAAAAGCTTAAATCAAAGTGGAAGGTCTAATGGGGTATACTTTTCCCAAAGAGAAATAAATATCAAACACTTGTGGGGCTAGTTAACCTCAAACCACTGTTTCTTTATCTTCATATCTCTCTCTCTCTCTCCCTCTCTCTTGTTGTGTATTTTAATCCCTTCACTATTATCTCATCACACCCATCTGAATGCTACACTAGTGGAGAGCCTTCTTTGTCCCAAAATTATGGCTCTCCATCTTCTTCCTCAGCAAAGGGGTCCCTTTCTTTCCTTATTTTTGAGTTTTTGTTCTTTCATGATGTACCAGCTGTCATGGCCCATGGGACACCACTCCAGTCTCTTCTTGTATGTTCAATGACTTTAGATAGATAGAGAGAATAGAGAAAAAATCTTCAATCTCCATTTATTGATACAGTAATGCCACGCTGACCAAATTTTGAGATCAAATTAAAAGTCCAAATGACATGATAGCATATTATTTGGAGTCTTTATTGGGGCCCAAATGATATGGCACCAAATAAAGAAGCTCAAGTCAGCTGCCATGTCATTTGAACTATTAATTTCGTCCCAAAATTTGATCAGCGTAGCATTACTGTTATTGATAACCCTGGAACGTTTCTTCTTCTCCTTAATGATTCCAATTGAGTTCTACTGTTGGTGCAACCGCAATCTGCGCAAGATGAAAATAAATCCTCAATTGATGGTTTTATTTTTCAAGATTAGAAATAAAAATATAGTCACAGAGTTCAACGATTAGCCACCGTGGCTAATAGAACAAGGGTGGTTAATTCTTATGGGGTATGAGAAAGAATTAAACCTGAGACCTCTGGATTACCAAAGAGTAGACTCAACCACTGAAACACCTGTGAGGGTTTCACTACAGGTTAATGAGCAATACTATAAGGACCTAATTTGGTAAAATTTGCAAGTGATAGGTTCGATAATTTCCACACCCCTAAGGGTCAGTCATCCTTATTCTTCAGGAGACATGTTCTTAAACAAGATCTAGTTATAGTGGCCGATTCAAATCTCAAGAGAATGGTTGGTACAAGTTTGAACACCCTGTAACACACAAAAAAAAGAAAAAAAAAAGAATGATACTTAAAAGAAAACAATGGAACGATTTTGTGCTCATCAAAGATGTAACACTAATACTATTGAGATATAATTGAAGGATATAATTCGGAGACCAATGAAATGATAAGAATTGCATTTAATGATGGGATTCATTACAACATTAAATGCATTTCACTATCCCTTCATCGGTTAAAATATATCATGCCCTCAAATTATATCCTTAAATTATGTCTCAATAGCATTGCTCAAGATGTAAATATAAAGTAGTGGTGATGCGTCGAGCTAAGCTAAGATAAGGTGAGTAAAGTGAGCTGATTATAAAAGGTCAACAAAATGTTAAGCTTACCAAATTTTTTTATTAAATCTCCATCCCAAATAATATGGAACAATTTTTCACTATCAGATAAGTGAATCTCATTAATATTCAATAACGGAGATTGTGCCACATTATTTGGTATCAAAGATTTGATAAAAAAAAAATTTGGTAAGCATAGTATTTTTCTATTTCTAATCTTTTTCGAGGTAACAAAAAAACTAATTCAATGTTTGTAAAAAATTTGGTAAAACCTTAACCTTAAAAGATTATAAAAGCTGTAAAGAGAAAGTAAAAAGTGAAAAAGGTTAAGAAATATCAGAATGGTGACAAATTCTTTTATTTTATTTTTTTTGAAAAAATGACTTTAAAGTTAAAGTGAAGAAATATTTAAATCTGTCGCTCCCAAAAAAAACTTGAAAATTTACTTACGCCCTGTCACTTTCCATCACTAAGTCCATAGATCAGAAGGAGCCCTTAATTGATCAGTATCTTCTCCGACACCTGCAAATCACACAATCCGAACAAACATCTGTTTAGTTTCCCCAGGAAAAAAGAATACAATTTGGACAAAGAAATTATATATGTATACCTTATATGTAATGTAACAAACAAAAAGGTAAGAGCACAAAACATGCAAACAAGAAGAAGTACACCAAGAACAAGAAAAACACCATGATAAAGACGCATAAGGATTAAAAAGGAAACACGAAAAATATACGCGACAGAGAGTAACGTAAGTGTTACCAAAAAAACATCATACACAACTGATGAGACATTAACATGGCACACATTACATGAATCTAACTATGGAGAGAAAAAAACAATCCTGTCTGTCACACCAACGTTACACAGAACCCAAATGGCATATTGAAGAAGATTGAAAGAAACAAACAAAAAATTTGCAATAATGGATGGCTGAACAAAACTCACCATCACATTTGGATTGATCCAAAGGAAATTGGACTGATAATTCCATTAATTGCATCGAAAAAACCGATCCATCTCAACGATTTACAGTCCCTTCATACATCATATACACATCTTTTTTGCATTTTTTCGGATTTTTTTCTTCGTTTTTGCCTATATATATGATGGATTAGTATTTCCGGCGAATTTAGTCCTCAAAATCCGCCATATTCAGGTGCTATTGCCAGTGATGGCCATTGTGGATCAAATATATGTGGCTGGAGTTTCCATTTCCATTTCCATTTCCATGACCATGGTAAGCATACTGGGGAAGCTTTCCGGCTGATTTCTCATAGCATAATGGAAACACCACAGGTTTTGCTTTCCGATGGACGCACCGACCAGTGGGTGGTAATGGAAACCTGGGAATACTGGAACCAGTACCACCATCAGCAACGGAGGGATTGGGCGGCGATGATTTAGGTGATGTAGATGAGGAGGCCATTGAAGGAGAAGGAGAGACCTTTTTGGTGGATTTGGGTTGGGAAAGAAAAGCTCTTATCTTTAGAGATGACGGCGGTGGTGCAGCTTGATCGT
Source organism: Ilex aquifolium (assembly GCA_951799425.1). Lineage (NCBI taxonomy): Eukaryota > Viridiplantae > Streptophyta > Magnoliopsida > Aquifoliales > Aquifoliaceae > Ilex > Ilex aquifolium. The sequence continues at coordinate 17,840,018 of OX637402.1, forward strand.
ATTCTTCGATGAGATTGGCGAGATCTTCATCGGAAGTGATTGACACCAACGCATCTAAATCTTCCGTCGGCAACTGACACCGGAGACTCACCGACGTCGTCCCACACAACTCTCCTAGCTTCACAAGTAGCTCTGTAACCACAGCACCCACAAATATACTTTACTCCATAATCTTTATCCTCCACACAGACACACACACTGACACACATCCATACATGAATACGAGAGATATGTGTATGTACACACACACACACACACACATATATATATATAGAGAGAGAGAGAGAGAGAGAGAGAGAGATGGATTGAAAGAGAAAGGGGAGTAATTACCAGAGAAAGTGATGGATCGATCGACGGCAAGGACACGAGTTTCGCCGCCGTGGTAACGGAGTTTGCCATCAGGGTAACGGGGGAGGATCTTGCCGCCGTAGCTACAGAGGAACTTGACGGTGGTGGCGGTGGGTTTGATGGCGAGGTTGTGGGTGTAAAAAGAAGGTCCGAGCATGCTTTTTGATGAGAGAGAAGATGGGGATGGGTCCAGTTTTGAGGATCTATATTGTACAGCAAAAGAGATCTTCCTAAAGAGACTCTTCCTAGGAGAAAGGAAGAGACTAGAGAGCTTTGAAGATGCTTTGGAGTGGCGTCTTCAAGCCTAAGTATGGTACCATTTAGCCCTAATTTATAGAGTTTTGGGATGGTGGGATGGAGGGTGGGTGGTGGAAAACCAGAAAGAGACCCCAGCCTCGCGTCAGTTTGATTCCCACATCAGTGTCAGTGGGCCAGGTTTTAAATTTTCGAAGATTAAATATTACCATAATATTATTTATATTTATATTATTTAAAGGTTTAATTTAAAAACCTAAAATATATATTGTGACTTTTGAATAAATGGTAAGTTTCATTATTTTCCTAATAATGAGAATGACCACACTGAACTAAATCTTCCATTTTGAATTTTAAGTGAAGTTTTTTCAACTATGCTGCAAACTCTTTTTTTTTTTAAGGTTAGAATGGTATCATGAGTTGTCATATTTCACGGCACAAAATACAATGAAATCTAACAGTACATCTACTGAAATAAGGAGTTAAAGGATTGGTCTATCATACCCAAAAAAAAGGAAAAAAAAATGGTTTTACACCTCCATTTACTTATATTTATGATTATTTTTATCACTATTATGGGTATTTTTAGCATTGTTATAATACCCAAAAAAATTATCATACACTGATAAAAGTATTCACAAATGTAGTAAATCACCCACAAAAATAATAATTGTTTTTGTACCAAAAAAAAATGATAAAAATAACCACAACAGTAATAAAAACACTCACAATTGTGATAAAAATATCCACAAAAGTGATCAATCACCGCAAAAATGATAAATTTTTTAATTGTAAAATGACCCATAAAAATTATAAAACCACCCATTAAAATAATAAATTTTAGAGATATGATACCAAATTTTTTTTTTTTGTCGATACCAACTTTAAATGCCAAATGACCACAATAGAGTTTAACCACCAAATTCAAAATGAATTGGTGTAGTTTCTTCCACGCCTCGTACACATGTGCTTGTGCATTTCTATTCGCTAGAACCCATAAATTTGTTTGATCTCTCTTTTCTCGTTAATTCAATTGTTCTCAAAGTTCATTTAATTTAAATAATTGGCACAAGCTTGAACATCTTATAGCCCAAAAAAAAGGTCCATTTCTATATAAAACCTTCAATAGTGTGATAACTTTCCACTAAGAGTTTCATGTTATACCACATACTATGAATCCAATACTACTCTTTAATCTCTTTTTTTCATTTCCAACACCTTTAAATCTTGAGGCTAAAAGGCACATAAACCAAGATTGGATTTCACATGAATCAATCCTTTGGTCATCTATATGTGGAACAAACCTTTTTTTTTCTTTCCTGATTTTATGGAAGGTGCCACATGTGAGGCTTCAAATTGTCTGAAGAGAACATCGAATATACAAATCAAAGAACTTAGATATACAATTGATTACCTTAAAAATCGTAAGGGGCTCCACGTATCCCCTTCAACTGTAAACCTTCACCATCCACATATCTGCCACCTGGTGTAGGTTTGAGCCTCGCGATATTCAAGTCAATTTTCTTTTTTTTTCTATTTTTCTCTCTTTTTGTTTGAAAAATGAAAAAAAAAAAAAGAAAAAGAAAAAATCTTGATCTTGATCTTGATATTGAAGTCGTGTTCATGCATTGCAATCACTGTGGGAAAGCATGGTCCAGGACTGGTTTGTTTGCAAGGGAAGAGGGTGATGCTTGGGCCCTGCAATGGAAAGTCACAGCTGTCAGGATATAACTGGGTAGCTGCATTCACTCACTGACAGTAAGGGTCCCTTATCAACCCCATCCCCAACCCCCCCCCAAAACAGAGAGTTTATAAAATTAATTTTCCTCCACAAAATGATGCATGATCAGACAATTAAGTTGAAATTCAATATTAGTTTAAGTTCTAATAATTAAAAGTGTTTGAAATAGTTTATATGCATTTTAATTAATTCTTTTTTCGATATAATTACAAGTCGGCTGCGGTTGGAGATATCTTTGGGAGTGTCGAAGTAATATTTCCTTAATTGTTATCCCTTTCATAATTATGTTACGCCATTATTTGAGAGCACTCGCATTTCACACGCTATGTGGTTCCCACTTTAACATGCAGTGTGTGCTTCGGTGGTTCCCACTTCTCTTTGGGGCCCAGCTTTGTATGTTCAATTAATTCAAACCATCAACCTTTAGTTTACTCAAATCTGCATTTCAAATTTGTATCACAAATGAAGGGAGACCATTGGATCAATGGATCTCATTTAAAAAAATTAATGAGACCCACTCATCCAATGATCCCTTTCATTTGACATACAAATTTGAGATGCAGATTTGGGTTACATAGTATTTCCCTTTATTTTTTTACTTTTTTTTAGGCAACTTTTTTAATATACTGCCACATTAAATACATATAATTATGAATCATCTATAGCTGGTATCCATTAAATTAGAGTTATGAGTAATCGATACGTTTAAATTTAAAATTCATCCTAAATTAAGAGACGACACTCGTGTGACGGATTGTACTTCTCCTCTTTATTTCTTGTCTTCGCTTTGTATTTTTCAAATGGACACGAGCATATCCACCTTTATCTCCTAATCCTATGTAGGGTATCAAGCACTTTGCTTGGTTACTAATGGGTAGGCCCCAATTACACATTTTGAAGGGAAGAAAATTTCTTTTTAAAAAAATATATATATTTCGTATTTAAATTATTAGGTTATAGATTAATAGAAAATTCTTATTATGAATAAAGTACGATGAAATTAATGGATTACAATCTTTTTGTTTAACATCAAAAAAACACACGAGAAGTTTATTAAGGGGTTTATCGGTGGATCAAGTAGGATGAGTAATGATGAGCCCGAAATTAATTGGTTCAGGCCCAACGAATCAAGAGAGGTCCACATCATCTCGGAGTCTAAGTCAACAAATCAAGGAGGAGTCTAAGTCATCAAGGAGAGCCAAGGGGACACCCCAAGGGGGCGCCGCCCAAGGGGTCACCCAAGAGGGCGCCGCCCAAGGGATACCCCAAGAGGGCGCTGCCCAAGGGGAACACCAAGGGGCGCCGCCCAGGTGTGGTCCTCTGCCTCTCCTTCGCCCTCTTCACTTTGCCACTCCTACTCAAATCCAAGCTCAGGATCAAGTCCAACCTAGCTCAGAGTCCTCCTCCGACAGAATAGGGACACGAGGGAGAAAATATCGGGATACGCACCGGAGATCAAATCCTACCATGAGTATACTTGCCAAAGTGGAGGAGTCCTACCTAAATTGTAGTGACCGCCTCACCGCCTCATTACACCTATATAAAGTAAGCCCTCTCTACATAGAGGGCATCACCTTTTTGAGAGCTTGAGACCTCTACAAGTTGTAATCCCTACACACCCTGAAAACCTCCACACCTCTAGCTTCTCTCTCCCGAAACATTGTAACACCATCGGAGCATACTCTCCAGGTGACTCCTATTCATCAATAAAACACCACAAGCCACCGTTGCCGTTCCCGAGAGTGGAGTAGGTCACCCGGACCGAACCACTATAAATCTCTGTGTTGACTCTATATTTACTGTTTTGTCATTGATTGCTTATTTACTACTCATTAATTGCATCCATACATATATTCGACTGTTGATCTTGCACGAAGACTAATTTGTGCATCATCAGTTTGGCGCCGTCTGTGGGAACCGACTAAGTGTTCTACCACCTTACTATTCCATAGCAATCACTACCCGATCAATGAGTCAACAACCAGGGGACAACAACCCGGCACACCAGGAGGAGGCTCCGCCTCCCCTCGCACCCTCGGAGCCATCTACTACGACAACCGCCATCGTCGGGCAACAGCTCTAAGGAGGCGTCACCCCTCACCCTGTGGGAGGAGCCCCACTCCCTCCAACAGGAGAGGAGCAACAGTCTAATCACTTAGGGAGCTAAGCAGCACCCCGCCATGGGGCCCTCGCCAGAGCGCCCCAGGACCACGCCAAGGCGCCCCTCGCCCAGTAGTCTCTCCTCAGCGCGCAGGAAACTCCCGTGTTTCCCCTCCTCATGTACCAGCGCAGGAGGACGAGAGAGAATGCTAGTGACTCTCATCTATCATTTATTGTTTTAGATTATCTATTCTGTTATTTATTATTTTATGAAATAACTTTCTGCGAAGATTATTATGTCCAGAATTGTTGTGCTTTCTTAAAATTTACAGACAACTTACAAAAGTCTGAACTTAGCCTCACAACAAGGTAGGCAAAAGGCGAACATCGCCAGGCGCCCAGCCTCGGCGCCCAATCTCAGGCGCCCAGTCTCCCAGCGCCTCAGGCGTCCAATCTCAGGCGCCCTCAGTAGTAGATGCCAACGAAAGGTCTCGCCTTTTCCACCTTGGGCGCCCCCATGATGCCGACGAGGGGTCTCGCCCTCTCCACCTTGGGCGTCTCCCATGATGCAGCCCAGACAAGGGGTCTCGCCTTCTCCACCTTGGGCACCCCCATGATGCCAAACGAAGGGTCTCGCCCCCTCTCACTAGGCATTCAGCAGTAGGCGCCCTGCCTCAGGCGTCCAATCTCAGGTGTCTAGCAGTAGGCGCCCCACACCAGGCACCCAGCAGCCGTAGGGCCCCAGGCGCCCAGCTCCTCAGCATCATCTCTCATCTCCTCCATCTCAATGGAGTGAGCCTCTGCCCTAGTAGCTCTCTCAAGTACTACTCAAAGGTCAGCCTCAAGTTGAGCAGCCATTTCATGCGCTAGCCTCAACTTCTCAGCGGCATCCTCTCGTGCTTGTCGCTCGAGCCTTAACAGTTTCACGGCATCCTCTCGTGCCTGCCGTGCAAGCTACGCGACATCCTCTCATGCCTGTCGCTCAAACCTTAACTGCTCTTCAGCAGCCTCATGTGCCCGCCTCTCCGCTGCCTGGACATCAATTGCCTCATTGATCTTCAACGTATTTATAAACAAGCAGGGCAAAACAGCAGCCACCTATAGGCATCCAAAGCCAAAAGTATAAAGAAAGAAAGTCAAGTACAAAGCCAAAAAGGAGTGCGGGGCACACCTTGTAAACGTAGCTCGGCCCCTATGACTCTGCTCTCGCGCAAGTAGTCATCTAGTAAGCCTTAACTGCTCTTCAGCAGCCTCTGCCACGACAGCCATCTCCCGAGACTATACGTAGCTCGGCCTCTATGACTCTGCTCTCGTGCACGTAGTCACCAAGTAAGCCTCTGCTACGGCAGCCCAATTCCGAGACTACACGTAGCTCGGCCTATGACTCTGCTCTTGCGCAAGTAGTCAGCCTCTGCTACGGCAACCATCTCCCGAGACTATACGTAGCTCGGCCTCTATGACTCTGCTCTCGTGCACGTAGTCACCAAGTAAGCCTCTGTTACGGCAATCATCTCCCGAGACTATACGTAGCTCGGCCTCTATGACTCTGCTCTCGCACAAGTAGTCAGCCTCTGCTACGACAGTCATCTCCTGAGACTATACGTAGCTCGACCTCTATGACTATGCTCTCGCGCAAGTAGTCACCTTGTAAGTCTCTGCCACGGCAGTCATCTCCCGAGACTATACGTAGTTCGGCCTATGCAATCTGCCAAGACAGCCATCCTCCGAGACTCTAAATAGCTCGGCCTCAGCTCATACGACCCTCTCATGGGGCGACCACAGCTCTAACTTTACTCTCATGCAAACAGTCTGCCTCTCTCCAGGTAATCATGTTATATATTTTAATCTTGAAATAACATTGTTCTTGCCATGTACACTTTTGAAACTCAGACCGTCTGTATTGGAGTCCCAACTCCTACAGCAGTACAACAGCTAGCTCTAGTATACACATAAGTCCCAGTCTGAAAAAAGAGTGGGGGCACCACCGGGTCCCATCTCCCGGGAAGCAACCCAGCAATCGGACCCTAACCGAGAAGCACTGGGGGCATCAAACATCGCCTTCTTAGGAGAAGAGGAAAAAACTCCACTCTAAAAGCAAAGAGAGCCTCCACCGTTGTTCATGCATGCCAACCAACATCAACCAGTGCCCAGCTCTCCCTCTTGCCCAAAGGAGGCGCCCAGCTCTCCTTCTCGCTCAAAGGAGGCGCCCAAAGTCGCTTGCAATGCTTCTGCCTCGCCTGTCAAGCTGGCACCGCCCACCAAGTCTCCCCCTACATTTGATGCCATACCGGGTTCCACAGCAAAAAAGGCGTTGGCGTCACCCTTGGGGATGGGTCCTCCCATCTCGCCCAGTCTCCCGGCTCACCTTTACGTCCGCCCATAGTAAGACTCAAGGCGTCGCCCAAACACAGTAGTGCCCAAGGCCTCCTGGCATCGTCCAAGGTGCCCTACCAACCTCTTGGCGTCACCCAAGGCCTCCCGGCGTCGCGTCGCCCAAACACAGCAGGGGTTATCCTGCACTTGGAAGAAGAAGTACAAGAATGAATAAATATAGTGATAATTTGATTCTTCGTCGCCAAGGCGCCCTGCCAACCTCTAGGCGTCACCCAAGGCCTCCCGGCGTCGCCCAAGGCACCCTGCCAACCTCTTGGCGTCACCCAAGGCCTCCCGGCGTCGCCCAAGGTGCCCTGCCAACCTCTTGGCGTCACCCAAGGCCTCCCGGCGTCGCCCAAGGCGCCCTGCCAACCTCTTGGCATCACCCAAGGCCTCCTGGCGTCGCCCACATCGCCCACACTGCCCACGGACTCCTCGCCAAAGCCCCTCCTCACTTTGCATCAAGGATGATTTAAAAAAAAAAAAGGCAAAGAGCCAGCGCCCAAAGGAAGCCAAAGTAAAAAAATAGGGGAAGAGGCGACACCCAGCCAGGCCAAAAAATAAATAAATAAATAAATAAAAGAAGAAATGAAGGAGGCGGAGCCCAGCAAGCCCAAGACCAGCGCCCAAGAAAGAAAAAAATAAATAAATAAAAATAAATAAAAATAAAAAATAAAGAAAAGAAGAAATTAAGGAGGCGGCGCCCAGCAAGCCCAAGACCAGCGCCCAAAAAAGAAAGGAAAGAAAAAAAAAAAAAGGGAGAGAGTAGGCGGCGCCCAGCAAAACCAAGAAAAAAAAAAAAGAGAAAAGGGAGATGAAGGAGGCGGCGCCCAAGCCCCCAGCAGGAAGAACAAAAAAAAAAAAAAGAGTAAAAAAAAAAGAAGAAAAGTCAACAATGGTGGGCTAAAGGGCCACCAAAATGTATATATATATAATTTATCTAATATCAAAAAATTTAGTGAGTTCCCGAGAATAAAAAGATACCGTGGCAAGCAAGAAAAATTCCGACTCACCCAGATGAAAAAACGAAGCACATGCCCGCAACCCCTTCCTCTCGCAAAAAAGTCAGAGGCTTGAGGCATGGGGGGCAAATGATGAGCCCGAAATTAACTGGGTCAGGCCCAACGAATCAAGAGAGGTTCACATCATCTCGGAGTCCAAATCAACAAATCAAGGAGGAGTCTAAGTCATCAAGGAGAGCCAAGGGGACACCCCAAGGGGGCGCCGCCCAAGGGGTCACCCAAGAGGGCGCCGCCCAAGGGGATACCCCAAGAGGGCGCCGCCCAGGTGTGGTCCTCTGTCTCTCCTTCGCCCTCTTCACTTTGCCACTCCTACTCAAGTCCAAACTCAGGATCAAGTCCAACCTAGCTCAGAGTCCTCCTCCGACAGAATAGGGACACGAGGGAGAAAATATCGGGATACGCACCGGAGATCAAATCCTACCATGAGTATACTTGCCAAAGTGGAGGAGTCCTACCTAAATTGTAGTGACCGCCTCACCGCCTCATTACACCTATATAAAGTAAGCCCTCTCTACATAGAGGGCATCACCTTTTTGAGAGCTTGAAACCTCTACAAGTTGTAATCCCTACACCCTGAAAACCTCCACACACCTCTAGCTTCTCTCTCCCGAAACATTGTAACACCATCGGAGCATACTCTCCCGGTGACTCCTATTCATCAATAAAACACCACAGGCCACCGTTGCCGTTCCCGAGAGTGGAGTAGGTCACCCGGACCGAACCACTATAAATCTCTGTGTTGACTCTATATTTACTGTTTTGTCATTGATTGCTTATTTACTACTCATTAATTGCATCCATACATATATTCGACTGTTGATCTTGCACGAAGACCAATTTGTGCATCATCAAGTAATATTATTATCCATTTGGTAGAAAAGATGGAAAGTATGAGGGATAAAAAATATGAATGATACATTTTCTATCGTCCAAAGAAAGAAAGTATGACCTATATATTTTCCTTCTTTTATGTTTGGTAGGATGGATGAAAAGTAGAAATGATTAATTTTTTTTTTTTTTTTTGTATTTGGTACTAATGAAAAAATAAAATGATGAAAAATACAAATACATAATATATAATTGATAAATATGATATATGTATATATCAAAATGATATATAGACAAATAACATACATTTCAACATACATAATTAAATTTTCATCCACTTTCCTCATAATTTTGGAGGAATTAATTTTGATGAGTTGGAAAGAAAGTTAATTCATCAACTTTTTCATCTTTCATATTTTATTTCCTTACTAAACATGATGTTTTATCTATTCCTTCAACTTTTCATCCTTCCAATTTTTGATCCTTTCAATTGGTTCATTCATTGATATCATGATGAATTTGAGTCTCTTTTATTGTGTTAAATACGGGATCAACGTACTCCCATGATTTACGAATAATTATATAAATTTCAGATTTGAATTGTACCAATTATTTTTTTATTGTCTCAAAAGGAATCTTACACTGGTTTTACACGTGTCATGGGTCCCATTCGACGACATCACCTTATCACTATCATGTAGCATTAGTATTTAGTGGAAAAAAAATAAATAGACAAAGTATATTTTACTTTTATATATGAGGTATTTATTATATGGGAAATGCTATTTAAACTTTATTTTGGAACCTTATTTAAGGATTTAATGATGTACAATTATTAAATTAGTTGTGAGTTTCATTATCCACTTGATTTTTTGTCATGGCATGGTGCAATTGGGATTAGGGTGACACGAATATAATTTGACATAAAATATTAAAAAATAACATAATTAATCGACAAAAATTAGACGCAATTAATACTCAATTTTCTTGGGAAGATGAGGGGCCGACACACCCAACAGGTAACCATCCAAGTCTACCTGTTGAAAGAGTAAATATTGAATGCAACGGTCATACCATGTCACCATTGATGACATGGTATCCCGACCAATACTAAAACTCCAAATGAAAAAGGTGAACCTCACTTGGGTTTATATGGCAGAAGTGTGGGGGAGTTATTTGCTTACATGAGAGGTTAGTTATTGATTTTTGTAAGGTCTATGTGCTTATTTGTTTTAGTATTATTGATTGATGATACCACATCACCTTATCATGTGGTATCACCGTTGTAATGAATATTTTCTCTATTTAGAGAGCGATTCTGTAAAATCCAAAAAAAAAAATTAATTAAAAAAAAATTAAAATTATTATTAAAATCATAATTAAAGGGGTAAAAGAATAATTAATTGTTAAAGTATGGATCAAAAACATAAATTTTTTTCAAAAAAATAAAATTTGACTCTATATATATATAAGTGGAAGACTTTTGTCTTCCACTTTTTCTTTCTTCTGGAGAGGCGGCCGAGAGATAGAAAAGAGAGAAGAGAAAAAAAAAAAAAAAGTAGACCTCCTGATCTTCTTCCTTAGATCTACGAAGATTTAACCGTTTAATCGCTTCAGGCCAATAATTAAAGTTGCTCTACTCAGTGAGAGCTACGCAACAACACCTAAGATCATTTTTTTCTCCAAAAATATCAAGTACGAAAATCTAGGCCTAAAGCTTGGGAAGCTAAATTTGGAATTTCCTTGGAGTCTACTACATGGGCTCACGCTACGGGAGGTAGGGTTTCCCCTATTTAGATGTAATTTCAGCCTAAAATATTGCATATGAAATGGACAGGCTAAGGGTGTATATCACATGTTAGGTCTTGACTAGTGTAACTAGTGGGTCAAATATAGGATTTATAATTAACTTTGTAATTAGTAAAATCCTATTATGATTAACTTGGTGTAAGTTAATGTTAGTGGTTTAAAGCATGTTAATTGTATATTAGCATGACTTGATGTTTTAATGGCATATCAAGCTTAATAAAATTATTAGCTTGTAATGTAATTATGAAATAATATGTATGTTAAATGATTATTTAGCATATGATTATTGTGGTGGACTTGAGCTTATGTTTATAGAATTAATAAACATGTTGTCATATTGGAAGTAATAAACATGTTATTTGTGTAAATTGATGTGCCTCTAGGTGTTTGTTTAAATGCCTAGGTGAATACAAGTATGTTAATTGAGTTGATTATCTTGTATAACATGTTTGGGATTGTGTGAAAAATGTCATTATATTGCATTCAGTATGTAATGGACATTGTAAATGGTATCAAAGGCAATTGTATATTGTATTGCATTATGCATGAGTTGCACTACATTCATGGGCATTGACATGGGTGGGAGTGTGATCATGGTATGAAATCAATCACCACATAGGTGGTTGATCGTGAGCTTGGGAAAGTCGCACCAAGGTCCGGCTGAGTTTCACGGGAAATTAAATGGATAAACGTGTCGGGGATAGCAAGAAGGGCTAGATTCTCCCTCGGGTGCAAGACCCGCTTACTTGGTTTATACACTTTCCGGCAGTGAAATTCCAGAAAAGTGTAACGACGTAAACGGAGCCGCAGGTGGGATGTCCTGAAGATCCGTTGATGGTGTGGTGTCCCATTGGTATAATATCATAAATCATCTCCCCACAAAGACACAAGAAAATGAATTAATTAGTCATTGAGTGTACATAACACCAATGACAGGGGGGTTGGAATGCCCGGATACATACGCATGACATTGCATGTGTTGTGAGAGCTCGAGATGGGGCTCGGTGTTGGTATTGCTTGCTTGAGTTGCACCTCATGGCATGACATGATTTATGGCATTTGTTCATAATAGACATATTTGAATGAATGCATGAAATGATTGTTGAATGTGACATTTCATATGTATTTAGGTTGAGAGGAATTCTCTATAGGAGTTACCCTATTGAGCGTTGACTCACACTTTATGGGAACATTTTTTAGCTATCGGCCAGGCATCCACCGAAGGCGAGGCCATGGGGCCCGCTTTGACGACAGAGCCGGTCTATAGCTCTTATTTTGACCTTGCAGTCCCTTGTATATGTTTACTTTTGGCCTTGTATAATTTTTGTAAACAAAAACTTCTTTTATATTAAAAAGGCATGTATATGAGACTATTTTGAGATATTTATTCTTTTATGAATGAATGTACGTAGTAATGATGATTATGGTAGTATCCGATACTATGCAATTAAGTATGGATAAATGGACCCGGTGTGGTCAATATTGTATATTGGACCTCGGATGGATCATGTGATTGTATGATTACACAGGTTGTATTTTGGGTAGAGTTCCCCGTACAAAGGAGACTCTGCCCGAATTTTGTTAAATTATGGATCCCGGTAAATGGGCCATAATGGCGTGATATTGAGTTACATGGGTATTCCGCGGGTTGATGGGTGATCAACCGGGTAATTACTGACACCCGGATTTTGGGGCGTCGCAGATTCAGAATCTGGTTTGCAAGCTTACGAATTCTTCTGATTGATTTTGAGAGAGATTTATTAAGAGAAAGAATTGTGAGGAAATAGAACATATTTCTTAAAATTGTGGGGACCATTTCATAATATTTTTTTCGTACATTAAAAAAATTTGTGCATTCCAACTCTTATAAATCCATCGTTTCCAATCATAATATTGTGAGTTTAATTAGGGTACTCACAAAAAAAAATTCAATATCTTAAATTTCTTTTTATCTAAGCAGAGTATTAAATGTATAAAATCTTATTTTATTATTTTTGGGACAAATAATTACTATTAATTCGGATAAAAACCTATGATCATAAATGATTTTTCTTGATGAATTGAAGCCCGTAGGAATGCTGATGGGGAATAGGATTTCTTTTTTTTTTTGTTCAACAGTCATGGGTGTTCGGGTCAGCTTACGCACACCTCAATTAATCTTCTCTCTAGTTCAGTCAAAGACACCTCATCCACATCGGGATTAGGATATTCATGAGAAATAAATCCATCATAGCCTAACTACAATGGGTTGTCAAGATTCAAATTCAAGACGTCTACGTTTACAGCTTGTCTCTGTTACCACTTAAGCTATCCTTGAGGTTATGGGGAATAGGACTTGTGATGGGCTGACATCAAAGGATCAAAATTTCGTTTCGAAACGGTCGAAACATTTCCATTTCCAACGAAACTAAAACAAATTAGTGATGAAATCGAAATTCTAATATTTTGAATTGTTTCATAATGTTTCAAGATGGTTTATAATATTTCAATATATTTGCACAATTGTTTCAACATGTTTCATGGTATTTCAAGATACTTTAGTTTATTTCGACCAATGTTTAGAAAAATAATTCAGATTTTTTTTATATTTTTCATTTTGTTTTCAAAATGGGTTGAAAATTTTTCGAAAGACGTTGAAACGTTTACGTTTCTTAAGTGACCGAAACAATGCAACAAAACAAAATTTTGATCCTTGATGACATCCAAGTTCGAACCCTTTTCCTCGAACAACCTTAGTATGTACAAACTATGTTTATTTGAGGTAATTCTATGGTGTCGAGAAAAGAAAATTAATTATGATATTGAAAATTAATATTTTCAAGATTAAGTTACACCTTTTAAATATAAAGAGTTACAACTATTTAAGGTAATTCATTATCGACCGGGAAAAATGTTGTGATTGATCATAAATACTTTTTAATCAGTTGTAATTTTACATTTTAAAGTTGAAACTTTATCTTCAAAAATTATAATTTTCATAATCGATTCTAATATTTTAGTATCAATTGTTTCTTTTGTAGATGTAACTTACTTATAACTTTATCTTAAAAAAAATTATAAATTTTGATAAGGATAGGTTCTTTGGGCCTGGGCCGCCATTATAACTGAGCCCAAAACATCCAGAAAACACTGTATGAGAACTTCGAAGCCCAAAGGAAATGGTCTCAACCGGCACACATCGGGAGCAAGGGGTCCAAGAGATTGAAGAATCAACAGCCCGGCCCTGATCCGATTCCTAGCCTACGACCCGAGTTAAGCCCCATTGCGCCACGTGTTCCAGGGATAAAGAGAACCGGCTCTGACTCCTCAGAGTTACTCCCTGCAAAAAAGCAGAGAGAGGTGGTGCCGAACAAACCCAGTGGTCGTGGACACAGTACCGCCGATGGACAGAGAGGCTTGCAGAGAAAGGACGATCGGTCCCCACAAGATCAGGGAAAGGAAGAAGGAGAGCAACAAACCCTAAGGAGGGGGACCATATAAATAGAACAGTAGAAGCAGGGAGAGGGGATCGACTCCTGGGCCTTCTTCCTAGCCTTCTACCTGGTATTTTTGCCCTGAACCCTAGAACGTTCAGAGAATAAAGGATCCATTATGGCCCTGCGCCTAGAATTTTCTTGTAACCAGTTGAGATCAATACATTACATCAAGGAGCAAGAGCCTCCATTACAGTGGACGTAGCCCAAGTCCATCGGCTGGGTGAACCACTTACATTGTTAGTCTGTCATTGCATACCTTCTATTTTTCTTAAACCTACTCCATAAAACCCAACAGAGCCATATCAGTTTGGGCCTGGGAGATTAATTCCGAGACATCATCAGTTGGCGCCGTCTGTGGGAACGGTTTTCATCGTTCTCTTGTGAATCTTATCTACTTGATGGTCTCTACTCGGAATATGAGTAAAGCTCCTGCCAATCCCCAAGGCCACAACAACCCACCGGAAAACTTTCCAACGCACATGGAGGACGTTGAGGGTCATCCCCCAGCGGCGAACCTCCCTCCGCTCAATGAACTGGAAACTTACCATAAAACTACAATACAGCTGATGAAACAGAACCAGGAACTGATGGACTGGATACAGACTCATTAGCTCCCTGGGTTCCCCCCAGCTCGACAAGAGCCCCCTCCCCTCCAAGAAGAGCACGACGTCGCTCCCCCACTTCAAGAACACCAAGCTCCGCCTAACGGGGTTACCGAGCTCCACGAGCGCAGCCATTCTGGCGAGAACCACCGAAGAAGACATCCCGAAGGACATGGTGACGATGAAGCTCACAGTAGGGCTAGGGCCGCCTACCGAGAAGATAGGCCCTACCCCCAGGACGTAAATGACCATGCCTGGGAGCAAGAAATCTGTGAGCTCCAGCGAGAGCTAGGCAATATGAAAGAAGTGGTTAAGGGCCGAACCCCCGACACCATGGACGCCTTGGTTCAGCAAACGGAGTCACCGTTCACTCCAGAGGTCCTCCATTTCCCTCTTCCCCAAAAATTCCGGACTCCTTCGATAGAGGCATTTGATGGGACCAAGGACCCAGTTGATCATCTGAACTTGTATAAAAATCAGATGGAGTTGCAAGGATACCCGGACCCTATTCGCTGTCGGGCTTTCGCCATCACCCTCAAAGGGTCGGCCATGGCCTGGTTTAACCGGATACGACCAGCGTCAATCTCATCTTTCAGAGAACTATCCATACAGTTCGTATCCCATTTCATCGGAGCAAGGACGTACAGAAAGCCGTCATACCACCTACTGAGCGTTAAGCAGGGACCCAACGAGTCCCTCCGAAGCTACGTGCAACGCTTCAACCAGGAATGTTTGAAGGTAGAAAGCGTGGACGACAAGTTCACGCTAACCACCTTCATGTCTGGGCTCGGGATCCAATCCAAGGATCTCCTCTTCTCGATCGCCAAGAATCCCCAAGCCACCATGGCCGAAGTACTGGCGAAAGCCGAGAAGTATATAAACGGCGAAGAGGCCCTCCGCCTGAAGGGGAGTACGGCGACGACGGACGGAGATAAGAAGAAAAGAGATCACAGTCCTAGGAAGGAGAGAAGACGTGATCGATCCCCGAGGAGAGACTGCTCCCCAAGGAGAGGGAGAGAACCCTCTCCTAAAAGGAGAGGGAACGTCCGGGATCGCCTAGGACCCCCTCCCCAAGAGCTGCAGCAGCGGTTCGTCCCAGCGCAGCTACCACCCCTCGTCACCTCAATAGCCCAGGTCCTACACGAGGTACAGAACGAGAGGTTCGTTCGGTGGCCTCCTCGGATGAAGTCCGATCCCAGCAGGCGGGATGCCACCAAATACTGCGAGTACCACAAAGACACGGGGCACGAGACAAACGACTGCATTCAGTTGAAAAAGGAGATTGAATACCTGATTCAAAGAGGTCATATGCGCCATTACCTGGCGGGGGAACAGAGGGCGCAGAACAATCAAGGGCGAGAAGCCTGAGTTGCCGCCGAGCCACCGCAACACCAGCAAGCCATCGGAGAAATCCGAGTCATCTCCGGTGGTTTCGCTGGCGGTGGTGAATCAAGCTCAGCTCGGAGAGCCCATGCCAGAAGGGCCCGCTCAGAAGACTTCCACGCAGTCCAGGCTGTCAACAAGATGCCCCGCCGAGATGCGGAGATCACCTTTTCGGATGCAGACCTAGAAGGGTGTCAGCACCCCCATGATGACCCTTTGGTCATAAAAGCGGTCATAGCAAACAAGACCATACATCGGGTGCTTGTCGATAATGGTAGCTCGACAGATATCATTTTCTTAGCAGCCTTCGAGCAGCTCAGAATAGAAAGGTCGAGACTAGAACCAGTGAAAACCCATCTCCTGGGATTCTCGGGAGAAAGAGTATTGCCAGTCGGTTCCATACCGCTTGTCCTCATAGGAGATCCGCCCTGCCAGGTCACCACCACCACCCGCTTCTTAGTGGTGGACGCCCCGTCTGCCTACAATGTCTTGTTGGGAAGGCCATCCCTAAACTCTATTAAGGCAGTACCTTCGGCATATCATTTGGTGATGAAATTCCCGACTGAGAGTGGGGTTGGAGTGGTAAGGGGAGACCAACACCTCGCCAGGGAGTGCTACGTGGCATCCATGCGGCAGAAAGAGGTGGAGTCAGTACAGCTGGAGGACTTGGATATGAGGGATGAGATGGAAGCCCGACCTGCCCCCTCAGAACAGTTGGAGCCAGTACAGTTGGGTGAGGACCCGGAGCACGTAGCCTTTGTGGGCTCCATGCTCTTACCAGTCATCAAGGAGAAACTCATCTCCTTTCTAAAGGAAAACGCTGACGTCTTCGCCTGGAAGTAGGAAGACATGGAAGGGATAGACCCCGCCGTGATCGTACACCGCCTCAGTGTAGATCCTAACTGCAAGCCGGTACGGCAAAAGAGGAGAAGCTTCGCGCCGGACAGACATAAGGCAATCAATGAAGAGGTAGCCAAGCTGTTGCGCGCCAAAGCCATCAGAGAGGTCGATTACCCAACTTGGTTAGCCAACGTCGTTCTGGTAAAGAAGGTAAACAGCAAGTGGCGACTCTGTATCAATTTTACCGACCTCAATCGAGCATGCCCAAAGGATAGTTTCCCGCTGCCTCGGATCAACCTCATAGTCGACGCGACGGCCGGCCATGAGCTCCTGAGTTTCATGGATGCTTTCTCAGGATATAACCAAATCCGGATGGACCCAAACGACCAAGAGAAGACCTCGTTCGTCACAGAGCAGGGGATCTTTTGCTACCAGGTAATGCCATTTGGACTGAAGAACGCGGGAGCCACCTACCAGAGGTTGGTCAATCGAATGTTCAGAGAGAAGCTGGGCTCGACCATGGAAGTATATATAGATGATATGCTCCTGAAATCGCTCAAAGCCGAGGCCCACACCTCAGGGAGTCGTTTGAGATCATGAGGAAATACCGAATGAAGCTGAACCCCGCAAAATGCGCCTTCGGGGTGTCAGCTGGAAAATTCTTGGGCTTCATAGTTAACAGTCGGGGCATTGAGGAGAACCCGGAGAAGGTCAGAGCAGTCCTCGAAATGAAGCCCCCCACCACCACAAGAGAAATCCAGCGCCTAACCGGGAGAATAACGGCGCTTAACCGGTTTGTATCGCGCTCCAGCGATAAATGCCAGCCGTTCTTCAAGGTCCTTAAGGCAGCCTTTCAGTGGGATGAAAAATGCGAATAGGCTTTCCAAGCCCTGAAGGTCTACCTGGCATCCACACCCGTACTGGTAAGCCCACAAGAGGGAGAAGTGCTGACACTTTACCTTGCGGTATCAGACTTCTCGGTCAGCGCCGCGCTGGTCAGAGATAAGGACCGGATCCAGCTACCTGTCTATTTTTGCAGTAAAGCCCTCCGAGGCGCCGAATACAGATACCCGAAGATGGAGAAGCTCGTGCTGGTCCTGCTAGTCGCCGCTCAGAGGTTGAGACCATATTTTCAGGCCCACACCATCGAGGTCCCAACGGACCAACCAATGAGGCAAGTCCTGCATAAACCTGAAGCCTCAGGAAGGTTGATAAAGTGGGCGATGGAGCTTAGCGAGTTCGATATCAAGTTCAAGCCCAGGACCGCCATGAAGGGACAAATCCTGGCAGATTTTCTCGCCGAGTTTACCTCTCCACCCGAGGAAAACGAAGAAAGCCAAGACTGTGTCCCTGACTTTTCGACCTGGAAATTATACGTAGATGGGGCTTCAAATGCCCAGGGGAGCGGAGCCGGGCTCATCCTAACGTCACCGGAAGGGTATGATCTGGAGTATGCCCTAAGATTTGACTTTCAGGCATCCAACAATGAAGCCGAATACGAAGCCCTTATAGCCAGTCTGAACCTGGCCCTCACAATGGAAGCTCAGCAGATCGTGGTGTACAGCGACTCGCAACTAGTGATCAGGCAAGTTGAAGAAGAATATGCCACCAGGGACGAAAAGATGGCGCTATACCTGACAGAAGTGCAAAGACTGCTGAGGCCGAGCTAGTCCAAGTCCCCCGAGAAGCCAATAACCGGGCCGACGCCCTTGCCAAGCTGGCTACTACTGGCAACCAAGACTTACCGGGGCGAACGCCCGTCGAAGTCCTAGCACGGCCCAGCATACAGCCTAACGACGAGCTAGCCACGGAAGCTCAGGCTATGCCAGTTAAAGAGGATGCTTCATGGATGGACCCCATCATATCCTTCTTACAGGACGGAGTACTCCCAGACGACCCAAAGAACGCCTCCAAGCTAAGAGCCAGAGCGGTAAGGTTCACACTGATCCAAGGTAACCTATACAAAAGAGGTTTTTTTTTTCCCTTAATGAAATGCGTGACAGGAACGGAAGCAGATTACATCCTAAGAGAAATCCACAAAGGCATGTGCGACAATCACATTGGTGCGAAGACATTAGCTAGCAAGGCCTTACGGCAAGGATACTTCTGGCCAACCATATCCAAAGACGCCAAAGAGATAATGAAGAGATGTCAAGCGTGTCAGGTTCACGGGAACTTGTCGCACTGCCCACCTGAACTCCTCACCCCAGTGGTCAGCCCTTGGCCCTTTCAACAGTGGGGGTTGGACATCTTAGGACCCCTACCAATAGGAGTTGGACAATGCAAATTCGTCGTGGTCGCAGTGGACTACTTCACCAAGTGGGCTGAAGCCGAACCCCTGGCGAAGATCACAGCACAGAAAGTCAAGAATTTCGTTTGGAAGTCTATAATTTGCCGCTTCGACGTCCCCAGAGCGGTGGTCTCTGACAACGGGAAGCAGTTTGACAATCCAATGTTCACAAATTTCTGTAGCGGATTGGGAATCAAAAACTTCTTCTCGGCACCCGCCCACCCGCAGTCTAATGGGCAAGCCGAGGTGACCATCCGAACTATCAAACTGGCGCTGAAGACCAGGCTGGAGGCGTCTAAGTCCCAGTGGGTAGACCACCTCCCCGCAGTGTTATGGGCATACCGAACAACTACTCGAACTGCGACTGGAGAAACCCCTTTCAGCTTAGCATACAGGACGGAGGCCATGGCTCCCGTTGAGATAGGCGTGCCTTCCGCAAGAACCAAACTCTTCAATCCATCACAGAACGAAAGGTCCCTGCTGGTCAACCTCGACCTCCTAGACGAGAAAAGAGACGAGGCCCTACAACGAATCTCCTCCTACCAAAGAAGTACATCAAAATACTACAATAAGCGAGTAAGAAGGAGGAGCTTTAAACCAGGAGATCTAGTGTTAAAGAAATTGCTCCCGGCCAGGAAGAACCCGGCCCATGGCAAATTGAGACCAAACTGGGAAGGACCATACGTGGTAAAAAGGATTGTCCGACCTGGAAACTACGAGCTGCAAACGGAGGAGGGCAGAGACCTACAACACTCATGGAACGCAGACCACTTGAAGCGGTACTACCAATAGAGTTTTTCGCAACGAGTGAAGGGTTATTGTAAAGAGCAAACCTTATCAATAAAAGATACAAAAGTTTCCCAAAATGTTCACTCTACACAGTCTATAGACTTCTCAGTCTAAGAGCTCGCAAGCTCAAGAGCTCGTAAGCTCAGAATCTACAGACTTTTCAGTCTAAGAGCTCGCAAGCTCAAGAGCTCGTAAGCTCAGAATCTACAGACTTTTCAGTCTAAGAGCTCGCAAGCTCAATAACTCGTAATCTCAGAACTTACAGACTTTTCAGTCTAAGAGCTCATAAGCTCAATTCCAGCACTGCTTTTTCAGCCTGAGAGCTCATCATCTCAACAAAGGCCTATCAACTTAAAGGCTCGCAACCTCAAGCTAGGCAGCCCGTCAGCCCAAGACAGCCAGGATTTCATGTGCAAAGGACAATTACGTTTACGACGAAAGGAAAGTTCATTGCAGTAAAGACAAAAAGACACCACAAAAAGTCCACCGGGCACATACGCCAGGACAAAGAACAGTCACTCAAATACATAGAAGAAACATCACAAGCCTCACCCAGCAACCCCTTTTCGCTTGCTATCACCCTTCTCCATCTGGATAATGACAGCTTGAAGACGAGAATTCTCCTCCCTCAACGCATTCCTTTCAGACTCGACTTCATTAATCCTCCTCAAGAGGGCCTCCACCACAGCATCTTGAGAAAGAAGCGGCTAGGATTCTGAGCTGTTCCTTGGCCTCTTTTTGCTGGGAAGGGCATCGTCGGGGTCGGAGCAAGAAATGAGCTCATCAGACTCAGGCTCGGAGGTGTCAGTCTCAGGGAAGGAGGAAGGAGTGTATAGAACCCGGCTCGAGCTTCCCCCTATGTTAAAGTCAGCCAGGTTCCGAGGGGTAAAGAGGTTGGAAAAACAGATCGGCACGGCCTTCTCCACTAGGCTAATCTCCAGCTCCTCGCGGGGGGTAAGGCTGGGTCGGCCTGCAACACAGACAGGGTGAGATCGGCATAAGGAAATATATATCGAATAGAAACAGGGAAAATTTTCATATGCATACCTCGATCTCGAAAACTCCTCCAAGTACGGGGAACCCGGACACGATAGTTCTCCCTCTCCCAAGACTCCCACGAGTCCCCAGAGACAAAGAAGAAACGCCGAGTCCAGCCTTCGGGGGAGTCAGGGAGGCCAGGGATCAGGAGAGGCTAACGATATGGTCTCCAGGTGAAAGTACTGAAAATAGGGGGAAAATCGAATGACAGCCCAAAGAAGTAAAGAAATTGCCCCACAGTGGGGAAGTCGTCAAATCCTTGTAGACGCCAGAAAATGAAGAAGCTCACCAAAGTGGCCCAACCCTGTGGGGAAAGGCGAGAAAGGCATAACCCATAATAAGAAAGGACCCAGGCAAAGTCTTGGTGTATCGGAAAATGAAGGCCCATTTCGAAAGCGCCCTCAAAGAACGCGACTTCCTGACGAGAAGAAAGACTGCTGGGCTCATCTAGTGTGGGGGCCCTGATTGTAAGATTCTCTGGGAAGTCATATCGTTTGCCTATTTCCCCTACATCCGCAGCGCTAAGCAAAGTGGGAAGAAAAAACAAGGAATACCAGGACCCATCCAGGGCCTTTCGAGCCCGCAGTTTGAATAGTGGAGAAGAAGAAGGAGCCATGAATCGACAAAGACAGAAAGACTAGAGAATAAGATGCAAAGGAACTACTATGAGCGAAAAGAGTCTCAAGCATCGGGGAATAAATAGACATGCAATGCAGCAACGAAATGACTCTTGGTTTACCGCAATCATGACAGCATTAATAATAACGGCGCAAGGTAGGTGGAAGTTCATTTATCCGTTTCATGTACTTCGCAAAGGTGAACAGCCACACAGGACAGGGAAAAGTGGCGCCCAACCCAAGCAAAAGACACTCGAACCACAAAGCACAGGTCACCACCAAACAGTACAAAATAAGACCTCACCCCAAGCAGACCAAGGTCTCCACGGAGTTGGGGGGCAAGGGAATATAGCACAAGCAATCAACAAGAGCACCACAAAAAAATTCTTCCATTACAAATGGGAAGTTCCATTACAAGAATGCGTCTACAAAAAAAAAACCCGGGCACTTAAGCCTGATCTGCAGGAGGAGTAGCGTCGGGAGCAGAAGTAACGTCGGGAGCACCACCACTTGAAGAAGCATCAAACCTTGGCTGAAATTGCTCAAGGTCTAAGTCGGGGAATCTCTCCATCACCTGGTCAGCAAAATTAAAGAACCCGTCAACAAAAGCCCTAGCCGCCTCCAGCCTCGCCTTCTCAAGATCTTTTCGTTGATCCTCTACGAGCTGACGTTCAGCAACTAAGGACCTATTCAGCTCAGAAATAGCCGCCTGGGACTCTTTCAGCTGATCTTCCAGAAGAGTACGGGTAACAGCAGCGTTTAACAGGTCCTCCTTCTCAGCCTCACGCTCTTCCTCCAAACGAGCCAATTCATCCCTTAGAGAGACCTCAGCTGAGGCACTGGCAATCAGTTGTCTGAAGGTCTGAGCCCGCTGCTCAAGGACTTGCTCCAACTCCCTCTCAGTGGCCAGGCCCCAGCTCAACAGCTCGGTGCCGTGCCGACGAGCGTCAAGTACCTCGGCACCCCTCCTCTGGACGTCGCTCCTCAGCATAAAAATCTCCCTCCCAAGAGCGCAGACATGTGTCGCCGACTGGAAACATAAAGGACGTTATAAGATACCAAGAAGTTTGAAATAGAAGGAAAAGCACCAAGGCGTACCTCAAGCAGGGCATGAAGCGCATCACGGCTTCGGACTTGAAAATGAAGGTCTACAGAACGGCGCAGGTCAGCTCGAGGAATCAACTTCATCAGGGCACGACTACTCAAACTCACGTCCCGAAGCAGACCGGTCTTCGGGTCAGCAGCAGAGGTCTGGGGGGCGCGAGCTGAGCTCGGACCAGCTGCAACAACTAGAGAAGCGCCTCGCCGAACCGACCCTCCCTGAGGATCCATCACCACAGTACCCGCAGTGGCCTCACTAGTGACCAACTCTGATCTCGACCTCGGGGCCTCGGGTGCAGAAGTAGGAACGTCGGATACAGGAGTAGGAACCTCGGCGACAGGAACGGGGACCTCGGCAGAAGAACTACCCTTTTCCAACCTCGTCCTCTTTGTCGGGGGTCCTACGGCCCTATCCCGTCTTCTTTCATCCACGCGCTCCATGATCATATGGCGCTGAGTCACCAGGTAGGAAGGAACTACGCGAACAAGATCAAAGACTCAGCAAGGATTCAAGCAAAGGAACAGAAAAATAAAAGACATCGACTACACACGATCACCTGATGCCGAGGGAACCCCGGGGTGCATCAGCTCAATATAGGAAAAAGGAAGGCGAGCACGCGCTTGGTCGACCCGAGCCAACTCTGAAGCACTAAGGGGCGGAAGCTCTCCTGCAACAGGAACCAGTAATGTCGTTAGTACACGAGCACAAACACCAACAAGCACGAAGGCAATAACTTACCTAGGTTTCTGCGGCGCCCCCAGGCGGTAGGAACCCTGACAGACCCCGGAAACTGGGAACCAAACTCCCAGCCATCTCCGGAAACGAAGAAATATCTCCTTATCCACCCATCAGGGCTTGGCGGGAGATCCCGGATGGGAATCTCTCCCCCTCGCCTAGGGACGAAGTGGTAGAACTCGGATACCTCCTCAGGGCGGAAAAAGTGAAGAAACTCCCCTAAATTAGCCCTGGCCTGAAGGAACATCCTTCCCCACGCCGCAGTGAAGGTCAGTACCACCGCCCAGCCAGATGGAAGGAGCATGGCGGGGGAGAAGTTGAAGAAATGAAGGACGTCTCGTATCAAGCCAGGTAGGGGAAATCGAAGCCCTAATAAGAAGGGGGCCTCGAAGAAGCAAGCTTCACCAGTAACCGGGCTGTGGAACCTGCGCAAGCTAGCAGGACGCACGACAACACCAGGGGAAAAGTCGAAGCGCCTAGCAAGGAGCTGAGCCTCGCCCTCGTCGATTTCGCTAGCTTCAACATTGCCAAAAACTCGCCCCATAACGTCAAATGGAGAGGGGGGGAGTAGCCATGAATACAAGAATCGAAGTGGGTTTCTTAGAAGCAACAGGGAAAGAAATGTACGTCGCAACAGAAAATAGAGGACTTCTTTTACGCTCAGTAAGGAGCAATCATTCCCCGGAGGCCTATTTATAGGCGCTACAGGACAGGCCTTGTCACTGTCGCCGGAAGCAGTTAATGCACGTCCCTCGCCATTAATGAAGAGGACACATGGTGTCGTGGGGGCTTCTTGGGCGCCACGATCGAGGGATCACTAAACCCTCTGACGGCGCACGTTCTCGAACGAACGAAACCGTCGGACCTCCACTACAAGTAAAGCAACCGGAAAGGACCAAAATAGCCCTAAGGAGTTCAAGTGACCCAAGGGGGGAGCGTGAAGGTCAGCTCGAATCAGATAAGCTCAGCTACAAGTGAAAAGGCATAAGTCAGCACCTAAAGAAGTTACAATGCAACCACAAATCGGGAAAAACCGCAAGGCATTACAAGGCAAACACGAATCAAAGAAGTCTATAGCAAAGCATCACGCGACAATCATAAAAAGGGAGAAACCACGAGAGTTCTCATTTCAGCATTTAAAGAAGTTACAATGAAGCATTACACAAAGAAACAACTTGAAAAGTTACAAGAAAGACGAAGACAACAGGAAGGCCTCGCATCGACCTCAAGAAGCGATCTCTTCATCACCACCTGCTCCCTCACCAGAAGCCCCTGTCGGCGCACATGGCTCCTCCGCCGCTACCACCACAACACAAGGCGCCTTCTCGGCATCGGGTGCCACACCCTCATTGGGATCAGGGGTCTCGACCTCCTCAGCCACCACCGACGCCTTCTTGAAACCAAGCATTGGCACGAAGGGATCCAAGTCAAGGTCAGGATAGGGCTCCTCAAGTTGATCCTGGAGATTTAGAAAACCCTTCACAAAGCCAAAGGCGCATTCTCCCTCAAGCTGCGAAACACGAGACCTCAAAGATGACAGCTCGGAATCTCTGGCCCTGAGCTCCGAATCCTTGGCAGTCAGGTCGGCCTCCGTGGTCTTGAGCTTGTCATCCTTTGAGTCCATGAGCTTGACATAGTCCTGAAGGCGGGCATCCATCTCATCGTTAATCCTCTTCAGTTCAATGGCCTCCGAAGATAGAATCTTCACCTTCTCCTCGGCAGCCTCCTTGCTCACTAATAGGGCGGCCATGGACTCATTTGCCCTCGAGAGCTCCTCATTGTAGTGAAAGCCTAGCATCTTCACGCAAGCGAGCGACTGCGAAAGAAAAGGGGGTCAAACAAAAAAAATCCGTGAAGACCTCGGCATAAAGAAATATCGGAGAAGGAGAAGGGTGAGGATAGAAAGTACCTCTGCCATGCCCCGAATAACGCGATCCACCTTCCTGTCAAAAGGAACCCGCATGGATGCCCTGGGATCTGAAGTAGAAACAAGCTTGGACAAGGCGGCAACGGCGACATCCGGGTCACGCAGGAAGCCATCCCCTTGCTCCGTGGACAAAGAGGGAGCGGGATCCACCTTCCCGCCTTCCTGAGGGACAGAGTGAGGAGGAATTGTCGGACCCTCGTGTCGCCTTTTCAGAACTCCCTCAGCCGAAGATTTACCCCTGAAAGCCTCAACAGAGAGCGAGGGGGGAGCCACATCCTCATGAGAAAGGAGGACCTCGTCCTTCTGCCCAAAGGAGACAGGTAGGGGCTCAGATACCGACGCATCTTTGGGTAACAGCTGCGAGCCCTTCACCACCTTCCTTTTCTTCCTCGGCTTCTCGGTATCCGAGAATATCACTATTATCAAATCTTGTTTCATGGGGTCAGGTGGGGGAGCAGGGGGCGATGCAGGCGCTAAAGATTGCTCAACTGGAGGCCCGAGTTCGTAGAGGGCTAGATTTTCGTCGGTCACCAAGTCGAAGAAGGACTGCAACCCCAAATCCTCGGCTCTAGCAACTCTTGCCGCTTCCTCAACCCTAAGGACAGGACGATAATCTGTAAATCAAAAGTTAAGTCAGTAAAAGAAAAACAGCGAAAGATAAAGATACAGAGAAACTGAAGGGCCTTACTTATATTCATTGGAGCACCCCAAAACCTGGGAATAAGAGGGACGTCCCCCGGTTCCCCGGAAAGCTCCCAAGAGTCACCTCTAACGAAGAAAAACTTGGGTTTCCATCCCTTGTTGGAAGAGGGAAGCCCAGTAACTAAGTTCTTCGCCTTGACCCTTTTCGCAAAGTATAGGAAACCTGCGGAAGGGGAAGACTTGAGTTGAAAAAGAGAGGCAAACTCGATAATGGATGGATGAGAGTCGTTCCCACTCTTGAACCAATGAATGAGGAACCCGATCAGGAGACCCCAGCCATTTGGTGAGAGCCGAGCAGGATAAACGTTATAAAACCCAAGAACGGTTCGGATGAAGGGATGGACAGGGAACCGCAAACCAGCACGGAAAGCAGATTCTTAAAAACAAACCAGGCCAGGAATGGAAGAATTACACCTCTCGTGTAGCTCAGGAGAGTGTAAATGAACGGAATCAGGAAAACGATACTCCCGCCTCAGTTCATTTATATCCTCATCGCTGAGATAACTGGGAGTCTCTTCTGCACAACAAGCCAGGTCGGCTTGATCCCGACGAACTCTTTTCCTAGGAGTTGGGGGAGGAGCCGGTTTGGGTTTCCTAGTCTTTGGCGGAACAAAAGAAACAGGGGGTAAAGATGAGAGAGGACGAACTTCTTCTATAAAGGTGGACCCAGAGGCAGAAACTCCAAGGGCGGACCCAGAGGCGGCCCTATCAACGGAACTACCGTTCGGAGAACCTGAGGTACTTACCTCGACCTCCTCGCCTACCTGGTCCTCCGAATCCGATTCAGAGGAAGAAACGAAGTTCCTTCCCATCAAGGGTCCAGGCCGTAAACCGGAGTGGAGGGAAGACAAATGTAAAGCACAGTCAGTCAAAAATGGAGGTCTCAAACACCAACCTCGAAGAAAGGACACCCTAAGCGAAATAGAATCGTCCACGAAATACGTAAGGGGGAAAAGGTCGTCAGAATGATTCCTAAAATAGCTAAACCTCCATATCAAGAAGCGAAACCCAAAACCCCACCAAGGAGGGTTGAGGGAATCCAGGTCGAGCAAGAATAAAGGAAGGAGGAAAGACGTACCTAGTCGGGGCGCTAGATGCAGAAAGGAACCGGGAACGCAGAAACCCTAGGGACCGCCTGAAAGTCTGAAACGAAGCACCTCGAAAGCCAAAAGAGGTGAAAGAAACGCAAGGAGATTCAAAAAACTCAAAAGCATCATAGGCGAGGGAATTTCTCCCACTTTTATACGAGGCATTTAATGTCCTGAGAGACCAGACGACAGGACGCGTCTCAGAAGCCGTACCGTTGGTTTCACCCAGTGGTGACACGTGTAAAAACCATCCCATCACAGCCGGCAAATACCAGAGCGGCCCAAACCAGCGCAAAGCCGCCTGACCACGCATCCCGCCACGTATGGAGACTATGAAGAAATTAGAAAAGATATTTCCAATCCCCAGGTCAGAGAAGACGTCATTCTCATGACTAGAGGCTGGGAGGCAACTGATAAGAATAGGTTCTTTGGGCCTGGGCCGCCATTATAACTGAGCCCAAAACATCTAGAAAACATTGTATGAGGACTTCGAAGCCCAAAGGAAATGGTCCCAACCGACTCACATAGGGAGCAAGGGGTCCAAGAGATTGAAGAATCAACAGCCCGGCCCTGATCCGATTCCTAGCCCACGACCCGAGTTAAGCCCCATTGCGCCACGTGTTCCAGGGATAAAAAGAACCGGCTCTGACTCCTCAGAGTTACTCCCTGCAAAAAAGCAGAGAGAGGTGGTGCCGAACGAACCCAGTGGTCGTGGACACAGTACCGCCGACGGACAGAGAGGCTTGCAGAGAAAGGACGATCGGTCCCCACAAGATCAGGGAAAGGAAGAAGGAGAGCAACAAACCCTAAGGATGGGGACCATATAAATAGAACAGTAGAAGCAGGGAGAGGGGATCGACTCCTGGGCCTTCTTCCTAGCCTTCTACCTGGTATTTTTGCCCTGAACCCTAGAACGTTCAGAGAAGAAAGGATCCATTACGGCCCTGCGCCTAGAATTTTCTTGTAACCAGTTGAGATCAATACATTACATCAAGGAGCAAGAACCTCCATTACAGTGGACGTAGCCCAAGTCCATCGGCTGGGTGAACCACTTACACTGTTAGTCTGTCATTGCATACCTTCTATTTTTCTTAAACCTACTCCATAAAACCCAACAGAGTCATATCAGTTTGGGCCTGGGAGATTAATTTCGAGACATCATCAAATTTTAATACAATACCAAAGAAAACTTGTGTGGTGGAAACAAAAACCTAAATGTTTGGTATGGAAGGGAGGACATGTCTGATCATGATTACACAATACTAAATTAACAAAAGGCTTTATTTTGGGTGCACATGGAAAACAATTAAACATGGTTGCATGATTATAATCACCAAGAATATCAGCTGATTGATTTCTAGACCACAAGAAAGACTTAGATGAATAAAGCAGGACACAGTCACAGTATTCATGACCAAACTACACCCTACTAGGGAAATGTATCTGGTCCAACCCTAAGTTTTGGAGGTGATCCAGTGATCAAGTATATCATCTTACATCCTTTAAGGATCAATCACTATTTTTTTTCAAAAGACATGTCTTTAAATTAACTCAAGTTACGATGACTGATGCAGAGTTCAAAGGAATTGTCGAGATAAACCTAGACATCCTGTAACAAAAAAAAAACTGGTCCAACCTTGGCTTGATAACCCGTAAAAATAATTTGAGATACTTACATCTTGAGATTTGAAATTTTGGGTACCCAATAGATATTTTAATTGCATTGACACACGTGATTTGTAAGTGACGGGTTGTATTTTAAATTCACGTAAGAATTACTAGGAGTGTTCAAATTTTCGATTTGTCGCAATTTTCTACCCTATCCGACCCTACCCTACCCCACTGAACGGCTAGCCGCAAAAATCGGATAAGAATGCGGAAGAGTTTTTGGTCTTCCGATTAAATCGAGTAGAAATGCGGAATTCCCATCAATTTCTGCATTCCTACCCTACCCTCCCCGCAAAAATATATTTAACTTTTTTATATTTTTTTTAGTAGTTATAAGAGTATTTGTGTTGTATAATTTATATTATAACATTGTTATTGTTGTGAATGTTTGAATTGCTAAAACATGGATTTGTTTTTGTGTAGATTACATGATTTGTGGTGAACTGGTGATCTATTAGAGAAATTATGATTTTAATGTGTTTCATATGGTTTAAACTTAAAATAATTGTTATTGTATTTGTGTAACAATTATGATAGATTGATGTTCATGCTTTCTTGTGTTTTATTGTAATTGTTGTTGTAGTTGTTTTAGGTTTTAGTGTTATTGATTTATTGTTTTGTTAAATTGGTGAATGTTATTTAATTGAATTGTTAAAATGATCCA
This sequence comes from Ilex aquifolium, assembly GCA_951799425.1. NCBI lineage: Eukaryota > Viridiplantae > Streptophyta > Magnoliopsida > Aquifoliales > Aquifoliaceae > Ilex > Ilex aquifolium. Next base: position 17,869,415 of record OX637402.1, read on the forward strand.
AAAATTAATAGTTACAAAAGTGTTTATCCGACTTCCTACCCAATTAATCGGGTAGGAAGTCGGGTAGGAATATCACACCTGATCGGGTAGGGTAGGCAAAGAAAAAAAAATTCGCAAAGTATTGGGTAGGAAGACGAAAGACTATATTTCTTACCTGTAGAGTAGGGTGAACACCCCTAAGAATCACAAAGTCAAAAATTGCAAGAATGTCAAAGTGTTTGATAGTGAAAATAAAGGGACGGGAGGCAAGAAATGGGACACTGGAACTGATTCCATACATTTAGCAGGGGTGGCTCGAGATATTTTGGGGTCTAAAGCGAAAATGATAAATGACGCATTTTTATTTTTAATATTAATAATAAATTTAATTTTTAATTTTTTTAAATACAAAAAATATTAATTAAATTTTTATATTCAAGTTTTTGTTATCATATTTGAACTTAATAATAAGAGAGAGAAAGAATAATTGAAAAATTATTATGGTAAGTTTAAATTTGACTTTTTTGATGGTTAAAACTAGATTTTTTAGTAGCTTTAGTTTTACCATTAGTTTTTTTTTCTTTATTTAAAAAAATAAATTTTAGGGCCTTTTAATTTTACGGCTGAATTAATAGGCTCAATCTATTTAAGTTGAAATATTTTGTTTAGGCATGAATTTAAATTTTTTGTTTGGACTATTACTATACACCTATAAATTATGGGTCTTCCTTGAAGGGAGGCCTTAAATTTTTTTTTGATTGGACTTGTATTTTTATATGGCATTTTTGTAGGATTTAAAATATTTATAGATTTAATTTTTTTACATAGATTATTTATGATATTTAAAAATTTGGGCCCTTCTTTAAAAATGAGGCTTAAAGCCCAAACTTTTGTTAGGACACTGTTGAGCCGCCTCTGACATTTAGGAAGGCACAATGTACAGGCATATTCTGATACGATTGCACTTTAGGCTTGACATCAAGCTTATGAGATGGCAGGATTTTTATGGGGTTTTGGCAAAAATAGAATTTGGAGGTGGGTTTGGCACCCCCATTTAGGTTTGGCAAGGATGCCTTCAACGAACTCTTTGAGTAGTTTAAGTGATACTAAAGGTAAATTATAAATCTAGATGTCCTGAATTTGAATTTTGATAATTTTTTGATGTTAGACCATGAATGATTTATTCTTTATGAATACTTTAGTCTCAACGTGGATGACTTATCTTTAATCAGACTGAAGAGAGAATTAATTAAAATGTGCGTAAATTAATTTGAATACAACTACCCGTTGAAAAAAAAAAAAAGATGCGTTCAATGGAAAGGATAATATTCTCTCTCAAATTCTAAAAAACATAAGTGGACCAGAGAGAGAGAGAGAGAGTAGGTCTGAGTCCTCATAAATATGACTTTTCCCTACCATTGGGTGTTTTGAAGGTTGAATTGAAAGTTCATAATAAAAAAAACAAAAGAAAATTATCAAAGAGGAGACCACGCATGTGGACGTAGAAAACTTCAAGGCTTTCTAGACAAAGGAATATTCATCGTAATCGGTCCAATATTTCATTCTCCATTTTCCCGCCCATCACCAATGGATTGTCCCACCATTTTTTAGAGTTATCGATATGAATTATGTTTCGTCATTGTACTCTATTAAAGATAATATTTTTTATTAAACTATAAATTATCCTCTTTTTTTTAATTTTTTTTTACTCTTACACTTACCGTTAATAACTATCATTTTTTTTTTTTTAACCAATGTCATAGTAAATTATCTCTAGATATGTTCAAACCGCATAAAACAATTCTCCCTTAATTTATCTCCTATACCCTCAATAACTTTCAACCAGCTTTGACATTTTTCATTTTCAAGCCTTCCTCTTTAGCACCTCCCCTAGGTGGAAACAAGTTAACATGGCTGCCTGATATTGAAAAAGAGGGAAGACCCACCAAAATAACTTTGACCAAGCATTGCTAGTTTGATAATAGTAGGTTCAGTACACTAAAATGTCTTGGAAGTTTCATTCAATTTCCATTTTGGTCCTAAGAATTTTTCATGATCAATTTTTAGTCCTTCAACTTATAATATGAATTTAGTCATCAACTAATTCTTTCTTCGATTTGCTCAAAGGCAGGTCATCCACTTCAAGACTAGGGTATTCATGAGGGATATATAAATCCCTCATGACTTAGTCCGAAAAAATCGTCAAGGTTCAAAATCAAAATGTTTGAGTTTACAATTTGTATTTGTTATCACTTGAGCTATCCCTTAAAGTTTAGTTCTACTATAATTATAACTTGTAGAAGTCCTTGCTTTGTCTTCACCCTATTGAACATATATAGCTATGGAGGTAGCACATGAATTTGCGCTCACGAGAATTGGTCTTAACACGATTCGTTAATCCAATGCAAAAATAATTATCAAATTAGCGACTATAGGTTTAGTCATACGAAATTCAGATCGTTACATTGACTTATATATAGACTCATTTCATAAGTTTAAACAAACTTGTCTAAAAACGACACGAAACACAATTTAAATACGACAAAAATCTAACTGCAGCATGACATAATTTATTAATAGCCCTAAAATTGAAAAATAATAATTATTTTTTTGGGGGATCAGGAAAATCGCAAAATAGTTAAAAGCATAATAGTATTTGATTATGATTGTGCAAAGCATCCAAAGTACAGAGCATCAGGTGCACCGCTGGCATTGAAAGTTGTTCAACCATTTCTAAAACCCTAGAGTCTCAACTCTCAATATAAGTGTTAATTTTATCCATTAACACGAATTCAACCCGTACCAAAAATAACATGATACAAAAATAATACGAACGAAAGTGGCAAGATACAAAAATTACACGTCACCCCTAACTCTCAACCTTCAGTTTATGGGCTAGTTCATGCAGACTACTTAGCCAAAGGTGTTGTACATAAGTTGAAAATGGGCCTAGTTGACCAACGGTTCACAGTCTTTGGCCCATATTGTAGCCCAAAACAGTTCTGGATCACCTCTCTTGTCAAACCAGGCCACTAATCCAGATGTTTATTTTTGGGTTTTTTAGGTATGGGTACAATTTTTTAGACTTATTTAGGCAAAAGTGTATGGATAAGTTGTTTATTTCATTAAGTACAATTTTTATAAAACTTTTTGTGTTTAGGTACAAAATTCAAATGAATTAAAATCTTTTTTACCTAAACACCCTCCTTTAAATTATGCATTCTTAATTGACAGTTATATATCTAATCAAATATGTAAAGATTTCATTAGATTCTTTCACTATCTCTCCCCTATTTTCTCTCCATCTCTCTCTCTCTCTTTCCCCTTTACTTTCTCTATCTCTCCCCTATTTTCTCTTTATATCTATCATTGATAATTTATTTTATTTTCAAATATGTAAATATTTCATTTATTTTTTCATCTCTCTCCCCTATTTTCTCTCTTTCCCCTTATTTTCTGTAACCATTTCTCTCTCTTCCTATTTTCTCTCTTTATTTATATCAACATTACAACAACATAATTACACTAATCAGTTACACCAATCAGTTACAATTGTCTTATAATACACCAAACAGTTATTCATGCATTATAATAAACCAAATAGTTACACCAAACAATTACACAAATTTATAATATCAACCCAATTTGTCATTCGGTTGTTTACATAAACTTAATAGTTGCACTATTTAGTATCGCGACATCGTTACACCAATCATATATATCAAATTTAGTATAATGATAAAATCTTTTGTGTAATGATAAACCCAATTTGGTGTATATAATTGATGTAACCATGTCGTAATACTAAATGGTGTAACTCTTTGATTTATGTAAATAACAAAATGACAAATTGAGTTAGTGTTGTAATTTCGTATAATTATTTAGTATAACTGTTTAGTTTATTAGAACACATGAGTAACTGTTTAGTATATTATAGGGTAATTGTAACTAATTGGTGTAACTGATTAGTATAATTGTATTGTGTAACATTGATATAAGGAGAGAGAAAAAGGGAGAGAATAAGGAAATAAGGGGAGAAGGAGTGAGACAGAGAGAGAAAAAATAAGGGGAGAGAGAGATGAAAAAATTAAATCAAATCTTTACATATTTAAAAATTTTTTATCAATGAGAGAGAAATAGATAGAGAGAAAATAAGAAAGAGAGACTGAAAGAGTAATGAAGAGAGATGAGAGAGAGTAATGGAGTAATAAATACCCTTTTAGTCTTTTTTCAAAAAAATGCACTTAGAGCCAAATAAGTTTTTTTAATGTAGTTTAGCCCAAATAAGTCTAAATTTTTATACCGACTTCTAAATTACCTTTTATTTTTTGGGGTGGCACAATGGGCATCCCAAGGTTGGAGAGCTTAAAGCTGGGTGGCCCTTGGTTGTGCCCTGTTGTATAGCCAAGCTTTGTTATAATTTTTTGGGAAATTTGGGGCCGGTCTTTATTTGAACATAGTGAAAATTGGAAGTGAGTCCCCCTAAATGTACTTGTTTGGAGATAAGTCCTGCAAGGAAACTTATAAGGAGTTAGGTCCATGTTTAAAATTATATATAATGACTTAAGTCCACTTTTTTTTTTATCTCAAAAATATCATTCCTTGAAAGGAAGTTAAATTAATTTCCTATTTTGGAAATTGTTAACCCTTAATTCAAAGGTCAATTAAAATATGTCAATAAAATCTCCATAATAAATTTAAAATTCAAATTCAAAGCTCTCTCTCTCTCTCTCTCTCTCTCTCTCTCTCTCTCTCTATATATATATATATATATATATATATATATATATATATATATATATATATATATAATCTCCATCATAAATTCAAATTCAAAGTTCTCTCTCTATATATATATATATCAAATTCAAAACTCTCTCTCTCTCTCTCTCTCTCTCTCTCTCTCTCTCTCTCTCTCTCTCTATATATATATATATATATATATATATATATATATATATATATATATATATATATATATATATGATGGGTTGTTATAGAGATGATGCAAGTATAGTTGTGGCGGTGGTGTGGAGTAAAAAGGATCTATCGAAGTGGAACTTGAATGGGCTTTTGTGTGGTGGTGACGATGGTGGAATGGTCGCAGTGCTATGGTGAGGAAAGTAGTAGTAATATGAATTTGAACATATATATATATTCAAATTCATATTACTATTTTTTTTATTATGTTACTATTTATATTACTGCTTTTGTTAAGTATGTTACTGTTCATGTTACTGTTTTTGTTGAGCATGTTACTACTATTATTTTACTAAATATTAATATTCAATGTCACTATTTTTTTTGTTTTTGAATATTACTATTTTTTGTGTTTGAATGGTACTATATTTTGTGTTTGAAATTTGAGAGAAATAATTATTGTTAAGTATGTTACAGTTTTTGTTAAGCATGTTAATATTTTTGTTGAACATGTTATTGTTGTTATTTTTTAAAAATATTAATATTTAATGTTTCAATTTTTTTTATATTTAAATGTTATTATTTTTTTGTGTTTAAATGTATTATTTTTTGTGTCCAAATAATAACTTTTTTTTGTATTTGAATGTTACTATTTTTTATTTTTAATGTTACTATATATATATATACACCTAACATATATATGGATATAGATAGATATGAGAGATAAAAGATTTTAATGTTAGTCAAATTCCTAAAATTTAGGAGTTTTTAATTTTTAGTTTTATTTCACTTCTAAAGGGAAGGGATAGTATGATAAAATTGACAAAAACGGACTTCATAACAAATAAGTTTCTTTGACGGACTTAAGTCCAAACAAGTCCATATAGGAGGACCGGCCTCCAAATTTCCCTTGAACATAAATCCGTAAAGAAAACTTGTTTTAAAATAAGTCCATTTTAATCTCCATTATCCAAAAAACTCTCAGTAGTTATATTCAATTAAAACAAATTTGAAACTAACAATTTTTAAATTTTAAGAATTTTACTAGCATTAAAATTGTTTCTCTCTCTTATCTGTCTATATATATATACTAGTAATAATCCGTGTCTGAAGATACGGTGTAATATAAAAATTGATCATCCCAAAAAATTGAGCCCACTTCATCAAATCGTGATAACCACTTTTTTTTAGAAGGACAAAACTCAAACCTAAAGACATCATGCAATGCAAAATCGGGCACTAATCATGGAATTTATTTTTCTTTTTTTTATTACACCATTTTAAACTCATAATCAATATAAAAAAAATGACAAAATTTACTTTAAAAACATAACATAAAAAATAGCAACATGTATACATAATTGGTACAAATCTACTTATTATTAAGAAACATATGAATTTAAAAAAAATACAAGCCAATTCATTTATCGGATTCAATATCACGCCCAAATTATACCTCAACGAAAACATTTATTAACTCCCGCCACAACATAGTAATAACAACAATAGAATAAAATTCAACTTTATCCATATGGGTCTGTATATATCAAATCCAACCCGCAATTCAAAATACATGCATTTAAATTGACATCCATATAAAAATTGCTACAACATGAGTCCAAAATCTAAGCAAAATTGAAACAAATGATTATTGGTTTAATTGATCTTGTTTCTGTGTGTAAAGACACTATGTAACTAAAAACAAAACAGCAATTAACATAAAAATGGGATCACAAAATTTTCAACCTGTATACCCAATTTATTTCCATATCCAAAGAGGCTACCAAAAGTCTCATTATCACGCCACAATTTTACTTATCACAATCATTTACCAACTAACGCAATCACGTAAAGGCGACCCAATCGTCAATTAGAAAAATTTTGGATTTGCATATATCAAGTTTAACTCGTAATTCCAAATGCATGCAGTTAATTAACATCCATATAAACTTCACATTGAAAATAATGTAATGAACAAAAATCAATTTCATTTTTCTCGAACAAAAGAAGAGTAGAAATGGCAAATCCCAAACTTTTCTCCTCCGTTTTACCATGAAAAAGTAGTGGTCACAAAAGACCAACGCATATACATACCCACGCATACAGACAGAACTTTAAAATATTTCTCAAGATTGTGTCGTGGGCAAAAGTGCTGACTCACTCTCCCTTCTCTCTATAGACGTTCTCTGAAAAAAGAAAGAAATAAAATTTTTAACTCATCGAAGCAAAACAACAAACATCTTGTCTTAACTTCCATAAACTATAACCCGTCACAAAGTTTTGAATAACGAACACAATATGTAGTGAAAAGCTTTTAGGTTAATCTCACCCAAATGTCACCATGCAAGAGAGAGAGAGAGAGAGAGAGAGAGAGAGAGAGAGAGAGACTTTTTAAATAGTATGTATGTTTTTTTTATACTAAAATTCAAAATAATCAGAAGTAACAATGATGGAGATGTTTCGAGATAACTATTTCACAACAGTCAAAATTTTTTAACACGTACCATTAACCAAAAAAAAATCAAGATAACTACTTCTTTTAGCATGGTATTTGAGCAAACTCAGTTATGAGCTCATAATTGTCTAGTTTAATTGTTTTGAGATCCATTACATTTATTTAATTTATTGATTTTCACCACCAAATTAACTGGCAACCAAAATGCAAGTTATGGATTAATTCAGTATAGAAAAACCAAGTACAAACAATATGATGCCAAAAAACTCTACTTGGCGCCAAGGAAGCTCCATAGATCAATCATACAAAAATTCTATGCATCTTTATCTTTGTACTAAAATCCAAAACCTCCATACCTCCCGCAACAATCCAAAAAAAAACAAAAAAACAAAACAGCTCATTAACATAAAATAAAGAGGGAATTAAATAGTTATACATCATACATCCCATCAAATATGAAAAATAATTATTTGGAAGCAAAAATTCAATCCAATTTGATTCTCTCTACTTATCTGTCAATTTATAACCCCTAAAATCTAAAACCATAAACTCCATATCCCGTTCACCTGCAACTTATACACTCTTTCTCCATAACTAAAAGGGTAAATTACATCAACACCCCCTGAGGTTTGTCACTAATACAGACGGACCCCCTCAAGTATAAAATATAACACCACCACCCCCTGAAGTTTGATATGATGTAACAAATGACCCCCTGGTGTTAAAGTTCGTCCAAGTTCAACCTATTCTTATAAAAAAAAATTCCTAAATTACCCCTGAAATATCCATCAATTAAATCACTAAATATATACAAAACCCAAAATTGCAGCTCCACCACTCTGTGCAGCAAAACCTCCACCACTCTGTGCAGCCACCACACCACCCACCCCAATCGAAGTACCCTCTTTCTCTCTCAAAAACACACACAGTGCCAATGCCAAAACCACCACCCCAATACTGCCACAACACCGCCAATGCCAAAACCACCACCCCAATACTGCCACACTAGAGCCACTGCCCATAACCACCACAACACCGCCACACCAGAGCCACAACCACCGTCAACACCACTTCCACCAGCACCATCATCATCACCATCACCCATCACATGTATGGATTTGAGAAATCCCAAAACCCAAATCCCCCCAAATTCCCCTTCTCTCTCTCTATTACAGCCACCACCAAACCCACCACCATAACAGCCTAACCCACCACCATTACAGCCACCATCAAACCCGCCACCATCAAACGACACACGCGCAGCCCAGCGAACAGAGACAAACGACAGTGTCCCACGTTGCTCTCTCTCTCTCTCTCTCTCTCTCTCTCTCTCTCTCTCTCTCTCTTCAAAACCAGACATCCCCAAAAATCGAAAACGAAAGACTCGCTATTCCAGATCTCTCTCTCTCTCTCTCTCTCTCTCTCTCTCTCTCTCTCTCTCTCTCTCTCTCTCTCATTCCTGAATTCTCAATTCCTCGCCGTGAAACAGTAATTAACCCTCCCGTCAGCACCGTTAAACCAACTATCTCCGCCGGAGACGGCCTTTACTTTCAATCTCCTGCGGCGGTCTCAGATTGCGTTTGCCGACTGAGCCTTTGCCAATGGTGGACTCGAAGAAGTCGAAGAGGTCTTTGGCTATGACTGATTAGGGGATGTTTGAGACTTTCACCGTCACTGTTGGTCTCTCTTCCACCGCCATGGTATGGATTTGAGAAATCCCAAAATCCCAAAACCCAAAATCCCCCCAAATTCGAAAATCATAGCCACCGTTTACCCAGCCACCACCACCCCCTCCTCTCATCGCCATCGTTTACCCAGCCACCAAGGGGTGGTTAGCAATAGAACGCAGAGAGAGATAGAGAGAGAGAAAGAGGGTACTTCGGCGGTTTTGGCATTGGCACTGTGTGTGTTTTTTGGTTGTGGGTTTGATGGTGGTGGGTTTGGTGGTGGCTGTAACAGAGAGAGAGAAGGGGTCGCTGGTGGGCAGTGGAGGAGATAAGGCTTGATGGTGGTGGCTGGTGGTGGCTGTAACAGAGAGAGAGAGAGAAGGTGTCGGTGGAGGGGTCTGGTATTGGATTTGGGGTGTGGGTAGGTTTTATTTATTTTGAATAAGGGCAAAATAGTCCTTCTACCCTAAAGGGGGTGTAATTGTAATATGTCATACCTGAGGGGGTCTATGTGTTTTAGTGACAAAGTTCAGGGGGTGTGAATGTAATTTACCCTAACTAAAACCATCAATAATATTGATGTCGTGCCAGTCCGCTCAAGACACCAAACATTTAACCAACATAAAAACCATGGCCACCTAATGGTAATAAGACATATTCATATGTAGTGTTATTGGGTCAAGTATGAGTTCCAAAGCCAGTTCAAGCTCAAAAGCAACACACCAAATTGAAATAACCAACCAAACAACCGCATCAAAAAATAACTAAATAAAGAAAATCCAGCCAAAAATCCACCACGCTAAGACAAAAATCAATGGTGGTAGATGTATTTTAGTTAGTCAATGACAAAAGTGTTGCAGAAATAAGGCAGGACGCAAAAGACATGAACAATTTTGAAAGCAATACATCTGAAAAAGAAAAGTTGGGAAACAAAAAAGGCGAAATACAATATTTTGCTAATTTTAAGAGCTTTTGGAAAGGTTTTCAAAATTTTGTTTCTTAAATTTATATTTTAGGAGCTATCCCACTTATTGGAAAAGAAATTATTGGCTATGTTCTAAATGAATGATTATGGGTCAAAAATTAACTTAGGATGTGCTAATGGGACAACATTATTGAATTGTAATCCCACTTAAAACTTGTAGCTATTTATTAACTATTGTTACAACATTATAGGCCAATTTTGAAAGAAAGAAAAGTTGGAAAACAAAAAAGGTAAAATAAAATATTTTGCCAATGCCAAGAGCTTTCAGAAATGTTTTTCAGATTTTGTTTCTTAAATTGAAATTTTGAAATTGAATCCATGATGTATACATAGGAAAATATGGAAATTTATGTTGCCAAACCAATGATGTAAATTCTTATAATTTATGAAACTACATGACTTCTAAGAATGCCAATTGACGAAAGCAATCGACATGCTAAATTCCCAACTCTAAACTTATATCTTAGCAAAACCCAATAGTTTGAAATCATATACACAAAGTACAAACGTATAATTGAAACTTTCTAATAGCCCCCATTGCAATAGTCATTCATGCTCGAATATGATAGTATGCGACATTGGTTGACAAAGAATACAAAACAAAAGAATGCAAAGGTTGATCTAAAAGATATTAAGGAAATTTTTAGGCTAGAACATAGCCTGGAACATAGCATACACACATTTTTATTACTTACCAAAAAAATTAAACAAAGAAGCATAAACAAACTCCGCCCTTTCTACCTTTGTCGACAACTCAATTCCCATACCCAACAAACCGAAAAAAAAAAAAAAGGATTTACATAGTGGAAAGTTTTTCACCGGGATCAATAATCTAATTAAAACAGAGATTTATTTTGATGTGTAAATCAAAATTGGTAAGGTCAAACCATAGAAAACAACTTACAACTCTTAAAAATATTTAAAAATATGCTCTTCCAAAATTTGATGATCATTCCACCATTGAACATTATATCCAAATTTCAATTTCAAAACCCATTTCAAATTTCTTAAGCATAAAAAGAATAATTTCAAATAGTTAAGGGTTGAAACTAAAACGTTTCAATACTACTATAGGATTTGTAGTTATCTAAGGGATTTGCAAGGTTTGAATGCTACTGCAATCAGTCATAAAGTATTAATGTACGTGTGTGTTATGTGTTCTACTGTGCATATATGTGAGCTTTGTGGCATGTACTGTTGTGCGTGTGGGTGGGATGTGCGGCGTGTGGCGTGTGGGTTGTGCATGCTATGTGTGTGCATTGAGTGTTAGGGTCATTTGATCGAACACCTTGCATGCTATGTGTGTGTTGTGCTGAGAGATAGAGACAGAGAAAAGCAGACAGTCGTGTGGTTGCCGGCGTCTGAGAGAGATGTAGATAAGAGAAACGGGGAAGGGAAGAAGAGAGAATGAGAGAATTAAGAAGAGGGGAGACGCGAATTAGGGCGTCTATAGAGGTGGTTTGTGCGCAGAGAGGATGACAAAAATAAGGGGAGGGAAGAAAGAAAACTACCTCAGAGGGACGCTGGTGTTGTGGTGGTGGCGCTGGCCTTCTCTTGGAAATCTGGTAATAACCAAAAGAATGCGATATGTGCATTTGATCGAACGCCTTGTGTGCCTCACCGACGTTGTCGCTACTAGGAGGCGATGGTTTGCTTCGACTAAGATGGGGCAAGGAGAACAGAGAGTAGGGTGAGAGTGACAGAGGTAGAGGAGCAAAGAGAGGGTGATAGAATAGGCAAAGAAGGGGAGAGATATGAGGGAGATGGGGGCAGATAGATGCTGGGTATGCGGGGGAGTGGTTGACAGAGTTGAAGCTGAGAGGGGTTGAGGGAAGAGAGAGATGACATGTGAGAGAAGGATTGGGCATGATTTCAACCTTTGGATCAACTTTAGATCTTTGAGATTTGGGTTTGGATGTGACATATATAGGGGGGAAATTTTGTGGGAGTAATTTTAGACCATTGGATCAATATTCTTAAACAAATCTGAACCATTCTTGTGCTTTCTCAACTTAAAAATTCAAAAACACTTCTTTCTATCTTATTATTATAGATATATGATATAAAATAATAACATTTAAAAAAATAAAAATAAAAAATAGTAATATGTAATAATAACGTTTCGAAAAATCGTAATATACAATATTAACAATAACATGCGCAACAAAAAAATAGTAATAACATGGAACATTGAACTAAAATTGGGGATTAAACAACATGGATAACTTGCGTTCAATCAAAAAAATAATAACAATTATTCAAAAAAAAAAACAAAAAATAATAACATTAAATACTAATATTTTGAAAAATAGTAACATTCAGTATTAATATTTCAAAAAATAGTAACATTTAATATTGACATTCAAAATAAAAAATATTAATATTGAATATTAACATTTGGAAGCATAGACCCAAATAACAAAATCATGAACTAGTTGAATTGAAATTAGATAATTGACAAATACTTGTTTTTTGTCTTGAAGTAGAATAATAAGTTCTAGCCAAGTACTTGTTTTGCTGTTCACGGGGAGACAAATTCAAGAGCCCACATATGCTTTGCATTAAGACAAATACTTGTTTGTTGTCTTGTTTTACTTGTTTGTTGCCATGTGAAACTCGCGTGATCTAAAAAATATATTGAAAAGTCAAAATTACCCCTGTCAAAAAAATTTCCCCAATTTGTGGACAAGTATCCCCACCACCCCTCCCAGACTTACCCTCATTCCCTTCCCTTTCATTTTCTCCATTCCATTCCACGCCAAACCCAATTTCCCCATCCTCCTCTAGTGAAAACTGTCTTCTTCCATCTAGCAGAACCCCAACCAACAACCCCACCAGTGATTCACCCTCTGTCTCTCTCTCTCTCTCACACACACACACGCACACGAGTATATACACACGCACAGATCTGCCTCCTCTCTCTCGAAGCCTATATTTATATATACACGTATGCACAAATCTGTCCGTGTGTATATTTGTTGTTGTTGCATTGCAAAACTCGGATTGATATTTCTGGGTGCATTGGTTGTGGCAAATTTGAACTTGTAAGGAAATCGGGGGTGGTAGCAGATCATTCACGGAGTCGTGAGGAAGAATCACATGGAGATCTATGGGGTGTGGGCGTGTGTGCATATATTTATGTATGTCTGTTTGTTGACACTGGTATGTGTTGGTGATTTCGCGGTGCTGGGTTGGTGATTTTGGTGGTGTCAAGTTATTTGGTGATGTTGGGTTATGTTGTTCCAAATGCAGGTGGTTTGGATTTTGATTTTGGATGGTGTGTTACATAGATATAAAACTGGAGGGAAATTTTTTTGTGTTTAGAATGTTTAAGATATCACTTTTATTTACATTTTATATTGTTTAATGCTAGGAATGGTTATTTGGAAAAAAATATGAGAAAATAAACATAAAAGATTAGGGGTATAACGGTAAATTCATAATTCTGTTAGCTTTATCAGTCAATTTTGTCCATCTAAACCTTGGAGGTGGCAAATTGCTGAAATTCAAATTAGAGGAAGGTGATTGTAACAAGAGCAAAATTGGAGGAGCAAAATGTAATTAACCTAATTTTTTATTTCTATACACAATTATTTTAATATTACTAAATTTTAAATATTTTATATGAAAATATTGTACTCCATTACTATTTTTATATTTGATTGAGAGTTTAATATAAGAATTTTATTGTTTAAAATATAAATTAAAATATCTAAAAAAAAATTAAAGTAAAAAAAATATCTTTCCCCAAAAAATCATAAAAATAAAATGGTCTTTTGAGACACTAGATGAGGTGTCGTAAATAATAGACAATTTTTCCGTTAAATATGTCACGATTCAACACAAATTTAGCTAAATACAACACACGTTTATTAGACAAGATTTGTATATGTTTTATATTTGATGATACCTTATTAACACGTATGAAGTATGGCTAAGATCCAAACCACAGGGAATAGGTGCGAGACCACAAGGACCTTTGGCGAGTCGAAAGGCCTGACCTCCACCACTGGCCAGACTTCCAGGTCTCGACAAATAAAGTCAATTGAGTACGCAGTTCATCCAGTTGGATCCTTTTACCCTTCACATGTTTTTGGAAAGGAAGGTCACGTAGTCTCAACAACAAAGAAGGAGCGCTGAGTTGTTCGACCCAAAAGAGAACGATAGAGCCCTCTTAGCAAATCTCAACCTCATAGATAAAAAAATAAAAACATATCCCTACCCCAGACCTGGGAAGCTCGGACCAAACTATGAAGAGACTTACATGGTCAAAAGAGTAGTCCGACCAAAAAATTATGAGCTCCAGGATGAAAAAGGAAGAGACCTAGCACACTCTTGGAATACGAATCTGACACGCCCCAATTTTCATTAAAAATTAATTTAATAAAAAGAGATATTTACCCTAAATTCTCTTGCCGGTTTACAATAATAATTGAATGAAATGAAATATTTAGTTTTTACCAAAACATATACTTTTGTTTCAAAAATTTCGGCAGAGTTTCTTTTGAAAATTGGGCTTCCAACTAATAAGTAAGAGCATCCATGTGAGAGCATAACATAATTTAAACTAACTAAACATCCACAACATGCCTCCATCAAAATATAATCCAACTAAATTCGGGGTGGCAACTAGAGGCCCACGAAATCCTCCCAAACCCGGATACATCCAATATCAATACATACCACAACTTAGTACACAAAGTCATAACTTACATTACAATACCCAAAATAATAATCCATCTATGGGATGATCAAGTGTACACCATAAATGCCTCAAGACAACATTTTCAAACACAATGTTTGAGTGCTAACATTTTTATATCTATACTACTAATAAAAGTACCTTAACATGAAAAATTTTTGATTTACTATTTTACCCTTATAAAAAACTATAAAGACTAACATGTCCTTTTATATTTAAATATATAAATTACCATTATATCTCTATGTATTTAAATGGCTATATATATAAGCTAACATGTCTTTTTGTATTTAAATATATAAATTATCATTATATCTCTATGTATTTAAATGGATATATATATAGCCTTTCTTTTCATTCACAATCAAAAGAATTTAGTAAAAAACTATTGAGGCATAAAATAAAAACAAGAAAGGCAAAAAGAAAAATCTATAACCTTTACTACTCAATAACTCGAATGAAGAACATAGAAAATAAGTCCATTGGATGTTTATAGTTATAAAGATAATACAAACAATTTAAGTATGATAAATATGAAAGTTCAAAAAAAAGTATGATAAATAAGAGATAATATCTAATTTTGCTACATTATTAGATTTTTTTTATGTGTTTATCAAAGTTTCAATAAAAAAATTCACGTGCAACACAAGTAGTGTATTGCTAGTAAGTTCTAAAGGTAAATACAAAAAGGCTCCAAAAGAGATTCTTTCTAGTCCAAGCTCCCACAAACATTCCATCACCTATGCCCCAAGATGCATGCTAGTTTCTGAAAATATTAGTAAGGGATGAACAACCATAGCTCAGTAGGATAATCTTTTTTCCAAGCATTCACAAAGTTTTAAATACCAACATTCCACAAACCATACGAATAAGTAATGAAAGATTTCTATAATTAAATACAGGTACAAGATAATAAGTAAAACATTTATAAAAATCTCTCAACACCTCAACATTAGAAATATACAAGGTATAAATTAAAGATTTATATATTTAAAGTCAAACCATCATAGCAAATACCATGCATGTCTCGCATACGGACAATATAATCAATCACACCGGTTCACGCATGAACCATCCCCGGGAAACCTTTTGGGTCTTGCACCCTAGGGTCTCATCGCCCTTCTTGCTTTTCAAGGGGATCGTGTAGGGCACAATTTGTGACGTCACATAGGCCATCCCTGAAAATCACTACCATAACCAATCCCCCTTCGGACTAGTAGCCGCCTTGGCAACCCACTCAATAGGCCTCAACCGTCTACTAACCCTCTGCCTATCGGTATCGAGCATACATTTTCCAAAAATCATTATTTTCTATATCCATAAATTCTTTTGAAAACACATGTCATAACCTTGACACTTTATCAAACATGTAATAGACTCAAATCTCAAAAGTTGCATTTTCAAAGCAACACAACCATTTCCAAGAGAATAAGCCATATATATTATGTACAAAATAATAGCATACTTCAAAACCTCCAAATCATAGATTTAATCAAATACCCAAAACTAAAATCAAACTAGGGCATTTCCATTCCAAGAGAATAAGTCATATTATGTACAAAATTATAACATACATCAAACCCCCCCAAATCATAAGTTTAATCAAATACCCATAACTAAAATCAAACAAGGGTTTCAAACCCATAACATAAAAATCATTTTTATGCATGTGAGTTCACAATTCATGGCATACTCAACACTAAATCAATGTTTATAACAAGTATTTTGCCATCAAATACATAGTTAGGTTTAGCTAAAGAAAATACATGAGATACACAATGTAAATGCAAGAGAGAGGAAAACCCCACCTAGAAATCAAAAATTCCAAGCTTAATCTCTGAGATTCTCAAGCCAAGCCCAAGCCCTAGAGTCCTTATTCTTTCTTCTTCTCTCTTTCTCTCTCTAGTTCTAAGATGGGTGAAGGAGTTTTGGGTGAGAGATGTGAGAAAAAAATGGAAGAAAAGGAGCTGAAATCTGGGTTTTAAACCCAGCAATCCCGAATTTTTACTGTTCATGGGCTGAAATTTGGGTTTTCTCCAAAATTACGGTTTTGCCACTAAACATCCCAAATTTGATCCATATGACTATCCTAAAGTTTTTCGACATTCCGGATTCATTTTTAATGTTATTTTAACCTAAAAAAAATTAGTGTTATGATTTATCTCAAAACTAAATGTTAATTTACGCCCGAAACACTAAAGTTATTATTTTATCCCTCCGAACCGCTATATGTACTAAACGGCTATTCCAAATTTTTCGGACCTCCCAGATTCATTGGTAATATTATTTTCACCTAAAAACATTAATATATTTACATAGTTACCCTTATCAACCTTAAACACCTCCAAAAATTAAATTAACCACAAAAGTCAATACGTTCGTACTTCAAACTTATGCGACTATTCATTTAACAACGATTCAAAATTTCTCTCATTATTTTAATTATTTTAAAAATACTAGCAAGTTAATATCATTTATATTTATATAACACACGGGATCTCACAAGATCACCTTAGAAAATTCTATCAATAGCGGTTCAAAAGTCTTAATGACTATGTTGTCTTCCAAACCTTTTCCCCTCCTCTTTAAAGATAATTCAATAAAGTATTCATTCTAAAGTCAAAAATTTCCCAGTCTTAATCGTCCTTGCATAAGCTGCTCGACTTATAGAGCGTACGAGCTCGTGATAAGTTAATCTTAACTTATAAAAAGAAGGAGAGCTCTTCAGCTTATCCTTGCGATAAGCCACTTGGCTTATAGAGTATCAAAACTCACGATGAGTTCTAAAACTCATGAAAGAGCTCCAACAGTTCGACTCGCCAGAAATCTTTTCAGATCATCCTCTGCGCCAAACTCATGGAAGAGCTCCAAGCTCACAATGAGTTACTTGTGAAAAATGGGGCGTTTTAGCTCGATCTAGCAATACGCCCTCAAAAAATTACGATTAACTTGCAAAAGAAAAAGTAGTGTTTTGCAGCTTATCTAGGAAAATAATGAAACCGAAACTATACAAAGTGGTCGGACTTACAAAATTTATACAGTTTTACTCAAACAAATATTTGAGGCAAATAAATTACATTCAGAAATAGAAGAAAACGAATTACAATCGCAAAGATTCAAAATGCTTCAAAACTCTCCCAAAGGATGACGAGCCATGATTGGCCAGGTTGCTAGAGGAGGACGTACTGAAAGGCTGCTCCTTAGGATTAGGGCTCCCTCCTCTTCAGCTCCCTCACCTGCTCCTTCAGCCGGGCATTCTCCCTGGCCAATCTATCTCTCTCAATCTCAACCTAAAGGAGCTACCCTTTCTTTACAATCAGCTCCAGCTAAAATTCTAGCTCAACAACTGCCATGAACCCCACCCTAGGGTTCGAGGGTCCGGGGATGGCAGAAGAGTCATGAATTCTTGGAAGTGGCACTATCATCCAACTCACCCTCGAGAACGGTGATAGGGGCGACCGCAAGGGCAGCAATCGGAACAACTGGGGCAGGGCCTAACCCAAACCCGAAAAGGTTCTGGGTAGTGACCAGCTTCCCGAAGGGCATCGCCTTGAGTTGGCAAAGGTCATATACCCCGTTGACTTCGGGAGAAGCCAACTTCATAACTTCATCTACACAAGACCAAGATACAAGAAGTTAAACAACACACGGTTCGAAATAGATTGAAGAAGGAGACAAAAGTTTTACCCAAGTTCGCAATGCGCCCCTAGGAGCATGGAACCTGGATAACGTCCATAACCCCATCGCCGTATTCCCAACCATTCCCAGTGACAAAAAAGAAACGCCGTTCCCACCCTTAGGAATATCAACAACAAGCCTGGGGACTTGGGTCCTCCAGGAAAAACGAAAAAAGTAAGGAGGAAACTCACGAACTAAGCAGAAAAAATGAAGAAATTCAGAGAAATAGGGGAAGTGGTCATGGCCATGAAGGCGCCCAAAGATAAAAAAAAACCTAAGAGAATGTCCCATCCCTTAGGAGTAAGTCGAGAGGGACTGAGATCAAAGAAAAAAAGAATCCGGCTTATAGACGGGTGTAGGGGGGAAGTGGAGCCCCATCTCAAAGGCCCCTTCAAAGAAACAAACCCTCTTCTGTCGATGAAAGTTGCAGGGCTCGTCGACAGTAGGGGCTTGCGCAAAGACATCCGAAGGAAACTAGTAGTGTTCTCGGATGGTCGCGGCTTCAACCTGGGACACAGAGCTGGGCCTCAAGAAACCACCCCAGTGTGGGTCCTCAAGCATGATCGCAGCCCGTTGTTTAAAAAATGAAGAAGCAGATAGGTCCATAAGGAAGCAAGAGAAAATGAAAAGATTAGCAAAGTTCAATGTAAAGTAGTTGAAATAAGGGAATGGCGTACTTATAGAGCAAACGAAATGATGCTTCATCTCCTGTAACGCCTGGGTTAAATGATGGCAATTAAGGCATTTAAGGGCAAGTACACACACTTAGCCGCCCTTTGCCAGAGTTATGATGATGTGGCACCGGGAAAGATAACCGTCAATCATGTCCCCTCTTTAACTATCACACACGCGTAGAAGTGGATGAAAAACTGTCAAAACCACGTCCCTTCTCCAATTGTCACACACGCATAGGGATAACAGATAGTGAGTGTGCGAGAATGCCCCAGTTCGATTCCACAAACACTTAAGATTTTCGAAACCAAGAGAAAACCTGGAAGCTACTACAGCTAATTAGCGAGGTCAGCATATACACGAAGAAGCTCGGGAGCTCGACCTCAAGCACTCAATCGTGTCAATTTATACTAAGCAAATTCTAAGTCAATTTATGCTAAGCAAATTCTAAGTTTTCAAGGCTTCAACCTAGCAACTAAGAACTAGGGGAGAGGGACACATATACTCACAAGGTCGCAGTAAAAAGTCAAAGATGATTCATTTTAAAAGTCCTACTGTTACCAAAAAAAAAGGATTCTGAAATTTTTGGTTACAAAAGTAAGGGGAGAAAGAAAAGAAACCCTAGGACTGTCCACCAGAGTCTAGCTAAGGTATTTCAAGCTTGGCAAGGTTCGATAGGGCGTCAAGAAGAGGCCCAACTGGAACCTCAATTCCCGACGGAGCCTCAAAAAGGGATGTGGCAGGGGTCCCAACACCCAAAAGCGACACCACAGGGTCTGCTAGCGCTTTCTCAACCCCAATAGTCGGTTTTGAAGATAAAGGGGGTACAAAACACGTGAAGTCTATATCAGGATATTTCTTAGTAGCTTAATTCCGTAGGTCTTCATAACCATTGACGTAATTATCAGCACACTCAACTCAGAGGTCCTTTACGATCTTTTCATTAGCCTTTCAAAGGAATTTTAAGGACTCGACCTCCAACTTGAGCCCAGCCACGACCTTCTTGGCCTACTTTTTCTCCTTCTCAGCCTTCTCCTTTTAGCCCTTAGCAGACTCCACCGCACCGAGTAATTTACCCACCTCGACTTCCTTCTGCCTCTATTGTTCCCCTAAAGTTTATTCAGATGTCCTCAGTAAAGCAACTTGCGAGGTCTGATCCTCCAAATTCTTCTAGGCATGAGCAACGACCTTGCCTGACTAGACGACATGGCCCAATAAAGTTCGAATGTGAACCGCAACCTGCATAAAACCCCACCAAAGGAAATAGGTGAGTATTCATCAAAGAAAATCCAAAACTTCAGAATGCAAAGATATATCGCTACAAGGCTGTGCAGAGTGTTGGCTACCTCATCACTAACACCGAGCTCAGATGAATTAGAGATATTGGACTTGGACAGAATGCCCATCATTTTCTTAGCAGCTAAAGTCAGGTTCCCAACAAGAGAATCCATCTCTATGCCCCCAGGGGAAGTCGAGGTCAACGCTTTTGAAGAAATAATCTCGGGAAATGAAGGGGGCAAGACAAGAAGGGTTTCAAGATCCTTCAAAGGTTCAGGAGTTGGAAGATTGTAAGCAGCAACGTGGGGAGGCTCTTGATTTTAATCCTCAGAAGGAAGCTCTGTCATCCCTCTCCCAGTAGAATCCACATCCTCGGTCCTAAGAGCCTTCCTGGACCTGGTATCTAGAGGGAGCTCGGGATCATGAGGCGTGGACGAGCCCCTTTTCATCTGAATCCCTCTCTTCTGTGCCTCTAGGACATCTTGCAACTCAAGATCCATGGAACCTAGATTCATTAAGGTCATGATAGAATACAAGAACTAAAAACTCATAGGAGGGATAAGGGAAAAGTTGAGCCCTTAACCTCAGATTTGCCTTGAACCTCTGTAGTAGGGAGGTCACCTCTAGATGGACTAAATGAGGACTCTTCAAAATCAAGAGGACAAAGCCTGTGCTCCACCAACTTCTCTAGAGAAATAAGTTCCTTGTAATTCCTCGCAGCACACTGGCTAATCTTGTCAAGTCTAAGTCTCTTAGAGGGTGTCGGCTTGAGGCGAAGTTCTGTCAAGTGCCACACCAACCTTAGAAAGGTAGAGATAGTTTATTATCAGGAAAGGAAAAAACTAAAGACATTATTTTCGAGCACTCACTCAAGTTACTTGGCACTCTCCAAAGCTTAGGGATGCGGAGGACATTGGTGGCATCATTCGAATTTACCTCCCAAGAACCACCCAAAACAAAAAAAAAAGTATTCCTTCCAGGTTTTGTGAGAGGTGGGAGCCCCAACGATCAACGAAGGAGCATTGACACGCTTGGAAATATAGAAGAAACCATCCGAATGAGAACACTTCATCGTAAAAAAGTGGAGAACTCCAAGATCTTCTCTCTCCATAAAACTAAAAAGCCCACTAAGGTCCCCAAGAAATTAGGGGTGAGCCAGCCTAGACAGATATTATAGAATCGAAGAACGCTCTTCAAAAAGATATGCACGGGAAACCTCAAACCCCGATTCAAATGTGGCCTCAAAGAAGCAAACCTTCCCAGACGAGTAAATGTTAAAATGATCGACTTTCAAGGGAACATGAACCATGACATCCAAAGGAAACAGGTAACGGTCGACAAAGGTTTTGAGTCTACTTTTAGTAACCTTGCTAGCAATGAGGGTTGGAGAGGGACCTAGTAGTTATTCGGGTCTCCCTAACATTCCAACCTTAGGAGAAAGAGAGGTGCCAACATTGTAGAGCTTCTTCCTAAGGCCACGTTTCCTCTTATCTCGCCTAAGAGAACTCCCCTCGGATGTATTTTTTAGGAGAAGGGGAGACTCTGAGTCATGAACACAAGATCCCTCAGTTTTCTCTGCACCCACCATTCCCTTCTAACGAATGGACTCGATGACAAGTTCCCCAAAATTTTGGGGAGTGGCTCATACCCCCAAACATATGAGCAATAGAAGATCCAGTGACCTCGAAGGGAACCTCAAACATGGGGTGAAAGCGAGAAATTAAAGTAACCTAGCTCTGGGGGTATTCGGGAAATATGGAAGGTACAATCCTCGATTGAACGAGGATCAAGACACTAATGTCCCAAGGAGAAAACACTAGTCGTGGTCCAATGATCTAAAAAGGGGGCAGCTGCTGCCAACAACCTACCTGAATTTCTAAAGTGGCAAAAACGAAGAACTAGGAAGTGGAGTTCTTGGGACCATCACAAAGGGCCAACAGGATCCAGAGTGAATGCAAAAGGTGAAGAGGAAAGAGCAGATGAAATCACCCAATAAGTCTACTAGATAGGCTAGAATTTACCGACTCAGTTCTTCGCAGGCAAACCAGAAAGCTTTGAAGACTTGAACAGATTTGGGAATCGAAGAGATAAGGGATTTGGTAAAGTGAAGGGTTTGATTCAGGGAGGGAGCTTAATAAGGAGTTTTGGCAGTTTAATCTCTTCGGGTGCATTTAATGTGCCTACACAAATTTCCACGTGGCATGATACTGCAGGCAGGTCCCAAGAAATGAAGAATTAATTGCCCCCCACAATTGAGCAGTTGTCCTACACCATCCGATTAAGATGACGCTTCCACCGCATCTGGAATACAATCCCAAGCTATAACCAAGACGACCTGGTCAAGCTTGGGACTAGGGGCAATTGATGATACCCTATTAATACGTATGAGGTATAGTTAAGATCTAAACCACAGGGAATAGGTGCAGGACCACGAGGACCTTTAGCAAGTTGGAAGGCCCAACCTCCACCTTTGGCTCGACTTCCAAGTCGGTAAACAAGCTCGACAAATAAAGCCAATTGAGTGCGCAGTTCATAGCTGGATCTTTTTACCCCTCATATGTTCCCGGAAAGGAATGTTGCGTAGTCTCAGCAACAAAGAAGGAGCGATGCTCCAGCGATCATAGAGAAACAGACTCCTATAATCAATGAGGGATGTGCTTCCCACAATCAAGGAGAGATTCACTCTAACAGTCTAACAATACTCGAAGAAGATCCCAGTTAATAAGGGAAGGCGTTGCCAATGTCGTATAAATATCAAAGATTTTCACCAGAAAAGAGGAATCTATAACCCTATTCATTCTCAACAAACAATAAGATAATTCCCCTTTTCTGAAGCAATAGACTCTATTCAAGTGGACTAACCAGTATCGGTGAACCACTATATGTGACGCCCCAAAATCCGGGGGTCCCGTTGATAACCCATCACCCGCGGAAACACCCGTGGATATCGCTCAACCCGACACCACATCAAGAATATCTTTGAGCCGGGATTATAACCTATAATGAAAATTCGGTTTAACATTCATTTGATTCAATTAAAGTCTCATACACCGTGGTTTGTACCCCATTAGGGTCCACTTTGATCATTGAAAGGAAGGAAATTCAAAGCCCAAAGATTTGGCAAAACATTTAAAAATTTCTGATTTTTGGAATGACTACCGGTAGTTGTTTATCGACTACCGGTAGCCGAAACATTCTGGAAATCAACTACCTGTTGTCTACCGGTAGCTGAAACATTCTGGAGCTACGACTACCTGTTGGCTACCGGTAGCTGTTTCCTTCTGGAAAACAACTACATGTTGGCTACCGGTAGCTAAAGGCAGATTTTGTCCATTTCATTAGTTTTTCATTTCCAACTCATTTCAAACCTTCCCAAGGTCACCCAAAACATGTATAACAAAGTTTCTTACCTTATACATGATCTCTACAAGGTTCTATTATAAGTATTCAAATATGATTACAATATTTACATGTTATAAACCATTTTAAAACAAAAGGTTTACAAAATTTTGAGGTAAGGCCACACATAGGCCCCCTTCACCCTTGATGCTCTCCATGGGAGCCAATCGCCGGTGTAAACCCGACACCTGAAATTGTTTCCCGTATAGGGTGAGCACAACGCCCAGTAGAGATAAACTTATAGAGGTTACTCTTCCCCTAGATGCACATGCTCATGTAATCATCACATAAACATATAACTAAACATTTCTCATACTTATGCATTCTATGATGGAATGCAACAATGCTATGTCATGGAATGAAGTGACACTCACCCATGCGTTTCAACCCGAGTCCTCACCGACTCACACAACACAATGCAACGCCAAAGTGTAATGCAACCCGTCTATTGACAGAAAAACTCTCTCAATGATCGTTTGAATTAAAAGTTATGTCTTTATAAAAACCCAATCATTGTTGGAGGCTACCCATTTAATGGGTGTTTTTATACAACAAAATCTTGTGTCTTCCTGGGCAACGGATTTTGGAATCGCACCGCCGGCTCCGTGGGCCTATCTACACTTTTTGGACTTGCACCGTCGGAGTGTATGAACCAAGTGGTTTAGGGTTTTTCACCCAAGGAAGTCGTCATACCCCTTCTTGCTATACCCAACACAAGTTTTCCTTATGCAACATGCGACTCAAAAAGAATCATCGATCCACTTTTTCCCGAGCCCACATATCAAGCACCAAACAAGGTGTTGATTAAATCTATGCATCTCCCACACACCAACACTCATGCAATTGTCCCATGAATGTGATGCCATGAACATGCTCAATGTACAATGGTGTATAATGAGCAATATATCCACATACCATGGAATTTAGATCATAAACATATAATTTTCTTCCATCATCGTAACTTCATGGCAATTATATCAAGTGCATATAACTACCAATATCATATTCATGTCAACTTATCAAAGTCATGTCTTGACAACATAGAGTATAAATTTAATCATCTCTATACACATAAACATGTTATCACAATAACATTGAAAGAATCTCATTTCATCAACCAAGGCATTTAACAAACACCTTAAAGGCATATAACATATTTTCTCATTTTAAGCAAAGCAACAACTTCCAACACACAAGGCATTGTCTTCAATATCACCAAGTTTTATAGTGAATCACATATAACTTCCACATATCAAAATTTAGCTAGCCACAAGCCTAAGCCAATTTCATGCTCACCTTTTCATTCTCATAACCATAAACACATATATACATCATTACACATGCATATATATATATCATTAATCTAGCTACACCTAGGGTAGAATGATCCAAGGTAGGAATAACCCCTACCTCAATAGAAGTGTAAACAACCTCTATGCACCAAAACAAGCCCAAAAGCTTTGGTTTCCAAAATTTCTCCCTTTGAATATTCGGTGAAACGCCTTGTTTTTGGTACGTAGTCGAAGCCCTCGTCGACGTGATCACTTCTCCCTTCTAGCTCGACGAAATCCGAGCGACGGTTGTCGGAGAAATCGCCGGAGAAAGGCTTAAGAAAACCCTTTTCTCTCTCCTCTCTTTCTCTCTCTCTTTGAACGGCTGAACAAGGCTCAAGTGGGCTTAGAAGATCTGATTTTTCAGATATTTTAGCCATATTTATAGTTTTAAATACTCGGCCCACGTCGCGCCACGTGTCCTTCGCTTAATCGGGTCCGATTTCGTCCCGAAACGATTCATTTGATCTCAATTTAAGTTCAAATTAATTTTATTTGAACTTTAACTTAATTTTAAGGAAATTTTATAAAATTTATTTATGGGGACGTTCGTGAGGTAATCCGCCATGCAGTCGCCTCGAACAACGTGCAAAATCCGACTATCTTGAAATTCGACGAATTTTCTGGCGGTTACGAGATTTCGCGTTGTGAATCCAATGGCGAACTCCGTTTCCTCATCCGGGGTCTAGAACATATGTATTTTAAATACGCACAGTAGTGGCAAATGACTATTTTGCCCTTTTTCGGAAAAAGTTCAGATTTTCCCGGGTTTTACATTTTTCCCCCCTTAAAAGAATTTCGTCCCCGAAATTCACATACACATACACATATAATTACATGCATATGACACAAGTCTATCATACTTAAAATTCACATATATACCAAGCTGATACCAAACTGATACCAAGCTATGACTATGAAAATGTACCTCTATCCTCAAACAGGAAAGGGTAATTGGCACGTATGGTGTCCTCACGCTCCCATGTTGCCTCCTCTACTCCCCGGTGCTGCCAAAGCACCTTCACTAGCCTCACGGTCTTGCCTCGCAAAACCTGTTCTCTGCTATCCTTGAGATCTAGGACGCATGCCCGCAACATGTCCCCTAATGTCTGGATAGTCCTCTCTGACTGACCGTCCGTCTGGGGATGAAAAGCAGTGCTCATCATCAACTGAGTCCCCATGGCTCGCTGGAAACTCTCCCAAAAATGAGATGTGAATCTGGGATCCCGATCCGATACTATAGATACGGGCACCCCATGCAATCGGACAATCTCTCGTATATATAACTTGAAGAATTCCTCCAGTGTGAAGGTCATCCGCACGGCCAGAAAATGTGCCGACTTGGTAAGTCGGTACACTATCACCCACACCGCATCATGTCCCCGCGATGTCCGTGGCAAGTGAGTCACAAAATCCATCGTGACATGCTCCCACTTCCACTCAGCTACCTCCAAAGGCTGGAGTAATCCCGCTGGTCTCTGGTATTCAGCCTTCACTTGCTGACATGTGAGACATCTACCAACAAATTCACCAACTTGTCTCTTCATCCCACTCCAATAATACTGGCGACGAAGATCATGATACATTTTCGTGCCCCCTGGATGAACGCAAAACGGGAACAATGAAATTCCCTAAGAATCTCCTCCCTTAGATCCGGAGATTGGGAAACCACAACCCTTCCCCTATACCGAAGACTACCATCCGAATGAATGGCCCAGCCCTCGTCACCTGTACCCGACCGCACCCGGTCCTTAATAGACACTATCTCTAGGTCTTGCCCCTGAGACTCAATCACTCTGCTCAGTAAGGAAGGCGTAGCCACCAAACTTCCTAACGTACCCTGAGCCTGCCCCATGTAACGTAGCCCGAACTGTTCCACAGTCTCGAGCATTCCCCACTCCCGGGAAGCCATACTAGCCAAGACTCCCCTTGACTTCCAGCTAGGTACGTCAGCCACCACATTTGCCTTACCAGGATGGTAATGCAACGTGAAGTCGTAATCTTCCAGAAACTCCGTCCACCTGCGTTGCCTCATATTAAGGTCCCGCTGTGTAAAGATGTACTTCAGACTTTTGTGGTCCGAAAACACTTCAAACTGCTCACCGTATAGGTAGTGGCGCCAAGCCTTCAAGGCAAAGACAATGGCCGCCAACTCCATATCATGCGTAGGGTAATTCTGCTCGTGGTTCTTCAACTGTCGGGAACCATAAGCTACCACCCTCCTAGACTGCATCAACATGCATCCAAGTCCGTCCTTGGAGGCATCACAATACACTGTGTACCTCTGTCCCCTCTCTGGAACTATCAGGATAGGAGCTGAAGTAAGCCTCCTCTTCAACTCCTGGAATGCCTTCTCGCAAGAATCATTCCACTCGAACTTGACCTCCTTCCGAGTCAACTTCGTCATAGGTGCAGCTAACCTAGAGAAGTCCTCGATAAATCGCCGATAATACCCAGCCAATTCCAAGAAACTGCGTATCTCGAAAACTGACTTCGGCCTCTCCCAGTTCATAACTGCTTCGACCTTCTCCGGGTCCACGGATACACCCGAAGTCGACACTACATGTCCCAAAAACTTCACCTCAGTCAGCCAAAACTCACACTTGTTGAACTTGGCGTACAACTGATGGTCTCTTAAGGTCTGAAGAACAACCCTCAAGTGACCCGCATGCTCCTCCTCAGACTTGGAGTAGATCAAAATGTCGTCAACAAAGACTACGACAAACTAATCAAGGTAGGGTTGGAACACCCTATGCATGAGATCCATGAATGCCGTCGGGGCATTCGTCAATCTGAAAGGCATGACAGTAAACTCGAAATGTCCATACCGCGTCCTAAACGCCGTCTTAGGGATGTCCGCATCCCGAACCCTCAACTGATGATAGCCGGTACGGAGATCTATCTTGGAATAGACTCGTGCCCCTCTCAGTTGATCAAACAAGTCATCAATCCTCGGCAAAGGGTACCTATTCTTGATAGTAACCCTATTCAACTGCCGGTAATCTATGCAGAGTCGAAGAGTCTTGTCCTTTTTCTTGGCAAACAATACCGGAGCGCCCCAAGGTGAGGTGCTCGGCCTAATAAATCCACTGTCCAACAATTCCTGCAATTGGACCTTGAGTTCTCGCAACTCAGTAGGTGCCATCCTATGTGGAGTCATAGAAATTGGTGATGTACCGGGATGTAACTCTATAGTGAAGTCTACATCCCTATGTGGAAGTAATCCCGGTAGTTCATTCGGAAAAACATCCTCATATTCGCAACATATCCTAACCCCTAGGGTTGAATTTCCCCCTAAGAATACTTCCAGGATGCGATATATAAAACCACATCATGCACAAGAACATGAAAATAATGGTACATAATACGTTCACATCAATTAGCAGGTGTATCATAAACAGGGAAAACAAAAAATGTACCCTGGATAACCAACTGATCCGCTGGTTCAGTCGGTGGCATCATGGTGTAGACACGCCCTTGGGTCCCTGAAGTCCCGGCCTGTGTGTCCTGGCCTCGACCTCTACCCATGCCCTGGCCCACCTGGCCTGCTTATGGAGTTCCCGCTCGGAAAGTGGTAGTAGGCGCTTGTGCAGCACCCTGAGACTGGTACTGGCCCCTTCTGACCCATGGTGGGGTAGGGAGGAACATAAGGTGTCTGTGTGTACCCCACTGAAGACTGGGACTGGGATGCCCCATAACTCTGGGATCCCTGCCTCTGAGGACAATCTCTCCTCATGTGCCCAGACTGATGGCAATGATAACAAGTTCGTTGGCCCTCCTGGTAAGAAGGCTTCCGTTTTCTCCCGCCTTGGGAGGATTGACCCACATCCTGACTCATCCAGCCTAATTGCAGAGTCTTCGCACATAAAGGAGTAGGGGCTTGGATTGCACCCTGTGGTTGGAACAAATTTCCCTGGTCTGTAGTGGGACAGGGAGGAATAACATGTGCTTGTACGAGTCCCACTGACGACTGGGTTTGAGACATGTCGGAACTCCCTGAGGTTTGCCTCAAGGGGCAACTCCTCGTTACATGGCCTTGGGATTCTTGTCTTTGAGGACAATCCCGTTTCTTGTGGCCTGGCTGGCGACAATGATAGCAAACCCTCTGACCTGCCTGGTAACCAGGCCTCGATGTTTTACCCTTTTTCCATGGGCGTTGATGTCCCACGGAACTCAGACTTTGTTGGATAGCTTGAGCCTCTTGGCTCAGATCTGCACTAGCCTGTACAATGGCAGCAGCCGCTGCACTGGCTTGCGTAATGGTAGCAGCCGTAGCACCAAGAGCCTTCACGAAGGCTTGGTGGTCAATGACTGGTGGTGGTTGGTTGGTTCTCCCACCGCCTCGACGTCCCCTTCCTCGACTAGCCATCTACATTTGTCAGATAGCAAACAAGTCTCACAAGGTATCCCAAAAATAGGGATCAAGATTGAAACTTTGAGAATTCTTCTCATTGTCTCACTAGCAATGCTTATGCCACCCACTAGTAGACATTTACACCATGAACCACTCCGTTCATCCCTTATTCCGAACCCAATGTTATGTTTTCTAACCTAGTGTATTCATTCACATATATATTCTACCATGTACATAATTCACATGTCATGTAGCACATAACATATAGCCAACAACAATTAACATGTAACTTTTAAACACACAAGATGAAATGTACAATGCATGCAATGGTCTAGACCCAATGCCCAACAAGTTAGGTTTACGCATTACCTAGGGCTCTAAACATCTTTCACTCTGGCAATGGAAGATGATAGGCTCATTTCCTACAAGACCACATAAGATCTATAACCCTATGCTCTGATACCAAGCTGTGACGCCCCAAAATCCGGGGGTCCCGTTGATAACCCATCACCCGCGGAAACACCCGTGGATATCACTCAACCCGACACCACATCAAGAATATCTTTAAGCCGGGATTATAACTCATAATGAAAATTCGGTTTAACATTCATTTGATTCAATTAAAGTCTCATACACCGTGGTTTGTACCCCATTAGGGTCCACTTTGATCATTTAAAGGAAGGAAATTCAAAGCCCAAAGATTTGGCAAAACATTTAAAAATTTCTGATTTTTGGAATGACTACCGGTAGTTGTTTATCGACTACCGGTAGCCGAAACATTCTGGAAATCAACTACCTGTTGTCTACCGGTAGCTGAAACATTCTGGAGCTACGACTACCTGTTGGATACCGGTAGCTAAAGACAGATTTTGCCCATTTCATTAGTTTTTCATTTCCAACTCATTTCAAACCTTCCCAATGTCACCCAAAACATGTATAACAAAGTTTCTTACCTTATACATGATCTCTACAAGGTTCTATTATAAGTATTCAAATATGATTACAATATTTATATGTCATAAACCATTTTAAAACAAAAGGTTTACACAATCTTGAGGTAAGGCCACACATAGGCCCCCTTCACCCTTGATGCTCTCCATGGGAGCCAATCGCCGGTGTAAACCCGACACCTGAAATTGTTTCCCGTATAGGGTGAGCACAACGCCCAGTAGAGATAAACCTATAGAGGTTACTCTTCCCCTAGATGCACATGCTCATGTAATCATCACATAAACATATAACTAAACATTTCTCATACTTATGCATTCTATGATGGAATGCAACAATGCTATGCCATGGAATGAAGTGACACTCACCCATGCGTTTCAACCCGAGTCCTCACCGACTCACACAACACAATGCAACGCCAAAGTGTAATGCAACCCATCTATTGACAGAAAAACCCTCCCAATGATCGTTTGAATTAAAAGTTATGTCTTTATAAAAACCCAATCATTGTTGGAGGCTACCCATTCAATGGGTGTTTTTATACAACAAAATCTTGTGTCTTCCTGGGCAACGGATTTTGGAATCGCACCGCCGGCTCCGTGGGCCTATCTACACTTTTTGGACTTGCACCGTCGGAGTGTATGAACCAAGTGGTTTAGGGTTTTTCACCCAAGGAAGTCGCCATGCCCCTTCTTGCTATACCCAACACAAGTTTTCCTTATGCAACATGCGACTCAAAAAGAATCGTCGATCCACTTTTTCCCGAGCCCACATATCAAGCACCAAACAAGGTGTTGATTAAATCTATGCATCTCCCACACACCAACACTCATGCAATTATCCCATGAATGTGATGTCATGAACATGCTCAATGTACAATGGTGTATAATGAGCAATATATCCACATACCATGGAATTTAGATCATAAGCATATAATTTCCTTACATCATCGTAACTTCATGGCAATTATATCAAGTGCATATAACTACCAATATCATATTGATTAACCCTAAATTGTGTGTAAATTAAAATGATAAGTACTCACTTTTGTAAAAATGAAACAACTAAATATTATGAATTATGTTTTGGGTGTGAATTACAGTTTTTAATAACTTATGTTAAAGATTGCAGGGTCAAATGCAGAAATACTGGAAAGTACAAGACAATTTTGCAAAACTGGAAATAACAAAGGACTAAAGTGCAATAAAGAAACTTGGACCAATGGGATCATGACACTTGGACCAATAAGGAAGAGACATGTGTACCAATGGAAGCAAGACAAGTGGCAGCCCAAGACGGTGACACCTAGCATCACTGCAAAGCAAAACCTTCTGGAAGGTTGCGAAGTGGCAGCTCCGGACGGCGACACCTAACCCTACTGCAAGACATCACCTTCCTAAAGGGTTGATGACCTTCCTAAAAGCCCCCTCCCCCCCCCCCCCCCCTTGCCGTGCACCTCCTCCCCTATAAATAGGGGCTGAATTCTTCATTTCCAAAAGACACCAACACAAGACACAAAAGCCTTCACACCTTGCCTAGCCTTTCAACACCAAGTCTTCCTTTGTTACTTCCAACATACAAAATCAGCCCCTTAACCACTCAAAACCAGCCGGCCTCCAAGCTCCAAAGGAAGAATACCTTAGAGAAAGATAGAGAGAAAAGAGAAAGGAATAGCCGGTGTGTGACACCCTTTCCGTATTTCTACATTTCTGTTGTAATCTTTCTATTCGGGCAGTTGAACTACCGCCACTTTTGTGTCTTGAATGATAATAAAGGTGGTTGTGTTTCAAATGTTCTTTGTGAAAGAAGTTATATTTTAATTTCTGTTGTAATGAATACTACCCGCACTTCTTGCTTTTCTATAGTAATGGAGTGTGAGTAGTCAGTTATACCCTTCAAACTAGGGTAAACATATGTATAATATTGCTTAAGTGCTGGAAATGTTGATGTTGTATTTACATGTTTATATGTTATATATATATATATATTTATATATAGATTATATTAATAGACTGACAGTCTAACAACCACGGTGTTCCTATTGGTATGGCTCTGCTTCCACTGGAATACTGAGGCTGTTTAACTGGCGGTTATGTAACCAGCTTTCCTAAGAAGTTGCTGGGTTATATTATATATGATATATATATATTTATATATAGATTATATTAATAGACTGACAGTCTAACAACCACGGTGTTCCTATTGGTATGGCTCTGCTTCCACTGGAATACTGAGGCTGTTTAACTGGCGGTTATGTAACCAGCTTTCCTAAGAAGTTGCTGGGTTATGCTATACTACCACCAGTTCGCTTAAGACGCGGCTACGTTATGGTTTATTATATAAACAAGTAACAATCATAACATCAAGGGAATAACTCAAGTATTCCACTGGAATGGCTTGTCCTTCTGGTTTGCTTGGGTTAATCAATTGAAGTGGATATAACCAGCTTTCCTAAGAAGTTGCTGAGTTATTATTTATACCACCAGCTAGCCTAAGAAGCTGTTGTGTTATGATTTATATACATCAGACCTGCCGATTGACTTACCAGTAACATGGGAGTTAATTGTTGTGAGGTAGCATTTCCAGTAACTTAAACAATACAAAGCATATGGATCCCTAAACTGAAGGGTATATTTTATATTCCTGTCATTACTCTGCTTTATTTACGCACTTTATTTAATTCATCGTTATCACGCTAAGCTCACATCACAAGCTATCAAACGATATTCTGCTTCAAACAACACCTTTAATATTTTTATTTTATTTTAAGTTTTAAATTACTAAACAACTCTCTGTGGGATCGATACTTGGACTTAAAACCGAGAAAACTACAATTTGACCACTTATACTTGGGTGTAAAATAATAATATAATTCAGACACACTAAAAAGTGCGAATCACATATTCATGTCAACTTATCAAAGTCATGTCTTGACAACATAGAGTATAAATTTAATCATCTCTATACACATAAACATGTTATCACAATAACATTGAAAGAATCTCATTTCATCAACCAAGACATTTAACAAACACCTTAAAGGCATATAACATATTTTCTCATTTTAAGCAAAGCAACAACTTCCAACACACAAGGCATTGTCTTCAATATCACCAAGTTTTATAGTGAATCACATATAACTTCCACATATCAAAATTTAGCTAGCCACAAGTCTAAGCCAATTTCATGCTCACCTTTTCATTCTCATAACCATAAACACATATATACATCATTACACATGCATATATATATATCCTTAATCTAGCTACACCTAGGGTAGAATGATCCAAGGTAGGAATAACTCCTACCTCAATAGAAGTGTAAACAACCTCTATGCACCAAAACAAGCCCAAAAGCTTTGGTTTCCAAAATTTCTCCCTTTGAATATTCGGTGAAACGCCTTGTTTTTGGTACGTAGTCGAAGCCCTCGTCGACGTGATCACTTCTCCCTTCTAGCTCGACGAAATCCGAGCGACGGTTGTCGGAGAAATCGCCGGAGAAAGGCTTAAGAAAACCATTTTCTCTCTCCTCTCTTTCTCTCTCTCTTTGAACGGCTGAACAAGGCTCAAGTGGGCTTAGAAGATCTGATTTTTCAGATATTTTAGCCATATTTATAGTTTTAAATACTCGGCCCACGTCGCGCCACGTGTCCATCGCTTAATCGGGTCCGATTTCGTCCCGAAACGATTCATCTGATCTCAGTTTAAGTTCAAATTAATTTTATTTGAACTTTAACTTAATTTTAAGGAAATTTTATAAAATTTATTTATGGGGACATTCGTGAGGTAATCCGCCATGCAGTCGCCTCGAACAACGTGCAAAATCCGACTATCTCGGAATTCGACGAATTTTCTGGTGGTTACGAGATTTCGCGTTGTGAATCCAATGGCGAACTCCGTTTCCTCATCCGAGGTCTAGAACATATGTATTTTAAATACGCACATTAGTGGCAAATGACTATTTTACCCTTTTTCAGAAAAAGTTCAGATTTTCCCGGGTTTTACACTATAAACCTCGCTCATTCTTTAAATCTTTAATCAGTGTTGATATAGTCACTCACAAAAGCTTAAAGTCAATCGACTTGAACAATATATACATTGGTTGAAGTTATGCTTAACTTCTAGTCTGTGTACCATCAATATTCAACACAAATTTAAAATCATATAAACTCAATTATACACGAATATGAATAATTCTTATATAATAAATAATTACACAGGAATACATTTTAATTAGATGAAAAATATAAATAAAGAGAAATATATTACCAAAAAGTGATATTTTAGTACTTAACCAAACTCCATTTCTAAATCTCTTAATAGAAAGAAGATATTTTTGGGTCAATTTATCTTTTTGTGGCTTGGTATTGTTTAACACTGTAGTGGACATAAGAGATACATTTTGTTCGAAGCGTGGGAAACGTGGGAGAATTACACTCAGATTCTTTTAAGTTTGTCATTTAATTACTCAGACTCTGATATTTGAAATATTACACACAGACCTCCTAAAATTTGTACGCGCATAACACTTAGACCCCCTTAAAGTTTGTACGCATATAATAATTAGACTCTTCAAATTTAAAATGTTATACTTATACCAAAAATTATCAAATATTTTAAATTTTATAATCAAAATTCATGTTCTATTGTATCATTTATTGAAATAAAATCAAAAACAAAAATTCCATTTTTTCTTAAAAAATCGTAATTAACATACAATTATATTATCTATTGGAATAAAACTAAAAAAATCAAACAAGGGATCTAAGTCATTCATAATAGAACAAGAATTTTACAACCAAAATTCATGTTCTATTATGTCATTTGTTTAAATAAAATTAAAATTAAAAATCTAATTTTTTTTACAAAAATTATAGTTTGTATACAAATATACTATCTATTAGAATAAAACTAAAAAATTAAACAAGGGGTCAAATTGTAATTAACACAATATCTTTTATCTTCAATTGGGATAGTTTGGTATTTTAATTTGGTCGTTTAAACAACCAAATTAAATTTCAATAGACAATATAATTGTATACTAATTACGATTTTTTAAGAAAAATTTGAATTTTTATTTTTGATTTTATTTCAATAAATGATACAATAGAACATGAATTTTAATTGTAAAATTTAAAATATTTTATATTTTATATTTGATTGAAGTATTTTTGATCTAAGTATAATATTTTATACTTAAGGGGTCTAAGTAATATATGTTTACAAATTTTAGGGGGTTTGAATGTAATTTATTAACGGATATATTTATAGCAACAGATTATATGTTATTGTGTGTAGAAATTTTAGGGGATTCGTCCGTAATATTTTAAGAGCAATGTTATTGGGACCTAATTTACTGACATAATTTGCTGACATAATTCACTGTAACCTTTAGATTCACTGTAGACCCCATCAAACATTGAAACTTCGTGTTGATCCAATAATTCTTATGAAACCACATCATTATGTCAATAAATTAGATCAAATTTTTAGGTCCAAATAGTATTACTCATATTTTAAATATCATAGATCCAAGTAATTAAGAGACGAACTTAAAATGTGTGAATGGAATTCTCCCTTAAGCTTTGATTTCAAACTTCTTGATGTGTGGATTAAAACGGCGCTGAAAGTTGAAACAGAACAACCACCACTCGTTCCAATCGACCAAAGCAAGCACTGCCAAATCCACACTCATCTTCTCTTCTCCATCAGAAAAAGAACAAAAATGGAAACTCCACCTACTCAACTCTACTCTTCCTCCTCCTCCTCCTCCTCTATATCCCATCACCAGGAATCTACCAGAATAATTCCATATTCTCCTCTCCCTTTCTTCACTCTCTCTCTCTTCTCACCCTTTCTACTAAGTCATGTCTACCTCTTACTGTCTATCTTTCATCAGAAACACCATAGCACCAGAACCTTTCTTAATTCACAAGTGTCATCTCAACCTCCCCAAACATAGTCCTTTAATTTCACATGAAACCCAATTCCCCAAGAAAGAGACTTCAATTTCTAAGCCCATTAAGTCCTCTCTCTCTCTTCTGAGACTCAAGCCTCATAAGTTGTTCACCTACCCATCTGCTGCTTTATCATCTTTTGCTGAAGCAGAAGGTGAAGAAGAAGGTGAGCAAATCCAAGCCAAAGAACATCAACAAGATGGGAAGTCTGATGAAGCTTTGCCAGGAATGGCACAGGCCTTCCACATATCTTCTAGCACAGCTTCTGCTATATCAATATGCATAGCATTGGCTGCTCTTACCTTCCCTCTTTTCATGCAATCCTTAGGTCAGGGGTTGGCCTTGAAGACCAAATTTTTGTCTTATACGACTCTCTTGTTTGGTTTTTACATGGCTTGGAACATTGGAGCCAATGATGTAGCCAATGCAATGGGGACTTCGGTGGGTTCCGGTGCTCTGACGATCCGGCAGGCTGTGTTGACGGCGGCGGTGTTGGAGTTTTCTGGGGCATTGTTAATGGGGACTCATGTGACCAGTACAATGCAGAAGGGAATTCTTGTTGCTAATGTTTTCCAAGGGAAGGACACTTTACTTTTTGCTGGGTTGCTCTCTTCTTTGGCTGCTGCTGGTACTTGGTTGCAGGTGCATATCAAATTCTCCTATTCACTATGCTAAACATTTTAAAATAATTCCACAAAGTAAAAAAGTGTATCCAGTTTACGAACCTTTCACTATTGCAAGGTTTGGTACTTGGTTGCAGTTGCATTTCAAATTCTCCTATCACTTAGCTTAACATTTTAAAATAATCCCACAATGTAAAAAAGCGTGCTCAGGGAATGAGACTCCGCTATTGTGAGGTCTGGGAGAGTTATATATACACAGCCTTACAATAGAAAACTATTTCCATGATTCGAACCCATGAACTTTATCATTACGACACGATAATTCTTAGTATTTGTCACCTTAGATTAATATATTGTTCTATATAAGACTTTAATCAAGAAGAAATCCCTTGTTTAACCAGCCATATGAATGTATTAGTTAGCTTTTTGTTTTCTGAGATAACAATGTACTTCGACAATTATAATCAATGTAACAATGTGTCTGGCTTGCTTTTACCTGAAGTTCTCTGTTTCAGCACAATATGAAAAACTTGTGTTTTGGACACTTTCCTTTAATAAACTTGTCACTTATTTGCTTGTATTTGATGCATATTTTTTGTGTTGTTAAGGATGTCTTGATTAATACAGTGCTGTATATGAGGCTTTATTCTATAAGAAATTTCTTGTTTCATACCTTATACTCCCCTACATTCAATTTACCTGAATAACCCCATATTCTGCTCAATTCCTGTTAATGTATTTAGTTATGTGTTTTTGCAGAAAACAGTCTATTTTGAAAATTATAGGACATGATGGCACTGGATTGCTTCAAGGGGGAGTGGCATCCCCGTAACTGTCAAAATGCCACCCCAAATTCAAAATTTTTCACTCCAAGGGGGGTGACATCAAGGGTTGAAAAATAGCAACAATGCTTTTGGGGTGATAATTTTTCAAACTCTGGATTGAGAAAGGGAGAGGCTGTAAAAAATATTAAAATGGTTGCAAAGAATATTAAATATTAAGTTTAATTATATTTTTTAATAAAAAATATTAAAATGGCACCCCATTTTGGCACCTGACATTGAAGCAGATTTATAATTTAGAGATGTCAAAAAACACTGTTCAGAGTTGTAAATGGGTTATTTGGCACCCCAAAATGGCAACTCCCTTTGGAGTAGCTCTTATTTCGTTCCCTTCTCGTGAACTTGTCTTCGAAACTAGTTCAGTCTTTTGTACTTGTTGCATATTATTTTAATTTCTTGTTCATTAAAAAATCTTTGGAGATGCCGTTATTGATAATGTGATGTCATTAGATACTTATTGTGAAAGTTAATTTTATAACTTTGCTATGTCCAATTTTCATTTGTTTTGCCCGTTTCATCCTATGGACTACTCAGTGTTTTTCTGGACCAAGGGGAGTTAATTACAATAAGACTACCTGGATATGGCACATTATCCATAAGAATATTCGAAGTGTTGATAAATCATAAATTTCTACATCAGAAAATAAATTCTTATGGGATTATTGAGTTTCTTCCAAGACGATTGTAATAATTGCTGCATCATAGATTTGTCATCTGATACCTACTATATCTCACACTAAACTTATTATGATTTTGCAATTTCTCATAAAAGCTTGTGTACTTGTTTTCATAATTTCAAATGCAATTTCCTGTGAGCCTGACTAACGAATTTATGAGAGCTTGAAAACACAAAACAGAATAGACTAAAGTAGATATTAAGGAATGCTTCAAACAGATAGATGAGTGTTTCTTAGCTTGATATCTGCCTCTCTAGAACTTTAATAGTTTGATGATTTCAATCTTGGCTGTAGATCTCAGATGCAATCTGAAGTCTTTGGTGCCTGCGCTTTGAGATGCAGCCACTAAATCTGATTTTCTTCCACAAAATTCACTTTGTATTTCATTGGTATTCAGGTTGCATCATATTATGGCTGGCCTGTATCCACTACACACTGTATTGTAGGATCCATGGTTGGATTTGGTCTCGTCTATGGGGGACCTGGTGCCGTCTTTTGGAGTTCTCTGGCAAGAGTGACTTCATCATGGGTGATCTCGCCTTTAATGGGAGCAATGATGTCGTTTCTTGTCTACAAATTCATCCGTAGGGTATGTTCTTTCTAGATTGGACTTGAACAAATTAGCTCATATAGTTGATTTGAATAGTTGATATTATAAGATAAACCACACTGGTACTTGCTTGTCTATGGCTTGTGAGAATAAACTTGCAGCATCCTACAGCAAAGTACATTGCAATTTAGTAAGCAACAGTTTGCAATGTAGCTGGAACTGCATTACTTTTCCTTCAAATCATAACCCATAAGCATTGCAGCCTGGCAGGATGACTTAAGCAACTTCACTATCACAGTCCTTCGCAACTCAAGGAGCTTCATCTTTCCAAACCCAAAAATTCAACAGCACTGAAATGTGATCCATACTTCTGACATCCTTTACTCTTTCTAGTTTGTTTACAGTGCTCCAAACCCAGGACAAGCTGCTGCAGCAGCTGCACCAATTGGCGTCTTTGTGGGTGTTACCGGAATCTCTTTTGCAGCATTCCCTCTTAGCAAGAGACTTCCTCTAGCTCTCATCCAAGCTTTGGCCTGTGGCACTGCTGGTGCAGTCGTAGTCTCCAGAATTATCCAGAGACAGCTTGGTCACCTCCTTGTCAAGTCCAGTTCTACACCACCAGAGCCAAAGGGGGATACCATCCAAAGTAAAACCCAAGGATTTCTCTCAGCTGAAATTGCAGGTCCGACTGGTACTCAGCTGGAAATAGTTTATGGGGTCTTTGGCTACATGCAAGTCTTGTCAGCCTGTTTCATGTCATTTGCCCATGGAGGAAATGATGTCTCTAATGCAATAGGCCCCTTGGCCGCAGCATTATCTATTATTCAAGGTGGGATGAGTGCAGCTCAGATTGTGATTCCTAATGATGTCCTTGCTTGGGGAGGATTTGGGATTGTGGCAGGGCTTATGATGTGGGGATATCGAGTGATGGCTACAATTGGGAAAAAAATAACAGAACTAACCCCAACCAGAGGCTTTGCAGCTGAGTTTGCTGCTGCTTCAGTGGTTCTCTTTGCATCTAAGCTGGGACTACCCATCTCAGCAACTCATACCCTAGTTGGTGCAGTCATGGGGGTGGGATTTGCTAGGGGACTTAATAGTGTAAGGGCGGAAACCGTAAAGGAGATTGTGACTTCTTGGGCTGTGACAATTCCAGTTGGCGCCATCTTTGCTGTTATATACACATGGATCTTGACTAAGCTCTTGTCATATGTACTGTGAGAGATTACTGTTTGAACTGCTTGATGCATGTGATTAATTGAAAATTGCCAATCTTTTTGGAATAATTATAATTCTTTGAAGAGTAGTTTCCACTAGATGGATATCAGTGTATGCTGTACTGAGAAAACAAACTTGGTTTGGTTGCATGAATTTGGGGAGTTTTTTGGCTTGGAGAATCCTCAATTATTTTTTGCTCTATATCAACATTGAGATGACATTGGAAATGCTTTGTATGGATTGATCTGCTCCAATATAAGCAGGAAGGTTCTGTAAATTGCTATTTAAACAAGTAGTGAAAGCGGAGGAAACTCGAGTTAACTTTATTAATTGGTACTGGTAGATAGTCCTATTTGATGGTTTCTTTGGAAAGAACTTATCACCAAAAAAAATATATATACAAACAAACAAACAGAAAGCAGATGCAATAAAGGCACTTAGCAAATTAATGATAACATGGTAGTCTGTTGCATCACCGAGCCCATAGAACTAGTGCTTCGTGTTCTTTCTATTCCATCCCATTCCAGACAGTCGGCTAACATTAATCTAGTAAGTGAAGTAATCGTCGTCTAATCAAAGGCGAAGAACATTTTGAATTTTTATAGATAACCAAGGATAGAATGGTGCACAAGATGGCCAACTCGAATAAAATTGCTAGGTTAAACGGTAACACTATTAGACATTAATACGCAAGTGGAAATCTCCGAAACGCCAACAAATGATTGCAGGATGCGAGGATGGAAATATAAATCTGTTAAATGCATTTGGGAGAAGGATGTCAAATACTTCTCCTAACTCCAAAGACCAACACAACAAAGACATCTGATAGCTATCCTAAAAAAGATTAGTACTCAGCACATAAAACTTCTGTCTAGCAGAATCTGAGAGGGATAAGTAGTAGACAGCGTTACCTTGAAAAGTTCGGTTCCCTATAGTTGAATACCTTCCTTCTGCTACTTCTAAAATAAAATCTGCAACCCCATCCTCTCTCCCTCCCTCCCTCTCTCTCTCTCTCTCTCTCTGGCACCCAACCCCCAGCTAGAAGTGATTATCAGTTGCATCTAACTCATAGCAAGATAAGGCTGGGATTCTCAGAGAAATCTCAATTACAGAAACTGACATGATAAAATAGTCAAAAATTATAATCAAGCGAGACTACAATCAAGCGAGACAACGAAGAAGTGTGAAAAAATCTGTAAGCATCAAAAGTGTAATTAAATCTAGGAAAAGGAATTATAGAGTGCAGAGCAGATTTATTCACTGCAGCAAATTTCGCTTGCTGTTTCTTTTAGTGGCTACATACCAGATTATAGTACTTAGCAGTACTAAGAACCATCAAATGTCATGTAAAGAAGAAAGTCATGGAGAGAGCTCTTGTACAGAAGTTAGACTTGGCTCCCAATCCAATCTCAGAATTCTTGGCTTTTGTATAGGTGGTACAAACTTCTGCTTTCCTTTTCGACTTTTCTTCTGTACACATCTAGACCACCT
This sequence comes from Ilex aquifolium, assembly GCA_951799425.1. Lineage (NCBI taxonomy): Eukaryota > Viridiplantae > Streptophyta > Magnoliopsida > Aquifoliales > Aquifoliaceae > Ilex > Ilex aquifolium. The sequence goes on from OX637402.1 coordinate 17,911,140, forward strand.
TTCCTTAGAGACATAGAATTCTTTTGCAGAACAAACAGATTCCTCTGAAACATCTCCACCTCTATCCCCAACTTCTTTGTGATCTAAAACTGCTTCCTTAGCTACATCAGGTTCTTTTGCTTCTTCTACCTTCTGTGATTGTTTACTCTTCAATTTCTGCACGGTAGTAGACGGGATTATGTAATATTTTTGCCCAGGTAACAACTTCTCTTCTGCCATTAAAATGGAATCATGTGGATTTTTGAAGACTTGAGGCCTAGCAACACACATTCCTGGATACTTCTTCATTAGTTGTGATGCTGGAATTGGATTTTGATACAGCTCTTCTTTCCCACCTGCATGAATTATCCTCACAGTAATGTCCTTCAACCGTACACTCAAATCGAATGAGGTGGAAGCAAATTCGAATTCTTTCGCTCTCCTGGATTCCCAGTCGCTGGACCGGGATAGCCCCAACATGGCAACAAGTGAGCACATCTTCTCAGCATGGCCAGAAACCAAAAGCACCTGACTGCAATCAAGTTAGCATTTATACCAACATCACAGGGACTGTGAAATATGATAAGGCTGAGGAATTTCAGTATAAACTAAGCATTGACCATTTCCGAGTTCCTTCTGTTTTTCATGTCTGGCAATTACAAATTTTTAGCATTTTTGCCGCACAATGCCAGGGATGAAACCGAGGCTGAGCACAACTTTTATCAGCCAAGGAACAAGGTATGTTTGCATTGTTGTTCTCCGCGTGAAAAACAATGTTCTCTATGAAGAAAAATGTTTGCAAGTATCTATCAAGTTTCTTAAATAATTTGTTGTGAATTTGGTCTTGTCCCAGCTCTGCAGCCACATCCTTGTTCTAATATCATATAATATGGGAGTTGGCTTCGGTACCGAAAAGGCAAAAATGGGTACGATACCGAAAAATGAAATCAACTGACCGCTCGCCACCTGTCCACACCAAAACTCATAAAAACTTATAACCGGTTTCACCGGTTTCGGTATATACTTCATGAAATAAAAATATAAACAAAAATTTACAAGTTATTGAATGAACATGAACCCCTATACACTTTAAAGAATTAAAACATGAACCCCTATACACTTTAAAATTAAGTGATAATAAAAAATAAAATGATAATTATTTATTATATTTAAACATGAAATAAAAATATAACAAAAAATTAAAATAGTTGGGGTTATTGAGTGAAATTAAATTAACATTATAGATTAAGTTAAAAATAATAGAAATTAAGTTGACCACTAAATAAATTAGAACAAAGTTATCATATTTGGGTATACTTTTTGCGTTACATTAAAATAGGTAAAAAAATTTGGGATAATATGAAACTAATTACATAGTTGAGGGTGTAATATAAAAAATATGAGGGAAAATTTGAAAAAGAGTGATAATTTAGGGTTATAAGTGTAATTTAATGTTAACAAAAGCAACTTGATCGCTGGAAACCCTCTTGATCGCTACTGTGTGAAGCTCTTGATCGCTGATTGCAAACACTTGATCCCACTACTTTGATCCCACTTGATCTACCTTAAAATTAAGTGATAAGTGATAATAGAAATTAAAATGATAATTATTTATTATATTTAAACATGAAATAAAAATATAACAAAAAATTAAAATAGTTGGGGTGAAATTAAATTTTATGTATAAGTATAAAAATAATAGAAATTAAGTTCACCACTAAATAAATTATAACAAAGTTACTTTTTACTTTAAATTAAAAACAAGCGATTCAAGTTTGATTTCGATCGCTACATAACCCGATAGCCATCAAATTAAATAGATTTAGATGTTAATTTGATTAATTGATGGTTAATTGGACGAATTTGATTAATTGACGATTATTTAAGATGTTAATTTATTGAATTAAGTGTTAATTGGATGGATACGAATGTTAATGTAATTTGATGAGTTGAATGGTAGATGGAAGTTAATTTGATAAATTAAATATAAATTCATGAAATTGAATGTTAGTTTACAAAGTGAATTTTTAGTGGATGTTAATCGAATGAATTAAATGTTAATTGAATGATTATGGATATAAATTGGATGAATTTAATATTAATTAAGTTAAATTTTAATATTAATTTGATGAATTGAATGTTTTAATGTAATATTAATTTGTTATGTTAATTAAATATATTAATTTTGATTGCTGCGATCGCTTGATCCCAATCTTGATTGCAAACTTTACTCTTGATTGCTACAGTGAAACTTTTGATCTCAATCTTGATTGCAAACTTCACTCTTGATCGCTACGGTCTGAAACTCTTGATTGCAATCTTGATCGCTACGTGATACAATCTTGATCGCTACCAAAAAGTGGTAATATTAACCAAAAAAGTGATAATCTTAACCAAAAAAGTGGTAATATTAACAAAAACTGTCATACTCTTACCAAAATAGTGTAATATTAATCATAACCAAAAAGTAGTAATCTTAACCAAAAAAATGGTGTTCTTAACTAAAACAATGGTAATCTTAACCAAAAAAAGTTGTACTCTTAACCAAAATAGTGGTAATATTAACCAAAAGAGTGGTAATCTTACAAAAAACAGTGATAATCTTAACCAAAAAAAGTGGTAATCTTAACCAAAATAGTGGTAATCTTAACCAAAACAGTAGTAATCTTAACCAAAATAGTGGTATTCTTAACCAAAACAGTGGTAATATTAACCAAAATAGCGGTAATTTTAACCAAAAAAGTGGTAATCTTAACCAAAAAAGTGGTACTCTTAACTAAATTAGTGGTAATATTATCCAAAACAGTAGTACTCTTAACCAAAAGAGTGATAATGTTAACCAAAACAGTGGTAATGTTAACCAAAAAAGTGGTACTCTTAACCAAAACAGTGATAATATTAACCAAAAAATTGGTACTCTTAACCAAAATAGTGGTAATATTAACCAAAATAATGGTAATTTTAACCAAAACAGTGGTAATCTTAACCAAAACAGTGGTAATATTAACCAAAAGAGTAATACTCTTAACCAAAACAGTGGTACTGTTAACCAAGACAGTGGTAATATTAATCAAAAGAGTGGTACTCTTAACCAAAACAGTGGTACTGTTAATCAAAACAGTGATAATGTTAACCAAAAAAGTGGTACTCTTAACCAAAACAGTGGTAATGTTAACCAAAAAAGTGTAATGTTTACCAAAAAAGTGGTAATATTAACCAAAAAAGTTGTACACTTAACCAAAAAAGTTGTAATTTTAACAAAAAAAGTGGTACTCTTAATCGAATTAGTGGTAATTTTAACCAAAAAAGTGGTACCCTTAACAAAAAAAGTTGTAATCTTAACAAAAAAAAGTGGTACTCTTAACCAAAAAAGGTGTAATCTTAACCAAAAAAGTTGTAATATTAACAAAAAAAGTGGTAATCTTAACTTAAACAATGGTACTCTTAACCAAAAAAGTGGTAATTTTAACCAAAAAAATGGTACTCTTAACTAAAACAGTGGTAATGTTAACCAAAAAAGTGGTGCTCTTAACCAGAACAGTGGTAATGTTAACAAAAAAAGTGGTGCTTTTAATCGAAACAGTTGTAATTTTAACCAAAAAAGTGGTATCGTTAACCAAAAAAGTTGTAATCTTGACAAAAAAAGTGGTACCCTTAATAAAAAAAGTTGTAATTTTAACCAAAAAAGTTGTAATCTTAACAAAAAAAGTTGTAATCTTAACCAAAAAAATGGTAATCTTAACGAAACAATGATACTCTTCACCAAAAAAGTGGTAATATTAACCAAAAAAGTTGTAATCTTAACCAAAAAAGTTATAATCTTAATCGAAACAGTGGTAATTTTAACCAAAAAAAGTGGTACCCTTAACCAAAAAAGTTGTAATGTTAACAAAAAAAAGTGGTAATGTTAACTAAAAAAGTGGTACTCTTAACAAAAAAAATGGTAATCTTAACAAAAAAGTGATAATGTTAACTAAAAAAGTGTATTTATGTTTTGTAAATATAAGCTTACCATAAATGATGATGATTTAAAATCTCATGAAGGGTTCATAGGATAAAAATAATTTTGCAACTCCATCTTCTTCTTTATCCTTCTTTTTTGTCGTGTGAGTTTTTTTTTATGAATTTACTATAATCTCAATTTTAGTTTTAATAAATGATGATGATGATTTTATAATCTCTTAGGATAAAAATCACATGTAGATTTGATGAAATTACATGTTAATTTAATGAAATTGAATGTTAATTTGAAGAAATTGAATGTCAATTTAATCAATTGAATGTTAATTTGAAAAAATTGAATGTCAATTTGATAAATCGAATGTTAATTTAATGAAATTAAAAGTCGATTTGATGAAATTACATGTTAATTTGATGAAATTGAATATCCATTTCATAAATTGAATGTTAATTTGATGAAATTGAATGTCAATTCGATAAATCGAATGTTAATTTAATGAAATTGAAATTCGATTTGATGAAATTACATGTTAATTTGATGAAATTGAATGTCAATTTGATAAATTGAATGTTAATTTGAGGAAATTTAATGTCAATTTGGTAAATCGAATGTTAATTTATGAAATTGAAAGTCGATTTGATGAAATTACATGTTAATTTGATGAAATTGAATGTCAATTTCACAAATTGAACGTTAATTTGATGAAATTGAATGTCAATTTTATAAATCGAATGTTAATTTAATGAAATTGAATGTCGATTTGATGAAATTACATGTTAATTTGATGAAATTGAATGTCAATTTAAGAAATTGAATGTTAATTTGATGAAATTGAATGTCAATTTGATAAATCGAATGTTAATTTAATTAAATTGAAAGTCGATTTAATGAAATTACATGTTAATTTGATGAAATTGAATATTCATTTGATAAATTGAATGTTAATTCGATGAAATTGAATGTTATTTTGATAAACCGAATGTTAATTTAATGAAATTGAAAGTCGATTTGATGAAATTACATGTTAATTTGATGAAATTGAATGTCCATTTCATAAATTGAATGTTAATTTGATGAAATTGAATGTCAATTTGATAAATCGAATATTAATTTAATTAAATTGAAAGTCGATTTAATGAAATTACATGTTAATTTGATGAAATTGAATATTCATTTAATAAATTGAATGTTAAATTGATGAAATTGAATGTCAATTTGATAAATCGAATGTTAATTTAATGAAATTGAAAGTCAATTTGATGAAATTACATTTTAATTTGATGAAATTGAATGTCAATTTGATAAATTGAATGTTAATTTGATGAAATTGAATGTCAATTGGGTAAATCGAATGTTAATTTAATGAAATTGAAAGTCGATTTGATGAAATTACATGTTAATTTGATGAAATTGAATGTCAATTTAATAAATTGAAGGTTAATTTGATAAAATTGAATGTCCATTCGATAAAATCGAATGTTAATTTGATGAAATTGAATATTCATTTGATAAATTGAATGTTAATTCGATGAAATTAATTGTGATTTTGATAAACCGACTGTTAATTTAATGAAATTGAAAGTCGATTTGATGAAATTACATGTTAATTTGATGAAATTGAATGTCAATTTAATAAATTGAATGTTAATTTGATGAAATTGAATGTCAATTTAATAAATTGAATGTTAATTGGATGAAATTGAATGTCAATTTGATAAATCGAATGTTAATTTAATGAAATTGAAAGTCGATTTGATGAAATTACATGTTAATTTGATGAAATTGAATGTTAATTTGATGAAATTGAATGTCAATTTAAGAAATTGAATGTTAATATGATGAAATTGAATGTCAATTCGATGAATCGAATGTTAATTTAATGAAATTGAAAGTCGATTTGATGAAATTACATGTTAATTTGATGAAATTGAATGTCAATTTGATAAATTGAATGTTAATTTGATGAAATTGAATGCCAATTGGATAAATCGAATGTTAATTTAATGAATTTGAAAGTCGATTTGATAAAATTACATGTTAATTTGATGAAACTGAATGTTAATTTGATGAAATTGAATGTCAATTCGATAAATCGAATGTTAATTTAATAAAATTGAAAGTCGATTTGATGAAATTACATGTTAATTTGATGAAATTGAATGTCAATTTGATAAATTGAATGTTAATTTGATGAAATTGAATGTCAATTTGATAAATCGAATGTTAATTTAATGAAATTGAAAGTCGATTTGATGAAATTACATGTTTATTTGATGAAATTGAATGTTAATTTGATGAATTTGAATGTCAATTTTATAAATCGAATGTTAATTTAATGAAATTGAAAGTCGATTTGATGAAATTACTTGTTAATTTGATGAAATTGATTGTTAATTTGATGAAATTGAATGTCAATTTGATAAATCGATTGTTAATTTAATGAAATTGAAAGTCAATTTGATAAATCGAATGTTAATTTAATGAAATTGAAAGTCGATTTGATGAAATTACATGTTAATTTGATGAAATTGAATGTTAATTTGATGAAATTGAATGTCAATTTAATCAATTTAATGTTAATTTGATGAAATTGAATGTCAATTTGATAAATCGAATGTAAATTTAATGAAATTGAAAGTCGATTTGATGAAATTATATGTTACTGTGATGAAATTGAAAGTCCATTTCATAAATTGAATGTTAATTTGATGAAATTGAATGTCAATTTGGTAAATCGAATGTTAATTTAATGAAATTGAAAGTCGATTTGATGAAATTACATGTTAATTTGATGAAATTGAATGTCAATTTGATAAATTTGATTGTTAATTTGATAATTTGTATGTTAATTTGATGAAATTGAGTGTTAATTGAATTAAATTGAAAGTCTATTTGATTAATTTAATTTTAACTAGTTGAATTTGAATGTTAATTTAGTGAATTAAATGCTTTTCAGAAAAAATTAAATGTTAATTAGATGAAATTAATTGTTAATTTGGTGTTAATTTGTTAAATTAAATTTTTATTGGATGAAATTACATGGTGTTGGTTTGATAAATTACATGTTAATTTATTGAAATTGAATATCAATTTGATAAATCTGAATGTCAATTTGATAATTTCAATGATAATTTGACGAATTGAGTATTAATTGAATGAAATTGAAAGTTTATTTGATTAATTTAATGTTAAGTAGTTGAATTTGAATGTTAATTTAGTTAATTAAATGCTTATTAGAAAAAACTGGATGTTAATTAGATGATAATTAATTATTAATTTGGTGTTGATTTGATATATTAAATTTTAATTGGTTAAAATTATATGTTAATTTGGAGTTGATTTGATGAAATTACATGTTAATTTGATGAAACTGAATGTCAATTTGATAAATCTGAATGTTAATTTGATAGTTTAAATGTTAATTTGATGAATTGAGTGTTAATTGAATGAAATTTAAAGCTTATTTGATTAATCGAATATCCCTTACCCCATGGCCAAGTTTTTTATTTTCCTTTCCTTTCATTGTCTTCAAACAATCTTTGCTACAATGGAGAAATAACATCATCAATGACATACAAATAAGATCAATAAAACTGGTTTAGTATTTAGATTATACAAATCTCTCACTAATAAAAAAACCATGAGCTTGTTGACCGATCAGATTCACTTGAGCTCTTTTTTCCCCTGAATATAAAATCCACCATTAACCATAAAAATAGTTTCATTTTTTTGTGCTAAACAATAGGCTAGGATTAAACAAAACTTACATTATAAATATTCTGAGCTGAGATTACAACTTGAACGAGGAACCGAAGCAGAAGAGAAGAAATACGATGAACCGAAGCAGAAGAACGAGAAACAAAGCAGAAGAGAAGAAAGACGATGAATCGAAGCAGAACACAAGAAAGAGGGAGGGAAAAAAAAAGTGAACCTACTAAGCTACTAAGCTTGTCCAAGAAGCAACAGGGATGAATTTAGGCGGGAATTGGGTAAGGATTGTGTCAAAATTTCATTCACCCATCTGTCGGTATATTATTGGCCTAATGCCAATTGTTTTTAAAAAAAATTGATTTGATAAATTGAATATTCATAAATTGAATATTGATAAATTTAGTTGGGGTTATTGAGTCAACATGAACATGAACCCTATACACTTTACAAATAAGTGATAATAAAAATTAAAATGATAATTATTTATTATATTTAAACATGAATTAAAAATAAAACAAAAAATTAAAATAGTTGGGGTTATTGAGTGACATTAAATTAACATTATAGATTAAGTTAAAAATAATAGAAATTAAGTTGACCACTAAATAAATTAGAACAAAGTTATCATATTTGGGTATACTTTTTGCGTTAAATTAAAATAGGTAAAAAAGTTTGGGATAATATGAAACTAATTACAGAGGGTGTAATATAAAAAATATGAGGAAAAATTTGAAAAAGAGTGATAATTTAGGGTTATAAGTGTAATTTAATGTTAACAAAAGCAACTTGATCGCTGGAAACCCTCTTGATCGCTACTGTGTGAACCTCTTAATCGCTGATTGCGAACACTTGATCCCACTACTTTGATCCCACTTTATCTACCTTAAAATTAAGTGATAAGTGATAATAGAAATTAAAATGATAATTATTTATTATATTTAAACATGAAATAAAAATATAACAAAAAATTAAAATAGTTGGGGTTATTGAGTGACATTAAATTAACATTAATCAAGTTAAAAATAATAGAAATTAAGTTGACCACTAAATAAATTAGAACAAAGTTATCATTTGGGTATACTTTGCATAAAATTAAAATAGGTAAAAAAGTTTGGGATAATATGAAACTAATTAAATAGTTGATGGTGTAATATAAAAAATATGAGGAAAAATTTGAAAAAGAGTGATAATTTAGAGTTATAAGTGTAATTTAATGTTAACAAAAGCAACTTGATCGTTGGAAACCCTCTTGATCACTACTGTGTGAAGCTCTTGATCCCACTACTTTGATCCCACTTGATCTACCTTAAAATTAAGTGATAAGTGGTAATAGAAATTAAAATGATAATTATTTATTATATTTAAACATGAAATAAAAATTTAAAAAAAAATTAAAATAGTTGGGGTTATTGAGTGACATTAAATTAACATTATAGATTAAGTTAAAAATAATAGAAATTAAGTTGACCACTAAATAAAATAGAATAAAGTTATCATATTTGGGTATACTTTTTGCGTTAAATTAAAATAGGTAAAAAAGTTTGGGATAATATGAAACTAATTAAATAGTTGAGGGTGTAAAATAAAAAATATGAGGAAAATTTTGAAAAAGAGTGATAATTTAGGATTATAAGTGTAATTTAATGTTAACAAAAGCAACTTGATCGCTGGAAACACTCTTGATCGCTACTGTGTGAATCTCTTGATTGCAAACACTTGATCCCACCTTAAAATTAAGTGATAAGTGATAATAGAAATTAAAATGATAATTATTTATTATATTTAAACATGAAATAAAAATTTAACAAAAAATTAAAATAGTTGGGGTGAAATTAAATTTTATGTATAAGTATAAAAATAATAGAAATTAAGTTCACCACTAAATAAATTAGAACAAAGTTACTTTTTGCTTTAAATTAAAAACAAGCGATTCAAGTTTGATTCCGATCGCTACATAACCCGATAGCCATCAAATTAAATAGATTTAGATGTTAATTTGATTAATTGATGGTTAATTGGACGAATTTGATTAATTGACGATTATTTAAGATGTTAATTTATTGAATTAAGTGTTAATTAAGTGTTAAATAGTTTATTGAAATAGTTTTAGATGTTAATTTGATGAGTTGAACAGTAGATGAAAGTTAATTTGATAAATTAAATATAAATTAATGAAATTGAATGTTAGTTTACAAAGTGAATTTTTATTGGATGTTATTCGAATGAATTAAATGTTAATTGAATGATTATTGATATAAATCGGATGAATTTAATATTAATTAAGTTGAATTTTAATATTAATTTGATGAATTGAATGTTTTAATGTAATATTAGTTTGTTATGTTATTTAAATATATTAATTTTGATTGCTGCGATAATCGCTTGATCCCAATTGCAATGATCGCTACATCGCTACGGTCTGAAGCTTTTATCGCAATCTTGATCGCAAACTTCACTCTTGATCGCAGTCTTGATCGCAAACTTGGTCTGAAGCTTTTATCGCAATCTTGATCGCAAACTTCACTCTTGATCGCAATCTTGATCGCAAACTTGCACTTGATCGCTACTTGGTCCTTGATCGCTACTTCATCCCAATCTTGATCGCTACAAAAAAGTGGTAATATTAACTAAAAGAGTGGTAATCTTAAGCAAAAAAGTGGTAATATTAACCAAAACAGTCATACTCTTAACCAAAATAGTGGTAATATTAACGACAGTGGTAATCTTCACCAAAACAGTGGTAATCATAACCAAAAAATAGTAATCTTAACCAAAAAAGTTGTGCTCTTAACCAAAACAGTGCTACTCTTAACCAAAATAGTGATAATATTAACTAAAAGACTGATAATCTTAACCAAAACAGTGATAATTTTAACCAAAAAAGTGGTAATCTAAACCAAAGCAGTGATAATTTTAACTTAAACAGTATTACTCTTAACCAAAACAGTGGTAATGTTAACCAAAAGAGTGGTACTCTTAACCAAAACAGTGGTACTCTTAACCAAAATAGTAGTAATTTTAACTAAAAAAGTGATAATCTTAACTAAAAAAGTGATAATCTTAGCGGAAAAAGTGGTACTCTTAACTAAACTAGTGGTAATATTAACCAAAACAGTGGTAATGTTAACCAAAATAGTGGTAATGTTAACTAAAAAGTGCTACTCTTAACCAAAATAGTGATAATATTAACCAAACCAGTGGTAATGTTAACCAAAACAGTGGTAATCTTAACCAAAAAAGTGGTAATGTTGACAAAAAAAATGGTAATCTTAACTAAAACAGTGGTAATGCTAACAAAAAAAGTTGTGATCTTAATCAGTGGTGTGTTAACAAAAAAAGTTGTACACTTAACCAAAAAAGTTGTAATTTTAACCAAAAAAGTGGTACTCTTAATCGAATTAGTGGTAATTTTAACCAAAAAAGTGGTACCCTTAACCAAAAAAGTTGTAATCTTATCAAAAAAAAGTGGTACTCTTAATCAAAAAAGGTGTAATCTTAACCAAAAAAGTTGTAATATTAACCAAAAAAGTGGTAATCTTAACTTAAATAATGGTACTCTTAACCAAAAAAATGGTACTCTTAACTAAAACAGTGGTAATATTAACCAAAAAAGTTGTACACTTAACCAAAAAAGTTGTAATTTTAACCAAAAAAATGGTACTCTTAATCGAATTAGTGGTAAATTTAACCAAAAAAGTGGTACCCTTAACCAAAAAAGTTATAATCTTAACAAAAAAAAGTGGTACTCTTAACCAAAAAGGGTGTAATCTTAACCAAAAAAATGATAATCTTAACTTAAACAATGATACTCTTAACCAAAAAAGTGGTAATGTTAACCAAAAAAATGGTACTCTTAACTAAAACAGTGGTAATGTTAACCAAAAAAGTGGTGCTCTTAATCGAAACAGTTGTAATTTTAACCAAAAAAGTGATAATCTTAACTTAAACAATGGTACTCTTAACCAAAAAAGTGGTATCGTTAACCAAAAAAGTTGTAATCTTAACAAAAAAAAGTGGTACCCTTAACTAAAAAAGTTGTAATCTTAACAAAAAAAGTTGTAATATTAACAAAAAAAAGTTGTAATCTTAACCAAAAAAGTGGTAATCTTAACGAAACAATGATACTCTTCACCAAAAAAGTGGTAATATTAACCAAAAAAGTGGTACTCTTAATCGAAACAGTGGTAATTTTAACCAAAAAAGTGGTACCATTAACCAAAAAGTTGTAATCTTAAAAAAAAAAGTTGTATCATTTACCAAAAAAATTATAATTTCAATCGAAACAGTGGTAATTTTAACCAAAAAAAGTGGTACCCTTAACAAAAAAAGTTGTAATGTTAACCAAAAAAGTGGGACTCTTAACCAAAAATATGATAATGTTAACTAAAAAAGTGGTACTCTTAACCAAAAAAGTGGCAATGTTAACCAATAAAGTGGTACTCTTAACAGAAAAAATGGTAATTTTAACCAAAAAAGTTGTAATATTAACAAAAAAAAGTTGTAATCTTAACCAAAAAAGTGGTAATCTTAACGAAACAATGATACTCTTCACCAAAAAAATGGTAATATTAACCAAAAAAGTGGTACTCTTAATCGAAACAGTGGTAATTTTAACCAAAAAAGTGGTACCATTAACCAAAAAGTTGTAATCTTAAAAAAAAAAAGTTGTATCCTTTACCAAAAAAATTGTAATCTTAACCAAAAAAATTATAATCTCAATCGAAACAGTGGTAATTTTAACCAAAAAAAGTGGTACCCTTAACCAAAAAAGTTGTAATGTTAACCAAAAAAGTGGGACTCTTAACCAAAAAAGTGATAATGTTAACTAAAAAAATGGTACTCTTAACCAAAAAAGTGGCAATGTTAACCAATAAAGTGGTACTCTTAACAGAAAAAATGGTAATCTTAACCAAAAAAATGATAATGTTAACCAAAAAAGTGTATTTATGTTTTGTAAATATAAGCTTACTATAATCTCAACATTTTAATAAATGATGATGATTTAAAATTTCATAAAGGGTTCATAGGATAAAAATAATTTTGCAACTCCATCTTCTTCTTTATCCTTCTTCTTTGTCGTGTGAGTTTTTTTTTTTATGAATTTACTATAATCTCAATCTTAGTTTTAATAAATGATGATGATGATTTTATAATCTCTTAGGGATAAAAACAATTCTGCAACTCCATGCTTTGATCTTTCTCATTCATCTCCATGTCTGAGTTTTTTTTTTATGAAAAGACTACCACTCTATCTTAGTTTTAATAAATGATGATTATTTATATTATTTAAACCTAAATAAAAATATAATAAAAAATTTACAATATTTAAGTTCACCACTATTTTAAGTGATAATAGAAATTAAAATTAGTTTTAAAAAATTATAATTATTTATCATAATTCAACTTGAAATAAAAATATAAGGTAAATTTTACAATATTTAGGGTAAGTGACATTAAATTTACGATTAAGTTAAAAATATTAGAGGTTAGGATTAGGTTATTAAGTTCAAGCTAAATTACAACTAAAGTTTAGTACAATTTTTTTTTGGCTATTACTATTGCCACAATTTTTTTGGTAAAATTGTCAGGGTTATATTTTGGGTTAAGTTAAAATTATTACATTTGTTTTTCACGCTAAATAAATTATAACAAAGTTAGGTAGGTGTTAAATTAAAATAGGTAAAAGAATTTGGGGTAATATGAAACTAATTACATAGTTGAGGGTGTAATGAGAAAAATATGAGAGAAAAATTGAAAAAATGTGATAATTTAAAGGTATAAGTGAATTTTATTGAACAAGCTAAAGCTCAGTGAGTAGCCGGTAACCGGTAAAAAGTTATAAGCTTGATCAACAGTGGAAGTTTTTCGTGAGTTGTGAACCGTTCATTTTTTTTTTCGGTACCATACCGAAAAGTAGATTTCGGTACTGTAGTCGGACCCATATGGCCATAAGTCTGACAACGCCTGACGTCGACATGGTTCAACATCATCAGAGTATAGGACATTAATTCATTGAGACACATTGTGGCATAATCCCCAGAATAATTTTAGGGTGGTAATTTCTGATACAACATGAAAATACGATTCAAAATTGACACGAAATTGGCGGGTTAGAATTGACTATTTCTGGACACAAACCCGTCAACCCGTTAACACGAATATTAAATGGGTTGGGTTAATGTCAAATACGAACAATACAAAATTGACACGATTAATACGTTTAAGTACTTTTATAAGAATAAAATGTTAATTTTTATTATATTTTTTCAAATACTGACCTAATTCTTTGACAAAATAATATATTTTTACTTATTTTAATTATTATATTTATTAAATTAATTTTTAATTTATAGAAAAAATATGAGCATAGGTTCGATTAAGTGATAATAAAATTTTATACATAAAATTGAACGTTAAATTTTTTATTCACGAGTTATATAGGTCAACATGAGTATGACACGACAATAAATAAGTCGACATAACATGATACGATTGGTTAAACGAGTTAGATTATAATTGATTAATACTCGACACAAATCCGAAACAACCCGACACGAACATGACTCTACACGGTACGATTACCCGCCCTACAAAAATCTAGATAAAAAAAGTTGAACGTGATAAAAAATTTATACTATACCGCAACATCTTGAAATAGGATCGCAGTGCCATGACCTGGCGACTGGGCTGAGTCATTTAAGAAGTCTTTTGAGTCAAATAGGAGTTGAGTCAAGAGTGAATTGTATCGATATCAGAACATAATTGGAACCATCACTGTAGAATCTGGCTGGTCATAAAGATTGGAAGTAGCTGCATGCTAGCTTGACTACCTTTTCCAATGCAGCAATTATTGAACCATCGGAATGAACAAAGTAGAATCCAGAGTTCAAAAGTTGAGGAAAGCCTATGGATCCTACAGAATAAATTTTTTACAGGCAGTCAATCAAAGTGTAGTAGTTACACAAATACACAAACCAATATTGAGGATTTCCAATAAGTTTGTGTAGCTCTCAAATTTTGATTGGCTGCCTATAAATAATTAATTTACAGACTGCGGTGAAGAATCTATTCTCTCTTATTATACCACAGGATTTATGGCTCCCAGAAGCAAACTTGCTAGCCTAGCATAGTAAGCGAGATTCATAGCCATAAATGCAGACCATTGTCAACATCCACAAAAAACACCAACATATTTTGGTCAATTTCTTTCCTGATCATACCACAATAAAATCTCAGAGATACTACAAAATGTTTCTGCTAACTATCTCAAGCCATTCTGCACATTTAAGCTAGCCCTTCTTGGGAATTGCGATTGCCAAAGATGGCAAATGTACACCACAACAAAAATTGGAGGGGAAGCGTGTTGAGTAATGTTTAGAGTTCACAACTCTAAACTTACTAATATTGGACCCAAACAAGTAAACAAATTACTTGTATTATACCCACAATAAAAGACACTACAACACTTTCCAAAGACCACTCCCTATTTGAAGAGAAATAGACACACAATAGGAAGCTCACAACTTACACTCAAGACACCACACTAAGAATACAAAGACTTATTTTTTGGAGGATACCTAACCCAAATGCAAGAGAGGGTATTTATAGACCTCACCATGCAACCTACACCGTACAAATATTAAATTGAGAAATAATCCTAGCCATACATTTTTACCACATTCTACACACTTCTCCTAAAAATCTCCTTTCTACATCCTTCTAGAATTTTCTCTTAAAAATATATTTCTTCCACATTTGTTGAGAAGCTTCCATTGTTTGGATAAAATGGTTTTGGGCTTTTATTTTCCTTGGGCTTTGTAATGGGCTGGGGTTGATCTTCAACACTCCCCCTCAACACCAGCTCTCACTATTTGTACTGTGCCAAGCTGATAGCGAAACATTTCGAACTTGCCAGTGCTCAAGCCTTTTGTGAACAAGTCCGCAACTTGATCATCTGTCTTGATTTGCCTCATCTCAATTTCTTCTTGCAGAACCTTTTCTCTGATAAAGTGATAGTGCACTTCAACATGCTTAGTTTTTGCATGAAAGACCG